>OY744612.1:13476110-14096110 GCA_963556255.1 Allolobophora icterica
AACAGTTCTGAAATGTTCTACAATTCTAAACCTCTTGCAACCAAGTATATTTTTCATAGCCAATGTATATTGATTATTGACGAGTATGAACGTTTTCACTGAGATCACTATTAGCTTCTTCAGTACAATGCTTATGCTAGAAGAATTCTTAGCTGGTCTCTGCGCACCAATTTCCGTTGTTTCTGGCTTTACTACCTCCATGAGTAAAGCCTATTCAAAATAATTCTTTGGTTCGACAAAAATACTTCAGACGTCTGGATCTGCTTTGAAGTCGCACCGGCTTCTTCTAATGTAATCCCTTGTTTTTATTCATTGGTATTGGCTTCCTGCAGAAACCAGATAGCAATGGCTTCTCTGTGAGTCTAATGAGGCTTGTACGCGATTCTTTAATGGTATACGCCTAATCTGCATTTAATGCCAGTGCTGCTGGATAGTCAGAACTTTATTTCCATGCACTGGACTTTTCTTTATAATACCAGCTAATAACGTAAACCTGATACCAGTTGAAGCTAATAATAATGGTGATGATGATGATAATCAGTGGCGTCACTAGGGCAGTGCGGGAGGTACGGGCCGCACCGGGTGACACCTTCAGAGGGGGTGACACCAAAATGGCAAAATGACTGCCTAAAAAATGTTTGCAGCGTTTCAGCAGAAATGTATTATTTTTAAATTAACAATAACAGATAACAACAAAAACATTTTTCGTAAACCCAGCTTACATGTACTGTATCAGTATCAATTTACTTAAAGCTGAAACTCTATGCTTGTTTACTTCTTTGAACCTTCGAATGCGCTCCGGTCAGTGCAGTCATTATTACCCAATTACAATAACGCTTGAAATCATGTCTGCACTTGCTACAAGCATGCGCTGTTGTTTTATTGTTTTCGTTCGGTGTTTATATAATTGCTGATTGCGTCCAATTTTCTGGTATTTGACCTGCAGTGTTATGGTAATTAGTATTTTGAACCCATACCATAGTTCAAACATTATATAAATATTTGCTAATTTGATTTTTAATTATGTAACTGCTGATCTGATGGTAAATGAGTAAATAACAAAATAAAATAAAAAATATGCATTTCTAATTTTAATTCTGCTAGTTGTATATGTCACTACTATTACTATTACATTCAGTGATATACAGAAATTACGATTTACGAGTAACATTTGTCCAAAAAACACTACTAAGGATTCTGCATGGTCTGGTAAGGGACTAAGGGAGTAGGTCCTATGGGGGGGGGGTTGACACCATGACTTACAGCACTGGATGACACCAATCCTAGTGACTTCACTGATGATAATGACGATGACGATGATGACGACGACGACGACGATGATGATGATACTAATATTAATAACCAGAGTAGTGGTGATGCCCACATTCTCTGTCTGTCTGTTTGTATCTTTCTCTCTCTGTCTCTCTCTGTCTCTCTCTGTCTCTCTCTGTCTCTCAGTCTCTGTCTCTCAGTCTCTCTGTCTCTCTCTCTGTCTCTCTGTCTCTCTCTCTGTCTCTCTCTCTGTCTCTCTCTCTGTCTCTCTCTCTGTCTCTCTCTCTGTCTCTCTCTCTGTCTATCTCTGTCTCTCTCTGTCTCTCTCTCTGTCTCTCTCTGTCTCTCTTTTTCTCTCTCTCTCTCTCTCTCTCTCTCTCTCTCTCTCTCTCTCTCTCTCTCTCTCTCTCTCTCTCTCATCTGCTACTGCTGCTTTCAATCGCAAATAAGCACTTCCTAATTTACTAACCTGACCTAAACTGGGCCTGGTTCACGTCTTAATTACCCAACGTTACTCATGCACAAGCAGCACAACCGACAAAGATAAACTAGACCCAGTTGCAGCCTAATTATCCGTGTCAGGTCTTTTTTTGAGAACGCTGTATCGGATGATGCGGTGGAAAGTGGGACTCACTTGCAGGTCTGTGTCAATGTAGATTAGCAGACACGCGCAACATGATTAATATTTGTCCCTTATTTTTATATTAATTGTCTTTGTTATTAATAAAGGACAACGAAGGACAAAAGGACAACTTGAAACATTTTTGACCCTTACTTGTACTACTTGTTCCATCTGCCTTTATTTTTCGTAAACGATATAGTGTTTTATTAATTTTTAGACAAGATTTGTTGTAGGCTATATATATATATGGGAAGATATTTAGGATAAGCCTAACGCGACATACGTATAGTTAGTAGTAGTTAGGTCTCGATGAATGATAGTTAATTTTGGACGCGTCGCTACTAAAGCCGACACCGGCTAGATCGCGATTTCATGCGTGATGAAATAATATCAGGTCAGGTCAAGCAGGTCAGGTCAAGCAGGTCAGGTCAAGCAGGTCAGGTCATGTGACGTTACGACAGGTCAGAAAAGTGAAGTAAGGTTAGTGAAGTGAAGTGAAGACCAAACACCGCGAAGTGAGGCAGGTTTTAAGGTCAGATAGATTAATAATTATGTCCTCAACTGCGCCGCCCTCATTGAGGCTAATCAGCCAAAATATTCGCAGATTTTCGAATATTTTCCAGAAACACTGCATTGGCTTCCATGGAGGAACTGACTCGATAATAAATCTTCCTTGGACGATCCCTGAGGGTTGGCACTGCGCCGGCATACATCAACGAGCTTTGTGTTACAGTTAGGACCTACACAGGTCGCCGATCAGTACGGCCAGCACAGGGGCTTCATAGTGCATTGGATCTTCCCCTTGGAACAATCCTCCTTTAAATTTACGTATTGTTTCAATCGATTCAGCTCAGCGTATCTTTATTGTTTGCCCTAAGTCACTCGTGTTTGGATTAGTTGGGGCGTGGTGGCTCAGTGGTAAGTTCGGCGCCTTGTGACCGGAAGGTTACTGGTTCGAATCCCACTCTAGCCGCTGCGTACTGACCTTGGGCAAGTCCTTCACTCGCAATTGCTCGTGGCGCTTCGGCTTGAAAATTCCGGCACAGTATCAAATGCTTTAGTCGGGAGCGCCTCTGAGTAGTAGTAGACTTCGAGAGGCGCTATAGAAATATCCGGAATTTAAAAAAATCACGCAAGCAGCTCTTTTGAGAAGTGCGTGAAAGGTACTCGATGCAGTTTGTTTTACATTACATTACATGACATACATGTTATGTGAGTCAAGTCATGGTAAAGAAACTAGAGTGCAGCAAAGAAGTGGTTGAAATTGACGTCTGTGCTTCCGAAGGGATCAGTTAATTCTACTGTCGACGAAGGAACAGCGGGGCTGACATAAAGTAAATAAGTAAGTAATTAAATAAGTAAGTAAGTAAGACATACACACTGCAGCCTTTCCTCTCTAACGTCGTTTCCTACTTGATTGATCATTCGTTTATTCTTATCGCACGTTGACACACCGCAACATGATACAGCAAGCATTATGAAGAAAAATATAGGAAATAAAGTAACTAATGATCTCGACTATTTAAGGGCAGAATACAAGACCCTAGGTATGAAATTCGAGTCGTCCTTAGGAGGAAGGGCAAAGTCATGTGGACGCGGGCGGAGATTGTACTGTCGGTCAATTACAGGGGGAATAAACCCCTTCTGCTAACCACTAACGGTCTTGTTGGCAATAGGAAGCAATTTATCTAATGCCCATCACATACGAAAAGACTCAAAGTCAACGACTTGCCCACACATTTACCATTACACGCAAACAATACTTAAATCCTTCTATATATGTATATATGTATAAATAAACAGTGTTTTAGTTGTCGGGGGGTTGGGGGGGTTCAACCCCCCTAGTTCTCTTTCTAACCCCCTCAGCTAAGTAACTGAAAATATGTTGGGGGGGGGTTACTTTACCACAAAAACCTGGTGTTTGGTCTGTGATTTGGTAATCTGCAAATTTTTGACCCCCCCCCCAGTTGTTTTTGGACAACTAAAACACTGTAAATAAATAAATATATTTATATATATAGACATTTATAAGGCGCCTTTTAGAATCACCAAACTTAAACATGACTACCTGACAGTGATTTACTGTTTGTTCCTAATGACTTTAATTGACACCATAGATTGGCCAGGCAGAGCAGTCGTGAGGTTAGCCTACCTGAAAGGCGCTACAGAAAGAGTCTAGATACATGCATAGTTACATATACACTTACATGCATACATACATGTAGATCAGATATTTTTATCCTGAATGTTCTTTCGTGCTCTACCTAAACGCACTTACCTGCGCGGACTATTTTCGGCTTACGATGTAAGGCGCTTTTGGCGAAGTCTGCAGGTGAAGATGACGCATTCGAAATGCAGCATTTACCTGTTTTACCTGCATCATTATTCCAGGCTTAACACCTTAACGACGAATTGCATTGGTTTTCCAGTCACTTTTAATACAATCTCATCGTTAGTGTTAATCCTGGGATTCGCTCGCTTCTCCTGTTTTTGTCTTCTCTTCCTTCATCATTCTCTCCTCGTCCTCCTGCACCTCTTCTCATTTCCTCATCACCTCCTTCCGTCCTTCATCTCATTCTCATAACACCTGCTATTTCTTTCGCACCATGGCAGAAAAGACAATAAAAATCATGTAACAGATCAGTTAATAAGTAATATATATTAATCGAAAGCCGTTTATTATGTAACTTTAGATTCGTACGAAATCATTATCTCTTTTATAACGTGGTATATTGGTCAACTTGTCTTTTTGCCTGTGATTTGTCGGTTATATTAGAGTGACTAGACAATCCTTTATTAGCCACTAGGCGGCGCTGTCTGCAGGCTTTCCAGCTTCGTGCACCATCGAGCATCAGATTCTTATGACACAGACGAATATGTCCCCAAATATATGGCAGGAGAATGACATTGGCGGAGCTGACGCAAGAGATGTCGGGAAAACGACAGACAAAGACGCTGACGGCCAAAGGTCATCACGCTCCGAAGTTGGAGACAATATTTCTAATGAAACTCGTGATGATCAGAAAGAATTGGGTCCTCAAAGAGACGTAACGACCTAAAACTATCTCCAGAATTTGTTCACCTTATTTTTGCATGTGCTCAATATAATGTAATGTAATGACATATTTTTATAGCGCCTCTTCTGAGAAACTCCTCTCGACCTAACGACGGAAATCAAGGATCGAGAAACCGGTTTCAAGCATAAATGCATGCATCCATACGTGCATACATACATACATACACACATACACACATACATACACATGTATGTAGGTATCCGTATACTTACTATAGCGCCACTTAAGTGCCTCACAAAAATGCTTCCTAGTCTATCTGATGTCAAATGTCGCTAAAAACAGAGATGTCCTAAGTAAGCGCAACAATGCACAGAAAACTAGAAAAGTCACCAATGACGCGCCCACGCAAACACGTAGAACCCAACCAACGGACTCTCATCCCCAGTCGACAGATGGCATCAGGTTCGCAGTCTCAGATGACGCACGTCCGGTTATCCTCTGACATACCGCGTGCACGTAGAACAGGCTTTCGACGCTTGTTCGTCGGTAGATCAAACCACCGCGAGTGACTAAAGGTCGAGGTCACTCCAAGGACCCCGATCGCTTCTTCTCCGCTGAGACTATATGATGTTAATATTGTTCGAAGATATAAAACGGCTGCAGACTCATACGCTGTTTACCGTATGCACTTAGGGAAGTCAATCCCTTCCCAAAAGAGTCACGCAGGCCAAGACGACATGCAAAGAAAACACCATCACGCGTACAAAACCCGCAGCATAAACGAAGAATAACTCCAGTACACGAACTTAGCAACAGTAAACTCCAACATGACAGAAATTACGGAGTAAATTCTATATTTTAAACAGAAGAATCCAACGAAGTGACGAAGAATTGTCGAACAACGACCGACGTGGAAGGTGACATGCACGGAAATCATATATATATATATATAAATATATACAGTGCTTTTTTTCTATAAAAAAAGGTTCCGGAACGGAACAATAGGTGCCGGAACGCAACAATTATGGGCGGGCTAAAATCACGAGATAAACGGGATTGGGGGTTGGGAGGGGTCTCAATAAACACTCAAAACAGTTCAAAAACACTTAAATTAAATTAAAATAACTAAATTATTGTTTTAATTATTAAAATAAAAAAATTATTTTTTAGGAGCTGAAAAAGGTGCCGGAACGCCGTACCGGCGCGTTCCGGCTGAAAAAAGCCCTGAATATATATATATATATATATATATATATATATATATATATATATATATAGTACACTCATGTCTCACATATATTCTATATATATATGGTACACTGAGTGTACCATATATATATATAAAATATATGTGAGACATGAGTGTACTACACTCATGTCTCACATATATTTTATATAATAGGCGAACAGTGCTCAGATAACTGGTAGAGTCGCCACTGGTGAGCCCCCGTAGTCACGCAGAGCCAGAAGGATGTGACCGACGCGGAGGAGAAAAGAAAACTGAAAGAGTTGAAGAGGAAGGTCGTAGAAAGACAAAGCAGCAGAAGCGGAGAACAGACACTGTGTGTGTGTGTGTGTGTGTGTGTGTGTGTGTGTGTGTGTGTGTGTGTGTGTGTGTGTGTGTGTGTGTGTGTGTGTGTGTGTGTGTGTGTGTGTGTGTGTGTGTGTGTGTGTGTGTGTGTGTGTGTGTGTGTGTGTGTGTGTGTGTGTGTGTGTGTGTAACACGGAGGAATTGGATGAGAAATGGAAAGGAAGAACCATCAACATGGAGCATACGAGGAGAGGTAAAAGGACATGTAGAGGAAGTGGAAGAAGATAGGAACGAGAAGGCAGGATAAGAGTATGGAGAGGAGTACGAGGAAGAACGAGTTGGGTGCAGAAGAGTACGATGAAACAGACGAAGATGCCGATAAAAGAAGACTGCAGATGCTGGATATGAAAGCAGAAATATGAAACGCATAAAGCAGACCTAGGCCTACGATAAGTCTGCGCATGCGTAGAAATGGATCAGAGCAGCTGAAGACTAAAGGATTCTGACAGGTCATCCATGGATAGCACTTAAAATCTGTCAGCCATGGTAGATTCGACTAATGCAGCCGTCATTAACGAGAAGAACTTGGAAGACGACTAGTCTATTAGGAAGAAGCCGACCTCCTTCGTTAAATCGACAGAGATTCGTGTACATGTATGTATATACATGTATTTGTCTGGACATTAATATTGTGCCGTTTGGAAACGTACTGTCATCTTTTCTGTATTCTTCAATATCTGCAGAAAGAGTCATTATGCTTCATCCAACAACGTCCCAGCTTTAGTTTTATCTTCGAAGAGAGAGAGAGAGTAATGCTGCAGAAATTTTAAGGAACCAGAATAGCTAATACATACATACAAGAGATAACACAGTGATGTTGCCGTTTGTTAAATCTAAATTGTTGAAAAGAAATTTTGTGAATCGATGCCTTTGCGGTTTTTTTATTCGCGTATACAGGGTGCGGCAAAATAAAGTAATCCCCTGCAGTGTGTTGCAAATTCTGTAGCAACCGCTTAGAATTTTTATATAAAACTTGGTAATGATATTGTCTGTTCACATCTACATATAACTTCCAAATGTTATTTAACAATCTTGAAATATGACAAAGTTATGTTATTTCAAACACGACACCCCACACGATTTTACATGGTTAAAATAGTTACTTTGTAAAGAAACAAGAAAATAAATGGTACAACTTGAAATATTTTTACAACAAAGCTTTACGAATTGCACTTTCAATTTTACATTAAGTGTTCAAAGTGTCCACCATTGGCCTGCACGCATGCCTTCAGCCGTTTGGTAAAGTTCTTGATGGCCTTGTTGATCGGCGCCTGTGGCATATCGTCCCATATTGACTGCAAAGCGGCTTTCAACTCGGCGATTGTCTTTGGCTTCGGCTGGAGTTTGTGATACCTTTCCAGCATGGCTCCCCACACGTGATAGTCAAGGGAGTTGAGATCTGGGGAATTTGGTGGCCACTGGTCCTTCTCAATGATCTCAGGACAGTTTGCGTGCAGCCACTCCTGCGTGACACGTGCCGTGTGCGCTTGAGCGCCGTCCTGCTGGAAAATGAACCCGACTGGCATCAACTGGTTGCAGTCCTCAATGAGCTGCGGAAGCAGTCCACGAAGGTAATACTGAGCGTTAACTTTCGCTTTCTCGTCGATGAAGTGGAGCCGACCTTTACCCCCAAAGCAGACCCCAGCAGACACCATAATGTGTTTTGCAAACTTTTCCCTCTGGACCAGCAAGCGACTTGGCCTGACAACCAATAACGCAACCGTAAAATTTGCACGTTATAAAGCGTGGGCTTGTCTCTGTTCAAATAGCATAACTTAGTCAATTGTTGTGATAATATAATGTAATTTGGCAATTGTACGTAGATATGAATGACCAATGGTCGTGTAAATTTTCTTATAAAAATCCAACTTCGTTCTTGAGATACCAACCAAACACTGCAGGGGATTACTTTATTTTGCCGCACCCTGTATGTCCGCCATTAGATTTGCTCGTGTTAAATCGATTTAACTAGGCCTAATAATTATTCTCGTGCCTTTGAACCGCCAACCTCTCGGTTGACAGTCCAACACGTTAACCGCTAGACTCCTCTGCATGCGGTCCTTAACCCGTGGTGGTTTGAAGGTGGCCCTGGACATAGGGCCAGTGCACCTCAGGACTTGTTGTATTCATGGGATGACACGGCATCCACCCCACTGTGTGGAAACTCTGTTAGCCGCATTTGGATGCATAGGGTCTTTGAGTCCATGAAACACTGATGCACATTAAACATCCATACCCTGAACTTTAGTAAGCACTGTCGAATCTAATTTCACGACTTCTACGGCGCTCTACGGCGCTCACGGCGCTAACAATATACATTCGAGTCGTTATAATATATATATATATATATATATATATCACAACGACTCGAATATATATATATATATATATATATATATATATATATATATATATATATATATATATATATATATATATATATATATATATATATATATATATATATGCAAGCTGAAGCTATATGTTTTATACAAACATACAAACACAATTTTTTAGCAAACGCCTACACGACATATAATGTATATATATAGGCTATTTATATATTTATATTGCGCCTCTGGTAGTTCCCTTGAAGAGGCACTATACAAATTCTCGAAAGAATGAATGAATATAAATATAGGCCTACAAAAATAGGCGTTCAATTCTTCTATAGGCGACGTGTCCACGTGAAACCGGAAACCACGCAGCGCCCTCTCCCTAATTACTGAATCACGTATACAGGGTGCGCCATGAAATTGCTATCCTGGAAGTTGATAGTGTCAACTCATATTTGCGGCTCGTGGAATATATATTTTAGTGTGTAACAATAGACTAATAATTACTTTCGTGTATTTGAATAGTGACATTAATGAGTACGTGCATGATGCGGTGTTCCGTGATTGTGGGGAAGACGTAGGAATTATTGACACTGAATACCTTAGAAGATAACCGGTGTTGTCGCCGGACAGGGCGCAAGCGTAAGGAAAACTAATAATAACCTGAGGGGACAGACAGACGGACAGCCAGAATGACAGATATACAGACAGACACCGACGGCGATAGGTTCATACAGAGAAATAGAATCGAAAAGAAATAAACCAAACACTACAATATATAGGCCTAAACCAATTGAAAGACACACAGATATATAGCAAAAGGGAGACAAGATGACTAGGCAGACAGACAGACACCTAGAAAACACATGACACACAAACACAACCAGACGGGCATAGAAACAGATCTGACGGGCGTCCATTACATTACGCGAACATTGGCGTATACACTTCAATGCTAATATTAGCACCGGCGTTCATTAGGCCACCTGCATTACGCATGTAGGCCTACATCTCTAGGATAAATGCATGCAACAGCGCGTGTATGAAGTGAATAAATGAATCTGTGCAATCGATTCGATGGCGCACTGGCCTTATGACCGAAGGACGGAAGCAGGACGTTGTGTCAGGACATTGTGTCAGGATATTGCGTCAGGACATTGGCCGAATATTTGCGCACCAGACCCTTCACGGCATGGAATGGCAATACACGGCGTCTAAGGTATATGAAAATATAAACGTACAGTGCTTTTTCTCCATGAAAACGACGTTCCGGAGAGTCCAGGCTTCCTTTTTCAACTACTAAAAATTTTATTTATTTTAATAAAAGAATTATTTAGTCATTTTAATTTAATGTGACGTCAAAGATTTTCTTGTGGAGGGTCTCACCGAGACCCTCCCCAAACCCTCGTGTACACCTCGAGACAAGGAAATGATTCCAGCCCGGGTTTAAATGAATTGTATTGCAGTCGCAGATTTCTAAAGCACTTCTCGAGGCATGAACTACCATTCAGAAGCGCTCCCAGTGCGAGACACTCCGAGAGAAGAAGAAAGGAAAATGAGGAAGAAACGCTACCCGAGAGGAGCAGACGGAGGCAGGAAGTCCATTCCATGCATGCAGAGGGAGGGAACTATGGAGGCAAAAGATCTGGATTGAGCTATTGTATAGTCCTGACACGGGGAACCATGCAGAAGGTCAAGTCGGTCAGAAGAACGGAGAAGACGTAGCGAAGCAGCAGAATGGGGCCAAACCATTAAATGCAATTATTGAATCACGTCTACAGCCTATAATGTATAAAATATAGAGCCTACTATACATGAATTAGCACTAATAGAAAAACTGCTTCACACTTAGGCCTACTTACCCAACTCAATTACGATCGGATTTCTAACAGAAAGGATGGAACGATATATATTATATAGGTCTCTCTCTCTCTTTATATATATATATATATATATATATATATATATATATCAACCAATCAAGTTCAAACGCTGACAAATACATGCACACTCACGAACAAGTGCACATTAGTTGAATATAGATATACAGCATACATGTATTATACATATATTATATATGTATTATATATATGTATTATATATGTATTATATATATATATGTATTATGTATTTAGTATATATTATATATGTATATAGGCCTACATGTATTATATATATAATACATATATAATATATATATATTATATAGTGCATGTATGCTGTATATCTATATTGAACTAATGTGCACTTGTTCGTGCGTGTGCATGTATTTCTCAGCGTTTGAACTTGATTGGTTGCTTTGATTGGTCGGTTGTCGTCGCATAAGTGTTTATTTGATCACCCGCCCAATTATATCTACAGGGTCCTAACCGAAGGCAACGATGCAGCAGAACCATCCTCCGGCGATGGTCCGTCTCTCGGCAGATACGCACCAATCGATGGACACCGGTGCAAATCATGTGGTCACGGCATGCGCCCCCTCTGTTGTTTTTGGCCTCCCAGATATCAATTCGGGAGATCCAACCAATTGGGCCAAGTACAGGCGAGAGAGAGAGATGAAGGACCTCGTGGCCTGTTTATCGTGCACGCAGTTTCGCAGTATATATTTATGGACGCCCACACACACCCACACACACCCACACACACACCCAAACACACCCACACACACCCACACACACCCACACACACCCACACGCACCCACACGCACCTACATACACCCACACGCACCTACACACACCCACACACACCCACACACACACACACACACCCACACACCCACACGCACCCACACGCACCCACACACACCCACACACACACCCAAACACACCCACACACACCCACACGCACCCACACGCACCCATACACCTACACAAAAGTGCCAAGCGGCTAAACATCAAACATTATTGTTTCATCTGCTTGAGTGACCATGCATGCACAAAGATTCTCTTAAATGCCCACCATCTGGAAGGCGCCTTATAATAAACACTGGCGCTAAGTAACTTTCCGGTTACATTAGGAAGCCAGCATCTTCGAATGAATACCTCTATTACACAGTTGATTTGAGTAAGTAATTATGTGAATTAGCAAGCAGGTGTAGCATAGCCTATTGCATGATACAACGCCAAAGCCCTGAGTCAAAACGAGGTCTGATGAAAGGAGGTTGAGAACTGGCCGTGCCACTGCAGAGTTACATAGAATCATGGGCAGAGTGTCTCATTTGAGGCGAGCGAGCGATCGCTCTCCTTGGTCGCTCGCCTAGCAAAGGTCCCGTCGAGCGGTAAATCGCTCGCCTAGCCGAAGGCGTCGCACCGTCGGTCATCGCTCGATGAGTTCGAGTTAGACTCCAAGACGATAGATGAACCTGGAGCCAGACCATCATTTTATTTACCTAATTTATATTACTTTAGTTTATTTACTTGCGGCAGCGGTGAATGCGTGCCGTGAACTGTCAATAATTACTGCTGACTGATCACTCAGTTCCAATGACACCGTCTGGCAGCTATACCTCTCGGGTAGCTCGCCACTGGTGACGACTTAAGGACAAGATAGTTTCTAATTATGTAGATGCCTGTTAAATGTTTGTTGTTCATGAACCCAAACATCATTCTTGTCAGCGTAGAAAGCGCCTCTGAATGAATACCTCTATTACACAGAAAAATCAATATCAATATCTTAAGTAAAATCAATATCTTAACTTTTTCCTTATCCCATATCATATATAACATTGCCTAGTTTCTTTTTTATTCTGTTTCGTGCGCCTCTTTGCATAACTTGTCTGTTAGCCACAGTGCGTTTGCAGGTAGTTCATTAAAGAACATACTTACTGTGGTTATTTTTTTCTTGAACGGCGCTAAACCAATTTCTCTTCAAAATTACAATTACACTCAGATAGACATTTGATATACGGGGCTAAATCCGCTTCATAACTTTCTTTTCAGATTCCGGAATCCTTTCTGCGCCCTACTTTACTTGGTCCCAGTTGCGATGTCTGGCTTATTATCAGCCTTCTCTTCGGGAGCGTCGTCCGACTGCAAAGACCCGCAGCTGATGCAGCTTCTGAAGACCCACTTCAGCTCCAATGACACTGTCTGGCAGCTGGCCCTCGACGGCCAGCGATCCTCCTCCTGTCCTCCGCTAGCCAATGTTTCCAGCGACGGTCTACTCCATTCCAAGAACGTCCCATCCGCTGACGATGACGGCACCGGCGAATACACCATGCTGGGTGAGATCCTCTACGCCTTCGTCACTCCGTTCATTCTCGTCGTTGGCCTGGCAGGGAACCTCGTCTCGCTCAAGGTCTTCTCGTTTCCGCAGCTCCGGAAGTTGTCGGCCAGCATGTACCTGACCGCGATCTCAATGTCCGACAGTCTGGTCCTCGTGACCTACGTCCTTCTGGACTGGCTTAACCGCGGCCTGCCACTCTGGCCGGGCTCGCACCGCGTCCAGGTCGTCAACACACACGGCGTCTGCCAGGGTTTTCTGTTCGCCTCCTACACGTTCCGTTTCGTGTCCGTCTGGCTGATCGTTCTCTTCACCATCGAAAGATACATCGCGGTCTGTCGCCCCTTTCACCGTCGGCTCATCTGCACGAAGACCTTCGCCCGTCGTGCCATTGCATCCGTCGTGGTCCTGGCCGCAGTTCTCAGCCTCTACAAGCCACTCCTCAGCGGTGTCTACACGACTACGACCGCCTCCTCTGACAGCGTACATGACCTGCCTTTTACGACCTCCACTACGACCGACTCCGGCCAGTCTGTGCGACTCACTCTCCCCGCCCCAACCACACTGGACGGCAACAGATCCTCAGCGACGTCGGGGTCCGTCTGGGGCACGAGGGCAGCCGGCGACATCCTCATGACTTACCCGGAGGACGTGGCAGCCGAGCCGGCCTGCCGTCGCAATCCGGACTACGACGACTCGTACGTGAACTTCGTGATGGACGTGACGTACGGACTGCTGATAACGGCCGTTCCCTTCGTTCCGATCTGCGTCTTCAACATCTCCATCCTCTGGACGATGATCAAACGCGACACGAAGATCCGTAATATGAAGATCATGGTACCAGAGAAGAAGGTCCGTCTCGAATTCACCATCAACCTGTTTGCTGTGTCCGGCGGGTTCGTTGTGCTCAACATGCCATACTTCATCGTCTGGTGCCAGCAGTTCGTCCAGACGCTGTACCCCGAGGACCCGTCGGTAGCCATCTGGAACCGCGACAAGCTGCTTCTGGCCAAGGTCACCTTCTACGTCAACTACGCCATCAACTTCTTTCTGTACAGTCTGACCGGCGGATACTACAGAAGCGCCCTCGTGCGAATGTTCTCGTGCGCTGAGGCGAAACAGCGCACGTTCAGAATGGATCACATCTCCGTCTCGACCACTGTAACGCACTTCTCGTCCGTTAAGGAATCGAAAATTGGAACAAACGTCTAAAGTCTAGTGACAACATCCGAAATGCTATTTCCTTCTTAGCTATAGATACGAACTGCTTGCCTGTTGGGCGCTTCGATTATAGATGAATAAGTAATAAGTACATAGCCTTTATTGCATCGTAGTCGTAAACTTCAAAAATACTAAAGCTAAGAGTAGAGCACCAGATTATTCACGAGCCCTGCGTCTAGTCAGAGGGGTTGTCGAGAGATACCAAATGGAGATCCAAATCCGGTTGCCAGGGAGATCAGAGATCCGACAATCGCACATAGGCCTACGTTACACTGTATATATAACGATTACATAGGCTACATGTTTGAAATGGATAATTATACGTGCAGATACTATAGACAGCCAAGGACAACTAAAATATAACTGAAGATACATCGATTCACAAGACTATACTGTAGGCAGTTTAGATTTGACAATATATCTAACATGAAAGGGTGTCCTCTGTTGTGAAGGTAGTACTTGTAGTCACGAAGATATGGCTGGAACTAATGAAGACATTGCATAGGAAACTGCAGTTTTTGGAAGAGCTTCTTTTTGCTCGAACAATAAACTCTTCGGCAGTATAGTTCTTTCCACATGTTTTCCATATGAGTGCATATCCTTTTAATCCAGAAAAATTGTTAAACCGACAGAGGTAGGGAAGTTTGAAAAAGGTACTGACAGAAAGATCGGATATGTTTATATAATGATCTACAACTCAACAGTTTGGTGTCCTTGAATAGGCCTACACGAGAACTGATTGCAAATCCTATCTCTGTCGAAGTGGCTCTATATAAATTTGCAATTACGATTACCACTATCATGTGCGCATACAAAGCAGCAATATACGTTTTGTTTATATATATTCTGGTATACATTCGGCGAAGAAGGTTAAATAAAACTCTACGTGGCGCGATAAGTCCTGCAGTCCATGCCAAGACACGAATTTCTTTTTCAATACTCTTGACAGAACCTCGCAACTTTAACTGATGTTGGTGTAAAGTTTGTCGTAGACTGATAAGGTGATTCTGGGTTGTGAACTGGAGGAATAACCGCAAGAAGTTGGTGTATACACAGTCAGGTTTCACTCTGTAAAAAGAACTCTCCAGTGACGACTTGTGTTTTAACAGTTGGCAGTTCTGGGCACTGATTCAATGAACATGGCTTAGAGGTTGCCAACTGTGTTTTTTATGAGGAGAGACCGTAATGCTATGGCTGATGGGACTAAGACCGCCTATGTGCATCGAATGGTGGTTACAGCTGCCAGAAAAGGAATTGGCCTATAGAAACTCGTTATTCCTCGACACTGAATTGGCTGCACAGCTGCCATATCATCTACGCCGCAAACTAATGGACTGCAGTAGGTCTTCTCGAAAGATTGTGTGAAGACGATCTGCTTTGCAGATGGGATTCCTGGCTTACTCTCATAAAATGTCATAAACTGTCGTAAACTCGACGAGCAACACATCGCGCATAACGAGCCGTCTGTGGGCTCAGGTGCGTGACGTTGAATGGAGACAAAAATGCAAAAGCTACGGTATATCACAATCCACGCGAAAAGCCTGTCCTCAAGTCTGGACTTTTGCTTGCAGTGCCGAATTTTGGCACAAGCTTAAAAAAGCCACAGCTAGCTTAATTAGGGCCTCACAATCCGCAGGGGCCTAAAAAATAAGAATTTGGGGATTTGAAATTTTTTTCAAGTGCACTATATGTGTGTATGTGTGTGTGTGTGTGTGTGTGTGTGTATGTATGTGTGTGTGCGTGTGTGTGTGTGTGTGTGTGTTATGTAGAACCTTTTTAAACGCCCTGTGTAGCAAATTCAACCTCGTCTGAGTTGGTGCCAACTATGCAGAGCGGATTAAAAGAGAGTGGTAAAATTCTTTGCGAAACTGAACTGTCTTGCAATAGATAAAACACGGCACCCGTTAATGTTATTAAATAATTAAAAGGGCTTAAGCTTTAATAATATTGTGAGAATTTCTGGTGTAATTTTTTAACAAGGGACCTCCGAGCTTTAGGCTTATATTGCTTACGGCCTCACCAAGTCTAAATCCGGCACTGTTCGCATGGATTGTGATATAGAGTTTGCAAACTAATAGGGAGGGGGCCTATAAACTAAGAATTCTTAACCGAATACATTACATAGGCCCTTCAGGCCTACACACATCGAGCGCCTGTGAATATATGGTTCCCGCGCCTTGCTATTTTGGGAACTGTAGAGTTCTCGAGATTACGAATTAGGCCTACGATTACATATCCTACACGTAGCCTACTAAACATTTAAACACGCATCAAACTGAATTACACACACGTCTTCATTCTATCCAAAATGCGCCACTGTTAAGTAAAACTATAACTCATACGATTTCTTCTGTAGGCCCCTAGTCTATTTATCACAAACAGCTAGCATGCAGTTACAGGGCCTACTCAACCGTCATGTTTTCTATGCCTACATGAAATAGGCCTACCGATAAAAAAAATACCATTAAAACATCATTTTCAGCTCACTTAATATACATATAAGCTGTCCTACAATAAACTAACCAAACATTATTTTGCCCAAATATTCCAATCTATCACATAAACGCATGGTCGGCGATCCCAGAGGTCGAGGGGGACAAGAACCCCACCTTTAACAGTGGGGGGAAACAGTATACAGTTGCCCCCCCCCAAATTTTGAAGAAACGCGAAAAATTTTCACCTCTTTTTTGATCAGATCACTTCAAAAGTGTCCGTTGTCCCCCACCTGTCAAACAAGATCGCCGCCAGTGCATAAACGCCAGATAACAGGCAACTACTTAAAACAGATCGCTAGGGCCCGGCCTATAGCTTCCATTGTTCTGTGTAGGGCCTACATAAAATATAGACTCAAGCAGTATCGTGCAGAATAGGCCTAGAAGAAACCATTTACTGCTCGTGCCACATAAATCTCTATCATCTTAATTAGCACTGGACCTACGCCGTGATATATATATATATATATATATATATATATATATATATATATATATATATAACGAAGCTCGTATCACACTCTCATCGTTTCTCAAACACACGCAACAGGACGCTTCCCTATAGTGCCAAGCTCTAATACAAGTATACCCGGAATGGTAAACGCGGAAATGGCATGTTCTTGAGTAGCGGAAGTCGATTACGTGGATAGACTCGAGCAGCCGGTGCTACAAGACGAGTAGCCTATGCTTCACTCCATCAGGGCTTTTAGCCTAGGCCGCTAGGCGTCGGCGTCTACGACGGTTTGAAAGCTTTGTCTCGTTGTCAAAACATTTGTAATATTATGTACAAAGCATTGTGTTTTTTCTCTCCCGGCAGAATCCAATTTCAATCAGTGGTGAGTCTTACAATCAGAGAGCGCCAAAGAAGATGGATTGGCCATATAATGAGAGGGGATTCTCTGTTGAGAAATATCATCGAAGGTAGAATGGAGGGGAAAAAGACACGAGGAAGGCCAAGAACGATGTTCCTGGACTAGATGATAAAGAGGGACGGCTACAGACAAATGAAAGCGGAAGCTCAACATCGAGAGGAATGGCGCCGTTGGACATACGAACCTGCCTAAGGGCAGAGAACCAAAGAAGAAGAAGGTGAGTCTTAGTAATTAACATCGTTTAAACTCCATCTTCGTCCAGTGTTGCGTTGTGAAGATGGGTCCAAAGGAACAAGCGCAATCGCCCTCGAGCCAAGATGTAGGAAGAACAGAAACAGACTTATTTCAGAATTAATACTGTAGCAGGCCTATTTACCAGGATGGTTAGGCTGAAATCGTACGGTACCTTGCTCCGTCCGGGCGCCCACTAAGGTTCCTCGATCGCTGAGCCTTCGTGGTTATAGTGGCCTTCTTAATCCAAGTTGCCGAGATCGAGTTATTCTGTGCACGCTACCACGTTTTTAATCTGTCACTTGATCAATTCACTGACTGAAATGATCGACTGGTTAAGTAATTTTATTGATTGTTGATTGATTGATTGACCAACAACTAATTGATGATTGATTGATTGAATGATTGATTGATTGACTAAGCACCACTGTTTCGATGCAATTCACTTTCAAGTATCACTTAATGAATCACTAGTGTTAGTTAGGCTACAATCATACGTCGACATTGTCTGGCGTTGGCAGACACAAAGTGTGTCTACAAAACTCTAAAACAAGTGTCTGCTAACAGAAGACGACCAGTGTCGATTAAATAGTTGTGAAATTTGTTATGCGCTAGGGGGCCTACTGTAAATTCACACTGCACAATCAGTTACACAAAATCATTTCCTACAGATCTAAGCAACTTTATTGTGCCACTTAAAGCCACATCTCTAAATCCTTAAACTTTTGTAGCACTGTTGTCATAATGCAGTGCTGCACTATAGGCATCGAACGATGGCACTCTAAACAAAGTAAACAGATTCACAATCCCATCCGTTTCCAAGGGCCAGCCCAATATGTGTGTACATGTATGTATCGAGGCACTTAATACAGCACATTATGAGACAGAAATGCAGCTGACAGGCAGTGGTGGCGCCAGCCATAGGCGTAATTTATAGGGGTACGAGGGGTACCGGTACCCCGTACTTTATGGACTGCAGGGTACCGTATCCCCACTTTTCATACCAACTATGTTGCCCATTATTGTTTTATCCGAGGAAGCCCTCAAGATTCAAAACAATTACCAAGCATTATCATCGGTGTGATCACCATCATCATCACTCTCATTATTATTATTTTTTACTAAAAGAGATGGCAGTCTATTATCTATGAAATCACAATACAATTATTACAAGATGTTACACGATGTTGCTATGGAAATAGGCCTATACCCTGTATGAAATCACAATGCAATTATTACAAGAGGCTGCTACTGCAATACCTCCTCTGTATAATCACAATGCAGTTATTCCCAGAAGTTAAAAGAGTTTGCTACGGCAACATGTCCTCTATGAAATCACAATGCAATTATTACAAGACGTTGCTACGGAATACAGCTTGTATGAAATCACAATGCAATTATAATAAGAGGTTGCTAAGGCAATATATCATCATGAAATCACAATGCAATTAATCCCAGAGGTTAGACAGTCCTTGCTATGGCAACACGTCCTCTATGAAATCACAATGCAATTATTCAGATAGGTTAGAAGAGGTTGCTATTAAAGGCAATATATTCTCTATGAAATCACAACGCAATATTATCCCTAGCAGTAGCAAGCAATATCCTCTGTGAAGTCACAATGCAATTATTCCTAGCGGTAGGGGGTTGTCCATAAAAGACGTCCGCAAAATATGACCTACTTTGGACCCCTCCCTCCCCCTTGTCCGCATTTGACCTTACCCTCCCTCCCTTCCCTTTGCCGAAGTCCGCACGTCTAAGCCAATTTTTAATGTCATCGTCATTATTTTTACAATTATTCCACAGTACCTGTGCACGTTCAAGTGACAGTTCAGGTATTATATTGCAGGATGTGCTGTAATAAAAGCTTGCTTAAAGTCTCAGTAAAGGCTTTACCATGCAAGTGGTTTCAGGCAATCACTTCACTGACCTTTTCGTCTTTCAGGAAAGGTTGAAACAATGTGGTGTTTAAAAACCATCAAATTAAAAAGTTTAGATGCGGACGTCCGCACTGGTCATAACCCTCCCTCCCCCCATGTCCGCATTTCGATGACCCCTCCCTCCCCCTCATTGCGGACGTCCTTTATGGATGACCCCTAGCAATATCTGAAACCACAATATAATACCTACCGATAGCAATTGTATTGTATTTTTAGCTCAGTAATCAAACATTGCAAGGATACATAAGCATACATGTATAATGCTTATAATCAATTAACATAGACACAAAAGGGGTTGTAGACCCCGCTACCAGGGCCGCCTGGGTACTAATAGGGCCTACAATTTGATGGAAAGCAGTCGATCTAACATCATTAGATATGTAATGGTAACAGTATACTTAACAAGACTATAGCACATCTTCAGGCAATATAGGCTTACTGAGTACGCTCATTGCATTTTAGTTGATTAAATTGTGAGGGTGTTAATTAGTGTCCCGCGAACATGGAAGACCGTAGCTTTTGCTTAAACGATCATAGGTTGGGCAGTTGCTGAATTAATGGTGAATTAATTATTGTCGCTATTATTATTATTATTATTATTATTATTATTAGTTGCAGTATCATCATCATCATCAAGCCTATAATTATTATTATGCTTGTAATACAAACTATGGCACTATAATTATTTAACAGCTGCAAAGCTGAAACAATGCGAAAGTTGGTACCCCCACTTTCTAGACAAAAGTTATGCCTCTTGGTGTCAGCTATACAATTTCAGCAGGTCGCATCAGGGTCATGGGAGTTATTCAGCAGGTCGAAGAAATTAATGTCCGAGTTTGACGCATCAAGCAGCATAACCTCAATATAACTTGGCTATATAAAACGAAGAAAATTATTATTGAACACTAATAGCCCAATTGTTGACACATGTTCAAATTTGAAACAATTCATCAATTAAAACTTGGAACTGTATAGTTACTTTACTAATCTTTAAAGGTCAAAAGTAAAATAGGCAGGTCATAAGGCAGGTCAAGAGTAAAATAGGCAGGTCAAATGACCAGTCTTGTCCTCGAGACCAAGGTCTTGGTCTTGAGACCAAAGTCTTGGTCCTGAGGTTCAAAGTCTTGATCTTGGTCTTGGGGTTCAAAGTCTTGGTCTTGAGGTTCAAGGTCTTGGTCTTGAGGTTTAAGGTCTTGACAACAAGACTGCAAATGACCCTACCGCGACCCATGGTAGTGCCGCCACTGCATGTTACAGGGGAAGCAGGGTCTAAAATAGTGTGTTTTCGGACACAAAGTGTGCAGTTGTGTCACATTGTCAAGATAGGCAGCTATCTGAAATTTTAGTCAGCAGTTCAGTACAGTTTGATAGCTTGAGGAAGAGTGTGCAGTTGACATTACCGAGTATTTTAAGCACATAGGGGAAGATATAGCCTGAGAATACTGAAACACAGAACATGCATTGACAACGGAAAAGTTAAGCTCTAGGACTCGGCAATGCGAACACATGTATAGCGGACATGAAATCCAGAGCCGTTGCCAGGCAACAGAAAATCCCAGCCTTATACTTAACCAGTCTCATATCCTTATAGGCCTTTATTCGCCTTTTCCATGGGTGGCCGTCTAGTTTGTCTATTGGATAATCCGCGCCTGAGCAGACATTAGTGTGAAAGCGCAACATAAGTTATGCAAGCTACAGCAAACACTAAACTCGGAGTCAGCTGCAGAGGTATGAATCCTTGAATCCTTAATGTCTCCCGAGGGGCCGCAGTGTTTAAGACTCATATTTTCAGCTGTCAAAACACACAAAATATGTCGCTGTTGGAGTTTCCATTGCGTTCCCGTTCCTTGTCCGTTTAACTGCGACAAAAATATCTCTCTCTGTCGCTTGAAACAGATGATCGATCATCTTCTCTAAGTACAACGCTAATGTAATAACCCTCACCGTTTGTCTACGATTGGCCCGTTGTATACAAGTAATAATTTTATATTATTACAACAAACTGATACCACTGTGAACTCACCCTCGTTTATTATTAATGGCCTTTTTATCATTATATTTGATTCCATTCAGATACATTGTCTCGGCACTTTTAAGTTTTTAACGATTTCTAGTATTATTACTAATTACAAGGCACTATTACTTTTTAAGTCATCATCTATCATTAATTATTAAGGCATCATATTACCTGTTATTATTAAGTTATCATCATCTTTATGCTGATAATGCTAACAACTGCAACTTTTGCCATCATGACCCCAACCACCACCAGTCCACCACCATAACCACACCCACTACAACTATAAAAATGCTCTAATTCAAAACACCACAACATTAATGTTTCATAAAAATTTCAATATCCCATAAACACAAACAGCTGACAAGAATAACACACTGTTAACATTAACTAATACATCAGCTTTAAACTAAAATTAGCAATATAAAACACTTTATAATGCCAACTAAAATGCTACACAGTCAAATAACGCTTTCTAAAACTGTGAATGTAAATAAAGTTTGATAACTAAAATGATTAAAACTAGGAACGTAAACCACCAATTCAATTCAAACAATGTACTGTAACAAGCTATAAATTCTGTCAATATAACAACATTACTACCACTACTTGTATACATAAATTTCCACTTACATCATCAGTAGATTAAACTACCGGGTTTATTTCAGACAGTTCAACTAAATCCAATTTATAAATTCACAAAATGCGATACTACTCTCATTGTACAGTTTGACGCCAGTGAATTAGATTCAGTCACTCGCACAGAGAATGAATTATATAGCTGTGATAAAAAGCTGTTTGTACATCAAGTTTATTTTCTTACATCTACATAATGCCACTCTAAACAATGACACAAAACAAATTCTATTATGGACTTGCTAGAAGACACTAGTGATCACATGGGAGACTCCGACCATGACACTACGTATCATAAGCCAAGCACCCAAACTGACCACTATCACACACAACTACGAAGTAATTACGATTAAAACGTGAAGCTCAACACGTCAACTCTTGCAAAGAAACTTACACTCATTTTTCATTTCACATACAAACGCATCAAACTGTGCAAAAGAAATAAGTATATATTCATACATATATTATATTCATATACACAAAAATAACTAGTATAGATATATTTATGTCTACAGATGTATATAATTTGAATATACTGATGCATATAAACACATTTCAATATTCAGTCTTGTACAAAGCATAACTGATAAATATACATACAATTAATACATGTGTAATTGTGTAGTATATATATATATATATATATATATATATATATATATGTATCATATATACAGATGTTATGTAGAGAACTCGTGCATAGACAAAATTGCATTGCCAAGTATTTAGTAAACAATCAACTCAAGGGTCTATAATTAAAACTCTGGTTAACAAGCACTTAACTCTGTTACAACAATAAACAAGTTCTAAAATGGCATATAATGATTAAATTATTCTACCCAAATAACTCCACGAACAAGTGGTCTGTTGGCAGTGGTACCCAAGCCATGACTGGGCGATGTAATGACCACATGTCTATTACCGGTTCTCAGCTGGACTCTAAGCGGTTTCTTATCACAAATTTCTTACATGCACTCAAACAGAGCTGGAATCTTATATGTCATGATCTCATGGTTTAAGATCTTCTGCTAATGGCAGCAATTCCAAAACTCAGCTCCTAATCTAGGAAGGCTTTCATCACAAGTTGCTTGGCTGAATGGCACAAATCCAAAACTCAGCCCCTAATCTAGGAAAGCTTTCATCACAAGTTGCATGGCCGAATGGCACATAGCCGCTTTCATAAGACAGGGGATTTGAACCCAAGACTCCAACATCAAATAAAATGAAGCTCAACCTAAAAGCGCATGCTCTTCAGCCGTTGTATTGGTTTCTTGAGCATTGATGTCATCTTGTTGCGTGACTGTATCTTTGCTGTCACTGACTCCAGATTAGCAGTTGCAATGCGAGGAGGAGCAGCCTTGGGAGTTGTGTTGACCCGGTCCTTCTTACCGCCCATTCCATTCTCGGGTTTGTTCACAGCCTAAAACAATGTTCAAGCTTTAAGGTATGCACACATGCACACGGTATCTAGACATTAATATAGCACCTTTTTTAAAACTAATTTTTCAACTGAATTTTGCCAAACGAATAGAAATCATTAAATAGTTTCCAGACCCTTGAAGGGAATTGAATTACATGACTTGGAAGTCTTGCGTGCATGGCAAGCAACGAAGCCAATTGAAACCTTCCTTACAACATCATAAGGTTCGTGACAAAAGCTCATTTCATCCTTGTAAATCCTGTTATTCCATGCAAAAAATTGTGCATGGCACCAGCTAATCACAGCACTTGCAATTTGCTTTGAAGATGCAGGTACTAATTGCCATTGTTGGTGACAATGGCAGTTAGGTTCATATAAAAAGGGGGTAACTGTTTTGGCTAGCTCATCATCCACTGTAGCCATTTACTTCAAACTATGCCTCAGCAATTTTCAACACAGCAATGTAACATCACTAGAAACTTGTGTAGCACATGGAAGTTGGGCTCAAAGTCCTTGCATTGTGAGCACCTACAAGATTTAATTGCATTCCACAGTTAATGCTATAAACAAATACAGCTTTATTTTTATTGTGCCTCTAACTTAGCACAATGCACATAGTTTGCAAATATGATAATTAATTAAATTGCAACTAGCTATTATGCACACATAACTGGCAGGATAATAATAATAATAATAATAATAATAATAATAATAATAATAATAATAATAATAATAATAATAATAATAATAATAATAATAATAATAATAATAACAAGGACAATCTCTAAAGCGTTGTAACGGATCAACAACATGAAATCATCTGTGCATGTTCACATAACTTATTTACATTGATTTCTTCAAATAAGTCTCTGAGTACAGTTCACTCATTGCAATGATTGGTGGAGTTTTCATCAGTGAAATGTCTCATCTTACTGATAATTATAAATAACTGCCTGAGTTCTTCATGCAATCACTCTGCTTGCTATAGTACCATGAAACTTATTCCTTTTAAGTCTGATATGATCTTTTACCCTTAATCTTTTATTATTTTCTAACAATAGTTATTCTAAAATCAAAATAATAGTAATCATACAATAATAGCTAGGACAAGTTCACTCCTTCCTATGGTAGTGAATTGAAAATATTTTCAGACTGTTGGAATGGTGTTGCCAGGTTAAACCCAGAATGATGCCTTGTGGGACTATCAGTCCTTTTCATGGAGGCGTGCACTATGTGCAAGATTTACCTTTAAATTCTACACACCTGCAACTCTGACCGTATAGTGTTATATGAATTTACAGTTGCCTCACAGGATATTTACCATACCTAGAAATACAACTGCCAGTTTCTTACCTTTGAGTTCTGCACCTTTTCATCGAATTCACGCGCCACGAAGTCTAGTGCCTCTGGGATGCTTGTAACATCTTCATAATGGTCGACCATAAAAGCAAGGATATCCACCATAAGGTCCTCAGATGCATCATCAACGTGGAAAACGGCACACGCAAAATGCTTTCGCACCTAAAATACGTCAATTTGGCTTAGCCTTTGCTATCAAACGTCAGCGCTTAGTGGAAAATCTGTGGTGTTGACAGATAATGTGAAGTTATTCTGACCATGAAGTGCAACCGACGTGACTCATTAACAGCGGTGCAATAACAACTGCATTTATCATTCAACAGCGTAGTTTTATTGACCTGATGAATCTATTTATTGGTAAAAGCCAGCAGCCATTTCTGAGAATTGTGTGCCATTTCTGGCAGTAAACGAAGAGTGAGTCAATAAGTAAATTTGTCTTTCACTGAGTCATAAACTGGCCATGACCATTTGCTGGACTCTGGTCCCATCTGCAAATTGTGAACGTAATAACTCACTGATGAATGCGTCTATCAATCAAAGACATCATTCAAACGTGTAATGCACACAACTGATGCTGCAAATACCAGATACTGGTGTGGTTTTTAGAACACAGATTTTCTAGCAGTAGAAGTACATAGTTTATGAGGCTTGCAGCTGCACACATTTGTTCTATTACAGTAAACGTGCCACACTGGCCGTAGGTCAGTAGTGTCTAATAATGTCTAACGCAGCTGCAAGATTAATAGCACGTCTGTCACACATTTCGTCCTTCATACATTTCGTCCTTCATGTTCGAGCAACTGCACTGGCATCCTCTCTCTGCAAGCATTAAGTTCAAAATCCTCATTCTGGCGTCCAAGACAGTTGAAGACACAGCGGGGTCTCGCCCCAAATATTTAATTGATGTAATTTTCACCGGCCTCTTTCTGTCTCTTTGCATCGTCCACTTTGCTCCTCGAACAGATTTGATCTTTCAGTTCCTCATACTAGAACAGCTATGGCACAGTACCGATCTTTTGCCTCAATCCCTCTCTCTGGAATACACTGTCTCCTTCTACTCGCTCTCAAATTTTAATAGGTAACCCCTCGTCTTCTTTTGCTTTCCTCAAGACTTATTTCTTTTCTTTTGGCCTTGCGCACTGGGAGTGCCTCTGAACGGTTCACCCTACTAGAGGCGCTTGATAAATGTTTAAATACAATACAATAGTTGCAGACATTGCTTAGAAACATGCATGCAGTGATTGACCAAACAAGTGATTGACCTACACTCGCCCAGTTACGCAATCAACTAATTATTATATAAACACAGGGGACCAGTTAATTGTATTTAAATCAATCAAGCAAGGCAATTAAGGTCAGATAAGGCATTGGGCTAACTGCTCAAAGCAATCCTCTTTCAATATTAGAAGTCATAGGAGTGGTCCTTTGTAATCACAATCTCCAAACTTCTAAAGCGCCACTCAAAGGCCAAGCGCAGGATGCCATCCTATTCACACAGCCTTTACACCATGACCCAACAATACATTTAAAAGTCAAAAAGTCAAATCCAGCAACAAAGCTGAAGGACACATGCATTGCTTTAGCTATCAGCCGCCAAAGGACTTCATAATTAAGAACCACAATCATCATAAGACAACTACAATTACAAGAACAGTTACAGTTTCAAAGGAACAATAAAGTAGAATAGGGAAAGTAATTGTTACATGCTTCTACCTCTCGTGGCTATGGTCTTGTGGTGGTGCTAGAAAACTCGGCTAAGGCACAAACACGATAATAGCAATCCAAGAATCAAACAACCATTCCTCGTGTGTTACATTGGTTGACAAAGAATTGTTTCATATGACAGCGACTTGAAACCTTAGACACGAACGAAAGACCAGTGTATTGTATGACCCACCGTGTTGTATACTTAGCACCAAAACTTTGTAGCAGCACCTCATAAACTCACCATTTGGCGGACAGATAGTTCTTCATCCAGAATAAGATCTTCATTTGCCGAAATCCTACTAAGGAAGCGGAGAAGGGCGATGAGACAGCGGCGTTCAGAAACTGGCAGCAGAAGAGAAAACATCTGAAGTACATCCAGAAACTTCTCACTATGGTTCCACTTTGTAACTGTTCACATAGACAAACAAAAGCCATGGTAAGAAAAGTTACGATGTGGTAGCATATTGCACATTACCGTAAGCTGATGTCTGGTTGGATAAGTTTAAAGTCATTTGTTTGAAGACAATTTTCTGAAGAAACATTGCAATCACATTAACCTACTTAACAAACATCTAAAAGTAAGTTAAACAGTGATTGATGTCAAAGTTGACAGGTTACCCCAAAATGTTTAGAGGGACTCAGTAAGAATGAGTTGGTCTGTTTCCAGTAAGTTTTTAATGTGGACAAACAAAGCTCTTTGCACACAGAATGGTAAAAAAGAAAGTGCTAAACCTACAAACATGTACAGGTTTTTCAACGTAGAGGTGCATAATTGAGACAAAGAAATAGCCGCAATCAACAGCTAATATCAATATAACACATAGTACCTGTAATGAGACAGGTATTATGTACTCTGATCTTAGTTTTCAACTGATTAATGATGGATATTCGTGATGGATATAAGTGTGATATCAGCTGGAAGAAGATCCATAACATTTTACTGAAAACAGTTTCACCTTATAATGTGCATTAACACCCTGTAAGAACGTTTCAACCAATGTTATGCACATGGTCATATAACTCATCTAAAAAAGTATGCTGAAAATTATTCATAAATTATTGGCAAAGCATCCCTTAATTTAGCAACTGAACCTCTTAGCAGTTTTTCGTTTTGATGCATTATACATGTTTCATATAAGTTTACATCATAACTGCTAACCTAGATTTCGGCGATGATTATTGGCACTGCTGAAGAGACTCTTTCCAACTGGTGTTGAGAAAGACTCATTTTTATCGACAGCCAAACGGTATGAGGCTGTAACAGCCCCACGTGAAGTCGAACGAGTCAAAAAGAACGACTCTGAAGCATTGTCCAGACGTGGCTGTGACTTCAAGTCACAAGAACGATCGCTTGATTGAGCCAAGTATGCACAGGAATATGACTTCTACATTTGAAAATTAAACAGAAAAGTTATCATTCATAACGTTAATATAAATCATCATTCATATCATCTTTCATAATTAATCACAGTATAAATATCTATTATTGTCATACAATGTAATTTAATTAGACATTGACTAGAGCTGTACCGAATATTAGTATTTGATTTGCTTCAGACCAGAATAGTGCTGTGATTACTTTGTTCCTGGTCAGACAAATGCTTGATTCAAAAATGAATAGCAAATGCACTATAAAAATTTACCAACTACTAATACTATCAATGTTAATCATGATATCATACTCAACAGATTTTCAACAGCATATGGCATCAGAGGTTCAGTCCTATCTTGGTTCCAAAGCTTCCTGTAAGACCGCTCGAAGAATGTCTTTCCAAGGCTTTTGGTCACTGGTCACCTCTAGTGCCTTCTAACTGCGGCATTCCACAAGTGCATCAATCCTATTCCTGCTCTACACAGCTGATACGACTGCCATTGCAACCCACCATGGTACTTGTGTCCCCACCATAGTACTTGTGTCAACCCACCATGGTACTTGTGTCAACCCACCATAGTACTTGTGTCAACCCACCATGGTACTCGTGTCAACCCACAATGGTACTTGTGTCAACCCACCATGGTACTTGTGTCAACCCACCATGGTACTCGTGTCAACCCACCATGGTACTTGTGTCAACCCACCATGGTAATTTTGTCCATTCATATGCTGGTGACAAACGGGTTGTATCCATACACAGATTCCACTTCTCTTCTAACACAGTCGTATCCCTGTTAACATACACTGCAGACTTGAACAGCTCGATAACGTCAAATCGTCTGAAGCTGAACATGGAAGAACACCCCGTTGCTATGTTCTGTATATGCCAACAGCTTCCATTTGCGAGACTGAACTCGATGGTTCAACCAGAAATTGTCAGATGAAACTACATGTCTTAGAGTTCTACTTGATTGTGAACTGACATTTGTAACACTTATCAGTAACCCTTCCGCACACTGTTTCCACCATCAACGTCAGCTATGTACCGTTAGTCATACATTTGTGCCAAATGCTGCCAAGGCACCATAGTCCCGGCTTCATCACAAGTCACATTAACTACTGTAAGTGTTCGGTCTGGCATTGCCATATCAAAACTGAAAAACTTAGTCCATTCTGAGAACTGCTGCATTCCTAATCATCCATAAGCAGAAGTGTTTACACATCCCTGAATCCATGCGTAGCAAACTCAGTTGGCTTCCAATCAGGTACTGCATAAAGTAAAAGATGGGGCAAATGATCTATAACAAACTTCACCATTTGTCCACAGATTAGCTGATCAAACTACACGTGCTGACTTCTTTATTCCTGTACCGGCATCATTTGCACACTGATACTGTACTCATGGTGACCTCCATATTCCAGCAACATGAACTAGGCAATATGAAGATAAAAGTTTTGCTGTTTCTAGATCGTCTGTTGGGAACAGCCTACCACCTGGAATCTGCAACCACCAGCAGTTGATCGATTTAGAATAGGACTTTAAACAATGTTTTTAAAGTGTAGCCACATGATTGAACAAGTCCGTGACAGCCCAGACTGTAAGGACCACAAAACTAATGCTTCTATTATAGTAATTACAACAAAAATAATACTTATAAGAAGTGTTCTAAACATGAATTAAATCTGAGTTCCATGCATTCAGTCCCACTATCTAAATTCATAAATTTATACAATAATGCATACTAGAAAGGGGTTCAAGAGTCTTAGCGTTACAATAAAATCAGCCCAACATCTGAAGTAATCACATTTTTAGCAGATAACAGTATAAATTCTACATAAGTGCTAGGGAAGTAGTGTGTACAAGACCAGCAAATTGGATTGGTGCCTGGTGCCTCATGGCAACCTGCTGTTGATCCTTGACGCATTTTTAATCTGCTTGCTGTTATTATACTTTGACTGAAAACGCTTCAATCCTCAAACTATTATTTATACAGGTTTGTGTAAATAATCTCTTACTTCATATCACACTTCACTGGTTCCCCACTTCTTACAACAATTCCAATAACGAAACTACCTTCTAGAACCTACTCAGAGTCACAGAGATCTTACCAACCTCACGAAATGCTGTGGAGGCATTGTCAACTGGGCGTTGGCACCTGACGGCTGGAAGATGAGTGATGCTTTGCGATCGATCCCTTTGCCACGGTTTCATACTGCCTGCCTCAGAAGCAGCTGGCTGTAGAGGATTACTGAGCACAGCCCCTGGAAGGTCTTCCTCAGATGGCAGAGATAAGTGAAGTGAAGACATCATTGGGTGATGGCATCCACGATTGTGGGTCACCTTAGTGTCGCCCCAAGAAGACACAGGGGACAAATCTTCAAAGGAAATGACATTTAATCTTGAAATTTACTTTGAAATCAAATTACACAACAAAATGACCTTACAAAATAGCACTGCAATAAAAAATGGTTTTACATTAATGAACTGGCTTTTTAAGTAACACTCATGGTGCAGCATAGTCAAACAGCAAATTAATTTTCAATTGCAATTTAATTGCGATAGTGTATTTATAATTTAGTGTATTTATACTTATGCTATAATGTATTTATATTTATTTATATCATATTTCTCAGACAGCAGAATAACAATATAACAAGACGATTTGTTACAGAGCTGTAGCACAGCCAAGGCCATAGGAAAGGGTGCTGCACACGAGTTCAAAAAGTTAATGGCAGTCATATGATTGTTTAAAAACAGAAGTCAGGAATTACCAGTTAACAGCCATGAGAAGGTAACAGACACTGCATTAAAGAAAAACCTAAGCAAGGTACTTACACCAACACAGTAATAGCAAGAATTAAAGCAGTATACTTCATCCAGGGTGTGGCACAAGGCCCTTCTATCCTTTTCAGAGATTCTTAGCAGAAGCTTGCTACACAAATCATTAAAAACTGTACTGTTTAGTCATGCTGGAGTCGGGAGCGCCTCTGAGTAACCCTATTGAAGAGGCGCTATATAAATGTCCTAATGAATGAATGAATCAACAAATGTGCATATACACACATACACAGGCAAATGCATACATACAACTTCTGAACAATGTCTGTTGTACGAAATCACTAACCTTCCTGTGATTGGAAGGCAGAATAAGACGGTGTTTTCTTTGAATGCCTGCTTGCTGCTGCTGTGCTGTCAAACAACGGCTGGTCTAAGAAGCTCACATCCGGCATTGAATGAAGATAGGAAAGTGAACTACCACTGTAGGCAATAAAATCTGCAAATCAATTACAAAGACAACACTACTGCAATGTAATCAAATTAAATACACACACATACACACACATGTGCCATGTTCAGGAAAGTCCTCTTTGTTGTATTGAAATATACACTGGAGGTGTCCTTAAGGCTAGCAAGCTGTTAATGCAAGTTTGCAAGAGTCAGATGATAAATGTACGTATACACTCACAAAATAGGCCAGCAAAATGGTTGTCAGGCCCTGAGACAATAAAGGCAAGCCAACGAAGGACTCGAGTCCTTGTCTTAGATCTATAAGACTAGGACTCAATTTCGCAACCCATACTTTTCTTCTGAAGAAGAACATTGGTGTAATACAAGAATCACACTAAACTAACTGGACAGTCCCTTGCTGTCCAGCAGCACTATGAACACTGTTATTAATGGACAACATAAAGAATCTGCATGCAAGAGTATTACCATTCATCTATTCCCCTCCCTTCCCCCCACTGCTACATGGCTAATATTCACACAAGGTGCCAATTTGTTTCTCAGCATTTGGAAGACACTACCACAGTACAAGTTGTCACAGCACAGCCATATAGCTCATGGAATCACTTAGAGCTTGGCTTTGAATAGCTTCTCAATATAAGGTTTAAAGATTTATTCATCTCCATTTATAAAATTAATACTACTTTGTACTTTTTGTACTTTGGCTGAGACTTGCATATATCATAAAAAAAGTACTTTGTCAAAAACGTTTACCATATAATACAAACAGAAAGTGGTATACCGGGTTGTCCATTAAGGATGTCCACAAAGAAGGATGGAGGGCCATCCAGAAATGGATAAGGAGAGGGGTAATTAATATCCAATGCAGACGTCTGCATCTAAATTTGGTGCAAAGTTATTTCAACAGACTGTCCTTTAATCCTTTTAATGAAAAATATTATTTTCCCAGTAGCTTCTAGTACACCCTCATCTAAAAAAGATTAAACATCAATTTCAATGAGACAGCAGAGAGTCTGTTCTGTGTTGGATCTCATTAACCCTTTAATAAGTGTGTTCTAAAATGCATGGAAAACTCTTGTCGTTAAAGGTTTAAAGTCAGTCTGCTGGATCGCACAACATGAAAGTACCCATCCCATAATCCCACAGCACAGTAAGCCCTGCAACATCAACAGAGTAGCCTACTCTAAGCCTCAGTATTCTGTTAGAGTGTGTGTGTCCACAAAGGGGATCGGGAGGGTATGTCAAATGTCAACCTATTTCCAAAAAGGGAAGGGAGGGATCCAAAGTAGGTAATTTTTCGAGCCCATTCTGTTGGATAATCCCTTATTAAACAACCTGGTGTACTCATCAGCAGTCTAGAACGTGTCTTACTATTGGCTTCCCAATTATGTACAAACACAGTATTACAATACGATCTTGTAACATCACACAAGGGACTGTTTTACCTGGTACTTGACTAAGGTCTAGTCCACTGGCTACCAGTGACATTGGATTTGAGCAGTTCTTCAGTGGAGAAGCAATGACTCGTGGCTGGGCAAGACAAGACCGTCCTCGAGGCGCTCGCCCCAAACAGACAGGGGGCTGGTGGATGAGTCGTGTTCGTGGTTCGTCAGAGCCAAGTCCAAATGACGTTTCCATGCATGTCTCATCCTCTTTCCTTCTTTCCTCTTTCCTTGCTTCAGAAGTATTCTCTTGTGGCCAAAACTTAAGGTGTACTATAAAATAAAAATATCAGAATAGAAAAGATTACAGATAGAATTCATTCCCTATTAAAGCTGTAACGAACAGTAGCTTTAGCTACTCAGACTTAATATATATGAATAGACTTAAAATTTACTATTTGGCCAACTACAAATATCAAATTCAAATATTGTAGGCATTTGTTTTAGAAAGTGATATGCCAAATTTTATAAAAATAAAGGAGTCAAGAGAAAAAAAAGAATATTATTGGGTCATATTAACCTGAGAAATAAGTATGAAAAGTTAATAACAAATATTTACAAATAATATTTAGTTAAGAAAGCTTAATTTAGTTCTGTGTGCAACCATATGATCAGCGTCTCTGTACAACATGTCTCACCTAGACTTTTGCAAACAGCTTGGCTCAGGCACTTTATGAAGATTGGTTCCACGTTTGGATCCTCAAAGTAGCCAACAACTGCTTGAAAAACATCCTTCTCAAAACCAGGATATTTTGGAAGACTGCCTACTGCCTCATGTGGCCCTGGAAAATTCCACAAACATAATTTGATGTAATATTATGCTCAAAAGGTAGCTCTATTACCAGCTCTCACCTAAGGAAGAAGCTGTATTCATCTAATTTTTGTCTCAGCATCACCAATTCGTAACAAATGACCAAATCTCTAATACACTAGTCTAGAGAGTTCTGTTTCACTTTGAAGCAATGATCAACATCATTAGAATGATGCTGTACAAGTTTTAAGATCTATTACTACAGTTCTATTACATTCAGTAGAATTAGGTAAGGTAAAGTAAAATAAAGAAGTCATGTGAAAACCACATAAGGAGAACACAATCAGTACGAAGGTATGTAAAGTAAGGTACGATAATTTACGGCTAAGCAAAACAAAGCTAATTTATTTTTTCAAAAACACAAAAATCAAATACAAAGTCAAAAGTCCTATTCAATGACACTTAGCCACAAAGGCAATCTAAGGATGAGATCATTCCAAAGCCAATATGAATCTCTATATTCTTAGCTAGTTAACTTACAGTGTGTAAGATATTTCATAGCAGAATGCAACCATGCTGGGAATGAACCTAAAAAACAAAGGAAACTGTCATTGTCAAAAACAACAGAACTGCAAACACAGTAACTTAGTATAAACAAATTAAATATAAGTCTAATGCAAAGCATTATCTGCCAAACTAAATGATTCCAAAAAGCATAATGCAAACATAAACTTGCCACTGTAAATTAGTGTTAAAAATAAGAAAATTAATACCATTAAGCAAAATAAAACATTAATAAATGTTTGCATTTTTGTCTCCATACATTCATACTATCTCCAGCCTAATGTTTATATGCCATCTACTGAGAGACTGCCAAAAGGTACGTACTTTCACGGTCAACATCGCAAGGGTAGCCCTCACCATCTGCACAGGTCAGATTGCGAAAGACGTTTTCATGGTCACCCGGAGCAGGAACATAAAATTCTTTGAGATCAGTGACATTCAAAACAACACACAGCCTACAATACAAGGTATAATTTTCTAAGAATAGTCTCACAAACTTTCCCTCATTGCTTCCATTGGAGCGTATCTAAAATAATTTCAGAGTAATAAAATTCTGTGAATTTATAAAGCCTTCTAGAACAATCTTTCACATAAACTTAAAATGTACTGCAAGAAACAATTATTTCAGCCTCACTTCAGTTGCATCTTTATACTTAGGTACATCCAAAAAACAGCATGGAGATTGCAATAGTTACATCAATCACACTATTCTAGAAATTCAGTTTTAAAGTCTGACTGGTCCAGAACAAAAGAGTCAAGAGAACATTATTTTGAAAGGTGACCATTTTAAGAAACCAACCAGCATCTGTAAACCTTAAACTTAAAGATATGCCATATTACGCACTGTTACACAGTGAGCGAGAAGGGAACACACAAATAATTGGTTAAATATTGTCCTGTAGACCGGCAGTTTACTGAACTCTTAACTCATCACAGTAAAAATTATCAGAATAGACAAATAAACAATTGCCTTATCTTTCAATAAAATTCAGCAGAGTACCAAGTTTCGCAGATAATAAATTTTGCAGGTATTTGGTTTGATATATGGACCCCACCCAGTTCATCAAAACACCTTTGCATCAAATTGTCTTCACTTATCAACAGTGCAACTGATGTCATCCAAATCTGCTATGGTGATGCTGCTGGGTGACCAGCCCAACTTTGACATGGCAAACCCATGATCATTTACAATAAAAAATGTAATGTGATACATGTGAATCAAATGTGAATCAAATACACAATCATGCATGAATGTATATTAGCATTTAATTTATAAAAGCTGGCATGTGTCTCCATCATAACCACTGGATTTTATAAGACATTTGACCAACAACTACTCAGTGCACAATGCGTAGTGACACTAGCTGATCATGCTTTGTTCATTAGCAGGTAAAGTGAAGTAACTACTCATCTGCTACAACTGTTTTGTCCTCAGAAGTATAGATCCTTAATCTAATCTCCATAGAAATGCTATCACAAAGCACACAACATTAATCGATGGTTGCATCGAGCTCGAGTTGGAACGATACATGACTCAACAGCAACAGTGTTACATGAAGAGAAGAAAATAATATGCACTAATTGCACTTGCCTGAATTTAAACTCATCAAAACATCTTTGCTTCAAACTGTCTTCACTTAACAAACGTGCAAACGATTTTTTCCACAGACCCAAAGCAGATCGCATCCCGGTGTTAATCGGTGGTATTGTCCCCTGTTGCCCTACATTTGACAAATTACTTGGTTTCATGTGTGTTGTGGAATCCTGGACATTGACATTGCCCGATCTATGTCTTTCTTCACCGGTTGCCTGAGAAAGTGAACTAACGTTATCTGGCTTGAATGTTTGGAATTTGAGCGTTTGAAATTGAGGAATCTCTTCTGACCTGCGATTAGCTGCACTGATCTGTCTACTCACTGTAATGTATTCAACAGATTTAGGGTAAGGCGTTATGTTGATCTGTGTCAGTGCCCTTCTTCGCAGGGCGTTATGGTAAAAACTGGCCCCAGTCTCTTCAGCCCTGGACTGTTTCCTTGACACAAACTGTGCTCCAGTTTCTAAAGGTCGGACAGCAGTCGTTTGACCAGCATAAATGGAATTTTGGACATCTGACAGAACTGGTATTCTAGGTAACAATGTCTGCTGCAGTGCACCAAAGAGACTCTGGTTTTCTTTAAGAGCTGGTGTAGCCTGTTTCACTGGAATGATATGTTTCATTGGGACAACCTCTTTATCCAAGAACTCTTTCACTGGAACATCGTCCATAGCCACGAACTGTTTCATTGGAACATATTCTTCGGCAATATTTCTCCTCTTCAGATTAAAATCGTCTTGCGGCTGAAACATTACAGAAGAATTGTCTTAAACATCCTAAACAGTTACTTCAAAGTAATATTATTATTATTATCTAGCCTAACCCACACTAAGCATCAACTTGCTAGTTCAGAAAATGTCCCTTCTGGGTAAATACTGAGGATACTGAAACTGTTGCTCCCTGTGTTTCTCTCCCTATGAATGCAATTGCCAAAATGCTTTCATCTTAGTTGCCAAACCATGAATGCCCTTAAGCGAATCATTATATAGATAAATGAGTCATAATTAAAAATGATCATCTTTGATTTGATAATGGTATTAAATACTGTATGACAAATAAACATTAATCTTTAACATGATTAACAAAAATTGAGCTGTTCAGCACCATTTGGTTTTCTTTGTCATCAAATTTAATTGTTCTGTTCACTTTCTTGTTCCCTAATGGTTCAGCGGGAGAGACTGGCTTTCCTGGTGTCCGAACATTTATCAGAGCACGGCAGAAAGAGAAGGGAGATCGCGGCCCAGTATTGCGTCGGCAAAACCTAGATACACAAGAAAACACCATTAAGGCATGATAAGTAAAATGAGAATAAGGTAAAGTATGTTACAAAATTAGAGGTAAGTTTAACAAATGTAAGTTAAGGTATTGGTAATGTGAGTCAAGTAATTACAAGCAAGTTCAGATGTAAGTCAATTGAGAGGTCGGAAGGTTCAAATCCCTGCCAGGGCAGAAATTTGGTTATTTCTTTCTGCTCCACCTGCACCCCATAGCCAACTCAGCTAATGAGTACACTGAAATCGGCTGGATGACGGCAGAGATTGGTGCAAGACAGATGTGCACAAGCCGAGACTAGTGACACAGGACAGAAGCCAATGGAAAATTATTGAGAACAATTGGCTGACACCAATGAGTGATAAGCCCACAACCTTAAACAAGAAGAAAGAAGTACATTATAGCATGGAGTATTAACAAACACCGCGTCTTAACTCCATCATGTCAAGGGTCATAAAACAACAATGCCTTAACCAATTAACAAACAACATCAAGTCTTAACAGTACCTATACAGTCGGCCGCTGTTTTCGGTGAAACCTTCTCCGTCATATTTTGCACCACGAACATCTTCAAAGACCTTTGCCTTGTACAACTTCTGAAGAAGCTGGACACTCTGCAACCTTAAAATGCAACCAATTTCTTACAAGCAAGATTAGCATAGCACCACGGTTCTTAACAAAACTGGAAAATTGATTGAAATACCAAAACAGCTAACTAGTGGAAAATACTAGTCAAGAGTAAATTTCACGTGACAAATAACGATCCAAAATATGGTTGCTGAAAGTGCTGAGGCCGATAACCTAATTTCAATTTCTCACCTTTAATTTCTACCCACCTTGTGACCGACAGACCAAAGTTTGGATTTCGCTGGAGGTAGCGCTGAAGGTAATTCACAGCCTCAGAAGCAGTGAAGCTGTCATCATAGTATTTCAGCTGACGCCAGTGACGGCCAACTTCCATTCCATTTTCAAACGACTCCACAATACCAGTCCACTGCAGCAAAGCACACAATACAATTAAGTAAATCTGAAAGGTTATTACAGGATGCTATACTAAATACTGAGTGGAACAATAGCCTATTGGTTAGCATGCTGAACTGTCAACCCAGCAGACAAGAATTCAAACTCCCACCACATCAGAAAGCTATTTTTCAAAAGTGGTGTCTTCTAGTGAATGTGGCTAATAACTGAGTTCAGTGACTGCGCACTATCAATAGGAAGATTAATGCTGGAGATGATTGGCCATTCTGACGCTAAGAAAATGAAGTTGTTAAAACTTCATACCCATGGATGACTTCATGGTTGGCTTAAAGACAACATTATCGCCATCATTACATGTTGTGCTGAGAATTTTGGCAATTTACAGCTGCTTTATACTATTACCTATATTTATATACATACACTGGTGGTGGGGTAACTAGCAGCAGGACAAGGCACAGTAAGTTTGGGTGTCTTATTTATCCTATAATGACTCATCTGATCCTCCGCCTTCCAATCTTCTCGACCTAAACGACACCCGCCTTAGCAGCTGCTCTGCCTATTCTCATGACCTGGGCCTTCTGGAACCCGGACTCGGATCTTCTGGACTACTCCTTGGAAAACCCTCTGACTTGACGCAACGCTCGTGAATAAGCCGGTGCCCTCAGCTTGGCTTTCGAGTGGCGCTATAGAAGTTTGTAGTTTACAATTACGATTACGAAACTGTTAATTTCAAAACGAAAGGATGACACTAAACTACACAAACCAGTTGAGTTGCACGGTAAGGCTCAGCATTCATCACATGAACACCCGTTTCCCCGACTTGCCCAGCCATCACAGTCTCTGACCGCTATGACCGGTGTATTTCTGTTGTTCTAAACGATTATTTATGAATAAGTTAATTGTTATTAATAACAAACACGCAATAAAAATTGTACACCGGTCTTTTAAAATTTGCGCAAGCACCTTGTGATTGGCTGACAGAACTGATCGTCTGTATCTCTGCTGCACGTGCCGATAAAAGTAAATAAGTACAACATACCATCGTATAAGATGCGCTCATTTGAGCGTTCTATAAGCCATACAATCACATAATGATTACGGTAATGCAAAATTTTCCGACATTTTGTTTAACATCATCAGTAGCAATAAGATACAACATTATATCAAAGATCTTGATTATATTGCCTTAAATCCAAACCATAACTATCTTGTTCGTTGTTTCTTATTTGTAGGCCTACCACAGTATAAAATAATTATTTAATTATTTATTATTAATTATTTATTATTATTAATTATTTATTATTAATTATTTATTATTATTTATTATTAATTATTTAATTATTTATACTGTGTTTGTACTCTTCGTAACCAGATCATCCAGATGCGGTCTTGTCATTACCAACTCAGAAACAATCAGATTCTGGCTCTTACGGATTTGCTGTCATTAAATACCGGGAATAAACTGGTCTCTCTCTCTACATCAAAGAAAAATTGAAGCCGCTCTTAATGCATCAAATCTAATTAGCTTGTACCGTTATTTGTGCTGCACAGAAATTGAACACAAAGGTGAAAAGGATACGAATATGCATTACAGTCGTCTTGATTAGCCTAATAATAAAAAGTCATATTAAAGTTATAGTAATACATACGTTATCAGGAAAATGAGGTAGATGATAGCTATTAAAAGGCTAATACAAGGGCTTTCTTTAGCGGTTTTAACGTTTATTTTTAAAGCTGTGCGCGTTTCAGCGATGAATCCTAAGACGGCGCTATACCAATGTGACAAAGCGAAATCTGCTACAACAGCATGCAGAGCTATTTGAAAATGGCGGCAATGGATCTCTTTCTATTTCTCTTGTCAAGTAGTTTTCTCCTTTGCGTTTCTAATAATTTGTGCCATGCGTCGAAGTTGAACGTACCGAAGCTTCTGCTACCTTACTACAGCCAGGCTGCCACGAACTTCACTTTAGAAGCCAGTGATGGATGTTTTATTTGGTAAGATCATTACTTCTGCGCACATGTTACTACCGGCAGTTGGTGATTTTATAGCGCTTTGCGTTTGAAAATGCCGCTGTTTGAAAATGGCAGCAGTGGATCTCAATCTATCTCTTTTGTCGAGTAGTTGGGTCCGGCCCGAAACCCGAATCCCCGAAACGAATTTCGGCCGGATCCCCGAAATCGATTAGTGATGAAAATGTAACCGAAAGTAGAAGTCAGATGAATGTAAGGCCACGCTAGATCTATGTCACGTATAAGAGATTACAAGTTAACTTTGAATAGTTTTCGGGAGTTCGGCCACTTTCTATAAAACTGTTTTCTGGAAATCGGGCTTTCGAGTATTTTCAGCGTTTTCGGGGATTCGGGTTCGTGGGATTTGGGTTGATCCCGAGTAGTTTTCTGCTTTGTATTTATAACAATTTGTGCCATGCGTCGAAGTTTAACGTACCGAAACGTCTGCTACCTTGCTACAGCCAGGCTGTCACTAGGTTCACTTTATATGGTTAGTTGCTGTGTACAACACTGTGCCTGGGTCCGGCCCGAACCCCCGAAACCCGAATCCCCAAAACGAATTTCGGCCGAATCCCCGAAATGGATTTTAGACTAAAATTATAAATAAACTTGTGAATAGGCAGTATATCGAGATACATCAAGGCCACGCTAGGTCTATGTCACATATGATTTTACAATTTAACTTTGAATAGTTTTTGGGAGTTCTGTTCTGTAAAACTGTTTTCGGGAAATCGGGCTTTTGTGCGTTTTCAGCGGTTTCGGGGATTCGGGTTGACCCCCTGTGCCTTAACAAAGATGATTAGCGTCGTCCTCGTTTCTCCAGGCTTGGGACTAGCACTACCAGAGTACGAGCAGTGGCAGAGTTTTCAATTCAGAAGCATTTTATAAGTGGTTTATTGACGCTTAAGAGGTCTGTTCTTACTGTTGTCCTAAGGTGATAAAACGTGAATGGCCGTTTAACTGGAAAGAATGCATAATGAAAATTTCTATATAGTAATATGCGATCCGTGCGAGGCGATCATGTATAAATTCCAGGGCCAAATTCACATGCCCTAATCCATCTGATCCTTCCTACCCTAATCCGTCTGATCCTTCATACCCTAATCCATCTGATCCTCTGCCTTCCAAGCCTTCTCGTCCTCAACGAAACCCACCGTAACAGCTGCTCTGCCTCTCCGTGGACTCTCTGGCAATTGGACTCGGACCACCAATGGACATCGATCTCTGTACAAACCCCTCGGATACACCGCAGCGCTTGTGAATAAGCTGGTGCTTTGCGCTTAGCTTTACAGTGGCGCTTTAGAAAATTGGAGATTACAAATACGAATAAGACTGTTGCACAGAGGTCTGACCGTAAACGGCTGAATGTGGTTGCCACACAAGTTTGTAAACTATATGGCCACCCCTCATTGGGGGTACTTTTAGTTCCATTTGCTCGTTCCACGACTATGCAAAGTCGAGCTTTTTCAGTGGTGGGCCCAGTAGTCTGGAATAGACTTCCCTTAGAGCTCCGCATGTGCCCTGGGGTCACCCCTGGCATATTTCTTGCAAAACTTAAAACTGTCTTATATGAACGTGCTGGTGTCGGGAGCGCCTCTGAGTAGTTTCCTTAAAGAGGCGCTATATAAATCTTCGAATGAATGAATGAATCTTCGAATGAATTGTGAAATACAGTAGGGCGCTACACAATAATTACTTAAAAACTACTCTCTTTAGCCGTGGTTGGACTAGGAGCGCTCCTGAGTAGATAACCTTGAAGGGGCGCTATATAAAAGCTCATTAATAATAATAATAATAATAATAATAATAATAATAATGGAAAGACTGAATCGAATAAATGAGTAAGTAGTTAGTACAAGAATAATACAAGATTTCAAAGTACTGGTATTGGTGTCGACAAATTATGAAATAATCGAGTAACATTTGAAGTATTTAAACATACTGTTATTGTTTTTGATAAAGAAATCTCAATATCAATTAAACAATCGAGGTAGTTGCTGTATAACATATATGAGAATGTTGAAGATTAAATTTTCTCGAAATGCTTTGTGTCAGACGAATTCCTGTTGGAATGTTTGAAACAAATCACGATTTGGGACAAGTTGTCATTTCAATTTACGCATTCATGTGGAATATGATAACGAGAAGCATAATTGAGCCCTCGTGAATAGTTTCTGCAGCTTACTGAGTAAAATGTGGCTTTATTAATGTGAAGTTGCCAGAGGTCGTGTGTTATCATGATACAGTGTTGAAACCTGGGTGTGTATAAGCAAAAATGCTGAAAAAGTCAACATTTAGTGCCACATTGCAGTTCTTAAATGATGTGTTAACCACTGTAGCCTGTTAAGTTAATTGCTTTTTTGTGACATAACACCACTTCATTTTAAGCAGCATTGTGTTGCGTACAAGCAAGTCCACACTGTAATTGTTTATTTTTTCTAAAGTTCTTCTGGTAACATGCAGCACTCTACTTTCTCTTGCAACCCAGGTCATATTATTTACAATCTAGGGTGCCTGCAAATGATTCTTTCTCAAGAATTGCCATAATATCCTAAGAGTAAACATTTCATGGCTCAACAAAACCAGAAAACCAGATTGGTAGCAATTTGCAAATACAAAAGAAAATTTGAGCTTACAACAACTTGTGGTGCTACATAAATTTATCCCAAAATGTATCCTTGAAGCTAAATTACTGTCATAATCTCTTCGCCTTAAGAAGGAGACATTGACCTTATTTGAACTTAATGGCCAGTGATATTAAAGAGGGCACTGAGGCTACAGTTCCTGAAATGTAAAAGCAATGTTTGTTCTAACTTTTATGTATGAGTGCAAGTAAAGCATTATAAATTAATTGTTTTGGCAAATGCTTTAAAGAGTGAGGTCTTGATGATGTTCACTTTAAGTTCTCTGTGGCAGCCAGACTTTCACTGCAACCGGACTCAGAAGTCCACTGGTCATCGATCTCTGGAGAACCCATCTAATGTGACGCAGTGCTCGTGAATAACCCTGCAATTAGCTTTGAAGTAGCGCTGTAGAAATTTTGAGATTACAATTATGATTAGCATTGCTCTCCAAAAGAACATTTTCAAAGAACTTTTTTAATTTGAGGATTTTGTTGGATTTTCTGCAGGCGCTCGTCTCGGCCTGAGGTGGCATCTGTACGTCCCCTGGGCACGTCAGATCCTTTGGGTTGCTCGAGGACTGCAGTCGTAACTTCAGTGTCAACTGTCCCAACTCGGAGAACAACCATCGTAACGGCAGAGGAATCTGGTAGACAGGAATTTTTGTGTATTCTGTTCATTTGATTGATTTTTAGGACTACAGTTATACACCACTGTGTATCTGTATCTATGTATACATGCATGCTTGTATTATTTGGACAGTGATAGTGATACAGTGTGCCTTTTAAGAGCTACTTATCAAGGATGCTAATCAATTTGTTCAAGAATAAAGTCTCTGCTTATTGATTATTAGGGCATAACGAAATCCAGATCGGTAAGCCGATTTTTTTCCTATCTAAAAAATGTGTGAAAAGACAATGCATATCATCGATTAATTATTGCAACCAGAGATCTATACATTTAGGTGACGGGGCTCCTGTTTTAGTGGATAATCTTATAGTTCAGGTGGTGAATCTCAAATCACAGGTGCCAGGTCTCGGATATGGCGAGATCCAGCTGAATTTAACCGCCACATGTATCTCTGCTTGTATGTAGATATGATGTGCTGAAAGTGCTAACCTACATCTTAAAGATCTAAGCCAGTGTGCACAATTAATTTTTTACCACATGTTCATTTAATTGAAGAGAAATGTGGATATTTCAACCTTTCTGTTATAACGTAGAAATTTTTAGTGTTTTAGTCTTTTAGTGTTTGTCATCTGCTTGCTGCAGGCGGCAATAAGAACATCTCTGGAAATGACGCTGCATCAGATGCAGTTGCTTTTACTATTATACTAACTGTTGGACCGGTCTCATGAGGATCCTCAGGTCTTAGAAACCCAAAGGTGGGAAATTGGCTGGATTTGAAATATCAGCAATTGTTTCTTTGCTGACAGATGCCAAATGGTTCTAAGTGACATATTGGAGACCCATGCATTCCTGGACACAGCTGGTATATTCCAGTGTTTGCTTGTTAAATGTTGGGATTCGTGCAACCCGAAAACAAACGCTGGATAGAGATATCTGGTAATGCATTGTGAAAATAGCAATGTTTCCAGAAAAGCTTGCCATTTCCTGGCAGTCAATTTGAATTCCGATCTTCTTTTATAGTGACTGGTCAGGAGTTGAGGTGTGATGTTATCATTGACGAGATCAAGGACATACACATCGAAACCACAACGAAAGAACTGTTTTTAGACGACTCGCCAGAAGAATTCGTCATCCGTGCAAGCAACGACAAAGGTTTGTATCCGTTTCCAACATTTTCACGAGAGCTTTGGCTTTTACATTCATACGAATCAACCTTTTTCAAGTAAATAGAAATTCGTTCTAGTGTTAATTTGTTATCTGTCACAGACTTGTTAGCAATATTTTTGTCATAGAAATAATATTAAAAGCCTGTTTATTAGACTTCTGTATCTTTCTGTGAATTGTACCGAATTGTTTTTTTTCATGTGACATGGTCAAAATGTTTTACGGTCGATTGTTCTGCATCTAATGAACATTCATCTGTACCTCAAGTTCAGATCTACGTGTAATAAGTGTGTAAATAAATTTAATAAACTCCAGACAGAAAAGTGTTTCTTTGTTCAATGTTGCTGTGATGTAGGAAACTGTTTTTATTAGATATGACCTTCAGATCAACATAGTGTGCTTACTATGCAACGGTTTCGCAATGGTTGAATTGCCATGTGATTATTTTTTTAAGATGACATGTTCAGCAGTCTGGATGGAATGCTCTTCGACTGGAGTCTCATCTCAGATGCAGATTCCGGGGAGCAGAGCGCTGCCAACGTTCTCAGGTATCTGAATGTATATTGTAAACTCAGTTCAGATATTTCACGTGTGAGTAACTGTAGGGAAAGGTAATTTCTCGTTAGTTACGATGTTACATGCTTTTGCCAACAATAGTTTGTAGAAATAAGGTTGAGAGCTTTCAAAGTTCTTTCAGCTCAGGTTCATGAAAGGCATCAACAGTCTTGCCCTTGGACAAGCTTTCATTCTTGGTTACATGGTTCAGTCCACATTTGTCACAATTTACTGCGATTGAAAGCCAAACAGTGACGAGAAGGTGCATTCTACCACTTGGCCACTATGGCAACAATGTTATTATCTTTCTGTCGCTATTTTTTAAGGATCATTACTTCTGAAATTAGCATGATGTTGATAACTAAGTTTCTTGTAATGATGTAAAAGGTATTGCACACTTTACTGCCGTGAAAAGCCAAAACACAGTAACTAGTAAGTAATAACAGTCATAGTTACTGTGTTTTGGCTTTTCACGGCAGTTTAGTACAGGTCATTTTCATGCATTTGTAAAGAAGAGCCTTTCAATGTGTTATCTGCTTTTTGTTATTCTTAGGTTGCTTAAGTTCTCGGAGTCATCGTACACAGCGTTTCCACACATCAAGCATATGGAGGAGCACGGCAAGCGAGGAGATCGCATCCTAATGAAGGGACTTCAGACGGGAGGAGCCATTGTCACCGTTAAGCCTGTTGATCCAGTCTATCGAGTAAGTAGTTTCATGTTGAAACAGCCAAGAGACGGGGAAGATCTTTCCATTGTTGGGGTTAAAGCCATTTGATTCTGTATATTGGATAATATTCCCATACTGGTATAAGGAAGTTGAACCATTTTCTGATTTAGTCATGTAAAGTGACAATTCATTTGTTACTTTGTTCAACCGTCAATCCTGAAAGGGGTACGACTGTGTGACGTGCAAACAACAACTGCAGTCCAATATTACGCGTAATTCCTGCCATGAGTTTTGTATCAGTTATCTAATGACACAATGACTGTCATGTCATAGATGATTGATGTCATTAAAGATATTATGAAGTTGCATTGTTTTCTCCACCAAGACAGGTTTGTGTTTTCTCTACCAAGACAGGTTTGTGTTTTCTCTACCAAGACAGGTATGCAACCAGAAAACTGACAATAGTAATTTGTAATTGGTAACTTCTATTGCACCTATTGGTAATTAATGTACTCATATTTATACCATACCTCTTGACAGGAATAATTTCAGAGTTGCATGGCTTAGCAACGATTTTTAAATTTCTAATGTTGCTCTGAAATTCAGTTGGCATATGCGGAACTGAAGGGCAATTGCAATAGGAGGGCTATGATGCCATCATCTGATAATGATGGTGATGATATGGTAACGATTTGACAGCTTTGCTGCTGCTGATGTTGGTTATTGACAACTTTGGTGATGATGATGGTGAAGATGATAATAATGGTGATGATTGACAACTTTGCTTCTGCTGTTGCTGCTGCTGATAAGGAAGATTGGCAACTTTGGTGATGATGATGGTGATGATTGACTGTTGCTGCTGCTGCTGATGATGTACGTGTTTGTCATTCAGCATCTGCCAGAACAAAGAGTTCGTGTTCTTGTTGTCGCCAACCTCCAGCTGTCTCCATCGGTCGTCTACATTCTGCCTCATCTGACCGTCACATACAAAGTGGAGCTGCTGAAACAGGGAAAAGCACAGGGCAAGGACCGCATTGTCTTTCTCAGTTTTTTGTCTTTTGCCTAGCAGCTTTTTTCATTTATGTTTGTTGACTTTATTTCCCTTCTTGTTTATGTAGCACCTACAGTTAGTGATTGATGTAATTGATGGTCTGAACAACTGTTTATTGTATTGTATCGTATTTGAAGATTTATAAAGCATCTCTTGACAGCAGAAACTATTCAGAGGTGTACATGGATTTGCTTATATTTCCTGCATGATGACCTTTTGAGAGAAGAAATGAAACCACAGATTTTACTATGAGATAAATACTTACCATTCTGCAACTATTTTAGAATAAAAAACCTCCAGTTATTATTTTTTAACTTTTTAACCAAAGGAGAAAATCCCATGGATTATTATTACGACACCAGAAACCTCTTGGGACATTCTCCAATGTAGTATTTGTGTTTAATTTTATTATTTTTAAAGATATAACGTGATATGGATACTAAATTTATTCAGCTACCTAATTAAAATGCAACCTCACTATAACTTGAGGCTTAATATGGATTCAAGCTATGTAGGGTTGCTGCATTATATACTGTAATTATTCTTGTTAATGAGACATTCAGTAATTTATTATTAAACGAACTGCACTGGAAATTGGAAATTCCTGATCAGACAGGAGTACTGAACCCATGATCTTGTTTTTGGCAGTCTGTTTTATATCCTTCAGAAGTGACTTCTAAATGAAACGTCTGTTTCAGAAGTGAAGATGCCTTCCAAGCAGTACCTTCTCGAGCTAGACAACAAGACTGTTGCGACGCTCAATTCGAAAACGTCGACTGTTACAGGCATCGATTTTGGCTTCACAGAACTTAAACTCAAGGATCAGAGTATCCTTTTTGCAGACGACTGACTGATTATCAGTGAAAATGAAACACATCCATAAAGTAATGGTTAACATCGGTATGAATGGCCCTTGAGTGAAAATGAAACACATTTCAGCGAATCTCGACTTTTTCTGTCCACTGGATTTTGCTTTTGGAATGTGGTTGTAACATGGAAACACATTTACACTCATGAAATTAATTAACTTCTAGAGTGTTGTTGTCCAAGGCACCTCCCAGATGGCTATCCAGAACCAAAAGCCATTATCAGGTCAACATTGAGGTCAGTCTGCCAATACAGAGATACAGCCTATGGTAGTTAAGCAATTTTAAAACATAAAATTTTAAGTAGAGAGCAAAACAAATAATTGACTGGGCAGAATGAACAGGTGCATGGAGGAATTTAAACATCGAGGTTCAGCAACCGAAACAGCTCATTCACCAAGAACAGTTCTAGTTTAAGTATGACCAAAGAAAGGCAACTAGATGACCTTGTTCAATTATAAATAGGACAGTCTGCTGGTGGGCTTAAGCCATCATCTCCAGAATCATATTTCTGTCCGCTATGCAAATTCTTTGTTGTCCCAATCTTTTTTTAATGTGCTTATCCGCCGTAGCCTGTATTGCGGTCTCGGGTGCCTTGCAAATCTCAACTTTTTCTGTCCACTGGATTTTGCTTTTGGGATGTGGTTTTGCTTAAATGCGACCATTATTAATTGTGCATTATTATAATGGTGCTATAGAAGTTAACCATACCTCAGAACTACTGTTGACAAAGGCATGTCATAAGTGGTCAGTTTATCTTACCCCAGGACCATGGAGGGAGAGACCTCTACTGAAATCTAAAAGCAATTCTGTTGCATTTGGATGCATATTTATCGCAGGTTAAGTGACAAATGCAGTCTCAGCAGATGTAAAGTGGATGTAGCAGTCTTGCATCCTTTAAGAAGAGACTAGCGATCAACTTACGGTAATGTGATAGTGGATTATAAGGCAATGATCCTCCTCTCGTTCATCTACCCACAAGTTAATTATGGACTGTTGAGTTTCTAAATTTCAATTGGTTGTGTTTTAAAAATCTGTTGGTTTAGTGAGTGTTGTAAATGTGATTTCAAAACGGTTTTCTTTCTTGATGATATCTTGTTCCAAAGCCCTTCAATCGTCTGACACGTTGCGAGAGCCCTCGGCCGGCATCTATGTCGTCAGTCCTGCCTATCTAGGTAAGCTAATCAAATGTCTAGCTTTTTAGGTCATTTACTTTCAGTCTGTTTTGGCTCTAGCATGATCTCTCAAAGAAACTAATATGCAGTTCACCTGCTGAAGTTACTGGGAATCAAAATTGATTAACAAAAATAAATTGTTTATCCAAGACATTTATAGTGGAACTAGATCGAAACTGGTTGATAAAATGAATGAATAAATGGTTTTCTGTAGAATTTACTGTGATTCCAGATCTAAACTGGTTGATAAACTAAGCAAATAAACTGTTTATGGCGCATTACAGAAGTTAGATCAGAACTGGTTCATATAATAAATAAATGAATTTTTTTCTGTAGAATTTACTGTCAATCCAGATCCAAACTGGTTGTTGGAGACAAATCGAAGATACGTTGTTTATGTAAATGTCTTTGATGGTGAAAACCGCAAGATTTATCCATCCCAAGTATGTAGAAATTAGCTGTTTATAGATTATAATTTTTTGTGCTTTTAACGACGAGCTGCTTTGGTTTCCCATTCACTTTTAGTACACTCTCGTCGTAAAGTATTAATGAAACAAGCCTCTGAAAGGCTGTTTAGGAGCACTGGATAAATGTTTAATTTGGAGAGTCAAATGTTGCTCAGAATGACAATCTGATGAAATTGGGAAACACCTAAACGCCTATAAATAGAACCATTTTCTCAAGTCACAGTTCATTGGATAGAACTAGTTGAGAGACCGGGGCTACGGAAGATAAGCAACTAGAAATATATCTCATTTTAGCCGAGACAGTACAGTGATAGTCGTAATCTAATTTGAGAGAGCTAAATGATGCTAGTTAATCAGATCAACTTATTGATCTAATTAAACTAGGGGTCTTTAAGCTCATTTATCTTATTTAATTATATGAAGCCTTCTGCAACGGACATCCAGTTGAGTTTCAAAGTCATTCCAGATGTTGTATTTGTTTCATACTTGTTTTAACTTCTAGTTTCATTTTGGCATTTAGAATCTTCGCGTAGGTGCTATCTTTCCTGATCGGCATTTCCGTGTGATCTCGTACACTACAAATGGGACCTACTATGTCGTGGAGACGCTGCACAAGGGTTTTGTTAATCTCTACGCACAACTAAAGTCCATTACAACTTCAGTGAGTTGAATTAGTGGAAGAATTACCTATACATTTTATTGTGCAGTACTTATAGTGTTACCAAAGGGCCAAGGTTAGTATAAGCTATTAGCTTTTCTTGGCCTCTGTTGATACATGGCTGTAACTGTAATACTTGTTTTGTGCAAAGAACATTCCAATGCATAGCAGTTCCCCTTGGCTTGGTGCTTTGAAGTTCAGAACATCAATGAATTGTTTTCTTAATTGTCTTCAAGTTCTCTGCCCTCCCCCTGCAGGTTCAAATGTTCAGTGATGCTACTCTTCTTGAAGTTGAGTTTCTTCCATCAGTTTCCTGTATCCATCTATCATGATCCAGTCTAGTTGCATCCATCGTGGTCTTGCTCTCGTTCTCTTGCGAGAAAGTCTCTGCTCAGTATGTGACCAATCCACTTCCTCTGTCTTCCTCTTAGTGTTGCCATCGGAGTTCTGCAGTATATTAATTAGAAATGTAAAAAATGGTTTGACCTTGATTCTGCTTCATTTTAATTTTTAAGAATGGAAAAGAGTACACGTTTGAGAAACCAGTCGAAGGGAACCAGGCGGTCGAGATATTCGATCCGATTGTTCTACTGCCAGAATCAGTGATGCTTCCGTGGGAACCTTCTGGAAACAACATTCAGTTCCAATTCAAAGTAATGTCAGATCTGCTTTAAGTCAAATCTAATTATCGTAAATTACTTCTCTGAGGCAAGTACTGAGTGCATCCGAAGCATTACGGAGGTTCCTTGAAAGTGTTACATAAATGTACAGTCATGCAGAAAAAGGCTGACTGTAAACCCGCCGCTTCAAACTTCCTTGTCAATCCACGGAGACATACTGTTGTGGCAAGCTTTGTATCATATATGAAGCCCTTTGTTATCGAGATACTGCTTTATAAATAGAAACAGTAAATAAAAACACCAAATAGAAATGTTATAACTTGAAGCACTATAAATAGAAACACTTTAGAAATGATGTAAACACTATAAATAGAAACATTTCTGAAAGGAATCCAATCCATTAATCTTGTTTAAATTGAAATTTCTATTACTGCTTTATAAATGGAACACTATAAATAGAAATGCTGTAAGCTGAAACACAAAAGGTATCCAATCCATAAATCTTACATGAAAAGATTTCTTATATATATTGAGATGCTTATCAGTGTAAGCATTTCTAAGAATCAGAAATTTCTCAAATTGAAACTTAATGGAAATGGCTAGTTATGTTTTGTAGTGTCATGTGGTGCTATGTTGTATGTCTTACGTTTCAGGTGTCAGGGGGAAGTGGAAACTATTCGTGGCATTCAAGCAATCCAAGTGCGGCTGATGTACAGCCAACTGGATTGGCAATAGTAGGGTCAACAATCGGTTCAATCACGGTCAAGGCATCAGATGTCCGAAACGCAGCTCACTTTGATACATCGCAGGTACTGTTTATAATATAATAATATTTGTGTTTAGCTCACTGACGAACTACAGAAGTTGCATTGAAACTATGACAGAACAAATATCAAAATCTTATAGAACACGCGTCGTGGCAGCCTGTTATTCGCCTGCTCAGTTTACAGCTGCCCCCTGGGGAGTGGAAGGCTGTGTAGACCTATGGGGAGCTTATGGGTATTGAACTGCGTCTTTCAAGATCGTATGTTCTTCGAGCAAGACTGTTACCATTAATTTTACTGTATACATGTATGTAAGGCGCCCTGTGTGGCTGCCGTTTCTACTATATATATATGTTCACTGTACAGCGCAGTGCAGTTAGCAGGCGTTTAAATAAAGAAAAGATTATTATTATTATATATCCCCCGTGGGATTGTTTGTTGTTTGTGGTATTGAAAATAGTTGGGTACGAAAGTTGGTTGAATTTGTGGAGTACTTTTGATGGTAATATAGTGATTTTGTTCTGTGTTGTTGTGTTTAGAAGCAACCACTGATAGCTACCTTTTGTAATACAAGATTAGATTAGTATGATAGTTGTGGATCGCTTCAGTGCTGTTGATACCATTTCAGTGTGGACTCGTTAACGCAAAGTCGTCAAGGGACATGCTTTATGATATAGTATGTAAATCAGACTGTGCATAAAATGGGTAATGCTGAGAAGTCAGTATATTAACGCTACACTGCTCTCCTTGTATGGCGCATCAATCAATATGGCACATGAAGTTGATAGCTATGGGGAACATAACATAGATGTTATGATGATGATTATGACTGATGTTGATGTTGGCAATGATGAAAGTGATAATTAATGCATATGGTGATGATGATGATGAGACCTTGACTTTTCCAGGTGTCCGTTGTGCCTCCATCTCGGCTGGCGTTCCTTCCGTCTAAAGTGGAAGCAGAAATTGGTTCCGTTCTGAATTTACCGATTGCTCTGTTCGGTCAACTCGGTAAATTAATTTTCTCGTTCAAGAAGTAATTTATGTTGTATAATGTAATGTAATTTAACAAAGTAATGCAGTAAAGAAAGTGTCAATTAACAAATGCCTAATATATTTTTGTGGGGAGTACATTTTGGGGTAACTTTTTCAAAAACCTAGGCAGACAGATGGAAAGAGGGGATAAAATGCTAAAGAATGGTGTTTACCTTATGTTTATATGTTAAAAACTGACAGAGATATAACAAGTTCAAAAATGTTTCTTTGGGGTGAAAAAACTTAAGTGGTTGTTAAAGTGATGTAGAACAAAAGCCTAATGTATACGGTGATCATGTGACATCAGTGCAGTCATGAGACTTGGGTCGCTGCCTTTCATGTGCATTACTGGTGTATGGAAGTACTAGTATAATTATAATTTAATAAGAAATTATGTAATAGTATTAAAAGAAGTAATAATAGGAACAATATTATTGTCAGTATTAATAGAATAATTACAGGATTGATAGTACTGAGGAAATTGAAATTTGTATGTCAGAAAGTTAGATCAGAGGCAGAAAACTAAGCCTAAACGTTGTTTTCATGTGTCTGCAATTTAACGTACAAAAGATGTTGATTGGTAGTTTTTGTTTTTCCATGCAGGCAACAGTGAAGTTCGTTTTGATGACTGTCACACGATTGAACTGAGTATCCTGCTGTCCGATAGTAGCATCTTCCGAAAGAAATCTGGTAAGTCCTGGTCTCTTCAGCAGTAGATTGTGTGCTACTTCCTTGGACTTAATAGAAGGCTTTGCTTTATAACTTGTTTGATTAGGAGTATTTTAGTAATACAATAAATTACTATAAACAGTAGCCGTTGTATATTAAACTTAGTATGCTGATAGAAATTTTAGAAATTAGTTTGAATTGCTGTGAAGCTGTCTTCTCAGCTTCTGAATATGCAGTTATTAGCAACTGCTGTAAATAGGTAGTGTAACACTACAATGAAACTTCCTTATAAGGATAGATGGAGCCCTAGCAATGAGGTTGTTCTAATAATGTTCCAAAGCTACATTAAATTTGGGATCCATGTGGCAGACTGCTTTATATCATAATTTGGGTTTTAATTAACTCTTAATGACAAGAGGGATTAGTTTTCCATACATTTTAGTGCATGCTTGTCAAAGTGTTAAGTTTGTTGAGGCAGCTGCCATGTATTATGTGATGAAAAGGCATGAGTCAAAAGCTTAAATTATAATTAGTTGATAAAGGTGCCTACATGTTAAACTTTTAAAGAAGACTTTAGCATGCACTGGCACGACTAGGAAGCAAGCTTCAACGGATCAACCACTACATCGCATGTTAATGAATTATTGAAAATTAAAAAAAGGCAGTGCCAATGAAGTGGGAATGAAATCAAGAACTGTGTGTGCTATATGGCATTGAATTTTCAGTTAAGGAGTCATCAACGGAGCATGCATGTGCTGATCTTGAGCTGGAGGCTACGGGGGTCGGACACATTGAAGTGACTGTTGCCTATGAAATTGGTCGAATCAAGTTGAAAGCATCACAAGTTGTTGCAGCCTACACTCCACTGACGGTTAGTTCTCAGTATATTAATGATGCCATGAGTGACCTGATGCTGTGCTGGCTCCTGTTACCATACACCTGTATTTGGTAATGCCCTCCTTTCCAAAGGTCAGAATTGCACACACGACCATACGGAAGAACATCGATGGCGCTGAGCATCTGTGGGCAAAGGACTTGCTCAAGGTCCATTACATAATGACCACCTCAGTGGAAGCTCGAACCTGTACTTTCCACGTTACAGGCTGAACGCTCTAACCAGTTGGCTACTACGCCATGCAGCCAGCTACCGTGCCATACTTTGATAGTCGATCTATTCTTGCGTACATTTGGACCCTGTGATCCTCTCTTGAGCCAATCAGATCAACATTCTCTGTTGTTTAAGCCTTCGGGAGACATAGCTATGTGAGACCTTTTGATATTTGGTATGTCGTCATGTGTCTGACCATCCTACTTCAGCAATCATTCTGTTTAACAGGGTTGCTGATTGCCATTATGCAGAGCCTTTGGGTGGCCTGTAAGATATATTGTATTATAGTCTCTATACACACAAATTCACTTACTTACCTACAGACTTTACATGGATATAGTTAGCTTTGATACCTGCCGATTACCGTAATACATTCCAGTACATACGGACCAAATGACTTACATTATGCTGTTATTTTGTAGCCTTTTCAGCCAAAAGAAATTGCCGTGGTGACTCTCGGATCATCATTGGACATTGTTTTTGAAGGAGGTCCTCGTCCATGGGTCCTCGATGCTTCTGGATTCTTCCAGACTGGTTTGCAAATTCATATGTTTATGCTTTAGCAAACCATTTTCACCATTACTGATTGCTGCTTTCAATTATTGTTGAGAGCTAACTGCTGCAGTTGTTTAATATTGCTTTCAGCCTTGACTTTTATTGTGATTAGAAATTTATTTAGCTCTACTTGAAGAAAACCTAATCTGAAGCACTCTTTGTGCTAACCTAGATGATGTTAAACACTGATAAGAACTGAAATTTCATCAGGAAGCAAATGATTAAGAGAAAACTGGAAGAGTCATGAGCAGCGGGATCACTCACAGACGTGAAGCCCAGCCAGTGGATTGCTGTCCAGAGTTGACCAATTAATCAATCAAGCATTGATAGAGCGCCCGTTCAAGGAAGCTATTCAGAGGCGCTCCCAGCCCAGCCCTGGCAAAAGAGAACAGTCTTTAGAGCAGTGAAGAAAGCGGTGGATGACACCATGGTAAGAAGAGTGTCTGGATCAGTAGTGTAAAGTGACAACAGGTGGTAGCATCCATTGTGCACGATAACACCACCGCCTAGCAGTTCCTCATAGATGGTAGATATACATCCAGCATCCAGCTACCTGTGAAGCCACTGGATCCACACAGAACAGGTTAACGTCGCCTGCTGAGACGAAAATTACTCAGCTGCAGACAATGTATGTAGGTAAGTAAATCCAAGACAGATTGTGTAACTTATGAGATGTCTGTACGTCAAAGTTACTTACTCAATCACGCATAAGGAAGCCCCATCCCTCATGCAGTTACATTGGCCAAGATGAAATCCACTGAAATACTGTCAGAACGTACAAAATGAAAAATAATTCTTTCATGCAAACAAGAATAAACTCCATTCATTGAGCAGATTCTACATTTAGACAAAATAATCTGCCGAAATGACCAAAGGTGCATCAACAACTGACATGGCTGCTGACATTTGCAGACTTAAGCTAAATGGTAATTGTGTCATTATTATTGTCGATTGTTTTTTAATCTGATTATTATTGATAATAGTTCATATTTGTGGTATTGGAACTGTTTGGAGATTTCTTGCATATTTTGTATTTTATGTGTAAAAAATATATTGAATGTACATCTCGATTTGTCTTACTTTGTATGGAAATTGTTTTGACATTTTTGTAGCAAGTTTCGAAAAACCAAAACTTGTGGCCGTAGGAAAACCACGAATAAGTGATGCTTCCAGTAAGTGTTTATTGTATTATTATGGATCTTGTGACTTTCTAAGGACTAGGCTTCACCTGATGACACTAAGAGATTGTATATAAAGCAGTTATCGAGGTCCCTACCTTATGACCATCACAGTTATTAGGTGCATACTCACCAGGTCTGCTAGCTACTGTATCATTATAATGTCACATTTGGGTGAATTGTGTTTTAAAATGGTCAGATTGTGGTAAATTGTGCTTAACCAGTTGAGCTTAATTCATTCACTTCAGTTGAAAGGCTGTTCTAAGTCTCAATTCTGCTTGCATGTACTAGTGCACAGTTGAAGCCTTGTCCAGCAGCAAATGATACCTTCCAACTGTATGTGATATTGCCCTCCTTACAAAGTTCAGAAGTGCAGATACAGCCATATGACAAAACATTGATGGTGCTGAGTAGTTGTGCGTAAAGGACTTGCTCAAGGTCCTTACACAGTGACCACCTCAGTGGAGGCTCAGAACCGTACTCTCCGCATTCCAGGCCGAGCGCTCTATCCGTTCAGCTGCATTTGAATTTTGAAGTTCTTGTGAAATTTGTTAGAATGCCTGATTTGAAACATGCTTTCTTGTCTTTCAGAACATCATCATTCGGTCAGCATTAGATGCTCGAACTTTGGCGAACAGGTGAACTGATTTAGACTGGCATATTTTCTAGATCTTATTTATTGATTTTATAGTTAGAATTTTATAATAATAATAATTATTGTTGATGTTATGAACATAATTGTTATTATTATGAACATTTTGAATGCTTGCAAAGTCACACAGAAATGCTAATCACACATTGCAAAAGAGAAGAAGAAAAGGAAGTCCAACGGTTAAAATTTATCACAGCTGATACCACAGCAGTTTTGAAACACTCCTAAAGATGCTGTATAATGTCTAATCATAAACATATACACAGGCAACTGAAGGTGATGTGATTGGCGATCTATTACGTGCCTCTGTCGATGTTAGTCTTCAGAGGCATAGTCGTGGGATAAAAGGGTATTTTGGCTGTAGCGCTTATTTAACAGCAGTCATGTGATTTGTCAAGAGTCATGACGTAACCATACATTGTCAGTTTCCCAAGACACGCCAAGATTTGTACCCTGGATATAGGTCTTTGAGACACTGCCACCAGTTTGAGCAACAGGAAGTAACTTATGGTAACTGTAACTTGTTAGGTTTATATGTGCTTTAGTAGCATCTGTGCTGTCTTTTTATCTCTTAGCTGATGACTCTCACTGTTGGAAACAAGCCAACTGCAAAAAATCCATTTCCCGCCACTTCAGTTGCTACAGTGACGTAAGTTGATTTTTTTACTAAGTGTTTTACTAAATGGTATGCTTTAACTAAGCAGCTACTTACCACAAGTTAAAACTGTGCTGACCACGACCAGTTAAAATGTTTACAATATGACAAGTCAATATTTAGATACTTATGTACAGTGCAAAGTAATTTATTATAGTAATATAGTGCTAAGTATTTTCAGAGTAGTTTCTTTCGTCTTGGCCAGGAAGAGGGACAGGAGATGAAGAGGTGGGGAGAAGAGGTTGTGGGAGAGACAGGTGGGTTAGAAGCAGGGAAGGGGAAGGACAGGAAGCTGGGGCAGAGGGAATAAATGGGAGCAACAGGTGATTTTATCAAAGAGGGGCATTTTGCCTTATTAGTGAACAGCTGCTTTGTGTGAACTAGGCTAGTTAGTATTCATTAAAAGTATGCAAGTTTTATCTTTTTCTTTGCTGCAGTTTTACCTCTGAACTGCATTGTCGAGTTGAAAATTTTTAAATGTTAAAAAGTGTTCATGATGATGAGTTCTCTGCCCAAAGGCAGGTCCGTTGGCTTTATGCCACCCGGGGATGAGATGAGTGAGGTGGTTTCCCGTTGCCTTCCACAGAACATATTACAACACCACTGCATCCCACAAAGTGTTATGGATCTGTAAAAGACCATTCCTCATTTAACTTTTGTTTTTAAGCATAATTGCTGGTGATTCTTTATTTAACTGTATTTGTTTAACATTACTAACTTGTGTTGTTTAACTGAGTAAGCATTGCCTTGTTTGAGCTTGTTAATGTTGTTTTCAGTAGAAAGCAAAGAAATGTTTTAAGTTTGTTTGTGTGTCTGTTGCATAGTTACGCGTGTGAGACTCCGAAAGGCCTGCATCTGTTTCCGTTGATTGAGCATCCAGCTAATCTGCCTCCTTGCCCAATCTCTGCAGAATTTGATGACCCAGTATGTACTTATTTTTCTTCATCTATTCCAGAACAATGCTGAATATTTGTCTTTATGTAAACTTTTGCTCATGCTTCGTTTGGCTGCAGTTCTCTAAGATGTAATTCTTTGCTAAAAATTGACAGTTCATCTAGGGGTGACGTTTTCGTGCTATATCAAAAATCCAAAATTGAACATAAAGCATGGGGATTGAAAATTCACTTTGCCAATTGGTTATAACTAAATAATGTTATTATACATTTGTTAAGTGCAACTATCTAATGACCAAGCATCAGTCAATGGTGCTGAACTTTTGTGGGTGAAGTGTTCAAGGTCCCTACATAGTAACGATCTTGGGAAAGGGTCAAAACCCTTCTCGCCACATTACAAGGCGAGTGCTTTAACCAGTTAACTACCATGTCCCACAAGACCATGATTCAAACCCCATGTATGTAATTTCAACATGACACAAACCCTGTATAACAGTTTCCTGTATTTTTATTTTCATTAGTATTTAATTTCGTTGTTGATCCAGTTTGATTCTATGTTGATCTGTTTTCCCACCATCCAGGTTCCAGTTCCTCTGCAGACGGACGTGATGATGGTGGCCGTGTTGACGGATCGACTTGGTCGCAGGTTTGGCAATTTCTCTTCGCTTGTGGTCGACTGGCAGGTGTCGGACTCAAATCTTGGAAAATTCTCAAATCGTTTGCCAACTGGAATGGAACGCAAACCTTTGACCACGCATCTCGGTAAGGCACAGTGATTTATTGCGAACCTGGATTTGTACGTAATACGAATAATTTATTTTAGATCATATTATGTTTAGTTACGTTGATTGCGTTAACTCTTTAACAACGAGCGTGTACTAAAATGTAGGGAAAACTAATTCCTGTCATTGTTAAAGGGTTAAATGGGTTGATGTTAAATTTGGTTCTGTTCAGTTTTATTGTCTCTTTCATAGTTTTAAATATTATTTATCAGTGTTAATATATTTTGTTTGTTATCTTGCATTCACTGTCATTCAGTCTTTCAATAAATTTGTAAATTGCGTCTTCAAGATAATGTCAGTGTATTTTCGTGCATGCGTGTATAACCTGCGGAAACTAGGAAAACGCGTAGAAAGGTTTGATATAGCCACATGCCATGTGTGCATTCCAGCACAAACTATGTAGTAAAGCCCTGTAACGCCAACCCACTTCTTATGTCTGAAATGGTATGTGCAATTTATTTTTATGACATTACAATAAATTGAACGGAAATGTGGATTTTTTTACCTTTCCCTCGATAGCATAGCAATGTTTTAAATGCTGTTGGAGTATTGTTTTGTTAGTAAATAAATTAATAAATTGTCAATACGGTCGTGCTTATGCCATGAAGTCCAACTGTGATTTCTCTGATCTGTTGGAGTTTGACTGGCTTCTCCAAAGGATTGCGATTTCCACTATGATTTCACTCAACTGATGCATTGCAAGTTATGATTTGAAGACTTTAGAAGTCACTGGATTAGATTAGACTGCTTAAACCCAATCTTACCAGAGTCAACCGTTGGATTGTTGCTGTTAATTCAACCCCAGAGTCTCTGTTGATGAAGGCTTAAGCAATATGTGATTACATGAAAGCATTGTGGTGACCTTGCTTCAGCATTGTGGTGACCTTTGCTTCCAGGTTACAAGTGGATCTCTCTTTCCGATGTCGGTGGTCTGTTGACGGTCACCGTCCAGATCGATAAATACGACTCAAGATCTGTTGACACCTGGTTCTCCAATAAGGCTGTAAGTTCTGCTTTGTCATTGTTTCTATTCCTCCCATCTCTCCAATTTACAGTTAAACTTCAGTATTTCAGAACTCTGGTTATATCGAATAACAGTTAAAGGTAGGCCACAAATACCAATACAAACACGCACAAATGTAGTTGTATTGAAGTCTTGCTTATTGTGAATGCGCTCTACGTAGCTTATCGAACTGTTGACTGGCACATAATTTGAAGATACAGAGCCACTCTGCCATATGATTCTGTTGTCTTAATTGTAGCTGTTCAATGCACAAATATCAGTTGCTTTGTTTGTGGACTGGCTGCAGGTATGAGAGAAAGACTGATGCACGTGTATGACTGGGTCAGTGGGAAGGGTCAGACAATCGAGGGGAGGTGTTGTCTGATATCGCCTTTGTACCTTAGCCTGATTTTATTGATCTAAATCTTAGAGCTTCTGAAAGGTGGGATGACAAAGACGAGAGTTTTTTTGCAATAGTGACACCACTGACACGGGAGTCAGTAGCATCAGAAGCATTGATAGGGGTAGTAGTTATCAAACAGTGTACAGAATGTCAGGAAACTGAAAATGGACTTATAGCCCAGTTTGCAATACTGGTTAGAGCATGCGCCTCTGTGCATCTGGGTGCTGGCACCCCCATACCCATAGCTGCTTCACAGATTTGAATATCGAGCTAGCATGGTGCATACATAGGGATTTGTAAAGATGTGGCTCCCATTCAAATGGGCATTGGTGGTTATGCAGGGTTGAGGCCACACAGTCGTTGTACAAACACGTGTACACTTCCATGTGTGTAGAGTCGGACAGAGCTTTACGTGAATATCTGTCTCGTTCATTTCGAACCTTGGACATATCGAACCGTTAACGATAGCCCTTTGACCTTCGATATAACAAAGTTTTGCTGTATTTATTTAAGCTGAGGCTAATATGTATTTATCTCTTATAGTCCTATGTTACTATGATTCCTTATGTCAAGTCAGAATACTTAACTTCAAGTAGTAAACTCTGAGCAAATGAGCTCCTATGTTGTTAGACATGATACTGTACATATTTATGCTATGCACTTTTATATACTGTAAATATACTTTTTGCGCTTGTAGTGTTTAATTTCTAACACGTCAGCATTGCAACTGTGTGTCTGGAGTTGAAATCTCAATCCATAAGACGCTCTCCTGATGCCTGGAGCATTTGCTGTTAATAAAATAAACTTTTTCAATGAGAATAAAATATTTCACTTTAGGAATAGGCTTCTTATATGAAACTGCTGTTGCGTTTTCACTTTGGGCAGGAGTTTGAACCAATGATGAAACCTTAAAAGGTTCTGTGTAAACGCCTCTAGAGTTTCACCTGTGAAAAATATTTTATTCTGCCTGCTAAAGACCAACACAACACACTTCTTTGTTTGAAGCTATATTTCTGTGTCTCAAACTGATTCAGTTGTCTGTACAACGGCAGGTCCAGATCATTCTAAAACTATATTTACAGAATCTTAAAGAGCTTGTGTGGTCAGTAATACTGACTTAACTTCTACAGTTATATTCTGTTTCCTCAGGTTAGCCCACCAATTGTTAAGTCTCGTATCCTTCGACTGGTTGGCTATCCATACTTCTCGCCTCAGCAGGTGATCATGTTCAACCACGTGCATGTAAAGGTAAGCAAACTAATCGTGTTAGGCAGGTGAGTTAACGAGATTTAGATTACTTGGCAGAACCATTTTCTTTTATATATCATTGTGATACAACCAGGAATTTATATAGGACCTTTATTAGCTCTGAAAGCACTGATATTCTGTCTCTTTAGGTTTTATCATATGAAATTATCAAAAGTCAAATCTCTGCATAGCTGTGGATAGAGAAAGCGAGGTTAAAGCAGGGGTTCCCAACCTTTTTTAATGCGCTGCACCCTGAGCAAATGCTTGATTAATGTTCACACCCCCTACAAAACTGTTAACAGATAGTTTCTACATATATACAGTACAATAGTAACATACTTTCCATATTTGTCGCACCCCTTGAAATGCCATCTCGCACCCCAAGTTGGGAACTCCTGGGTTAAAGCGTGGTTGTGGGTTGGTCTGCCAAGTTTGGAGGGCATATGTACTTTACAGACCCTCCAACTGGTTATTTAGTATGTGTGCTAGGTAATTTAAGAGATGAAATTCAAAGGCTGTGTTACTAGCGTTCGTCAATCAGTCTTTAAAACAGTTTCATCTTACGATATTTTACAGTGTTATCAGCATTAAAAATTAGCAGCATTGCACAAGAATTTTCTTGAAGGTTTGCTCTGCAAATACCCTATTAACTGATAAAATGCTATTCATTTTGGTGTTTACTGTTAAAGAAACTACTATTAAGATAGTTTTTGATGTTTTAGGCTTTGATCAATATCGTCCAAGGATCGGGTCATTACAAGGTTGATCAAAATGAACGGGCTTCAGAGATTGCAAGGATCAACTACAACACCGACCACAAAAGTAACATCACAGTAAGTGAATTGAATTTTAAATGAATTGAAGTTACTTTTTTATCACCGACTGTGTAGGAAATATATAATCAGGTCTACATTCAGTAGATGTTCTAAGAGAGAATGCTTATGTGGGTCCTACTATACAGATTTGCCCAATTACATACCGGTAGTTTTAAAAGAAATGGTCATGATATTTACTTGTTCAGAATGTATTTAGGTATATCTGAACTTTATATAACTACAAGATTACAAATGCAGATGCTGGACGATTCTCTTTTGATCAAGATGGTGATGTCACTGTATAGAGCAGCAAACTTTATTATGAGAAAGACGAAGAGTAACAAGTATAGGCGGCAAGCTTTATTTTTAAAAAGATTAAAAGTAAATAAGTACAAAATTTGCATTGTCAGTTTTTGAGTACTTCTGAGGACCGTTTTCAGTTGTAAGAATAACTTGGCATGTAGCATCCAGGTGTGTTGAGACCTCTTGGCTGAAGGATCTTAAAAGTGTCTAAACGTATAGCAGAGATCGACACTAGACAGTGCAGTTTTCTTCGCACTGATTTAAGGAAGTGAGGGACCAGTGTGAGACAGTCACTCATGAATGACATGCTTGCATGGACATAAGAGGAATGGTCTTGGATTTTAGTGTTCTTTTGAAAGAATTTATGCTACCATGACAACACCAGATATCCAACAGTCTAAATGTTTCAATACTAGATGTACAATTCAGTAGTTAATTGTCAGTTTTTTTCCAGTATAAATAAAAATTAATGGTGGAGCTTCGCAACAGTATGATGCACTTTTAACACTGTTATGCTGGTTGTATTTAACAATTGTTTGCAGAAGCCTTGGTGCTTTTGAGGGGTTCAGGAAAAGACGGTGCATAGTTGTCCATTTATATAAAATTTCTTTTCAGTCGGGATGTACTTTTTCAGGTGGTGCCGATCAGTGAAGGTTCGGTGGTTCTCAGCGTTGCTGACCTCTGCCTGTCGCCCATGCAGTCGGCCACGGCAACGATATTTGTCTCAGACATTGCACAGATAGTGCTACAGGTGGTCGACAAGGTAGGGTTTGACAGTAATGTAAACAGTGCTTAATACGTGAAAGTATGTAATTTGTTATTATGTGATCTTTGTGTTTCAATTTATGTACTGGATCATTATTGACAGAAGATTTAATTCAAAACCTGTGTTACTGTTTTAAAGGTGTTGCATTTTAATCAGCTGACCTGTAATAAATTTGACCTATAAACACATTACATTATTTGTAGCTCATTCGGAAACTTAAAACTTTACGATCATGCGACACTTTGAGCGAGACATTTCCAGGCTTTCTTGGTTTTCAGTTTGAGTTTGAATGGGCCTTGGATTTCTTTGGAATAAACTGATGTGCATTCTATGCAGTTTGTGATGTGAAAGTATTGACGTTTTCTGACGTGTTCTTGGTCTTATTTGTTGGACTTAAGGTTGAATTACATTGTGAAGTGGAAGTCAGTGTTAAAGTCTTGGATGGCAATGATCTTCCAATAGACAGCAGCTATTTCTCTCTCATGGACGTTAAACCTGTCTCTCGGTCCGACATCATCTCAGTCAGGTCAGACACTGAAAGAGTTTCTCGTTATGACAGTTATGCCATTGTCTGTGGCTTTACTGGTTGTGGATGTGGTGATAGTGGATGTGAGACTGGTGACGGCGATGTTGGAGTTGGAGACAATGATTTTGTGTCAGAAACATAGACTCAGATGCAAGTGTGTACTAATTGCATGACAGTGATCAAGCAAAACTCTGTGAAACTGAACTTAACTGATGTTAATGTCCAAATTGAGGAAGACGTTCTAGCCCCCAGGCTGTTAATTAAAACCAAGATATACTCATGGTTGCCATCTCCACATGTTTTTGTGCCCATTGCCTTCGATACACTGTGCCCAATCAACTATGCCCGAGGTTGATTTTATCCGTGAGATTCAACAATTTCTGGAGAGTCGTATGAGGTCAGTTTTCTTTTCCAGTGCCTTTCCATCTGTATCCAGTGCTATAGTGCCATAGTGTTTCTAGGCACATTCACTGATGTTGCAGAGGACGAGACCTGATTTCCCAGTTACCCATGTAACTCCTAGCATAATTTTTTTGCTTGTAAGGGATTATGCTTACCCCATTATATTGAAAATAATAATAATAGCATTGCTTTTGTATAAGTTCTTTAAAACCAGTATGCTTCAAGTAATAATAGTAATCATGATACTAGAAGTTGAAGCTGATGATGACCAGGAAGAAGATGGGAGAGATGTAATTTCGTAAAGAAATTGAACAATTAGAGGAGAGTAGTTAGGAATAATGATGGTAAAACATGGCTGTTGCAAAAACACATCAGTAGAATATATCTGTGTATAAGATGGATGCATCTAGACACATGTGTTTCGTGTTCCATGTTTACGGCAGCTAAAAATGCTTCACGCACAATAATAGATATTGGCTGTCTTTGCTTAGACAATCTTTGGACAGTCCTTCTGCTGACCGCTTGACCGCCGTGTATACTGTCCGTGGTGAGTCCCTTGGAAGAGCATTCCTACAGGTGTCTGCAGTCTCTAAGATGGGTCACACGATAATGAGCGCTGCTAAGGAAATCCAGGTGAGAAAATGGAACTGAAACATTTTTACTACAAATGTTATTATAGAAATAGACCTGTCAGCTTTGCAAAGTGACCTCTTTTTAAACACTAATTAGTTATAAGTTCTCGATACTGTTTCACACAGCATTTTAATAGGTTCTTTGGTACGTGAGCAGATGGTGATGAGCAAAAGTTCCATTTCTGGTTCTTTTAATAATTTTTTTTATTAATATTAAAGAAAATACTATTATTGTTATTATTATTACAGTAATTTTGTGTATTTATTTTCATATCTGAGACATATTTCACTGGATCGAACTTTGACTTGATCACTGAATGTAAGGCATTTGAACCCAAACCACTGTGGAATTTAGGTTCTATATTTACTGTACTGATTGTAGTGGCATATTTGTAGAGTGCTCTTTGGTCATGCTGAATAGATGCCCTGTAATCATCAGCTTGGGTAGATTGGGTGCAAACAAGTGCTTCTATCACCATGCAGGAAGATTTGGCAGTGTTAGTCTTGGCTAGAAACAAAACCCAAGTCCTGCGATAAACTGGATTCACGTCGAGGACATAGGCATTCATCCCATGTATCTTCAGCAGCATTCGCTTTAAGAATGTCTCTTACTTACGTAGAACTGTTGAAGTGTCAGTCAGTCTGAGTTTATTTCCTTTCAGGTTTTTCCTCCTCTGCATCTTAAGCCAAAGAATATAACCATCATTCCAGGAACATTCTTCCAGGTGAGTTATTTATCAGTTATCGTTTCTGGATTTTAATCAGTTTGGCCTTCATGAGGCTTTCTGGATTTGAATCATTTTGCCTTCATCAGGCTTTCTCGATTTAAATGAGTTTGGCCTTTGTCAGGCTTTCTGGCTTTAAATCACCTGAGCCTTCATCAGGCATGTGGCCTTACATTGCCCTGGCCTTCAACAGGCTTCAAGCCTTAAATTGCCTTGGCCTTCAACAGGTTTCTGGCCTTGAATTGCCACGACCTTTACAAGGTCACTGCTTGCCAACCGAACCAGTGGGAGATCTCTTGATGCTATTTAAGTGGTGTGACAAACGTTCAAGGGTGTTAAGATGCATAATTTGCTTTCTTTAATGCATTCGGCTATAACATAGAGCTTTCACCAAGATCACCTTTTGTACATGCAGTCAACCCAACGCTTCAACAAGGCACAAGCTCAGTATGAGTGCAGGACAGCAGGATATTCATAAAGATCAAGGCCAAAAGTACCATGGCAGGCATCATCTTGGCCTTAAGTAACATGTAGAGGCTTTTATTGAGTGTGTTTGTTTATCTGTTTCCTTCTAAATAGTTATTTGCTTATTTATTTATGTATTTGTTTACTCAGTAATTATTAATGTGATCATTTATGAAGATGATGCTATTGTCTTGATAGGTGATGGCCTTTGGAGGTCCACAACCAGAATCCACGATCGAATTCACGATCAAGAACCAGACGGTTGCCACGGTTACTAACAATGGACTGATCGCTGCTGTGGCACTGGGTTCAACACAGATTATCGCCATGGCGACTGGCCTTGACGCCAGCAACAGCAGCCGAGTCGTTTTCTCTCAGGTATTGTTGGAAATTATGTCACTACAAACGTTTCCTTGTTAGATGGAGACTACTGAATGAAGTCATTAAAATTTGTGGCCATTGTCTTATATTTTGCTTATTGCATGTATGATTTTATTTGGTGTTTTTGCATCAGTATTACTGCTGATTTTGATTCTAATTTGATTATTATAACATCTACTAATTTTGTCATTATTGTCTATTATTATTATTTCCACTATATTGTTTAATATATTTCTTTGTTCTTCTAAGTGGCTCTGAGAGGCCTTATATAAATACAAACAATGACTGTATAGTTAGTGTTCTACAATTTCCTGAAGGTATTTTTACTTTCCTTAAATCACAGGGCAAAGAAATAGTTAAAAGGGAGAAGGTTGTTTCATCTGGATTGCTAGTCTTTGCTGATGTCTAGCATGATAAATTGAATATCATCATCTTTTTATTAATCAAAAGGATGAAATCTAAATTGTGAAAACTGGATTTCTGCCCTAGAAGCTTTAGCTACATTATTATTATTTCTATGTTTTATTGTTCTATTATTAAAATGAACACTTCTTTTTGTTACATTTGGTTTTAATTTTTGGTAGGATTACGCTGTCGTTGATGTAGTGGAGTTGACCGAAGTTCGCATTGTTACTCCTTTGAAGCGGATTCAGGCTGGTACACAGGTACACGAGGCACTGTCACAGATTGTTTGCTGTGGTATTTGTCTTCACTGCAGATATCAAGAGCATCTGTTGTTTGTTTCTCTAATACCATGTGGACGTGGTAATTTCTTTCCAGTCAGGGCAGATTTATCATGGCATTCATCTTCATCATAATTAACACATTGTTATTTATATTATCTGCATAATTTTACCACAATTAACATATTGACATAGTAACTTCCTGCCATGATGCTTAGTTACTTGCATCTTCAGTTGCCAGAGGCCGGTTTTAGATTGTGGCATTAGAATCTGATTGCAGAGAACGCCTTTCTTTTCATCAGCTCGGCAACTGTTGTGATGGTTAATTTTCATTTTCTGTTGCCAGATGCCTGTGTATGCAATTGGTCTGAATGAAAACGTCACGCCGTTCTCTTTTGCCAATGTTGCTCCGCCTCTCTCATTTCGTTGGCTGATTGCCAATGACCAGGTGGCGCTACTGAGGCCTGTATATCATGAGGTGGGAATCATTCAGAATCATAGCCAAAAGTTATTTGTAACTAATTCTAGTTACTTTAATAGTTATATGTATCTCTTTGGATCATCTTAAGATGTAAGTGCTTTGTGTGTTTCAATTCAACACACATTTTCTGTTAACCTAAGTTGTTTAGGTCAGTTACATTAGTAAGATTTCTATGTAAGAATTGCTTTTGAGATATGCTAAAAGGTGCTATATAAATGTTTTTTGCATGTCATTACATAACATTTCTTCGTGGACTACTGTACAGGCGAGCAGCCGTTCTCTGATAGGCTTGTAGGAAGTGCTGTACAGATGTTCTTGTAACAGTTTGGTTTTTGTTCAGAGTGGCGTTGACATGTCAGATGAGGGTAACTTTGCCGTGAGATTTCATGCATTGAGCTCTGGTCACGTCATGCTAAACCTGGTTGTAACAAGTCAACATTCAAGGGTGGCTACTATGAAAGACAGTGTCATGATTCAGGTATGTCATTCAGTGCTCTGTATGTCATTAGGTGTTCTGTGTAGGGGACATATTTTGCGACTGATGTCATGTGATGACCCTGTGTGAAAGTCTTGGGGGGGGGTGACCTGTGAGAGTTTTTGAAGATTTACTTAGAAATTATTTATATTTTTTTCTAGAAAATCTTTATAGTTTTGTTAGGGTTAACCATGAGATTTGTAAAAACTGAATTAGGTGTGAGTTACATAGCAGGTGATTATGGCATGGATTAGGGTAATATGCAACTGAACAGCTTTGTATAAAATTTGCCATCTTTTTGGCATTCCAACTTATTTTCTTTTGTTTCTTTGAACTTGTGTAAATGGGAGGTAAGGTCAGATAATAGCTTATATTTGGCAATCCTGACATTTTCACTAGAAGAATGAATCTTGTCCAAGGGGAACTGTATGTGAATATCTTGGTACACAAAGTTGTCTTTAGGCCATTTTCTTGTTCTGTTCACCTTTGCCTCCTCCATCCCATAATGATTATGGTCTTTTATATGAGTGTTCTAGGGATTCATTCTTGACTGGTTATCACAACTAATTATATTCCATCAATTCATTAAGATGTAATTGCATTGATTGAGTCAGTGATTGATTTGTCTTGGTTTGATTGAGTTTAGGTATTCGATCACCTGAGTTTTCTTTCACCGCCAATATCTGATGGTGTAATTCTGATGATGCCAAGCACAGAGATGTTTGTTAAAACCAACAGGTCAGTGTGTAAGAATATAAGTAGCACTTGGTGTATGTATGGCTATAAATATGTATGGCGTTTGTGTTTGATATCATGGGATAAATCTGTCACGTCATATCTCTGTTGTTACCTTATCTCGTGACACTTGTGTGTATGTATGTAGGTATGTATGCATAGGTATGTGTATGCACAGGACACGTTGTATAGCACAGTTTGAGTACCTCTCAAAGATGCACTTGTAGCTAATTAATTCATTGACACAGGTCAGTTCTACGGTAGGCAGAAGATATTGACCATGCAGAATTATGCAAGTCATATGGTTAGTATGGTAATGCTATCACATTTTTTATTGCCATGTACGAAGATGCTGTCGTAGATTTTCACTGTGATACAATGATTGTATTGTGAATTATGCGATTGAGTTTAAATTATAATTATGTGTTTCTTTAGAGATGGTTCGACTGCTCAGTTGTCCTACGCCGTTGTTGATCCTGACAACAGTTGCACAGATCGTCGCCCTCCAGTTGTCTCGGTCAGTCGGAGTGGACTTCTGACGTCTGGTGGGTATCCGGGCCAGGCCCATCTCCGCGTGACTGCGCAAGAGGAGTTTGGGGTGAATCATACCATGGTTATCCTTGTCAAAGTGAGAACATTTAATACATTTATCTAAATTAATTAATTTATCAGTTTACTCTTAAATGTTTGTGTTGTGACTATGTTTATGCCATGTGCTCAAGGTCTGTACATGGTGGGACATAAATGTGGCCTTTGAATTGAACATCAGTGTGTAAGCACTGACCTCTGCTCAGTTGATGGTTTTATCTGTTTAAGTAGCCAGAGACTTATCACAGTTTGTTGTTACACAGTGCCAGTACCTTTTTGAAATGGTGCTATATAAATTTTGCAATTACACTAAGTTTTATGTCTTTTGCTCTACAGCGTCTGAATTTCCTTTACAGCATTCTTCAAGACATTTGTAATAAAGAATTTATATGGCACCAATCACAATCAGAGGTGCTCCTGACCCAGGTCAGTGTCTTCACTGACAAAGAGAAATGTTTTCAGGCGCTTGCGGAACTGGACAGGAGGGAGAGCGAGGAGGTCAAGCCTAAGGGCCTGAGGCAGGCGGTTCCAGCTGGAAGGGCCCACGACCGCAAAACTACGAGACTGGGCCGTAGCAGTGTGCAGATATCCGTTAATTGGCTTACTCATTGTTTATAAAATTATTTAATTTGTTTAATTCTTTTTTTTCCTTTGTTTATTCGTTTGTTTTGTTTTGTTTTATTTTAAGGTTAAGCCTTTAACTTACATCATGATCAACACAGATACTCTGATTCGAACGAGGGTTCCAGGAATATCTTCGTTCCCAATTGGGACAATGATCAACTTCGTTGTCAGTCTGCATGACGATGTTGGAGAACAGTTTCATGCAACACAGAGCAACATTCGCTACCAGATCAACAAGTCAGTTGTTGTTATTTTAGAAAATGGTGAATTTGGAAATGATGATGCCCTAAAATATTTGGAGTTTTAGAAATCTGATGACTGTTGTGAATGATGGTTGCCCAAAGAAATAAGGATTACTTCAATACTGGTAACTTTTGCTCTAAAAATGTTGTATTCGGAATTGCTTAAATGTGCAAAAGATCTGCACAAAACCAGTTGTAAGTCAGACTGGACTTACGACTGGTTTTGTGCAGATAGGTCGCAAATTGTGCGTGAGAAGGTTGCACGAGTTATTAATTAGTTTTACCAATGTTCCTGCTAACTTCCCAGGTGCCTTAAATAATCAGCTGCGCATGAGGTACATCGTGCTATGCTACAGTTCTGGATTTTTTTAGATATGACCAGATACAAATGTTGTACGGAAAGACCAACAATTCTCTGGCAGCTCGAGCCAACTCTGCAGGATTTACTGTTCTGAAGGTCATAATCTTGGCTGTCTTTTTTACGCTATAGTAGTTTTTCACAGTTGTCGTATAGATGGGTGGGGTGGGGTGGGGTGGGGTGTTTTATAGTTATTTTCAGCAGAATAGTGCATGGTTGTAAGTTTCTAAAACCAAGTTGCCCATCTTTTAGTTGTTCTCGAGAAACTGGTAAACTATTTTATAAACCAGACTGTGTCTGAGTTGAATAGATTACCATTAATTCATTCATTGCTAGAATTTATATAGTACCCTTCAAGGTATCGACTCAGGAGCGCTCCCGACCCAGCCCCAGATGAAAAGGACAGTCTTAAGATTGCAGTAAAATGTATAAGAAAAAACCCTAGGCAGCAAGTGCAAAGCCCATTACGGACCGAAGGGCCAACAACAGAAAAAGCACGATGCTACCTGATAGAGGTTTGTGCATAGGGGACAAGAAGCTCGCTCACCTTGAGCAGAGGAACGGAGAGAGCGGCTGCCCTGCACATCCAGGGTGGAGCAACAAAGCTCCCTCAGATATGCAGGGGCCGAGCCTAAAAGGCAGTGCCACACGAGGGCAGAGACCCTGCAAGTTGATCATTTATCAACATTAGTAATAATTTTATTATTTGATAAATTTATTACATGATGAGCATTTTGAAGTGCAAATCAGAGCTGCTGGATAAGTAGAAAATAATACAGACATGTAATGCATAAGATTTAATAATGGCAAGAATGCTGTAACAGTAAATAAAATGTTGAAAAACCATTTGGAATTCTTTGTGTTAAACAGGTTTATGAAAAATCAAATCCTGCCATAACAGATTACATTGGCATCCCAGTTGACTCTGCCATCCATCCAAGTCGATCACAGGTCACGCTTGGCAGCATCGTCTGCTTCAGCAGTCACCTGCTGACACGAGAAGGTACGAAGAAATTCCTTCCGGTTGACCGACCCTCGTACTCCGTCTTGTCCAGTTGACTGACGGCTCGGGAGTCATGTGACTGTAGTTGTAATTAATAACTTCTATTGCGCCGGTGTCTAATGCGATAAAAGGCGTCAACAGATGGCACACCAAACCAAGCTATGATCAGGTCAATATCCAGAAGATCAGTCCGTGACTCAAGAACCGTCGCGTCCAGGTGATCAGCTTGGCTCGAGAACCATCAGGCATCACCTGGACGTTTGACTGATGCCTTACATGTCATTATGGCGGACTACACGAGTCACAATTACATGTGATGTCAGCATGTGAACTATTGACTGAGTAGAGCAAAAGGAGTCAATTTCTTACAACAGTATGCAAATGGTTGGTTTTATATTACAGGTTACCTGTTTGCCAGCCAAGTTGTTCTTTTTAAATTTTACCATTAGCAGTTTGTTAAAAGTAACTGCGTAATTTGTACAAATACAGACTATTTGACATTTATATGACATTTATTTTCCCTTTCGTTCCTGTCTGCTGCTGTAGAGTTAAAATCCTGCTGCCTCTAGTAAAATTGACAGGATATGTTATCAAGATGTGTGCTGTGAATAATTATCACCGGCTGCAATACAGCATAGTCCAGATAACTCACAAGGAGACCTTTTCATAACTGTATATTTTGTATGGCACATTTTTACCAGTGAACCGTATGTTGTGACATCATTAGACATCCTAACCATCAAACGGTGTGGTCCAGGTTGTGACGACAATTTTGCTCTTCGAAATGCTACAGTAATTTGAATTTCGCAAGTGCTGTAGTAATCCTGCGTCATTGTGATCGTTCCCTTTGTAGGTAACGTAGGTTAACGCTAATTCAGTGTGATGCACTTGGATTTGAAGTGTGTTTGGCAAAGCAGATGTGTTGCTAACATAATGCAAGAAGAGTTAGTAATCATTGCATTTGTGTTCTGCATCTTGTTGTTTTCCACTGCTCGCACTTCCAAGATGCAACGTTGTGCTTGTTCATTGATTGGACCGAACACTTGGAATAACCTTCCTTCAGATCTGCATGTTCTTTTAACTAGGGACCCTGCGTGCACCTTTTTCGAGCACTTGAAAACTGTTCTTTATTGCCAGAGTTGGGCTGGGAGCGCCTCTGAGGATCATGGATGGGTGCTATATAAATGCGTTGAAGAAATGAATGATTTCGAGTATTTTTCTGTGTTTTGAATTGGACAGGACACATGGGGGAATGGGTGAGCAGTGGGGATATCATTACCATTGACCGAACATCAGGTGTTGCATTTGCGAATAGGATTGGGTCTTCGTACATCACATACAACGTGTCCTATGTTGCCACTCAGACCAATGTAAGCATACCGGATCTTTGTATCTGTTGATTTGTTGTTTATGTAACTGATAAAGTCATGACAGGGGATTTGCATTTCTGTGTGACTTTGCGTGCGTTAAAAATTTTCATAATAAGTAATAATAATAAATAAATAATAATGTGTAATATAATGCAGCTTCTTTTGGAAAATGTCCAAAATAATGTGTTAATGGTGCAGTTCAATTGCTATAGTTTTGCTTCTGCCTCAGCGAAGTGATCCAATGAGCTAGGAACCGTGGTTCTGAGGAATATCTGTCGAGGCGTACAAACCGTGTGTTACGTTTTCATTAGAAGAGTGTGACAGAAACATGAAGTTTCTCCACTTTTAGTTACCTATGTCTTAACGCGCACGGTATCAGCCGATGATGCACCAAAACCAAGCCGTAGTCAGGTCAATATCCAGAGGATCAGTTTTTTGCATGTTCATCTGGTTGTTTCTTTGCCAGCTGAAAGTGGTGCCACTAACAAATATTTCTCTCAAGGAGACTGCTTCTCCTCTGTTCCTGACCAACGTTGAAACAAAGGATGGTCCCTCGAGTCCTTCTGTTCAGGTCGTCATCGAAAACCTTGAACTCGAACAGAAAGCTGGACTTCAGGGTTGGTTACTCCGCCTGATGTTGATATTTGCAACTGTTGTTACACTTTCTTATGTTCTTACTACAGTTTTCTCTTGCTGCGTCATTGCGTTGAGGAAAATTCTGACAGGTGTCTTACAGAACTGATCAAACGTTTGGTGAAGAGATTCAGTCAGTTTAACTTTGAATGTTATATTTAATTTCATTCAGATAATTTAGTTGAGGTCCTTCAACACTTCTCATAACTGTAAAAATATATGCAAATTGTGAGTGTAATTACAAATTAATATCATGGCACTTCAACAGAAACCTGTCAGAGGTGCTCCCAGCATAACAACACAAAACCAAGCTCTTCTGATCACTAAAATAGATCAAATCGTCAGCGTAACAGAGATCGGTTATTACAAACCAAAGCACAAACCAGAAGTCCATCAAATTTATTGGATCTGTCTGATTTTGACCTCGCTTTTCCAATGGGATACGAGTCTTGATTGTGTCTTCACTCGTGACCATCAACTGATGGCTTGAACATTACTTTAGTGGCTCTATAGAAGTGATTAGTTTAGATAAAATGTGTGTGTGTTGTGCAAGAAAATTGTAAATTTTCACATTGATCAAGGTGTTTGTTATCATAAAATTGTGCATTCGGCAGAGGTATTTTTGTGGCACAGGTGTGAACTGCAGTGAGATGATTCGAGCTCGCGGTCTTGAATCAGTGGATGTCTCTTTCTTCACCTGTGGTATAGCATTTACGGAGTCGCAAAAACAGTTTGATATCAATGACATCGCACATGTTGCACCAACCTTCGATACAGCCACCGGTATGCTGTTGCTGAAGTTTAATGTATTTGATGGTGTGCAATATGTTGTCACAGTTTGAAAATATGAAAAACTAAATATAATCACATTCACTATAAGTCTCAGTATAATTGTTATGTAGCAGTACAACGTGCATAATATGAGGTAATAAGACTTGATTACTTTTGTCAAATCATGTGACATTCTTCTAAGTGGAATCTGTGACATAATGTAGTGATGTTGTTATATGGCTACCAGTAATATACTTCTTTGGTGTAATTTTTGGTGAATGTCATAATTCTTATAGCTAAATGATTCTTGAAATTTTCGTAATTAATGTGAATCATTAGTGATTACTGTTTGAACAATGTGACAGGACACTACAACTGTCGCGTGACAGTGACGGCGTCAGAAGCCTTGTTTCCGCTGATTGCTTCTTTTGAGGCGACTCTAAAATTGTACGCCAAAGTAGTGGCACAGGAGGGTCAGGCAGAACTGGAGTCCGAGTCGCTTGTCCTTCCATTCCATCCGGCATTCTACATCCAGAATTTGGAGATCATACTTACAGTTAATCAAGCCACGGTCAATATGCGAGTTGTTGCCACAGAGTCTGTGCTCAGTGAAATTGAGGTATTAGTAATGACAAATCCGTTTCTGTTCTGCTATGATTGGCTGTTTTCAGAAACAAATCAGCATTTACCATCTGTTGTGCCTCTTTCGTGCAACCCTAGCTGTAGGGAAAAGGGATGGTGGAACTAAGTGTAATTGTAATCACTTATTTATATAGCACCACTTCAAGTGAAACAGATAAGAGCGCAAAAACCATGATCGAATAGAATGGTTTTCAAGCGCTTACAGAAATGAGGCAAAGAATGGTCAAGATGCTCAAGTCCCAGGTTGAGCTTGTTCTAAGTTTTATATGTGTGCAGGCAAGATTTATTTCTGTTGGTCATCTTCTAGTCATTCTTTCCCTATCATCAATTGCCCTTTCAACTGTCGTTGTCATTGTTAGTTTCTTTGACTGTGCTTTTTCATACTTCGTCTCCACGGTTTCTTGCCTTCCTTCTTTCCACTCTCACTTTGTCTCTGCCTCTTTTGCAGTCATTTTACATATGCCATTACAGAGCCCCCTTGTGCAGTATATGTGTTTCAAGGAATTTGGATCCTACATGGACTGTCAACCACAGCTGGGTAGCATTGCTCTGTTTTTCTCATGTTCATGTAATTGCCGGCAAAGCTTTCTCAAGCTATGCCAGCATCATTCAGCTGCAGACGAACATCTATAATGGAGTCTTTTGAGGGATTCTGAAAAGGCATCAGACATGTATCAGATGCATGCATATTGGTATGTAGTACCATTATTCTGTACTGCATTTAAAATCTTTTTCTTTCCTGTTCTCAGTTTCCATCACCTTACTATGTTTCAGTGTGTATTTCTTGTTATTTTCTTGAATGCATTAAGGGCTGTAATCTGTTTTCACATCCAGGTCATTTCAAGTGACGAGTCATTGGTACGGGTGCGTCCTCCACACAGTCGAAGTGTGCCGCCAGATGGTGTCGTGAGGCACTTCCCGGTTGACCTCCAGTTGACATCACACATGTGGAACGCGGCACCAACCTCCGTGAACGTGACAGTCAACTGTGTGTTGACCGGGCAATCACAGGTCGTCGTCGTCGGAATACTCAGGAGTGACCAGGCTGGTCAGTATACTGATGAGACTTTATGGGATGATTTCTGTGGGTGCACATAGCACAGCAAACAATAGAACAACTTTGTAAACCTCCTTGCTTTTAGTAGTACTCGTTGACCTACCTCACACAGATGGCGATTTAGTTGGCCCAGATGGTTTGGTATTTCATCGATGGTTGCCCATCCAACAGCTAATCAGGCTTGATGTTGTTTAGTAAGTAAGTAAGAGTAAGTATATTCTTTATTACACCATTAGCAAACGCACAATGGGACAGAAGCTAGAAGCATTGATTGTAAAACATTGAAGACATAATAATAAATCGAAATAAAAATGATAAAATAAGTAAATAAAAAAGCAAGTGTTTTCTTATCATTTATGCAGTAATCTAGCAATGTAGTCCTTCCCTGTCAAAGGATCACATCGTGGTATCTCACGATTATGCCAGCGAGGTCGAAGAGGGTACCTGGAAGATTGTATCGGAGGGAGCAAATCATGGAGGGCGTGCCCTGGGTCCCGAAGGATTGCAGCAAAGAGAGCATCGTTTAGCTTAATAGTGCTTGCCAGTGTCATATCCACAGCATTAGACTTGCCTGTTTTTGCTATGACATGAACCTAACTGGTGTTCAACCTCTTTCAGCTGTTGTATGGGTGGGGGGTGGGTGGGTGTGTGTCTTGCTATTATATAATGCAGTGGTTTTCAACCGGGGTTCCGCGGAACCCAAGGGTTCCGCGGGCGTCGGCCAGGGGTTCCGCGGCAGTTCAAAACAAAATTTCAAAATATCAACTGAATAATGCTCAAAAGGATTAGCAATTAGCAGAATTCTTCATAGCTTTCAGTCGTTCTTGCTTGACACAATTCTATGTTGAAATAATTAACATTATTACGTGAATGTTGCATGTTATATGTCGTTATATTGCGTATACATGTACCCATATACACCAGTCTGCTCATGACTTATAATTTGGGAGAGGCATATGCGTCAAATGGGAATTCTGTAGTTAGTTTCCAAATGGAATTCAGACAAAGCAGGTTACCAGCACTGGCGACGATCTTCTTTGACAGGTGGGGGAACACAGGACACTTCAATTGATCTGGTCAACAAAGAGGTGAATTTTTGCGTGTGACATTTGTTGACTTTTTTGGTTTCCTCAAAATTTGGGGGACAACTGTATACTGTTAAAGGTGGGGTCTTGTCCCTCTCGACCCCGGGATCGCCGCCTATGGCTACCAGGACATTAATTTTTAGCATTTACTTTGAACCATTTGGACGCTCTGTCCAACAGTCTCAATAACTATTTTCCATCAGTAGGCCCTACCAGTTGAGTAGTAGGCCTCCGACTGGGTTATAGAAACCCATTTGTAGGAATTAATTCTTCTTTGGATCACTTTGAAAGAGGAGAAGAACTCGCTGAAATCGCGAGTTCTTCTCCTCTTTCAAAGTGATCCAAAGAAGAATTAATTCCTCGTTTTGGATATTGGTCGAACAGGAATATCCATCTCTTTCTCAGAGAGATTTTCGAATTCTAATGCAGTTTTCAACTATAGTTAGGCTACCTACGCGAGTTTGTATTTTCTGTCATGACTACCACTAAAAAAGGCGAGAACGACTCTTGTCTGTTGAGGACCAATTTTTATGGGTGTGTCTGAGAATTAAACTGTTACGCTGAAGCCATCAGTCACAAATTTTGCAGTAAACTTGATGAGAGTTACCTGCAGCACAGCGTTTCTATAACACTGTTGCAGAATATTTTAATACTCTATCCATCTGTCAGAAATACTTGCTGGCGAAATACAATCAAAATGCTATTTTTCAGTAGCATTGTTTTTGTGCACTACACTTGAGGGCTAAAGTATATACTTGTAATGTGATATTATAGCCTGCACCAGCAGCAAATTACATTATTTCTAGAAATATTGGATGGGTGAAACGCTGGGTTCCGTGAGCCAATGAGCGCTCGTGTAGGGTTCCGTCGCCACAAAAGGGTTGAAAACCACTGATATAATGGCTTTTAGCAATCGAAACTTTACAGGCACTGCTGGTTGTGTATCAGAAGTCAGATTAATTAATTAATTAGTTCATTGTGAACATTTATATAGCACCTCTCCGAGATAACTACTGAGAGGCGCTCCTGGCCCAACCCTGGCTGCAGGGAACAGTGTTGTTTTCTTACTGCTTTGTAATCGTATTATGATATCTGTTGGATTTGTAGAGATGAGCTGGGGACACCTGTTGAGTGCTCTTCTGCACAAGCACTCCAACTTCTTCTTCCTCATCATCTGCGTCGTAGCCACCATCAGCTGTATTATCATTGGTACGTCATCGATTGCTTTGATCTGATTTTATGGATTTTGGTAGATTTTTATATTTCTCAGTCCACAAACTTAACAAGTTCTTAGATAACTTAGATTGATAGCATATCAATCATGACATACATTGGCAGCTCTTCGTTTCTTTGATTAGTACCTTTGTTTTCTGTATTTTTGGCTGTGTATTGTTTAATGAACATAGATTTGGTGTGTTGGTGGCACATTAGCACGTGCTAGTTGACTGATTTTTAATTCGAAATCAGCCATTTGCTGGATCAAACGTAAATTGGTTGATCTGCATATTGATTGACAGCTTGTAGTTGATTGATCACTTTGGGATTATTTTGATTGATTGATTGACTATGATTTAGCGATTGATTAACTTTTTGGTTGATTGACTGTATGATTTAGTGATTGATTAACTTTTTGATTGATTGACTATGATTTAGTGATTGATTAACTTTTTGATAGATTACCTCTATGATTTAGTGATTGATTAACTTTTTGATTGATTGACTCTATGATTTAGTGATTGATTAACTTTTTGATTGATTGAATCTATGATTTAGTGATTGATTAACTTTTTGATTGATTGACTCCATGATTTAGTGATTGATTTGCTTATTGACAGCTTACCACCTGGTCTATGGTCAGCGATATCACTACCCTGGAACGGGTTCACAAGCTTCCGCTGCCTTCTTATCATCTTCTTCATCCAGTAGACCTCAGTCACCATTTACACCGGCCTACCCGAGTCAGACTCCGCCATCGTCATCCTCTCAGGTACGGTGGACAATGGACCGTAGTCCCTATTCCAATGGCCAGGGGCCGCGGCAATCCCGACACTCCTCTCAGCTGCCACGACATGACAAGTCATTCTAGCCACCTAAAACAAGAGAACAGTTTTACTTTTCCATGGCTGGTGTCAGTAATACGTGTAGTAGTCTACAAGTAATGATGACTACATAATAATTTATTATTATTTTATTTTGTTAATTTATTTTATTAAAAAATTCAATGTAGTATAATTTAAATTATTATAATTTTAACATAATTACTAACAAGTCATGCTGGGAATAGAAAGAAAGAAGTAGCGATGATAATAAAATTGGTGTTATTTACCTTAAGATTTCCCATTCCTGATAGACTACTTTTTCCTTAAATTAAAGCAGTTATGCTTGGTAAATGATTCAAAATAACATTAAAAAGAATTATATATGCACTATCACACTTCTTGAGATATTAACCAGTTTGCAAAACTGATTTGGATTTTCTCTTTTTAAAATTAAGGTAACACTATATTATAGGGTCATGTAATTATAATAGCATTGCAGTTTTGAAAGTAATATTAATAACCCCCAGTAAAAAGGGATAAATCCATCTGAAATAATGATTTTTCAATATTATTTAAAGCCGTGAAACTTATGGTGATAAAAGGAATGATATTATGTGATTTCATTATTTAAACACCTGTAATTGGAAACAACAACTTGTACAGCATTTCCTTCATCGTGGTTCAGGAATGAAGTAATGTTCAATATGACGCCAGCCCATGGAAAAGATTTTCTGTTGCCGAAAAGTTCCATAAGACTTATTTTTAAAGGTTCTAGCCAATTGGTCTCAGTCAGTGACTACAAATACTCTTGCTTCTGTGTGCTAAGGTTTTTGTTATGAAGAACAAGCTTCTACACAGACATTCCGAATTTGCAAAAGGGTGCTTTTGAAAATCCATAGGACATTTAAGATCAAAGGTGTGTGTAGTATGTTAGTTGATGTTTGTAGACGGTGGGTAGTAGTGCAAAATGTCTGTAGACGGCGGGTAGTGCAAACAGGTCATCTTATTGTATCAGTCACTGGCCATGTTGACTGATTGATTAATAGAAGACTTAAATGGACCCAGTAGTGACCTGTTTAGAGTTGAAGTGGCAATGGTTATAACGTTTGGCCTACCGATGACAAGGTGTTCAGATGATGTAAGCGATGTTTACATAAAGTGTCGTAGTTTTGCCAGTTGTTGGTGCCCTGTTCTGACCGGTGTTGATATGCTAGCTGTCAGGATAAGTTGGTGATCTGAGGTTTTGCGAGCAAAGTTACTGTTTGATTATGAGACAGAAGCAAGGAAACTGCAAAACTTAACATATTTGAGAGTTTTACGTGCCAAAAGAATCAAAGATACCTTAGAGCGATTGCTGATATTCAGATAAACTGATAGACTTAACACTTTAACGATGAGCATGTACTAAAACGTATGGAAAACTAACCCCCCTCATCGTTAAAGGGTTAAAAAATATCGAAGACTGTAACATAATAGTGTGCAAAATGATTGCTTTGTATTTGGACTTTCTTCTGTGTGAGCTTTAGCATTTGTTCAGTTTTACTATTGTCAGATGCCAGGACATCATTATTTTTATACTGTTATTGTTATTATTATTTTGCCCCAAGGTACCTATGATCTTCAGGAATAAAAATTATCTAGAGAATACAGCAAAATTCTCCAACGGCTAGAACTCGTCAAGGTTCAGGAGAGCAAAGGTGCCTTGGCAATACTATTCTTGTTGTTATACTGTTCTTATTTAATACTGTTAATATTGATAAGTAAGTAAGTATATCCTTTAATCAACTGCTAGCCGCACTTTGGTTTACACATGTTATCACGTCCAGTGTTAAGGTGCTATGCTTTTACTCCAGTAAAAATCATCCTAGTTATTAAAGATTTGCGAGCCAGACTATCTGCAATTGGGATACTGTAATACTATATGATTGAAACCCAAGGTAACAGTTAATGATTTTACAAGTAATCTTTCTGTTCAGGATTTGAATTCCAGTATATTTCGTCAAATTGACAACTTTGTTGTCAACCATGTAATGTACAGGACAAGGTTTTCTGATTGGATGAAGGGCAAGGACTTTGAAGCCTAGTGTGTGAACTTGTACACCATTAATACCCGGTACCCTTCCTTACACAAAAGAATTTTTAAACGTCGTTTGGTCTCATTTTATCACACCACAGTATAGTTGCTTGTATATGTTAGCGTTACTTTTATTATTGTGCTTATTATTACAAAATGTAAAAATGCATTACTAATATTGTAAGAGTTTTGTTTTTAAAGTGATCTGTGTTGAACTAATTGTAAGCAGCTTCATTGCATTGGTTTAGTTGTAATAAAGTTTTTCACAAATCAAAATGCAGTTACTTCTGTGTAATAATATAATCGTTTATCCAGGTCAACATCATTTATAATAGCCATAAATTTCTTAAAATCACAAGGAATCATTGCTGCTGCTGGTACAGATTCCTTTATAATGTACTCGGAATAGAAAAGAATAACCCATGGAATTATTCCAATAACTTTATCCGTTTGAGGAACCCCCTTGTGTAGTATACGTAGTTCAAGGAAGTTGGATCCTACGTGGACTGTCAACCACAGATGGGGAAGCGTATGCTCTGTTTATTGAAGTTTAATTCAAGCTTATCAATCAATCAAATTCGTTTATTCAATGCATTAAGCTGACACAGATGCAACTTAGACAAGCTAGACTATGGAGGACAATTCTGGGGCCAAGAGCACGGGGATTGTTACAGGGAGTTGTCAGTAAGCATTCTTATGTTGTGATGAGTCAACAGGTTTTTAAAACCCTTGCATGCGAAATAACGGAGAGCTTAGAAAACTATCGCATGTGCAATAGTGATGAGTTGTGGACTGGTTTAGACCAATCTAATCTGCTATCTTGGCAAAGAGCCTATAAAGAGAAGTCCCAAATGCATTGTTCAGAGAGCTTAAAAAGATTCTTTTGATAGTTTGAGTTACAAAATGTCACTGATAGAGAGATGTGTGCATAGAGGATTTGACATCGAACTCTGAAGTACTGTTGTCACTGAACTGTTTGTGAATTACTTTGACATAACAAACTCAAACTCTTACTCGAGTTAATGCTTCGCTACAAATAGGACAAGTCCATGAGTGATCGATTGACTTCCGACGCTGTCTTTTGCAAATGTATATGCAAGCAAACATATATGTTTGACACTGTTTTTCTCTTGTTATCTTGTATAACGATGCATCAAGTTCTTCATTGATGAATTTCCTTTCACTTGAGATTTGCAGTCAATTGGTTTCAAGGCAGGCGAAGAATTAAACCAATATAGGATGGAAATGGGTCTACGGGTATATTCACTTGGTAATATGGAGACGGGGGTAGGCCCCTATATATATATATATATATATATATACATTTAATCAATATTATGTTTTAGTTCTTACTGCTTTCAAGAGTGCACTTAAGGAAATGCCATTTGACTGACATAGACACATTGCTCTAAGTCTACAGAGTCTAAGAGTAGACCATGAAAAGGCTAGACGATATATATATATATATATATGTATATGTACACAGCACACACACACACATATATATATATATACCAGGAGTGTCGAAGTTATATATATATATATATATATATATATATATATGTATATTACGTCACTTCTCTAGCGAATCCATTATGACTACACTCGGACGCGTCAAACGTCACTATAAATATATAGTAACGTCACTATATATATATTCTATATATATATATAGTGACGTCACTATATGCATACTGACGTTTGACGCGTCTGAGTGTAGTCATAATAATGGATTCGTTAGAGGGAAACGTCAATCGTCACCGAAGACATCCGAGGGTCGCCGAATTATGTCGTCGTTTAGTCTGGAACTTCGACACTCCTGGTAAGAGAGATATATTATGAGAGTCAGAGGGGTTATCTGGGTCTCAGTTTTAGTTTGGAAAATCATGACGAAGATGAGGATAGGTTAGAAATAGAGTTACAGGAAAACTTCGGTATATCGAACCTAAAGGAACCTTAATCAACAGTTCCATATATCCGAGGTTCGAAATAGGCTCAACGCATGTAATGTAGACCTAGTGCAAAAAAAATTCGAGCGCCACACAAGGCGCGTCAGAGAAGAGCTTAGGCCCTATTCATACAACTACCTGTACTAAAAATCCGTTTTGCATTGCAGTTTTGACACTGTGTTAATGCGCGTAATAGTTAAAACAGGCCTACAGTTAATGTAGCAGATTCGATCTAAGTTCGATTGCTTCGTAAAACGCGTGCTAACAAATCAGGATCGATTGAATTCATGAAGCTTATGATATTGAAATGCAAAGAATCGTTGTATTCTTCATTTATTTCCATACGTACGCTGCCTAAGGATTGAAATTTCAGAGAATTACTGCAGCGTTGGAGTTCATTGGATCATCTACAAACTACAGAGCCCGCAGAATTCCAAAAGATGTAGGCCCTTACGTTACTCAGTGCAAGAAACCATCTCGTTTTGGAACTTCTCAGAAGAACCAGAATGCTAATAGCCTATAGACTAAGAAAGATAGTGTATATATATATATATATATATATATATATATATATATATATATATATATATATATATATATATATATATATGCAATCTAATATGGTGCCAATTAAGCAGCAAGAGGTTTTTGTGTGATATAAATTTGAACTGATTGGTAATTTCGCCGACTCAATCAAAAGAGCCGCCTAGTTGAAAATTACTCCTTTTGATGTCATTTGCATTTCTCCTCACACAATGATGCAGCATATTATCACAGAATAGATAAAGCGTAGCTAGAATAGATAGAATTCGTTTAATATCTTCAAACTGACAATAACGCAGTATGATTACAAATCAGTATGAACGGATGATCACAGGTTATTACAGGAGTCGAATTTAACTGTACACGGCAGCCATACAAGGCGCCCATCACGTCCTACATCTCATTTTAACAACGCGCCATCTCGCGAATGAAAGGCTGAGTGGACCTAAATTTGGGAGGATTACGGGAAGCGATCCCGCTACCTCTTGCTCTTCACGCCAGTGATGTTACCACTACTCTATTGACCCCCCCCCCGTCCAAATACGTCTAAATTTGAACCTCTGTGTTTAAATCTTTGCACGGGCTTCCTGTTCAGGGAAGAATAAGTTTCAAGTTGGGCTCATAGTTTATAACAATTTTAAACTCTGACCAGCCACATTGCTTAAAACAGTTCTAAATCTGGCCAATGATGAATGTGTACCCGTTGTATAAATGAAAATGAAATGACGTCATTTCACTGTTTTTATTAACTATTACCATCGAATTGTTAATATGAAATGACGTCATTGCGATGTTTCTTAGTAACGAAGTGACTTCCGACCCCTTCCGTCGAAAGGCCGCTCATTAGACCCTATGCGCGTTTTGCTAACGTTACTAGCTTGCCTCGCAAGACGACTGTGATTACCTGTTACTAAGCTGTAAGGACCGTAATCAAGAATAGCTTGCTTTACAAAGAGACTGAACGACGATGAAGTTCCAGCGAGCGAATCTCTAGCGCCACAGCGAGACTACAGCGAGCGTAACGCTGAATTGACGATGAAGCTCCAGTGAGCGAAGAGCGACGCTTCGGAAAGGCTGAACGACGATGAAGCGAGCGAATCTCTAGCGTTACAGCGAGACTGCAGCGAGCGAGGCTTCGGAGAGGCTGAAGGAACGACAATGAAGCTCCAGCGAGCGAGTCTTCAACGTTCGAGTCTTCAGCGTTAGTTCTTTTTCTTTTGTTTTCGTTTTTCGTTTTCTTTTAGAAGAAGGAAAGTTTATGGACGTCTTATGACAGCAAAGGTCTTTGACGTCGTTCCTTTGAGTCTGATTTTGTGGTGGATGGGTCCTTTGGTCTTTGACTTTGCCTTTTATTTCCATTGACTACAACACTACTAGATCTATTTACATTCATTTTTTAAATAGAAGTTTTTCATTTTTTTTAAGTTTTTATATATTTTATATATTTTTTGGATTTTTTAAACACATCTAAATTCTTATATACACTGTATTTACACAAGAGGTTTTTCAATATCATGTTAGGAAACATTTCTTGAGTGCATAACTGCATTTGTGCTGTATTGCTAAAGTAATATAGAATAATTATGAAGTTCATAATCCTACGGTTTTGGTGGAAGAAGAGCAAGTCCTTTTCTCTTAGAGAATCTTACCATCGTTGATCTCACCTATCAGTGTTTTACTGTGTTTAATCTAGTCCCCCTCCTCTGGGGAGGGGAATCAGGGTATTTGGGGGGTGGGGGCGAACGAACGGCCGAAGGACGATCGCCGAGGCGCGCGGCGCCGAGCAGAGGGAGAGGTTTGGGGAGGGGATGTGCCCCCTCCCCAATCAGAAATTTTTGAATTTCTACACTGTAATAATAGCATTTTAAGCTGTCATCTTCAAATTCAAATTTTTTTCCTGATTAAACCTCTCTCCTGCTTGGCGCTGCGCGCCTCGGCAATCGACCTTCGGCCGCTCGTTCATCGCCCCCCAAGTACCTTGATTTTTCCCACAGAGGAGGGAGACTAGATTGAATACAGTCCTTTCAGGTTGTCGGTGTATTCCTTCTGCCACTTTCCCACTACGTACTGTTTGATTTTCCCAACCGTCTCCTTTCTCTCCACGTACGTAGTGGAGTCCGATAGGTGGAGTCCTTCTTTAGCTACTGCGTCAGCTTCTTCATTTCCACGGATACCCATGTGACTCGGAATCCAGACCACCGTGACGTTGCCTGGGCCAAATCTGTTGGTGTTTTCGAGTACCTCGATCATAATTGTTGTTGGTCTCGAGTCACACTGCTGTGCTTTCACCGACTCCGCAGCGCTAAGAGAATCGGTGAAGATGGCGAATCTGTCCCTAGTGCATACACATTGGACGAGTCTGCCAGCCTCAGGATTCTTTTGTAGCCGATCTCAGGAATCACGACTGCTGCCGCGGCCGTGTCTTCGTACTTGGATCCGTCCGTGTATATGCAGGTGTGGTTTCGATACTTGTCGATGAGCTGTAGAGAGAGCATCTTCTGGATTTCAGGCTATACGGTCTTCTTGTCGATGGACTTCGTCAGCGACAGGTCGACCTGGATGCGTTCGTTCCTCCAAGGAGGCGAGTTCTGGAACACCGGGCCTTTGTACTCTTGATACTTCGTGTCGAAGAATTCCTTGGAGTGTTGAAACAACGGTTCCTTGCCTTCTTGGAATTTATCCATATGCAAGGTCCAATGATCCTTCATCACCTCCTCTGCCGCGTGGTCTTTGCTGGTAACGATCTTGACACCCTCCTTCAGACTGTCACCTGGCCATCGTAAATGTAGTGGCATCTCCCTGCACTCGTTCTGGACTGCTGCTACAGCCGTTCCGTGAGCAGCTCCGCAGCATATCCTGAGCGATTGTGTTTGAATGGTTTCCATCTTCTTCAGTTGAGTGTCACTGGCCGTGCAGAACGCGACTGCCCCGTAGTCCAGGATCGGTCGAATCAGGGCTCGGTAGAGCATCAGCAGGGCCTTCTTGCTTGCTCCCCACTTGTTGCCCGACACAGATCGCAGGAGTCCGAATCTCTTCCTGCATCGCGTCACCACGTACTCGACATCTGCATTCCGCGTCAATCTACAATCAAACACAACACCCAGAAATTAGGCAGTGGTGCTGACCTCGATCTTCTTTCCAAGACCTTCAGATCCACGTCGGATGCTACTTTCCTTTTGTGACTGAAGACCACTGCAGTTGTCTTCGCGGTGGAGGTTTTAAATTTGTTCTCATCGCACCAGCGTTGGATTTGATTCATCGATCTCTGCGCTCGAGTCTGCAGTATCTTAAGGTTTCTCCCAGCGGTGAACAGAGCGCTGTCGTCGGCAAAGAGCGATATCTCTGCTCCGTCTTGTGGGATTTCGTTGATCATGATCAGGAACAGATGGGGCGAAATGACAGACCCTTGCTGTGTTCCATTTTCCTGGAGGCGACGTACATAGAGTTCGGCGCCCACCTTTACCTGGAAGGTTCGGTCAGTCAGATAGTCCTTGATTCAGTTGTACATGTTGACGATGACTCCCAGATCTTGGACCTTCTTCATGAGAGTCGGAACGTGGATCTTGTCGTTCGGCTTCTTGGAGTCGATGGAGATTCCAAAGGACGTGATGCCTGCTTTTCAGGCTTTTGCTGATCTTGTCCTGAAGGCGGATGACCTGAGCGACGGTGCTTCTGTGCTTCCGAAAGCCTGCCTGGTCCTTTGTCAGCAGAATCTTCCTTTCCACAAACCACTGTAGCCGATTCGTGATCATTCCCTTCATGATCTTACCCCGACATGAGGTAAGAGAGATCGGACGATACGACTCCAGTCTCGTTGGGTCTTTGGATGGCTTGAGGATCGGAAGGATGATCGCATGTTTCCAATCTGCTGTTGTTCCAGACGCAGTTGTAGATGTTCAGAAGAACTTTCATTGATGACTTGTGTAGATTCTGGATCAACTCGTACGGAACCTTGTCCTCTCCAGGGCTTCTGTTCTTCTTGGCCCCATTAATGGCCTCCTTCAGGTCGTGGAGACTGAAGGAGTCATTTAAAGCCTCGAGGTCCGTATCCAAGGTAACGGATGGAGGAGGATCAGGAGTAGTGTTTCGTCCATTGTCGTCTACATGTTTTCTGAATTATTCGCTGAAGTTCTCGGTGATGTTCGTCTTGGCATAGGTCTCTGCAAGCATGTTCGCCTTGTAGACGTTCGAGTTGGCCTCCCTTGCGATGTCAGGGTTGGGTTGCTTCTCTCTGCTGGTCCACCGTTTATCCTTCGCGCCATTCCCCACACCGGTCCGAGCTTAGAGTGGTTGTCTAAGGTGGAACAGAAGTCTTCCTATCTCTGTCGAACCGTCTCCGAGATGATTTTCCTGGTCTTCTTCTGCTGGTGTTGGAATTCGATCTGGTCTGCCAGGTTCTTCGATTTGGCTGCCTTGTTCCGGAGTCTGTTTCTTTCATAGATGGCCTGCGAACAATTCTCATTCCAAAACAGTAGTGGTTTATGCCGTTTAACTCTGGATGTTACCTTTCGCTCTGGTATAGCAGAGTAAGCGGTTTCGTGCAATTCTTCCATGAAATTCTGGAAGTTTGCATACAAATCGTCAGATATTATACCATCATGAATTCTAAACCTACTAGACTGTTTAAATACCTTCCAATCAGCCATTTTAACTCTCCAACGATGCAGTTTAAAAAAGGCTGATTAGTTAGTAGTAGTTTCAGTTTAACGAAACTGTGTGATAACAGAGATCATTAGTGTCGCCCTTCTCATTTATCCAGGCTTGGGACTGGCACTACCAGACTACAAGCAGTGACGGAGTTTAGGTTGGTTGCTGTTTAAGGACACTGTGTCATGACAAAGATGATTAGCGTCGCCCTCCTACCCATTTCTTGCAATCGTAACCGTAATCTCCACACTTCTAAAGCGCCACTTGAAGGCCAATCTCACCAGCCTATTCCAAAGATTTGTCCTGAGGAAGTCCGTCCGGTTTCCATGGTGGGGGGAGGTAAAGAGATGAGGCAGAGCAGCTGTTAAGGCGGATGTCGTTTAGGGCTAGAGGAATTGGAAGGCGGAGGATAGGCGAGACTTCAGTTTTAAGTGGAAAGTCCGGGGTGATAGATGGAGGAGCATGAAAAGGATGTTGGAAGACGGGTTGCAAGATGATGGAAGAACAAAGAGCCTGCGAACTCAGGAGGGAGATCGTTCCAGAGGCGTGATGCTGTGTTGGATATGGCTCGGTTGAGAACTTGAGATAAGTAGCGACCGAGGGGTCGGGAAAGACTGAGATATGATGATGATCCAACAGGTAAAACTTTACAGCGAAATTTCGCGAATGATGTGTTCTTTAGCTAAAATATGTTCTTTAGTTAACATGTGTTCTTTAGTTAAGATAGTTTTTTTTAGATAAGATGTGTCTCTTAGCTAAGATAGTTCTCTAGTTGAGATGGTTCTTTGGTTAAGAGAGTTGTTTAATCAAGACCTGTTTTTAGTTAATTAAGATAGTTCTTTAGTTAAGCTAATTAAGAGCCAAGACAGTTCTTTAGCTACGATAGTTCTTTAGTTAAGATAGTTATTTAGTTAAGATAGTTTCTTAGTTAAGGTATTTAAGTTGAGATTTTTAGTTTAGACAGTTCTTTAGTTAAGATAATTTTTTGTTAAGATAGTCTTTTAGTTAAGATATGTTGTTAGTTAAGATAGTTCATTAGTTAAGATAGTCGTTTAGTTAAGATGTGTTTTTTAGTTAAGAGTTCTTTACTTAAGATACTTTTTTAGTTAAGATAGTTCTGTGGTTAATGTATTTATTTAGTTAAGATAGTTGCTTAGATAGGATGTGTTTCTTAGTTAAGATAGTTCTTAGCTGTCGAGTTAAGATGTGTTTTTTCTTTAGTTAAGATAGTGCTTTAGTTAAGATGTGTCTTAGTTAATGTAGTTTTGTAGTTAAGATAGTTCTTTAGTTAAGATAGTTCTTTAGTTAAGATAGTTCTTTAGTTAAGATATTTCTTTAGTTGTGATAGTTGTGTAGTTTAGATGTGCTATTTAGTTAAGATAGTTCATTAGTTAAGATATATACTTAGTCAAGATAGTTATTTAGTTACGATAGTTCTTTAGGTAAGATAGTTGTTTAGTTAAGACGTGCTTTTAGTTGAGATAGCTTTTTGTAGCTAAATGTAGTTTTTTAGTTAAGATATTTCTTTAGTTAGAATATTTATTTGGTTAAGATAATTGTTTAGTTAAGGTGTGTTTTTGATTAAGATAGTTCTTTAGTTAAAATAGTTCTTTAGTTAAAATATTTCTGTGTTTTTTTACCTAATATAGTTCTGTAGCTAAGACAGTTCTCTAGTTTAGATAATTTTTAGTTAAGGTTGTTCCTTAGTTCAGATATTTCTTTAGTTAAGGCATTTCTTTAGTTAAGACAGTTGTTTAGTTAGGGTAGGTCTTTGCTTGAGATAGTTCTTTAGTTAAGATATTTATTTAGTTAAGACAGTTGTTAAGTTAAGATGCTGTTTAGTTAAGATGTCTTTCTTAGTTAAGATAGTTCTTTAGTTAACATAGTTTTTTTAAATTAACAATGTCCTTTTTAGTTAAAATGATTCTTTGTTAAGAGAGTTTTTTAAAGATAGTTCTTTAATTAAGATAGTTCTTTGATTAATATAGGTCTTTAGTTAAGATATATATTAGTAAAGATATATATTAGTTAAGATATTTATTTAGTTACAATAGTTCTGACCTATTAAGGTAGTTGCTTAGTTAGGTTTGTGCTTTTAGGTAAAATATTTCGTTAGTTTTTATATATATATTATCAAAGATATTTATTTAGTTAGGATATTTGTTTAGTTCAGATGTGTTTTTAGTTAAGATGGTTTTCTTAGGTAAGGGAGTTCTTTAGTTAAGATAGTTTTTTAGTTTAGGTAGTTGTTTAGTTAAGATAGTACTTTAGTTAAGATAGTTATTTATTAAATACAGTTGAGTAGTTAAGATGTGTCTCTTAGTTAAGATAGCTATTTAGTTAAGATAAATTTTTTGGGTAAGACAATTCTTTAGTTAAGATATTTCTTTAGTCAAGGGACTTCTTTAGTTAAGATATTTATTTATTTAAGGCAGTTGTTTAGTTAAGATAGTTGTTTAGTTAAAATATATATTTAGTTAAGATAGTTATTTAGTTACGATAGTTCTTTAGGTAAGATATTTGTTTAGTTAAGACGTGCTTTTAGCTGAGATAGTTTTTTTAAGATAAGTTGTGTTTTTTACTTAATATAGTTCTTTTGTTGAGATAGTTCTTTAGTTTAGTTTTTAATTACGATAATTCCTTAGTTAAAATATTGCTCTAGGTAAAGCATTTCTTTAGTTAAGATGTGCGTTTTAGTTAAGGTAGTTCTTTAGTTAAGGTAGTTCTTTAGTTAAGATATTTGTTTAGTTAAGATAGTTCTTTAGTTAACACAGTTGTTAGTTAAGATGTGTCTTTTAGCTAAGATTGTTTTTTTTAGGTAAGACAATTCTTTAGTTAAGATATTTGTTTCAGCTAAGATAGCTGTCTAGTGAAGATAGTTTTTTAGTTAAGATAGTTGTTTAGTTAAGATAGCTCTTTAGTTAAGATAGTTTCTTAGGTAACACAATTCTTTAGTTAAGATATCTATTCAGTTAAGATAGCTGCCTAGTTAAGATATGTTTCTTAGTTAACATGGTTCTTTATTTAAGATAGTTTTTAGTTAACAATGTTCTTGTTTTTTAAAATAGTTCTTTAGTTAAGATAGTTCCTTGGTTAAGATAGTCTTTAGTTAAGATAATTCGTTTATTGTGATATTTATTTAGTTAAAATAGCTGTTTAGTTAATATGTGCTTTTTAGTGAAGATATTTCATCAGTTAAGCTAGTTTTTTTAATTATGATTGTTCTTTGGTTTAGATAGTTTCTTTGTTGATACAGTTAATATGTCTTTTTTCGTTAAGATAGTTCTTTAGTTAAGGTAGCTCTTTAGTTATGTTACTTAATAAGGTTAAGATATTTTTTCTTTAAGATATTTTTTAGTTAAGAAATGTGTTTTAGCTAAGAGAGTTTTTTAATTAAGATATTTATTTAGTTCGGATAGTTGTTTAGATAAGATTTGTTATTAGTTATGTTAGTTCTTTAGTTAAGATAGCTCATTAGTTAAGATAGTTGTTAAGATCTGTTTTTTAGTTAAGGTAGTTCTTTCTTTAAGATAGTTCTTTAGTTAAGATAGTTTTAGTTAAGATAGTTCTTGAGTGAATATAGTTCCTTAGTTAAGATAGCACCTTAGCTAAGATAGTTCTTTACCTAAGACAGTTCATTAGTTAAGATAGTCGTTTAGTTAAGATTGTTGTTTAGCTAAGATAGTTCTTTAGTTCAGATAGCCCTTTATTTGAGAGTTTATTTTAGTTGTGATTGGTTCTTGAGTTAAGATAGTTCTTTATTTTAGCCTTTTTAAAGGTAAGATTGTTCTTTAGTTAAGATGTTTTTTATTTAAGAATGTTTTTAGTTAAGATAGATCTTGAGTTAAGATAGTTTTTAGTTATGACAGTTCTTAAGATTGTTGTTTAGTTAAGGTATTTCTTTAGTTAAGATAGTTGTTTAGATAAGATGTGTTTTTTAGCTATGTTGGTTCTTTAGTTAAGTTAGTTCTTTAGTTAAGATATTTCTTTAGTTGACAGTTGCTTGTTTAGTTAAGATGTGTTTTTAGTTAAGGTACTCCCACCAATACTGCGAGAAATTTCAGATCCATCCTACGAACTCACCAAAACCTCACCACTTGCTATATCTCCACAGGTCTCTCACACAAAACTGAAAACACTGCTCTTTCACAAATCCTATCCCGATTCCTCCTACTCTCCCTACCTCCCTCGCCGTGTAAACCATAAACACCACCCACCTTAGCCGTCTTACTGCCTACCTGACTGACTCCTTTGGATCTTGACCTGGAACCGATTCGACACCCTCTGCCTACCGATTTTTTGATTTGATTAAGCGCCTGTGAATAAGCTGGTTCCCGCGACGTGGCATTTTTGGGCGCTGTAGAAGTCTCGAGATTACGATTACGATAGTTTTTCAGTTAAGATAGTTTTGTAGTTAAGATAGTTTTTTAAGTAAGACAATTCTTTAGTAAAGATATTTATTTAGCTAAGTGAGCTATTGAATTAAGGTAGTTTTTTTTAGTTAAGATTGTTGTTTAGTTAAGATAGTTCTTTAGTTAAAATCGCTGTTTAGTTAAGACAGTTGTTTAGTTAAGATGTGTCTTTTAGTTAAGATAGTTCTTTAGTTGATAGTTTTTTAGGTAAGACAATTCTTTAGTTAAGATATTTATTTAGTTAAGAGAGCTGTCTAGTTAAGATCTGCTTCTTAGTCAAGTTGATTCTTTATTTAAGATAGTTTCTCTTTAGTTAAGATGGCTCTTTGATAAGATAGTTTTTAATTTAGATAGTTCTTTATTTAAGATAGTTCTTTGGTGAAGATATTTATTTAGTTAAGATAGCTGTTTAGTTAGTACGTGCTTTTTAGTTAAGAACTTAAGACAGCTCTTTAGTTAAGTTGGTTTTTTAATTACGATAGTTCTTTAGTTTAGATAGTTTCTTTGTTGGTATAGTTAATATGTGTTTTTTCGCTAAGATAGTTCTTTAGTTAAGATAGTTCTTTAGTTAAGATTATTGTTTAGTTAAGATGTGTTGAGTACTGTTGGTTGCCGCGTGGATACCGGGGCCCCTAGCGCTTCTTCATAAAGAATATACTTACTTACTTAATAATGTTATTAATGTATAACCCTTTGCAACACAAACCACCTCCAGACATCCAACAATAAATAAGCTTATATATATATATACATTTAAATATCACCCAAACAAGCTATCACCCAAGCACAGCTAAGCAATATATACATATATAACGAAGCTGGTTAACTTATGATTGTGATTATATATATATCATTTCAATTGTTGGTTGATGAACCACCTTTTTTCATTACTTGGTTTGCTTTTTTCTTTTTTTCTTTTAGCCAGATGCTATGGATTTACTTCTGATTAAGAATCAGTTGGCTGCCTTCTTTACATCATGTTGTATTTACTTAGGTATCCCTGTTTAGCGGGATCTTTTTGATCCCTCCTGGGCTCCCTCATGTAGCCATTACTTATTGATTAATTTTGTTTCCTTTCCTTTGTTCTTGTGGTTGGTTGCAGAAATAAATAGAAACTAAACTATATATAAACCACGCTATCACCTACGCACAGCTAAGCAATATACGCACATATTACAATGAAACTGGTTAACTTATAACTAAATAAATATATTGCTTATAAGCAATATATATATATATATATATATATATATATATTATGTGCTCTGAGTCTTATGCTATAAGGTTGCTTGTGAAATAGGCCTGTATAACAGAGTTAGTCCTATTTATTATTATTCAGTTGGTATTGTTATTACCGGTGTGCAGCTTACATAAGCAGCACATGAAATTAATTTATTCCTGCTGAAGGGTTATGGCTATACATACGCGAAGTTCCTAGGTTAACTTGGTAATATAAGCAATATATTTATTTAGTTATAAGTAAACCAATTTCTTTATATATATATATATATATATATATATATATATATATATATATATATATATATATATATATATATATATATATATATATATATATATATATATATATATATATATATATATATATATATATATATATATATATATATATATATATATATATACATACATACATACATACATACATATATAGGCTACATATACACACGTGTATATTGCTTAGCTGTGCGTTGGATGATAGCATCGTTTGGGTAAAGTTCAGTGATGCATGAGGCATCATGAGTCGCTCGATCTCTCCATCCATGACAACACAGCGGCGCAGTCTGCAGCAGCAGCAGCAGCCGTTTCTTCCGCAGCCATCGTCGGTGGACGTATAGGACATCCATCGGATTCGGCGGCTGACCGAGGAGCATCACGACCATCGAAGGCATCGTCTGGAATGTATCCGCCACTGTTCTTAGCTTCCGTCTGGCTGATCGTCACCGTCTTCCACTTTGTCTCAGGTATGAACCAGCTCCACTCCCCGGTTGAGGCCCGAGAGGGTCCTACTAGACTGCTAGAGGGTCTAGTGTTTAGCGTGCTCTGGGATGGGGAGCATTTCTGAGTAGTATAGCCTTGAAGGGATGCTATATAAATCCGTGTAATGAATGAATGAATGAATGAATGAATGAATGAATGAATGAATGAATGAATGAATGAATGAATGAATGAATGAATGAATGAATGAATGAATGAATGAATGAATGAATGAATGTCAATCCACAGGTAAAGTAAGAAAGTGAAGCTCCTTTATCAGTAGCAGTCATTTTCGGTTCTTCTGTCCTAGACCTTGGCAGTGGACGAATCCCAAGGTCATGGACTTCTTGCAACGGGTTTGCCGTTTACCCCAGCTTACGCCGGTACAATTAGAGGTTTGCACGATCTGCTTTTCCAGGGTCATTACAAGGAGTCGTCTTAGGAGACTCGAAACCGCAGTCGTTGGGTTAAGGCCAAGCGCGCTAACCGAATTGACCACTGCGTTAATCCACCAGGACAGAAAGATTTAAAATTTCTACCCCAATCGGCTGTGCAGGGAGTACTCTCATCATGCACCTTCGATGACTATTTTCTGGTTTGGCATATGTTGCTTTTACTCCTTTGGCTACCTGCATATCGATTTTGTTTTGACTAAGCGCCTGTGAATAAGCTGGTTCCCGCTGTAGAAATCTCGAAATTACGATTACAGTAGGCTACACCGCACAGGCGCACACATATCTCATCATTCACTTCACATAACGTTACATGACATTGCATAAGATATTGTGGTCAGCGCCGGTTTATAAGCTGATCTCCCTGACGACGTGGCGTTTGTGTGGCGCTGAGAAATTTCGAAGACTTACATTTGCATAGCCTATATATTGCGAGACCGATGTCGCGTGATGCAGAAATAGGATCCATATAGTTAATGGTCAACGCGGTCACTTGAACTGCATACGCTGGTATCTGTGGCAAAAGAGTCGTCGGTCATGGATTCCGAACGTTGTAACCTTAGATTCGTTGAATCACATTCAAAGCAATTTTATAAAGTACTTGCAAGAGGCTATGTAAGTGTCTCATACTTAGGCCTACGATACAATACACTACAACTGTCATTTGTGCTGCCCTATTCTCTGGCTCCGGTCTTACTTGACTTTCCGTCCTTTTCTCTAGAAGTTGCAAGTCATTGTTCGCAATCCTTCGATGCAACTCAGCCACCTCTCGCGTGCTTTCCCGAAAGAGTCAGTCTTAGGCCAATTCTCCATAATGTTCAAACCCCGCTGAACCATCTTGTAGATTCCTCTTCAGCTGCCCACAACTTTTATTCAGATGGCCCTCAGCCCTTCATATTCATCTCTCCTAGATCTTTTTCCCCATCCACCACTCAGTCACTGATACGATCAGGGTCTATTCCCAGCGAATTCTGTTACACCGATAAGACGCATTGAGACGTCACCCCATTGGCTTTACAGCGAGTTAGCCATAAATAGATATCAATTAGAAAGGTTATAGTTTGGATCTTGCAAACTGATGTTAACGAAATTTGAAAGCAGCTGATTTCAACGCTAGCAATTTTGCATGTCAGATTCGAATTAAAATCAATTCCTTTGTTGAGATAATTAAAAATGCATTCATGATACACTATGGAAATGTCTTCTCTTTATCAGAGACTCAGAGTCAAATAATGCTAAATCACACTAGCACAACTGAGGGGATTGGAAATGACCCCCTGGGGGTGTGCAATGAAGACTTAACTGGGGTCCTAAGAAAGACTAGGGGTTAAACCCCCAACCCCCGACAATTCCAACCCTGGCTACAAAAGTAAGTTGTTTACTGATGACGACATTTTGAGTCATTAAACCCAAATCTTGAGGTGTGATTGTAACTCCTTAAGGCAAGCCCTCTGGCCTCGCATTGCATGGCGACGGCGCTGCAGATAGAGATAAAACGATAGATAGGGCCCAATATTCTAAGTGTGTATGCATGTATATATAATGTGTGTGTATATATATATAATATATATATATATATACGATATGCCTTGTGTGCTTGTCTAGATGTGAGAGTGAATATTATATTATGAAGACCAGACTATGGCGTCGTTGTGAAAATCGTTTCCTTTTGGTAAGAAATTGTATCGAACGATGGATAAACCCGATAAAGCCGACGTCTTCTAAATTGCCTTCCTTCGCGCCTCTACATTTCCTCTTTCCTCCTCCTCCACTTTCCCGTCCTTCTCCTTTCCTTCCTCCCGCCCTGTCTCCCTCTCCGTCTCCCTCAATCACTCTCTGGGCGAAGTGACATCAAAGGATAGATGGCGACGGCGTCTCTGCGATTCTTCTTCGATCGTTCCTAATTGAAAGAAAGAAGATATGGAATTGGGCGACCCCGGTTGATACCCCGCTTCCTTGGCCACGAATGGAATTGCGAGGGAGGGCAGAGTGGGGCAAAGGAGGACATTCGACTAACAATTATCTTGCATCGAACGACAACCTTTCTTCGAAAGCCGACATTGAAGTGTTGCGTCGCTACCAACGAATTAACAGCGTCGCGTGCCAAAACGTAACCGATTGGTTGCGCTCGCTCTGTATGTCTGCATATTATGCAGGTCTCCCCCGTTTAAGTATGTGCGTTTGCGTGTGCAAATCTTGAATGATGACCCTTGTCATCGGTTTACGCTTTGTGCATTATACATCGGCGCTACAGAAGCTGGTAACTACATTTGCCAGTTTCCTTATAATTAGTAAAATTAGAGGCATCAGAACAAGTCCAGGGACTCAATTTGGAAGCTATAAAAGTAGTTAAGTAAGTGATCGTTCTGGCACAGTTTTTAGCGTTGGAGTGATCGTTCTGGCACAGTTTTTAGCGTTGGAGTGATAGTTCTGGCACAGTTTCTACCGTACGAGTGATAGTTCTGGCACAGGTTCTACCGTACGAGTGATAGTTCTGGCACAGCCTCTACCGTTCGAGTGATAGTTCTGGCGCAAGCGATACACACAGAGGTTCTGTCGAAATTAATTCTTTTAATTATATTTAATATATTTTAATTATATTTGAACCCTAATTTGTACTGTTACACGATTTAAGTATGTTATTGAAACATTTCAGATGTTGAATAAACGTATTTCTTATAGCAATTTTAAGTAGAGCACATATTTAAATTATTTTTTAACTTTACCAATTTGTATAGCGCCCTAGCACAGCGAGGCTTATTTGAATATGGTATTGGTTTAGCCTATTTGGTAGGTATTTTTTAATATATTATGTTATAATCTAAGGTATATTAAAAGTTGTACTCTTTCGCAAACAGAAAAACAGACAAACAGACAAACAAAGAAACAGACAAACAGACAAACAGACCCTCAGACGCACAAACAAACAGTCAAACAGACAAACAGACAAACAGTCAAACAGTCAAACAGCCAAACAGACAAACAGACAAACAGAGAAACAGACAAACAGACAAACAGACAAACAGTCAAACAGACAAACAAAGAAACAGACAAACAGACAAACAGTCAAACAGACAAACAGACAAACAGTCAAACAGTCAAACAGCCAAACAGACAAACAGACAAACAGAGAAACAGAGAAACAGAGAAACGGACAAACAGACAAACAGTCAAACAGACAAACAGACAAACAGACAAACAGACAAACAGACAAACAGACCCTCAGACGCACAGACAAACAGACAAACAGGCGGTCAACATATTTTGACATCTTAATAATAATATGGAAGCGTTTTAAGCAAGAAGAGAGAGAGGACCCATGAGCTAACCACGAGGTAGCCATGGATATGTTTTGTTAGCAACCTCAGTTTCTTAGACTCGGCATATGAGGGAAAGGCGGCCAGCTCTAACCCTCACCGTCTCATCTTCCCACCGACAGAGTTCAGTCGGTGTGCTCATTATAGCTGAGCTTGCTATGGGGTGCAGCAGGAGTAGAAATCGAATCAAATTTCTGTCTGGACGGGGATTCGAACCCCCGACCTCTCCATCGACAGCTTAGCGTGCTAACCACTACGCTATCGTGCACCCCTCTAGTTTTAACCAAATAAGTGTTTAAATACATTTAGTTACAAAACGCGAAGAAACAAAGAACGTTAGATTCTACTGTTGGAAATGTACGCACAGCCTGTCATTTATTAGCATATAGCTGAGTTCTCTAAATTATTTGCTAAGAAATACAAAACTGTAAGTAAAAGAGAAGGAAGAACTCTAAATTATTTGCAAAGAGATATAAAACTGTAAAGTGTGGAGAGCGAGCAGAATTGAAGGTACATGTTAGTGGCTTAGCGCTGGGAGCAGCGGCAGGAACGCTGAGAAGTTGCGGCAAGATCTGAGAAGTTGCGGCAAGATCTGAGAAGTTGCGGCAAGATCTGAGAAGTTGCGGCAAGATCTGAGAAGTTGCGGGAAGATCTGAGAAGCTGCGGCGAGATTGCTGGGAAGCTGCGGCAGCAGCGGCGGCGGCGGCGGCGGCGGCGGCGGCAGCGGCAGCGGCGGCGGCGGCGGCGGCGGCAGCGGCAGCGGCGGCGGCGGCGGCGGCGGCGGCAGCGGCAGCGGCAGCGGCGGCGGCGGCGGCGGCGGCAGCGGCGGCGGCAGCGGCGGCGGCGGCGGCGGCGGCGGCGGTGGCAGCGGCGGTGGTGGCGGCGGCGGCGGCGGTGGCGAGAGTGTTGGGAAGCTGCAGCGGTAGCGATGGGTGCGCTGGGGCAGCGCCAGATTTGTGGGAAAGGCAGGTTTTCGATTGAAACATATGTGTAAGATGAAGCATTTAAGATCATTTTGGGTGACGAAACTCATATGTATGGTATTTCTAGCGGGGACATGACTGTGTGAACCTACGATTTATGGAAACTTAAAGTTTTTGACTGAAATGCATGTGAACCTGTACCTGTTTTGGAAAATTTTGTTGTCGCATATGAGAGGTCTAACTGATAAAGTATGAAACATGGGGTTACAATTTGTGGGAATATCGTTTTCCTTTGGAATAGATGGCACATTTTAGTGAATTCTGAGGTTGCCATATTATTTCTAGATGAAGTTTATTCCTACAGGTGATTTGTACACATACAATTGGATAGAAACCGAGGTGTTTCGCGGGCAAAGCATGTAATCTGCTGCATTTTTGGAGAGTTAGGTAGAGGAGCGAAAAACGTACAGCTCTTCTATAGACGTGCAACTTTGCCTATTTTCATTCTCAGGGTTTTTTTTCAATTGCATGCACAATATCTAAATACTCAAAGACACGAGTTGTAGGTTAAAAGTTGATTTATTTCAATAATACAATCTCTATGTCGAGGCATCAAAGTTTCTGCTCAATTTGTTAAAGTCGTCGATTTATTCACTTTTTCGCATAAACGACATTATCAAAGGTTTCAAAGTTACAAGTCCATTTTTAAACAATTAAACTTGTCAACACTCGAAATTCAAGCGAAATCGTCTCCAACATTTGCAAAAGTTGTAGAAATGTACACTCAAAGGTAAAAGTCAAAGTTTTCATTCATCAGCATGCTGGGTCATAACTACTGAAAAACGAACAATATTCTTAGCATTGAGCGACCATTTACGGCTCTCTTCTTGTCTTTGAACATCGGTTTAAACATGCGATTACTACCACCGCCACGCCCGCCGCTGCCGCCGCCGCTGCCGCTGCCGCCGCCGCCGCCGCCGCTGCCGCTGCCGCTGCCGCTGCCGCCGCAGCTTCCCAGCACTCTCGCCGCAGCTTCTCAGATCTTCCCGCAACTTCTCAGATCTTGCCGCAACTTCTCAGATCTTGCCGCAACTTCTCAGATCTTGCCGCAACTTCTCAGATCTTGCCGCAACTTCTCAGCGTTCCTGCCGCTGCTCCCAGCGCTAAGCCACTAACATGTACCTTCAATTCTGCTCGCTCTCCACACTTTACAGTTTTATATCTCTTTGCAAATAATTTAGAGTTCTTCCTTCTCTTTTACTTACAGTTTTGTATTTCTTAGCAAATAATTTAGAGAACTCAGCTATATGCTAATAAATGACAGGCTGTGCGTACATTTCCAACAGTAGAATCTAACGTTCTTTGTTTCTTCGCGTTTTGTAACTAAATGTATTTAAACACTTATTTGGTTAAAACTAGAGGGGTGCACGATAGCGTAGTGGTTAGCACGCTAAGCTGTCGATGGAGAGGTCGGGGGTTCGAATCCCCGTCCAGACAGAAATTTGATTCGATTTCTACTCCTGCTGCACCCCATAGCAAGCTCAGCTATAATGAGCACACCGACTGAACTCTGTCGGTGGGAAGATGAGACGGTGAGGGTTAGAGCTGGCCGCCTTTCCCTCATATGCCGAGTCTAAGAAACTGAGGTTGCTAACAAAACATATCCATGGCTACCTCGTGGTTAGCTCATGGGTCCTCTCTCTCTTCTTGCTTAAAACGCTTCCATATTATTATTAAGATGTCAAAATATGTTGACCGCCTGTTTGTCTGTTTGTCTGTGCGTCTGAGGGTCTGTTTGTCTGTTTGTCTGTTTGTCTGTTTGTCTGTTTGTCTGTTTGACTGTTTGTCTGTTTGTCCGTTTCTCTGTTTCTCTGTTTCTCTGTTTGTCTGTTTGTCTGTTTGGCTGTTTGACTGTTTGACTGTTTGTCTGTTTGTCTGTTTGACTGTTTGTCTGTTTGTCTGTTTCTTTGTTTGTCTGTTTGACTGTTTGTCTGTTTGTCTGTTTGTCTGTTTCTCTGTTTGTCTGTTTGTCTGTTTGGCTGTTTGACTGTTTGACTGTTTGTCTGTTTGTCTGTTTGACTGTTTGTTTGTGCGTCTGAGGGTCTGTTTGTCTGTTTGTCTGTTTCTTTGTTTGTCTGTTTGTCTGTTTTTCTGTTTGCGAAAGAGTACAACTTTTAATATACCTTAGATTATAACATAATATATTAAAAAATACCTACCAAATAGGCTAAACCAATACCATATTCAAATAAGCCTCGCTGTGCTAGGGCGCTATACAAATTGGTAAAGTTAAAAAATAATTTAAATATGTGCTCTACTTAAAATTGCTATAAGAAATACGTTTATTCAACATCTGAAATGTTTCAATAACATACTTAAATCGTGTAACAGTACAAATTAGGGTTCAAATATAATTAAAATATATTAAATATAATTAAAAGAATTAATTTCGACAGAACCTCTGTGTGTATCGCTTGCGCCAGAACTATCACTCGAACGGTAGAGGCTGTGCCAGAACTATCACTCGTACGGTAGAACCTGTGCCAGAACTATCACTCGTACGGTAGAAACTGTGCCAGAACTATCACTCCAACGCTAAAAACTGTGCCAGAACGATCACTCCAACGCTAAAAACTGTGCCAGAACGATCACTTACTTAACTACTTATAAACTCTCAAAATCCTGCATGTTGAGACCATTAAAAGCTGGCAAACTGCTTAATAATAATATTGATGGTGGTGGTGATAGGCCTAGTGAAGATTTCGATGTTGATGACGATGGTGATGATAATGATGACGACGATGATGATGATGATGATGACGACGATGATCACGACGACCATGACGATGCATGCATGATTATGATGAAGATTACGATGATGATGATGATGATGATGATGATGATGATGATGACGACGATGATGATGATGATGATGATGATGATGATGATGATGATGATGATGATGATGATGATGATGATGATGATGATGATGATGATGATGATGATGACGATGACGATGATGACGACGATGATAATGGGACTAATACTACTTCACCTGCTTTGAAGAGTAAAGTCTGGTTACAGCAGACATATGAGGCCCTGATATGATTTAGACAAAAGCATGGTGCATAGGCAGTCGATGAACGTCTATTTAGTCAGCGCTCATCGACTGCCTGTGAGGCTATGACCAGACACTCCTTGCACTTCTCCCTCTTCTTGACGTAAACGACACTCACCTTAGCAGCTGCTCTGATTCCTCTCTTGATCTAGAGACTAGATCCCCTGGAAACCAGACTAGGACCTCCTTTTGACTATCCTTTGGAAATCCTCTCTGACTCGACGCAGCGCTAGTGAATAAGCTGGTGCCCTGCACTTGACTTCCGAGTGGCGCTTTAGAAGTTTGAAGTTTACGGTTACGATTACTCAAAAGCTTTTGATAGCTTGCACTCGCAGTAAACTTGCTTTGTTATAGAAAATATGTAAATGCAATCTCAGAATAATTATCTCGACACCACACAAAGGCGCGTAAAGGTTCAAGAGTTCAAGCCCCCGAAATCTAGGTTGTTTGGTCGATTTCGTTCGGAATCCGTGGGCCAGACCAAGGAGACAGCAAGATGCTACGATGGAAATGGTTGGTGATGGTGGTCGATCACGAGGTGGTGCAGAGGCGGATCCAAAATGAAATAGCCTCAGAAGTTCGGTTTTGAGTCTTAAGTAGGCCTTAATGGTATACGAGTGAGAGACAGACAGACAGACAGAGACAGAGAGAGGCAGAGAGAGACGGAGACAGAGGGAGACAGAGGCAAACAGAGAGAGAGAGAGAGAGAGAGAGAGAGAGAGAGAGAGAGAGAGAGAGAGAGAGAGAGAGAGAGAGAGAGAGAGAGAGAGAGAGAGAGAGAGAGAGAGAGAGAGAGAGAGAGAGAGAGAGAGACCTTATCTGTTTACATGGGAAGTTTGAAGGTATTCTTTGTACACTGTAAATTAAAATTAAAGTTCTTTTCTAAACTTGTGCCATATTCAGATCAAAGTTGAAAGTTTTGCTTTGTTAAGGTCAAAGTTCAAGATTCCAGCAGTCGCGGAGAGATCGATCTGGAGAGCACCGAATCAAGCAACACCTGTTGCGCCACTACGACAGTACAACCAGACCAGTACATCATGACAGAAGCCCAGTCGAAGTGAACATTGCCATCTCGCTCTACCACATACTCGACACGGTATGATACCGCTCCTAGAAAACGATGGGAATCCCTGGCCTTGGGTCTGTTTATGGTGACCTCTATAGTTCTTCTGCAGATTACTGTTTACTTACTGATGAACTTTTGTTCTTAATGACTGTAGCATCAGAGATGGAACACACTGAGATACAAAGTTTCTTAAAATATATATATATAAGATGGAGCGCAGCCTTCTAGACGATTACGCCTGAGCTTCAAGGTCAGCAAATAAATGCGCTTTTGCATAGGTAACCAGTGCAGTTCCTCCCACATAAAATTGGATATATACCCACATTACCCAATCCTAGGCATATATGCCACCAATTAGACAAGCCACAGCATTTAAAAATGATTGCAACTGATTAGTGCGTGAAGAAGTAACACAGCATGAATGGCATTACCATAGGTCCATTACCATAGTGGGGCGTGGTGGCTCAGTGGTAAGTTCGGCGCCTTGTGACCGGAGGGTTGCAGGTTCGAATCCCACTCTAGCCGCTGCGTACGGACCTTGGGCAAGTCCTTCACTCGCAATTGCTCGTGGCGCTTCGGCGTGAAAATTCCGGCACAGTATCAAATGCTGTATTCGGGAGCGCCTCTGAGTAGTAATTGACTTCGAGAGGCGCTATAGAAATATCCGGAATAAATAAATAAATAAATAAATAAATAAATAGTCAATTTTGGAAGATGTGAAAGCATGCAGCAGAGTTGTAGCAGCTTGAATCGTAAGCGACGTATTGTGTGAATCTGACGCAAGTGATAGATGCATGTTATATTGACGAAGGCAGTGATGGTGATGAGATGATGACGATTGATGATGATGATGATGATGATGATGATGATGATGATGATGATGATGATGATGATGATGATGATGATGATGATGATGATGATGATGATGATGATGATGATGATGATGATGATGATGATGATGATGATGATGATGATGATGATGATGATGATGATGATGATGATGATGATGATGATGATGATGATGATGATGATGATGATGATGATGATGATGATGATGATGATGATGATGATGATGATGATGATGATGATGATGATGATGATGATGATGATGATGATGATGATGATGATGATGATGATGATGATGATGATGATGATGATGATGATGATGATGATGATGATGATGATGATGATGATGATGATGATGATGATGATGATGATGATGATGATGATGATGATGATGATGATGATGATGATGATGATGATGATGATGATGATGATGATGATGATGATGATGATGATGATGATGATGATGATGATGATGATGATGATGATGATGATGATGATGATGATGATGATGATGATGATGATGATGATGATGATGATGATGATGATGATGATGATGATGATGATGATGATGATGATGATGATGATGATGATGATGATGATGATGATGATGATGATGATGATGATGATGATGATGATGATGATGATGATGATGATGATGATGATGATGATGATGATGATGATGATGATGATGATGATGATGATGATGATGATGATGATGATGATGATGATGATGATGATGATGATGATGATGATGATGATGATGATGATGATGATGATGATGATGATGATGATGATGATGATGATGATGATGATGATGATGATGATGATGATGATGATGATGATGATGATGATGATGATGATGATGATGAATTAATGATGATGATGATGATGATGATGATGATGATGATGATGATGATGATGATGATGATGATGATGATGATGATGATGATAAATTTTTGTTGCAGAATGAGAAGGAGCAGACATTTACCTGTCTTCTGGCCATTCGACAGGTAGGTTTGCGCCACTTCTTCGTCAGACAAAGAGAAGAGACAAATGGGGAGAAGAGAAGTGTGGAAATGAAGAAGATATAGGGTCCTAAGAAGAAAATTGCAATTTTATAGTTACAATTAACGTCTTCTTTTTTCCTCTTCATCTTCATCATCATCTTCTTATTTTTCTTTCTTCTGCTTCTACTTCGCATGATTCGCATTCTTCATAATTAGGCCTATTCTTCTTTGCATTTTCGCAATCTTCAACATCGTCACCTCTTTTCTTCTGCTTATTAAGTTATTTTCATTATTAAAACTTTAAAGCACACAAAATCACACAAAGATCTGCGTGAATCTAAGTGCGACGTGTTAGACTGTAATAAATGAATATTCGTTTGTTTGTTTATATAGTTTTCTTCTTGTTTAAAATAATTGTTTATTTTTTGTTTACTTATTTGTTTAGAAGTGGAAGGATGAATATCTGAGATGGAATGCATCTGAGTTTGGAGTTGAGACAATTCGAATTCCAGCTGATAGGATTTGGACTCCGGACCTCATCATACAGAACTTGTAAGTGTCGTCCGATATCAACCAGAATTCAGAGGTGACAATATACTGTGTCAGTCAATCTACCCATCCCATAATAAAAGGCTTTCAATTCCTGCTATGGGTTTATCAGAACAGTTAATTCAGACCTACCTTAACAATATTGCCGCATTGACTGGCACTGCAGTCTGTAATAGGTCTAGCTAGTAAGATGGCTTTTCAAGCCAGAAGTCGCGTTTCAGTTCCTAGACTAAACAATAAGCAGTCAAGACTTTTGTTTCACTATAGCGTCTTCTAGAGATCGCGGCAATAGTACACGAACTGTATACTGGGAAGTTAGTTAGAAAAATGGCCACTAGCTAGTAGCTATCATATGCCGAGTCTAAGAAATCGAAGCTGCGGACACGTCTTATGCACATGGCTGTTTATTAACAGACATCTCTTTCAACTTGCTTAGCAACCTTTGCCTGTCTTCTATAGTTTTTCTTACCTATCGGAATTCAACCTGGCTGCTCAAACGGATTATGCTTTTTGATTGCGATTTAACTTGAGGCGCCATCGATTGAAGCATTGAACATTATTGTAACGGCGCTATAGAAGTCAGAAGATAAGATTACATTGGACATAGGCACACGCACATCACTCTCTATCTCATTTCTCTATACCTATATTCTCTATTTTTGTTCTCCATTCCTCTATATCTATTCTCTGTCTTTTTTATATTTCTCTGTATCTAATTATCTATTCTCTCTTTTTCTTTATCTATTCTTTATCTCTATTCTGTATCTATCTCTACCTCTAGTCTATTCTCTATTTCTCTATAGGCCTACATATTCTCTATTTTTGTTCTATATATATCTCTATTCTCTATTTCTCTATAGGCCTATCTATTCTCTGTTTTTATTCTCCATTCCTCTATATCTATTCTCTGTCTTTATTTTATATTTCTCTATATCTATTCTCTATCTCTATTCTCTGTTTCTCCTTATCTATTCTCTATCTCTATTCTCTATTTCTCTAGAGCCTATATCTATTTTCTATCTGTATGTACGCTATTTCTCTGTATATTTTCTCTATATTTGTTCTCTATTTCACTACATCTATTCTCTATCTCTATTCGCGTGGCTCATCTCACTAACACATAAGTGACATAATTATTATATAATAATCTACCCTGCAGCTGCCGAACGTGAGCGACCTCGTGTTATAAATAGGGCTACTGTATACTGCATGTTACACGGCTTATACGCTTTTCTTCTATAATTATATCTGCATCTTCCTCTCTGTCTTTGCCTGTCCCTGCATTAATATCTCTTGGTTTTCTTTGTGAATGTCTGTAAATGTATATTTCCCCGTTGGCTGTACCCCAACCACCGCTTCCTCCTTCCCTCCTCCATTCCTCTCTCTGCCTTTCTGCCCCTGTTGTTATTGTTATCATCATTATTATGAATATTATTTTTTTGCTCTGAGGCACTTCGTTCACCCAAAGACTTAGAAATTAGAAGTGTTTAGTTTCTGGAACGACTACAACTCATCCGTGTCGGATTTTATTATTGTTATTATTATTATTATTATTATTATTATTATTATTATTATTATTATTATTATTATTATTATTATTATTATTATTATTATTATTATTAAAATTGTTAAGCAGAAATGTGAAAAGGGGCGCGGCATACTGCATTTTAATTAATTAATTAGTCATTCTTGTATTCAGTCAATCGTCATCGCTCTCTTATTACCCTGTTGATGTACCAACTGCTGCCTTATGCTCAGCGCCGGTGACAAATTCAACGACTACGTGGTGACAAACACGATCGTGAGTCCCGATGGAACGGTGCTGTGGTTGTACCCGGCGCTCATCAAGACCTACTGCACGCTGAACGTCAAGTACTTTCCCTTCGACAGCCAGAAGTGCGACATCGTCTTCATCTCTTGGACCCACAGCGAAGACCAGCTGGACGTCGTCACTAACAGCTCCTTCGAGAACAGCGTCTATTACACGTCCACCAACCAGGTTCATTCATTCATTCATTCGGGAAGTTATATAGCGCCCCTTCAAGGGAACTACTCAGAAGCGCTCCTAACACCAGCACGCTAGGCCTAACCCAGCAGGTTATATTTATATACACTCAGATATGGAGCCATGGACGAGATTACAGAAGCTCGAGTAGCGCAATGTCTGGTGTTGTATCAGTGCGATAATAATTGTAAAGTTGTAACTTGGCATTTACATCTATGGCATACATCTATACCCGCTGTAACAGTTGCTCTGCCTCTCTGCATGGTCTCTCTGACAACCGGACTCGGACCTCCAATGGACATCGATCTCTGGACAACTCCTCGGATACGACGCAGCGCTCTTGAATAAACGGGTGCTTCGCGCTTAGCTTTAAAATGGTGCTTTAGAAAATTGGAGATTACAAATAAGATACACGTGGATGAAATCCGTTGGTTGTGCTCCGCGTGTTGCGTGGGCCCGCCACTGGTGACTCTTCTAGATGTCTGTGCTTGCTGGTGAAATTTCTGCTCTTAATGACATTTCACATCATGATACAGACTAGAGCAAAGAGCGCCTCTGATTAGGTTTTCTTGAAGTGGCGCTATAAAAATTTCAAATGTAGTACAACTTAATAGTCTCTCAAATATGCTACACTGTATAAGTGTATATGCTTGTCGCTGTTAGTCAGATAGAACAAGTTGGCTTTATAATGTTCGAGAACATGTCACACGATTCGCATTAAGCAGAAGAGAGCGAACTTAAATGGGAAGAATGTTCTAGAAGGAGACGGGACAGGGGAGCAGCAGCAGCCCTGAAGCGCATTTGTAAAGAGACAGAGGAGAGAGAGAGAGAGAGAGAGAGAGAGAGAGAGAGAGAGAGAGAGAGAGAGAGAGAGAGAGAGAGAGAGAGAGAGAGAGACACACACACACACACACAGAGACTGAGAGACATAGAGTGAGAGAAAGCGGTGACAACTGACAACGAGATATTCCGTGTCGCAGCTGCTCACTACCAGGTCGAGTGGAATCAATCAATCCTTTCATTGAAACCATTTTTGAAGTACAAGGAAATACAATATGAAAGTGTGTACATTGGCAACAAGAGGAGGCCCAAAAGGGATCAGGATCCCGCTTAGCAGGGCCACCTAGTTAACATTTCATCGTAATCAAGTAAATGGCAGCTCAATAAGTAACACCTCATAGTCTGAGGCGGAATCTGTCACAGAAAGAAGCTCTCGTGGTGGAGGTCGTTGTCGTGGTGGCTGTGGTATTTTTTCCCTTTGCTCCTGCTATTGAACGTATTAGTGGTGGTGTTACTGACGATGAACTAAATGGAATAGATTGGAACAAGATAGAATGGCACAAAACACACCACGGCAGAACAGAAAGAATAAAACGGAATGGATCAGAGCATGATGATGATGATGATGATGATGACTACGACGATGACAACGATCAACGAACAACAATGATGATTGCGTGTTTTGGTTGTGGTTGACAGGAGTGGGCCGTTGAGAAAGTGGGTGGAATAACAGCGGAGCGACATACGAAGAAGTACGCCTGTTGCGTTGAACTCTATCCGGATGTGACGTTTACGATCCACATGCGCCGTGGCAGTCTCTTCTATATCGTCAATCTCATCGCTCCCTGCTTTCTCATCTTCCTCATCTCCTTCCTCGGTTTCTTCCTTCCGGTCGAGTCTGGAGAGAAGGTCAACCTCGAGATCACCATCCTACTGGCCCTCGTCGTCTTTCTGCTGAGGGTCGGGGAAACGATGCCACCGACCCCAGACTCAATTCCAATCCTCGGTAAGATAGATTGTAATTTAGTCAGTCGGATGTCGAACAATCATCTATTCTGTTTCGCTCTTTTCTGCTCTGTTATGTTCTGTTTTACTGTGTTCTGGTCTGTTCTGTTCTGATCTGTTCTGTTCTGTTCTGGTCTGCGCTGTTTTATTATTTTTTCCATTTCTTGGTCTTGTATGTTTTTTGCAATTTATTCTGTTGTGTATTGGTCTCCTCTGCTCTACCATGATTTGTTATGTCTCTTCATGTTCTTCTCGGTGTGTTCTATCTAACTTCAAGTTTTTGCGTTATTTTATTCTACTTCATTCTAGTCTAATATTTTGTACGCTGTTCTGTTGACTTCTGGTTTGTTCTATTTGTTCTGCCCTGCTATAGGCCTATTCTAAACCATTCTATTTGGTTCTATATTCTGTTCCATTTATTCTAACATAGGCCTATCTCTTCCTATTTGTTCTAAGCGCCGCCAGTAGAATAATCCGTTAAGCTGGCGATGCACCGATGTTTCACCTTTAGTTGATAAAATAATATTTTATAAAATTGGAAAATTATTTTCATGCTTAACCATGCGTGTATAGGCATGTATAGTTATTACATGTAACTAGGCGGTAATCGGGTGTAGGTGAATTCTACAGTTGACTTGGATCACGTGATGCGACGCAATTGAACGAATTTCCCTTCTCTGTTCAATGCGATTTACAAGGCCCTATGTAAACTTCCGGTTACATGATATCGCTTGACATCACATTATTTACGTCTCATGCATTAGCCTTCGCAAAGCATTTGGTCACATTGCAATGCTGTGCATTTCAGTATACTATCCTAGCGCAAGTCATTGCTCACAGTACCTCCAGAGGCTTGTGAAGGGGCTAAATAAACTATTCAGGGAACATTGTTTAACACTGCGTTGTTGTGTACTATCCAGTTACATTACTCTGAGTTTTCGAATTACGATTGCTCACTATAGTTTCAGTGGAAACAACCACATACTGATGTCATGTGCAATAGTAAAACGGCGCTATAAAAGTTATTAGAATAACATTAAACTGCATCACACTGCAGTGTAGCAATCGGCCATATGCGTGTATTTGTGTTTGCTTGTGTATGTTTGCATGTATGTATGTTCGTTGTTTGTATATGTATGTATGTATGTCTGTACGCATGAGTGTGTGTATGACTGTATGTTTGCATGTATGTATGTATGTATGTATGTATGTATGTATGTATGTATGTATGTATGTATGTATGTATGTATGTATGTATGTATGTATGTATGTATGTATGTATGTATGTATGTATGTATGTATGTATGTATGTATGTATGTATGTATGTATGTATGTATGTATGTATGTATGTATGTATGTATGTATGTATGTATGTATGTATGTATGTATGTATGTGCATGTCAATAGGAATGTTCTTCGCTTCAACAATGGTGATGGTCAGTATAGCGTTGGTAATGGCGGTCATCGTGACCAACATCTACGCCAAGAAGAACTCGTCGGAGCGCTGTCCCGCCTGGGCGCTTTCACTGGCTTCCCGTTTCTACCCGTCCTACCACCTCCAGCACATGACGGAACACCGGACACCGGACCAGGAGAGGAACCGGCGAAAGATCTTCGACATTTCCTCCATCTCGAACGGCAAGCTGAATGTGGCTGGTAGACGCCTAACCACGGCCGCAGCCAGCGGCACCCACGGTGGGTCATCAGCTGCCAGTCCGTGCAGTGGCCTCGGAGGGAGTGCCGAGGTCCTGCCGCCGTCCCATCGCTCCCGCAGTCTGCAGCGCGGACGGAGGATCGACTACAGCGAGGACCTGATGCTGAAGCAGATCCGGCGGAGCGAGACGGAAGGCAGCGATGCGAGTCAGGACCGAAGGGACCACGCCAGGGCGAAGGCCGAGTGGAGGCTGGTGGCACTCCTGGCCGACCGGATCTTCCTCTGGGTCTTCGTTGCACTCAGCGTCGTCACCCATACGACCCTCTTCGTCCAGATGCTGCCACACGCCGGACGCTGAACCCATTTATATTGCGCCCAATTGCATCAATCGACAGAACACGATATGGCATTTATATAGCGCATGTGCACATTTGTAGACCTACTGTGTCTGTGTGTATCTTAAAAAGGCGCAATGTCAATGTTCATATCCATACGTACTTATATACACGCATACATTTATACCCAACTAAAGGTACTTATTTGCCGATCTTACCTGGGACTTAGCCTACTCCCTCCTAAATACCTCTGTGACTCATTACGTCTTCCTGCCTCAGCTAGCTCCCTTCGCCCTCATCGTTCCTCTTATCGACTTGACTTATTTCTTCCTCGAGTGAGAACGGCGATGGCCCAGTCTCGTTCCTTTATCAGTATTGGCCCGTCATTGTGGATTCAGCTTCCTCCTTCCGTCCGGGCTGCACCATTACTATCTGTTGGTCCTGTCACAGCGTTTCGTTGTCTTAAAACTTGCTTTATTTCCGAGGACTTTCGCACTGGGAGCGCCTCTGATTAGTGGTCACTGGGTAGAGGCGCTTCATAAGTTTTGAAATACAACACAATACATACATCTAGGCCTACATGCATGCTGCTCTAAGGTTGAACATGTAGTAAGGTCGGTGTGACCTGCAACGACGTATGTGGGACAAGCAAACTGACTGCACGTGTAACACACACCTACCCACACATATATGATTATATATATATATTAATATAAACATACATATATGTACATATTATATATACTTGTAAAACATTTGTATGTACGTACTGTGTAACATGACTCGGCAAATCTGAATCGGTGTTAATTGGTGCTATATAAATCCATGGAAGCTGGATATAAAGTGGAATAACAGAAGAAAATACCATACGGTACACGATCGCTTTTCATCGCTAGTGGGTTTCGTAGTTCGCTTCAGTGTGGGGCTTCTCTAACAAATAGTGTCTCGCCGAACTCAGACTTAATAATGTGGTCAGAACATGAAGCTATTTAATTGTCTGACGAAGTGGCATCGCGGCTGTCGTTATCAATATAAATCTACGTCGCTACATATTTTATTTTACTCGAGTAAAATATAAAAACAATAAGGTGGAATTGTTTAATTGGCGTATACCATGTACATAAAATGAGTGGGTGCCTAACAGGCTGCCAAGACACGTGTTCTATAAGATTCTAATAATTGTACTGTCATATGTTTCAGTGTGACTTATCGCGGTTTTGTCAGTGATCTTGTCAATAAATATGAATATATTATTATTATTATTATTATTGTTGTTGTTGTTGTTATTATTATTATTATTATTATTATTATTATTATTATTATTATTATTATTATTATTATTATTATTATTATTATTATTATTATTATTATTTAGATTAGGTGTTGTAAATGTAAATGTTGACGCTTCTCTGTAGCGACCGTATGATCGAGAACTCGACCTTGCTCATTTTTCAGTGACGTTGTCTGGTCTCAGCAGACATTGATTTCAACTGACTTGCTGCTCTTTTCTGAGCGATGATTGATAGCCACGATTCTAAATAAGGACATGACGCTGTTCATGTTCATCTAAATGACCGAGAAAGCGAGGGCGTCGCTTTGGGCGCTATATAAGGCCGAAACAGTCGACGGATCGGATACAGCGTTTGCGAAGCATCTTCGTAGTTCTGTGGAAGTGGTCGGTGAGTCTGATGGTGGAGCCTGATTGCCAAAAGACAAGCAGTTGAAGATCGATAATCAAATCATCAAATCCGCTGCTGTTCCATGATTCATCGATAACTGATTGATTAACACCAGCGTGGAATATGTGGCCGTTACTCCTTTCTACAATGATTCTGCTCAGCGGTTGTTTCGGTAAGCGCTTCTCCATCTTCTGTGTAAAATAAGCCGCGTAATGTATGCACAGCTTACGTAATCCAGTGTTATAGTCTAATTCCTCCTCCTCCTCCTTCTTCTCTTCCTCCTACTCCTTCGCCTCCTCCTCCTCCTCTCCATGTCACCCCTCAAATCTCTTTGCCGTTGACCAATGTACGTTAAGGTCCGTTCTGCTCTATAATCCAGACTAATTTAGTCTATAGTCTCTTTTAGTCTAGTCTCGCATCGTCTTTTTCACATGCTTGTCTCTTTCTGGCTTATTCTTAAAATGGTTAAAGCAGAGTCCATGGGTCCAATGCGATCATGTCCCAAGTTTATTTGGAGGTACACCAATGTGTCCTAAACTGCTTGTAAAATAAAAAGAACATTACAAAACTTGGAAACTAATTTTAGTTTCCAAGTTTTGTAATGTCCTTTTTATTTTATAAGTTTAGTACAAGTTTAGAATCGGGCCGATAACCCTTGCTCCAAATAAGCAGTTTAGCGAAATTAAGGATAAACTCAGTCCTCTTCCATTAGTGTAATGTCTGGATTCGCCAGTGCTTCAAGGATTTGTTGCTTTCTTGGCTTCTTGTTCCAATTGCAAAACTCCTAGGCTAACAGACTGATGGATCGCTTCTTTTCCTGTTGTCTGTGACTTGCTCTGACGAGTCGCAGCAAAGAGTTTTGAAGAGAAACGATTAAGTGGACGGAGAGTGACAGTTGAAGTGACGTATGTAAGATGGACAACTTTCGGATGGTCAAGCAAGTGGAGGCGCGCGATCAATATCAACGGACAGTGAATCCATGAACTAAAGGAAGGAAGGAAGGAAGGAAGGAAGGAAGGAAGGAAGGAAGGAAGGAAGGAAGGAAGGAAGGAAGGAAGGAAGGAAGGAAGGAAGGAAGGAAGGAAGGAAGGAAGGAAGGAAGGAAGGAAGAAAGGAAGGAAGGAAGGAAGGAAGGAAGGAAGGAAGGAAGAAAGGAAGGAAGGAAGGAAGGAAGGAAGGAAGGAAGGAAGAAAGGAAGGAAGAAAGGAAGGAAGGAAGGGAGGGAGGGAGGGAGGGAGGGAGGGAGGGAGGGAGGGAGGGAGGGAGCGAGAGAGGGACGGAGGGACGGAGGGAGGGAGAGGGACGGAGGGAGGGAGGGAGGGAGGGAGGGAGGGAAGGAGGGAGGGAGGGAGGGAGGGAGGGAGGGAGGGAGGGAGGGAGGGAGGGAGGGAGGGAGGGAGGGAGGGAGGGAGGGAGGGAGGGAGGGAGGGAGGGAGGGAAAGGAGTGAGAGAGGGAAGGAAGGAATGAAGGAGGGAGGGAAGGAGGGAAGTTAAAGAAATATGGAAGGAAGTAAGAAGGGACGGAATGAATGAAGGAATTAAGGAATAAAGGAAACGAAGAGTTTCGAATCCGTATCAGTTTCAGTTTAACGTCGACTGACTCTTCATCAAGCGGATTGAATAACAGACAAACTATTAAGATAGATTCTCATCGATTGCCCAATTGTTGTCGGTTTTGATTGATCTGCAGCAGTCGACCAGTCAACGGTGCTCTTGAGGTACCTGCCGGACGAAGCGAAGCTAGGTTGCCGGACGATGATGGAAGATCCTTGGAGATTCTCATCCTCACATCGACGTTTCCAGCCACGACAGGAGATGCTGAGCCAAGTCCAAGACGAGAGCAGAAGACAGCTGTTCAAGATTCCACGCGTGGGAAGGACAACAGAGGATGATAGCGAACTCTCCATTTCCAGCTTTCCCTCCTCGTCTTCATCCTCGTCCGTATCCTCCTCCTCCTCCTCTTTCCAGCCTAAACAGTCCTCATCCTCTTCTTTTCCTTCTGTCTCATCCTTTCATCTTTCCAAATCCTCTTCCCTTTTGTCGCCGTACTCGCCCCCAGCTTCCCAATCGGCATCTTCCTCTGACTACCTTCCTCCGTCACACTCCTCCCCATTCTCGTCCTACGATTCATCTCTGAACGAAGATCAGATCAAGGACATGATGTTTGGAACTGGAACGAGAGTTCAAAGGAACATCCAGGTTAAGATTCCTCGGGTGGGACGAAGCCAGCTGAAGACGGAAGAAGATCCTCTGTTCTAAACTGAATTCCATCGCATTCTACTCTTTCCTTTTGTTCGTTACGTTTCCTCGCTAATTCATTATGTTTCACTCCATTTCATCTCGTGTCACAGTTAGAAATTCTGTTCCACATTTATTCACTACTAGCTGTAACCCGTGAAAAATCACGGTATATAAAACAATTATTGCAGTGATAACAATTAAGCTTACTTCCCCGTTATATTATGACGTCATATTATAGGCCTATAGCCGTCGTCAAGACAGCCGTCGCCAAGGCGGCAGTATAGTGACGTCACAATAGTGTTTGTTACGGGACAGACAGACGTACATCGGTTATTATGTTGTTTAATAGGCCTAAGCCTACATATATTCGATTCTCTATTTATTATGTACCAGTTGCCTAGTTTACTCTAGCTAATTCTATTCTATCTTCTCAATTAGTCCATCCTACTCTGATAGGCCTATCTCGTTTCCATTCCACTTTGTCCCATTCTTTTCTATTTGATTTTATTCCAATCTTCTCCATCTCCTCCATTCTTCGCTTTGATCGCTGAGTTTCAGAACCCAAGCCTACTTAATTTCATCGTGATTTAAGAATATTTTTTGTTTGACATTTTTTATTCAGATAAAATATTTGATAGAATTGTCTCGAACCTCGTATCTCGGTTGTTTAACGTTGTTTTGACTGTGCATAAAGTGTTTGTCTGTGTGCGTATGTGCGTCTGTCTGTATGCCTGCCTGTCTGTATGACTTTCTGTATGTATGAATGAATAAATGAATGTCTATCAGTCTGTCTCCCTGTATGAATGAATGACTGTCGATCCGTCGGTCAGTCCAACTGTCTGTCCGTCCGTCCACCTGCCTGTCTGTCTGTCTATCCGTCCGTCTGTCTCCGCCTACCCGTCCGTCCACCTGCATGTCTGCCGTCCGTCCGTCCACTTTCCTCTCTGTCTGTCCATCCGTCCGTCCGTCCGTCCGTCCGTCTGTCTGTCTGTCTGTCTGTCTGTATGTCTGTCTGTAACCAAACATCATCGGTCTTGTGCACTCACACATACATCCGCCTCTATCTGCACAGAGTTCATCGTTCTAGAAACATAGGCAAGGAGAAAACGTTTCCTAGAAACGACGGCGAAGTAGCAACTGTGACGTAATCTGGTGATTTGCGTCGGAGAGGACTCTTGACTGATATGCATCGTCCTGGGCGAGTGAGCCAATGCGTTGACTGAGAACCGAGGAGAACGAGTATAGACGGCGTCGGCTGCTGAAGGTGAAGAAAATTATTAGATGGTTGTGATTCACTACCTGAGCATCTTCTGTTTAGTTGCGCATGTCTGGCGTGCCATCCGCAACGTCATCGTGCGGAATGATAGACACGTCGGGAAAATATTTTGTAACGCTGTGCAATGGAGAGTTTGTGTTGTATGGGACCAAGCCTAAAGTTTGGGGAACAGCTAGCCTATAGGCTACGTGGTGAAAAACGATAGGGCGAAGGTTTGTTGAATGGGTGAAGTGTTGGTTTTTGGAGTGAAGTGGAGAAAGTTTGGGATAAATGTGGTGGAATGTACCGTATGTACGAATGATGGATAGCCCGGCAGAGTTGATAAAGAGAAGTACCGTAATTGAGGGAAGGGTTAAAGGAAGGCGAAGACAGGTGAGAAAGTGGATGGAGAGAACGAGAGCATGGGATGAAAAGGAGGAAGAAAATGCAAATGGAAAGGAGGATGAACAGTGGCTTCTATCCTTACTAAACAAATGGCTCAATCCCTTTCCTTCCCTTCCCCTCCCGGGCCGGGCCTCCCCTCTCTCCCAGATCCCACATTGACGATGTGAGTTTTAGCTTATTTCTGATTAGATAAATGTAGCGGTTCACACTAATTTATACAAGAAAAGTGGGTCTTTTACAGAACTGTCAGTGAAGACCCTGTACTTGTAGAGACTTTGATAAAAATTGAAAAGAAACACTCCCTCTGTTTTTCACTGAGCTCGACTTGCGCCCGCCCTGAATAGGGATAAAAGCCTCTGAGGATGGATAGCCTTGATAGGATGTAAGCAAGGCCAGCGAGAAGGAAATGCCAGAAAGACAAAGAGGAAAAGAGGAGAATGCGAAAATCTACAGGCAAGAGCCAAAGAAACATCTGAACATAAACACGCAAAAACAAAATTGCTTGCAGTCCTCCAAACGGTGCGGAAGACGTCAGAGAGAAACCGCTACAACCCCAACGAAGTCTTCCTCACTCCTCACTTCTCTACGTCGTTTCCGCCGAAAGGCCCGCCCCTTAACCTCCAGCCGACCAATCTATTTTTAGCAACAAGCAATAAATAACTCGCAAACATCCGGGCAATACAATTTCTTCGTGCTGCTCGTCTAACAGTAGTCGAAATCGCATTGGGCAGGGTAAGATTTGATTTGGCGTGAGAATGGTACCTGAATAGGGTCCTGATGTAGTAGGTCCTTTCATCAAGTTTTGTAGTCGAAGCCAGCTGCAAGCCGTGCTCAAGTGATTTAAGGTTATGGTTATCACCTGAAAGAATTTGGGGGTTAGGGTTCATCGGTCATGACCGTGCTCTTGCAGTCAAGTTTAAAGTCGATTTAGCCTAAGGGCCAATAAGTCTGAGGCTTCAAAAGGCGCAACATAAATGACAAGAGGCCAATAAACACTTTGCAATCTCGGTTTTAACTCGTCACATGTACAAGAGAGTTTCGTCAGCTCAAAATTCGCCTTACTGCAGCTCGAATTTCAACTCGGACTTGGTGAACCTAACGAGCCCAGGACTCTAGTGCAATAATTACAACTGGGAGGGGATAGATGAATGGTAATACTCTGACCTGAAGAGCATTAGATCCTGAAAAGTCGCGGTTCGATACCTGTAAGCCCCCTCTAGATCGACTCAGCCTTCCATCCCCTGGGAGCAGCAGTAAAATGAGCGGGCGGCTTACAGGCTGCCAAGACGTGTTTTAATTAAGATCTTGATAATCGTCATGTTTCAATTGTTTCAATGTAACTTACTGCAGTTTGTCATGAGCTTGTCAATAAACATTAAACACGATTGTTATTATTATTATTATAAATAAAGCGGTACTCAGTACTTAAGCTCCCCCATAGCCACGCTTGATGAATACTCATTAACCCAGAAGCTGCATGGTTCATATAATGATTTGCCTCAGTGCGGGCCGACTATGAGAACAATGAGTGCGACTTTCAGGATAGGTTGACGCTTTAAGAGTGGATTTCTTTGGCTGTCTTACTTATATACCCAACGGCCTGTCAACAATTAAAATGGTTAAAAGGCAATGGTGCGTACATTTACGTGTTTCGATCTAGACCTCTTTGGAGAGTCCATAGGCGTAATTTATGGGGGTACGAGGGTACCCGTACCCCCACTTGGACTGGAGGGTACCGTAACCTCCACTTTTCATACCCCTTGTTTTTGCCCATTATTATTTTATCTGAGGAACACCTCAATATTCAAAACAATTACCGAGCATTATCATCAGTGTGATCACCATCATCATCACTCTCATTGCTAATTTTTTTTACTAAAAGAGGTGGCAATAGAATGAATATTTTATCTGTGAAATCACAATGCAATCATCAAAAGATGTTACAAGATGTTGCTACGGAAATATATCTTGTATGAAATCAGAATGCGATTTTTGCAAGAGATTGCTATGACAATCTTTCTTGTATGAAATCACAATGCAATTATTACAAGAAGACTAGAAGTCAATAGAGGTTGCTACGGCAACATGCCCTCTATGAAATCACAATGCAATATTATTACAAACGTTGCTACGGAAATATAGCTTGTATGAAATCACATGCAATTATTACAAGAGGTTGCTAAGGCAATATATCCTCTATGAAATCACAATGCAACTATTCCCAGAGGTTAGACAATCGTTGCTACGGCAACATGTTCTCTGTGAAATCACAATGCAATTATTACAAGAGGTTGCTACGGAAATTTAATAGGCCTACTGTGTGAAATCACAATACATGTCCTCTGTGAGATCACAATGCAATTATTACGAGAGGTTAGAAGACGTTGCTAAGGCCATAATTATATCCTCTATGAAATCACAATGCAATATTATTCCAAGCGGTAGCAAGCAATATCCTCTGTGAAGTCACAATACAAGTATTCCTTACTGGAAGCAACTAGGCTATATTGTATTTTTAGTTCAGTAACCAAACATTGCAAGGATAAACAATTAACTTAATCTGGCTACACAGACCAAAGTTACTCCCCTGGGAAAGTCTTTAGAAGTATCGTATCATATCACATGATTCGTATCGTATCAAATCTGAGGATTTATAAAGCACGTACCGCTCACAGTATACTAGCTATAATTATTCAGAGGCGCTCTAAACGTGACAGCCCCTAGGGAATAAGGTCTTCAAGCAGCGGAAAGAAGTGGGTGAGGTCCCCACCAAAACCTTACTACGGATTGAAGGGAGTAGGTCGTTCCACAAAGAGGGGCCAAGGATGGCAAAAGCACGGTGTTGAGCCATGGCAGTCCTAGCCCGGGGCACAAGGTCAACCCGATCAGCAGAGCGAACAGGGCGAGAAGAGAGAGCAGAGAGAGAGAGGTTTATGCATTAAGTCACAAAAATATTAGGAGATAGTCTCTGTTGAGACTTAGATCGTTTGGCTGACAACAGAAGTCAAACAGCAAGACATTCTTATAACTTGAAGTGATGCGACCTTAGAAGAAGAAGAGCAGTCCCTTTAGCGAGCCTGAGAGACAGCCGTGGCTATGAAGTGCTAGCGACTTCATTTTCTTATCTTCAACATATGAGAACGGGTGGCCAGTCCTCTCTACCTCACCATCTCATCTTCCCACCCGACAGTGTACGGTCAGTGTACTCAGTATAGCTGAGTTGGCTAGGTGGCGCAAATGATGCAGAAATCACGAAATAAATTTCTGTCCATGGCGGGGATTTGAACCCGACCATATTCTTGACAGATCAGCACGCTATCCATCAGACTGCCGGGGACCCCGCACCCCGATGCACACTTGCCGACTCTGAACCGGATGGTTGAGTTGACTCCGCCAACGATCCAAGTTATAAATGCGCTCGGAATTGTTTAACTACGCCGGTATTGTTTTTGCCAGCCTCGTCCTACGAGTCAGTCATGCCATTGAGCTTATACACACAGCAAAAGGTGCCAGGTGTTGTCATCGCCAGATAGGGCTTATTACTTCTGGCTCTGGAACCACGCTCCTCAGAGTATTTAGAGAGAGGAATAAGCGACGTTGGAGATAGAACTGCATCCGTGGCTTGCTGAAGATATACACGTTTCTTATATCAAAGGTAAGTGTCATTTCTCATGCCTTCCGCACCTCAGCTGTGAGGCTTTGGGCGCCTTATAAATTTAAGTAGCAATGACGTCGTCGTCATCATCACCATCATTATTTTCATCATCACTGTCGTCATCGTTACCAGAGAAGCATGAGCTCCAACAAGTCCAGCAACAGTCCTGGCTGAGGAGTACACCTATAGGTTGGTAATACCTGAGTCTGTTACCTACCTTCCTGCTACGCATGTACCATTTTGGTAATGGTATGGTAATGATAATTGCAAATTTATATAGCGCCACATCAAGAGAGACTCATCAGAGGCGCTCCCGACCTAACACAACGAAACCACGATCGAACCAAATGGTCTTCAAGCGTTGACGCCAAAAGAGGCAAAGAGCGGCTGAGCAGCTCATGTCACAGGTTGTTAGGCAGTTTGTTCCACGAGAATGGGCCGATCTATTCTGGACCGTACGTGGAAGTTCGGGCCCAGGGGCGTAACTTTGGTCTAAAAAGTGGGGGGTACCAATGCTTTCTTACTTACTTACACCTAGCAAAGCGGAGACAGCGATCTCTGGGAAGGCACAATAATAAAATATTGATTGGCATTGTTCAACAAGTGGAGGTACGGTACCCCCAGTCTAAAAAGTGGGGGTACGGGTACCCCTCGTACCCCCCACAAATTACGCCTATGTTCGGGCCAGTGAAACAACCAAGTCGACATGCGTTGCAGAGCGGAGAAATCTGCGGTCGGGGGAAGGAAGCTATTGAAACGTAAAGATCCTTGAGGTAAGATGGAGAACAACCTGACCCTGCAGGCAATTACGCATAAGAATCAGGAACTTAAACTCAATGAGTTCTTGCGTGGGCATATATATATATATGGGCACGCAGAGGGCCAGTCGATTTAGCACCTACCCTAAGAGCCTATCACCTCCTGCACAAATTTACGCTGCCCAACTTACCTTTACCTTCTTTACCATGCCCCATCCTCTCCAACCTTACCCTATCCTTAGATCAAAGCACTCCCCCACCATGCTATACCGTATACCGTATGCCTGACCCAATCCTACCGTACTATACATCAAAGCATACGCCTTACCCTATCCTAGCATACCATTCTACGGTCTCTATACTCACCTTTCTTACCCATTAACTATTATAATTAATTTATGAAGATTTACAAAGCGGAAGTTAATATAACTAGATGCATCGCATATGCGTTAACTACTTGGATGACTGTTACTGGACCCGGTGAGGCTGATGATCTGGCGGTTCAGACTACATTCCTTCATTCCAAGGCATGATGGAAGGGAGAGCCAGAGGAGGGAAAGGAATGGAAAGGCAGAGGAATGGAAGGACGAAGGAGTGAAGGGAGAGCGAGAAGAGACCCAGCCGAACCCGACAGAAGCTATAGGTGCATATGTGTATGTGTGTATGTGTTGGTGGGTGTATGCTTAGGCGATGTTTAAACATACTGTATACCTCGTTTGAGATTCCTAGTGCTTCAGCAACAGACAAATAAAACAGACAGGCATACACAAAGACAGACAGACAGACATAGTCATTCACACAGACAGACGGACGGAGAGACGACGGCTGAGACAGTCAGACAAAGTGTTATTCAGGTAGTCGTAAAGATAGACTAATCGAAGGACGAACAGATGGAGAGGTAGTTTTACAGATACAACGAGAAGGACATACAAAGATGCCTCCAGAGAGAGTAGCCCTTGAGTGTTTTCGTTGCAGCCAACTTTGACTATCGACTTCCACACAAACATAGACAGACAACCAGGCTGACATCAAGATGGATGCACACATCAAGCAGACATTAGCACTGATAGAAACTCAGGCTGTTTGACATCTCCGATACTAACCAACAAAACAAAAAACATAGACATAGAGAAACACAGACAGAAACAGGGAGATGCACAGAGACGGACATATAAATCTACTGGTATAAATGCTCGGACGCAGCGAGACGGATAGAGACATCCACACCGACAATTAGACAGATAAAAGGACGGACACGTTGGCGGACAGGTATACGTTCATTCCAATGCGGGAACACAGAGAAGGAACTTTAGATAGTCGGTGTACTCCAGGCTCAGGGTCTGGAGCGCTGCATAGACCAGGCGCAACGAATGTAAAGGTTACCACCACCCACCCCCCGTCTGCGCCTGGAGCCGATAAAACAACGCGGATACGAGAAACAGCCTGGAAACGGTTGAGCATACGTACACACCGCCGTTCCATGTAGACTGGCATGGAAGCTGCTCCGACGAGGGATTCCTTGCTCCTCAAATTTGCCCGAAAGGAAAACGCGTAGAAAAACATCAAGTTTAGAAGACCAATGTCATCCATTTTGAGATAGGCCTACGAGCCTCGTTCTGAAGACGACCAGCCTCTCTTTCGTTCGGGCTTCTTGTAGGACGCAAACGCCGAAAAAATCGACCGTAAAATATCATCATTTTCTACGGAAAGGTTTTGAAAGGGGTCTTTCCGTAACGCCATTGTTTACGATTGTTTTCGCTCCAAAAGTACTGTCGTGAATTTAGCAGCGAAACTGGTCTGAACCGCAACAGAAATTCTTAAATAGATTTCGAGAAGTCAGTTAAATTCCGAGAATTTGGTGCTCTGTAATAAAAAAATTAGAAGTCTGAGTAAAAAAGAAAACAGCGTGAAAGAAGAATGGCAAGCCAACTGCTTCGGATACAAATGTCGGGCGCAGGACCCTACGGATTCAGACTACTAGGCGGCGATAAAAATCCGCTGACCGTAGCAAAGGTAAACAGTTTTAATCTAATATTCGGACGCCTAGCCTATTATATAGGGAACTAAGGGAAGCATTCTGTGTTGCCGTTTTAATAGTAATAGGCCTATTAGGGCCTAACTATTACTATTATTATAATTGTTTTTGTTGTTGTTGTAGGCCAGGTAGCCTAGTAGTAGCAGTAGTACCGTAGTGGTGGTAGTAGTAGTAGTAGTTGTTGTTGTTAATGGTAGGCTACAATCGCAGGATCGGGGTAGACTGAGGTTTGAAAGTGTAGTTTTAGTGTCAAATCCCACTTGTCTCTCCCATATATATGTGTTGCGTCATCTAGAAGCTGGTCATCAGATCTAATCTAATCGGGAAATTTTTATAGCACCATCATCGTAATGCAAAAGACGTCGTTTGGTGGGCGCTTCTAAGCGACATTGCACTCTGAATTCACAAGGTAGCAGTTGAGATCCACTCTGAGCCAAAGTGGAAAGACAGGATACGGAGATTACAAGCAGTCCAGAAATGATTAGAATTTAAACAAGAATAGTGGTGGGTCGTTTTAACCGATACCAGAGGCGAAACTTTGGTCTAAAAAGTGGGGGGTACCAATTTCTTACATAGGGCCTACACGAAGCAAGGCTGACACTGCGATCTCTGGGAAGGCACAATAATAAAATATTGATTGGCATTGTTCAAAAAGTGGGGGTACGGTACCCCCAGTCCAAAAAGTGGGGGTACCCCTCGTACTCCCACAAATTACGCCTATACCAAACCGATATCGCGATATATCTATAGCTCGTGTTTGGGCACCAAGTGTCGGATAGAGTGCTCTATAATAGAAGGTTATCGCTCAGCCTACAGCGTATTGAACAATTAATACTTCTAGAGTCAAATTTCCCGGATGACGCATAACCAAGAAAGTTCTGGGCAAATAATAGACATCCCTATAAATACCGCACGCCTAGTAGGCCCTATTAGCCTACTGATGACACTTCGTAATGGTAATCGTAATCGAACATTTATAAATGCGCCACTCAACGATTCAGAGGCTCTTCTATAGCAAGACACTTCAGTAAGTTGTTTCATTATATTGTACAAGTGCGTTATTATGAGCTAAGCCTATGCATCGAGTATAGAACTACAAACATTAAAAAAAACTGACCACCACGGTTGGACAAAAATAAGTTTAACTACAATTTTAATTTTAGCATCGGCCTATGATAAAACTGTTATTAAAACAGCACTGTTCACGGCACAGTTGCAACTTGTATAAACATCAACGTCAGCCAATAAACTTAAAGGATTAACAGCACATAAAACCGACACAAATGCCATAACATTGAGCAAACGCAAAGCATAAACCGACTTTACAAAAACCGAGACAAGTATCTAAAACCGATATGACTTAAAATAACCGATACCGACTCAGGTCTAGCCCACCCCTCAACGACATCAGAAAACTTGCGGAGCGAAAAGAAACAGGCAGCTGATTCCATAGCAATATACAGTCTTGTTGTCCTCGAGACCAAGGTCTTGGTCTCGAGTGCACTCGAGTTCGTTTTTAAAAGTCTTGGTCTTGGTCTTGGTCTTGAGGTTCAAGGTCTTGGTCTTGGTCTTGGTCTTGAGGTTCAAGGTCTTGGTCTTGGTCTTGGTCTTGAGGTTCAAAGTCTTGGTCTTGGTTTTGCAAGACCAAGACCAAGACTTTTGTCAACATGAACAGTCATTCATTTTAACAAACGGCAAGAATTTTTAAAATTTATCCAATAATTACTCGTACAGTTATTGCTTTAGTATTTACACAGTGTGAATGAGGCCTCGCTGTTGTTTTGGACAATTATTTTGACTTCCGGTTATTTACCATGGAATGATTTCAAAACAGACTCACGATTAATTTGTACATTTACATCCGGTTCTTGAAAAGCTGGTTTGTGTGCTAGCGATTTCAACACTTGTAGACCGTGTTTTTTCACATGGCAGAATTTTTATGAGGCTCCACAGGTCACGTCTTGGTCAGAAAATTCTGAGCAAATTGGTTTTTATAAAATTCAACAGGCATTTGGAATAACATTTCGCATGAAGGACTTTTGTAAATACGAATTCGGAATTCTCTGCAGTTTCCATTTAGAGTTGTTTTGCTTGAATAAAAGAATAAACTCATGTTTTCATTAAAATAACGAGTAGTCCGACTGGACAATTTTTAGTAAGGAATAGAAGTCTGGATACGACGGTGATTTTTTGGGTCTTGGTCTCGGTCTTGGTCTTGAGGTTCAAGGTCTTGGTCTTGGTCTTGAGATTCATGGTCTTGGTCTTGGTCTTGAGGTTCAAGGTCTTGACAACAAGACTGCTAATATTTATGTTCAAAAGTTTGAACTGTAGGCCTAATTAATTTAATTATAATTAGGTCTATATATGTATCTGTTGTCGTCTCGCTCGTAGTTTTAAAATAAATTTTATGTTGATTTGTTGTTTTTATTTGTAAAGTTTTGCCTACAGTGTCCTACACCGTCCCTAGGCCATAGATTCGTTTGTTCCTAAATCCACCACCGCATTACGTTGTATTGTGACCATAGGCGTAGACTTTGGGAGGGTGAGCCGGGGCACGTGCCCCCAATAATTGAGATGGACTGTACACCCAATGCAACAGTTAAGTGTAGAATGAATAAACAAATGCCCCACCAAATACTTTGGACAAGTTTACGCCAGTGATTGTGATTACACAATGCAGCTGAGATATCACTGTAAACTGGACCATGTTCAGTGGAAACCAGCGCAGTGATGCAGCACCAGGTGACGTGTTGAAATACGGGGTTTTCGTTATGACCACGCCTTGGAAATCTCAAGAACCCAGCTGCTCTTTCAACCGTTTCGAAGGTACGATGTTACTGATGACAGGGACCGTCGTTTGGTTTAGTTGGCCTGGATGATGGATCCTCCTCGACAGTAGACACGGTATAGACCAAGAACTTAAGACTGCGCAGTGCAGTCAGCCACTGTGTCCACAGCACTTCTGCAGCCTCAAGCCAACCTCTTGTTTGGGTCCTGCACTCTCAATAAGTCAGTTGCAAAAAGAAAAGCGATATGTAGGCCTACATTTCTGCAAGGCTGTAGGAAAGCTTCTATGTAAGTGAAGAGCAGATGAGGTAAGGTAAGGCACGGTAAGGTAAGGTAAGACAGGTTAAGGTATTTATATCTATGGGGGCCAGGGCCATGATATAAGTAAGTTGATCTGATATAGCCCCGGTGAATAAGCTGGTCTCCTTGACATGGCGTTTGTGTTATGTTGAGAAATTTTAGAGATTTACATTTGCAATACATTCAAGGTTAGCTAATAAACGTTAAGGCAAGACAAGCTGAGGTATTGTAAGGTTAGGCAAGGTTAAGTTAGAGAGAGAGTCAAATACATAAGGTAAAGTACTGTAGATAAAGGTGAGATTATACATTCAGGTGATGAGCAATTTGCATGATGATGATGAGGAGGAGGAGGAGGAGGAGGAGGAGGAGGAGGAAGAGGAGGAGGAAAACGAGGAGGAGGAGGAGTAAGAGGAGGAGGAGGAGAAAGATTAAGATGATGATGATGATGATGATGATGATGATGATGATGATGATGATGATGATGATGATGATGATGATGATGAGGATGATGATATGAAAGTGATGATGATGATGATGAGGATGATGATATGAAAGTGATGATGATGATGATGATGATGATGATGATGATGATGATGATGATGATGATGATGATGATGATGATGATGAAGACGATGACGATGATGATGATGATGATGATGATGATGATGATAATGAAAATTATGAAGGTTATAAAGATGATGAAGATGGTGATGGTGATAATGATGATGATGATGACGATGATAACGTTGATAGTAATGATTTAAACCATTTTTTTTCAGATTCGTCCATCGAGCAAAGCCCAGGTGACCGGACTTCTTGAGGGTGACGTCATTCTGGCTATAAATAACATTTGCAGCCAGGGCCTGAGTCACGCAGCAGCCACTGCCCTTATGGATGGTAACAACTCGGCGTTGACAGTACACACTTTGAGGTACGGACTCACCTACACTCGATTGCTTTATGGATACAGACACTTATATGACTAGAAGACTCACTTTTCAGACTCAGTAGCTCAGAAATAGTACATGTATATAACCTTAGGTACTGATCGTCTGCAATCTAGGCCACAATTTGAATTGCCCGTCAGACAATAAATAGGCCCATGGTCGTTTATGCTTATTTGTTTTTATAGATAAATTCGTCCTCTGAATTGCTCGACTATCTTCGCATGCTCAGACTTCTAAGTCTTCTGAGTCGAAGTCGGAATTTTAGAGTAAATTCTCGAGTATGTTTTGGATTTCACGCATTTTTGGACGGTACTTATCACCGAAGCTCGACCCTACTTTGAATCGGTCGATGCGCAACTGGTACAGTGGTACCCGTTTCGACATCGTCGAGCCCTGTAGGCGTTACTATGCCGTCTGCATGCGAGCTGGTAATCTTACAATAAATACAATACAACTGAAGATTTATATTTTTATCTTAGATTCGGTTATGCAACGGCGAGGGCAGAGACAGTTTATATTGCCTTCACTCGCATTATGGCCCTCCCTGTTGAATGGTCTTCCTTCTCCTCTACTTGCAACCATACTTTCTGGCTCTATTCCTGCATCCCTTTCCCTTCTTAAAACCTTTTCTTTTCTCGGGGCCTTCGCACTGGGAGCGCTACTGAATGGCCGCGGCTGTGAGCGGCGCTATTGTCGCAATCTGAGGTCGCCCTGTCGTGTGTTTGCCGTGTGTTGATGTCGACCCTCGATTGCTCGTTCTTTTACTTGCACTTTTATTTAACGTGCCTAACTTTTCTATAGAAGATTCACGACGAACTTTGTTTAATTAATAAATGAATTTAATTAAAGAAACAAATATATATACACTAACTCTACGGGAACTTCCACGTAGTATTAAAGCGTTTAGATATTAAATCGGACTATCTCAAATGTTGCTTCGTACAGCCTAACTACAGATCGTTCTTTCGCGTCAGTCTCTGAATCTGACGGACTATACTCTGCCGCCCCGCTGGTCGTTCCTCCCGATGTTGATCGCTCGACCGATGTTCACACGTCGCGTTCGTCAGTAGTACCAGTCCCGTGTTATCCGTTCCCTTCTGTTAAGTAGGAACTCCAGCGTGCATCAGTCAGCCCCCCTCCCCACGTCAAGCTATCGTCAATTAGTGTCAGATTGCTCCTCGATACGCGGGTCGTCGCTCGCCTGCAGCGCGGGCGGTGTCTGGTTACACCATAGCCGCGAGGTGTCCTATTACACCTTGGCTGTGTGGTGTCCGATTACACCTGGGCCTCGCTGTCTTCATTGTTGCCCAAGTGGAGACTGGCTTTTCGTCCGTCATCATCCTATCTCGACCGGCAACGACGCTTACATCATAATGATGATGCCATCTCGTCGTTGTTGTCGATCTCCTCACGCGACAGCTATGCAAATATCCAAATATGATAATATTATGATTATGATATGTCTACTCACTAGACATGTAGACCTATGTAAATATGCACAAATTAATATCTGATTTTAAGAGATGCAAGTGTCTGTAAGTTATGTCATGATTAGGTTTTACATCTCAAAAACCAATGGCCTTACTACCTGCAAATAGTCGACGTTCTCCAAATTATCACTCTTGAAAGTAAATTTTCAAACAGCTGGCAATAATCTGACAAGGACGCTTCTAGACAAAGGCCTTCAAAGTCGCCAACTTTCAGAGACGTGTGTCTAATCACTGCTAATAATGTCAGCAAGAACTGTAATTCATTACTAATTAGTATTTGTATGTTTGAGTTACATTACGCTATAAGGATTTCTTTAATATACCTGGCTTTCTTTTATCCGCCCTTACCAATATCTGCCTTTTTTAAAAATTAATTTACCTGTATAGCATATGCTGTTCTTGTGTTGCTACCAGAGGGATAACAGCCCTGAGCGAGGTCGATTCGGCGATGGCAACTCTGGGGCCTGAAGTCAAGAGACTGACTGCAGAGGAAGCCAGCGCACTTGTACAGAACTCCGGTCCTTCAGCCACTTCCGGTGACAATAATATAATGAATGGATCCGAGCCGTATTTTCGTCTACAAGCGCCACCTTCTGGCGGAAGTCTGAAGCAGATGCGGATTGCGAGGCGCGAGAGCCGCGAGAGCAACATCCTGACCCCGGATGATGTTGCGAGCCAGTCGTCACAGAACAGCGCTCCCGGGTACTACGCCAGGGAAGAACGAACGTCAACGGACGGCGGTAAGACAACGCGCACCGTCGAGGAGGTCAAGACTGAGAAGTTCGGCGGAACGACGTTGACGAAGGTCACGAAACAGGAGTTCAGCAGCTACAAGAGTTCCTCCGCCGATCCACGCGCGGACGAGTTCCCACCAGAGTTCTCCGTCATAAGAAGCGAGGAGCATGGGCATCCAGTCCCTCTAGGAGCAACCTCTGAAGGCGGAAATCAACTTCGAGACGAACGAGGATGGAAGACATCGACTAGCGTCCACAAGAGCAGCGTCAGAACCGAGCCATACGAGATACGCATTGACACAACACAGGAGCCAACGAAGACCTATGTCATCTACCAGGATGGATCGAAGGACAACCTCCAAAGACCCGAGGTAGGAAGAGTTCAGCAACCGATACCAGCCATCGAGATCCAGTTCCATCCGAACGAGAGCGGTTTAGGTGTTGAGGCGAAGCCATCTCGCGTGGGAGCCGGTTCAAACTTTGAAATCCGGGTCGGAAAAGAGGTCACTTTTCAACCGAAAGTCCATACTAGCTACGAGGCGACTCAGAGCCACTCCGAGTTCCATCCAGCTCTGAAAGTTCATGAGCCAAGTATTCCGAGCCAAAGCGGAGCCTACTCAAAATTCAGCCACGTATCAAACCAGACAAACTACGGGACTCATCCCCCGTCCAGCTATGGTAATGAGCCGCAGTCTGGCTACCTGGAAAAGGTAAAGACCCGTACACAACCCCAGAACAAGAACAGTAGTGGATCTCACTATAGAGATGATGCCCATCCGCAGTTCGGACACACTAATGATCCACATGCTCGTCCCGAGGTCGAATTCAGTGCAGAACCAGAATATCCAAGCAGGCCGAGTGCTAGTCTCCGCCTAGAACATGCTGCCAAACCATATCCGGAGATCCATTTCCGTCCTGGCAGTGATAATCCAGAGCCCCGAAATAAGCCAGAAACTAATCCCCAGTTCGGATACGTTTCCGATCCTCAGCCTAGAACCCAATCCCATTTCAGATACAATCATGAACCACAGTCAAACATCCATCCCAAGCTCGGGTACAATTCTGAACATCAGTCTGAAACTCATCCGCAGTATGGGTACAATCAAGAACCTCACCCAGAAATTAATTCACAGTTTGGACATAACCCAGAACCGCAGCCTAGAACCCAGTCCCAGTATGGATACAACCCCGAACCTCAGCCTAAACCCCAGTCCCAGTATGGATACAATAAAGAACCTCAGCCTAAACCCCAGTCTCAGTATGGATACAACCCAGAACCGCAGGCTAGAACGGAGTCCCAGTATGGGCACAATCCTGAACCTCAGCGTAAAACCCAGCCCCAGTATGGATACAATTCAGAACCCCAGCCTAAACCCCAGTCCCAGCATGGATACAACCCCGAACCTCAGCCTAAACCTCAGTCCCAGCATGGATACAACCCCGAACCTCAGCCTAAACCCCAGTCCCAGTATGGGTACAACCGAGAGCCGGCATATCCATATCAGCCGAGAAGTCATCCGGAGTACGAAAATAACCCCGAACAGTCACAGTCAGAATATAACAAACCTGATAGTCATATCTACAGACCTGAGCAAGACCACGTAACGAATCAGCAGAAACCACAGTTTCAACCGTCCCAGCCTATCTACAACTCCGAGCCTAAGCACAAAGCCGGTGCCCATAACCAGAACACCTACGAACCCGAGCCACCTCCGGTCGAGTACAATGCTTACCCCCACAACAGCAATCGCCAAGTGGAGCCACAGTTCTACGACAACGCACCTGCAACACATACAGCACCTGCCCAGTGGGGAAAGAAGTTCCCCCACGGGCCAGCGGGACACGCGGGTCCCGGCACCTATAACCCACCGGAAGCAATGTACGATGTCAAGCCCTCTGCGAACGACAGAGGGCCAATCATCCCTCGACAAATGGACCGCATCGAAAGGGTCGAGATCGCTACAGCGCCGAAATGGACGCCGGGCTCGAAGCTAGCGACTAAGCAACCCTCGAAACCCCTGATGACATACAACAGCAATCCGCCACTGACCGGCGACCCTCGGGGGCCACAACCAGATAACCCTGTGGCGACGGATGGCTACTACGACCAGTCACCCGAAGGCGGATGGCACGAGGCTCCGGTTCCAGAGGTCAAGGATCGCCCCAATGTAGGGTTTTCACGCGTCCATGACCCAACGCAGCAGTCAACCGAGTATGGGAACGCGCCACCTCCCATACTTAAGTACGGAGCAGGTGACTATTATTCGGGGTATGGGCGTGAGGAAGAGGAGGCTCCCAGTGGACAGTACGGGTGGCCAGCGTCTGATGGTCAGTATAACCCTTCGGCTACTGGACATTATCCAGCTCAAGGAAACACCTGGAGACCCTCGGGATTCGGTCCATCAGCCGCGGAAGAGATGGATAGGTCACGTGGTTTCGGAGCTGCACCAGCCCATCCACCACCGCCTCCCGCGCCTCCTTTTGTGCCGATGATGGGAGGGTATGGCCCTCAACAGCCGTCTGGGTACTGTGTGGAACCGACGCCGCTTACCCCACCGCCTCCAGCCGCTCCTCCCATTGATCAATGTGAGTTACTGCCGAAACTGATTATGTCGTCACTGATTAATCAATATAATATTATTGATTTCTTTTTATTGAAGTCAGTTGTGTAGCGCCACTATCTAATAACAAGGCATCAATTGATGGTGCTGACCAATTGTGCGCTAATGTCCCTCCAAAGCGAGTACCTCAAGGGAGGGTCAAATCAGCATGCAACGCTTAACAGACTGACTGAATGCTTGACCAATTGAGTTATTCATTCATTCATTCAGTCAGTCAGTCAGTCAGTCGTCAGTCAGGGTTCTTTAGTTTTGATCATGATCACAATGGTCATGATATCGTTATCATGGTCTCATCATCATCAAGTCACCATTATGATCACACTCTGGCCAATATCTGGCAGTATTCACAAGATCCAACGTCAATTTCTACAACCATATTTCTCCCCAGTCTGCTACGAGCCCAAGGCCGTCCTTAGCCTGAATGACGCTCTAGGCATATAGGATAGGCTACATTTTGGCGCCCCGACTCAGCTTAATTAAAACATTTTAAAAGTTTTTAATTAAGCCACACAAAACACTTAAAATCGTAAGGCCGATACCTGCCTGATAATTTTGAATTCAAATGAAAAATAATCATTGGAAAAATAATTTTTTAAATGAAAACATAAAAAACAATATTTCTGAAAATGACGTCCCTAAATTGTTGCGCTCCAGGCAACAGTAGGCTACTGTGTGCACCGCGTATGCTTAAAACCGACCATGTTGGAGCCGACGAAAGCGCTTTTGACTCAAACCGAAGATACACCAATTCAGTTGCTTCGTGGCAGTGAACTGCGCCTCCACTCTAGTAGCAGACCTATAGTAGATGATCTCTTTGTCCGCGAATTTAGTAAATTCACCACATGACGGACAAACTATCGAAGTGGATTAAATGGGATCAATTTAGTTGAAACAAGAATGACACAATCGAGAGATTGTAGCTTTGTCCCGCACAGCCAAGTTCCTTGGCCCATCGTTTACCCGTACAGGCGTACACTGTGCAACCGATGACAACTGGTGGCCAGGTATGGGACAATGTGGGCCCAACCGCGGCAATGTCGGCTGTCAAGTACTGGAGTGACATAGTCTCTCAAGGCAAAGCCTCTTCCATTTGGGTGTTGAGAGCACTTTGCTCCGTAAAGTCAGGGTTCATTGTCCTCTCAGGCGGTTGTTTGTTTTTCCATCAGCGCCATCGACAAATGCCTTCTCATTGCATCGTATACAACGCTATAGCGTTGTATAAATTGAAAGAAAAAAGTAAACCGAGTGACTGGATATTGTGTTTTCTTTCCTGCAGTGAAGGTCTACAGAGGCAATTCGTCTATAGACCGTAGCTACGGGACGAAGACCCTCGAAGAGAGGGTGAAGATTGCCAACAGTGTCGCCCTCTCCGTACTCGCCCCGGAAAACAAGAACTCCCGCGGCCAGAAGATATTCCTCCGGCGCCGAGAGAACTCCCACAAGTGGACGACCCACGGACCCGATCCTGTTCCCGAGAAAACCGCCCCCCAGGACCCTAACGTCTGGGCACCGAAGACCCCTGGAGCAGCTCAGTATCGTCCACCGCCTGCGCTGGAACCCCAGCAGCCGGCTAGAACTACGTCGCATTCAGAAATCAATGGTCGCCCAGAGGAGCCACCTAGCGGCAGGTCCGCATCATCCTACAGCCTTGCAGAAGACATGGCGTTCAACAGCGGTAAAGGCGGTCGCCTATTCGCCAAGAAGGCCGCCAAAGCTGACCAATGGGCGTCGGCCGAGTCCACCGGTCGACAGGTGGCGCCACAAAATATTCGCCAGGGAGCGCCACAGTCCCAGACCGGATACGGATCAGCTGCGGTACCGCCAAGTCCGGGGTACAACAGTTCGTCATACGGAGGAGTGGAGGGAGGAAAGGGAGATTATCCGGTTGCAAATCGACTCAAAGATATGATCAAACCAAAGAATCCAACGGCACTCTGGAATCAACAGACGGCGCCACAATCACCATTCGCCCAAGGAGGACAGTCAACAGGTAAATAATCAATCAATCAATCAATCAATCAATCAATCAATCAATCAATCAATCAATCAATCAACCAACCAACCAACCAACCAACCAATCAATCAATCAATCAATCAATCAATCAATCAATCAATCAATCAATCAATCAATCAATCGATCGATTGACCAATCAGTGAAGCAGCCACTCATTCTGCCAGTCACTATCCAACAGTCCAACCATCCATCCTTCAATCTATAAGTAATTGTAACATCAATCCATTAATCAATCTAGCAATTGTATTGTATTGTATCTGAACATTTATAAAGCGCCTCTCACAGTGTTCGCTAATGCGAGGCGCTCCCAGTGCGAAAGACCCAGTGAATAGAAAGTGGTTTTAAGACAGCGGAACGAGGCACTTGAGCCGCCAGCTAATAAAGAGGCACGTGTCACTGGAGGGAGTTGATTCCATAGAGCAGGACCAATGCAAGAAAAGGCACGAGTTTTGGCCATAGTGGTCCTGGCCCGTGGCACAAAAAGATCATGGCGATTAAGCGGTCGTAATGGACGGACGGAAGTAGCTGAAACTGGCAGACGAACGAGGTCACAGAAGTACTTGGGTGCTAAGCCTGTATAGGACCGAAGGACCTGAATAGTAATTGCCTGTCAGTCGGACACTCGGACAGTCAGTCAACCAGCCAGCCAGTTATTCACTGGTCGAGCACACTATGTTAGGGGAAGTTTCTGATCATGTAGGATCATAAATATTCATGTCCTCATCTGATCATGAACGGTTATCTGCCATGTCCTAGTCAGAAAATGATAATTTTATGTTCTTTTTTGATCACAAGCATATATGTCCTTGTCTGGTTATGGGATTTATGTTGCACTTGTACTTGTTCTAGGACCTTCGTTGATCAGTGTTGGGTCGAACCCAAATCCAGGAGTCTACCGACAGGTCAAAGTCCAAGGCACTTCTGCCATTTCGTCATCATCAGTGGCTCCACCTGCAGTCAAGCCTCAGAACTTCATGCAAGCACCGCGTTTTACTCCAAAACAGTTTGGAAATAGAGCCTTGGTGAGCCAAGCCGCTGGCTACACTGATCTCTAGAGTTCAAAGGTCAGGCCAAGCTGACCTAAAAGAAGCCAGAAAAACTGATTATCCAGCAATATTACAAGAAAATCTGTTTAATTCTTAGTCCTGAATAGTAAGTAATTGGGCTTCATAACCTAAGTTATTTCAGTTGATGTTGCTATGCACACAGAGCGTCTTTCTGCTACAGATTTTATGAGTTAACTGAAAATACAGTAGTTAAAATGTTACTAACTTAATTCATGGGTTAGAAGTTACTTTCTAGCTGATTAAATAAATTAGCAGTGAACTGTGATTCGTCAATTCTTTTAATAAGTCTGCCTTGGCTTATTCCTGTCTTTGTGCACTGTTAAAAGTAAGGTCAGTATCCGAATTAGTAGGAGCGAGCGCCAGTAAACCAAAGGATAGTCATATTACTCAGTAACTTCTATAGCTCCGGTGTCTAATTAACAAAGCATCAACCGATGGCACACCAAACCCAAGTCATAATCAGGTGCACATCCAGAATATCAGATTGCATTGAATGGGTTTCAACCAGTGCAAGGTATTTATGTGCTTATGTTTGAGTTATGGGCAAGAGCACTCTGAATTGTTTTGATACACTATTGGTATGGTAATCGAAAGGTAATCACGATAGCAAAGTTGATAATTTAACTGCGAGTGCTTCATTCTGTTCCACGTCACTCCATCTTCTGCTCAACATGGTCCAGGGACTCTTTTGGTATGTGCCAGGAACGAGATTTTTTTGGTCAGTCTCTGTGTCTTCGAGAGAATTCCAGTGGACACCTTCTCCCACTTTGCACACGTAATTTGACTACGTACAAGTGTTTAATACTTTCGTAATTTAAACATCATTTGTGCCAGTGAACAAGTTTTTATTTAGACGATGATGTTAACATGCATTAGATGCACTGGGATTGTCATCTGGGAATTATCATCAAACGTGGTGAACAGAGGCGGCGCTACACCAGGGCGCGCCAGTGCAAATGCCCTGGTAAAAAAGCCTTTGCCCTGGTCGATGCCCTGCCACAATTTTTGCCTTGTCCAGAATTTGGTTGGGCATATTTGTTATATCCTGATATATAAATTCACTTAATTCACTGAAATGTTACAATTTGCTATTCAAATGTCAAAAAGCATTCAGTTTCCGGGGCTTCGCCCATCTGACCTCCTGACTAGAGACAAATATAATAGTGCTTGGAGCGATTTATGGCAAGCGCGGTAGCGCGATCATTATATGGTCACCATTTATGCTCGCGCTACCGCGCTCTCCATAATTCGCCCTCTGCACTGGTTACTTAATTCTATGACTGCCCTGGCTACTTGTATTGACTGCCCTGGCTACTTGTATGACTGCCCTGGCTATGCCCTGGTTACAAAAAGTGTCTGGCGCCGCCCCTGGTGGTGAACTTTCAAGTATCCATCAAACACGTGTGTAATTACCAAGTGATGCGATAATCAACTGTAAGATTCTCTGTCAAAAAATTACATCTAGTTAATGTACCAAAGAAGAAGCAGACATAGGTACAGTAGGGCTGTCTTTATAAACATCTGAACAGTCTTCAGCCACTTCTGTAGTGTCTTAAACACTCAACAATCTCAAACAAGTAGACACTTATGCAAGCATAATGCTCATTGGCCTAATAATAATTTGTCCATACTGTTGCATTTGGCTCTGTGGAGCAAACATTTTCAAACTGCCTTAAATGCACTTGTTTACATCAATTAGATAGTCGCCCATGCAGTGCTTTTATGAGGCACCTACCAGGTACAATACAGAGGCACTATAGCGTCTAGATCAGGGCTGTTAACAATACTGACAAAATGTATTGGCAATACCAATACCAATAATTTCTAATAAATGTATTTGCAATTTACCAATACTTCTTAATACATGTATTGGCAATACCAATACCAATACCTCCTAATAAATGTATTGGCAATACCAATACTTCCTAATACATGTATTGGCAATACCAATACTAATACTTCCTAATAAATGTATTGGCAATACCAATACTATTTCTTAAAAGTATTGCAATACCAATACCAATACTTTTACCAATACTTTCAGATAAGTAAGTTGACGTTTACTAACATAAAATAAATGCTAACAGTGTCAAGCACGTACTATAACAGTAAGTGTTGGCAACAGATAGCCTAGCCTAAACCAATGTTCTTCTCAAGTGGCACAATATATAGCCTACAGTAAACTGGCTGCATAACCTGCCCGGGTTTTAGAATCAATCCAGTGCACTGTCACTCCCCGAAAACTACGTCTCTTAGTGCAAAAATATTGGTATCGAGTATCGGTGACTTACAGGCTAAAAGTATTGGCAATAAGCATGCGAAACCAACAAAATAAAACTATCGTGATACTGAGTGCAGTAATGTGATACTAACAGCCCTGGTCTTGATACATACATACATGCCTGTATACATACAGCATGCACTCGTTGTTGTGCTCCTGGCTAATGCACCATTCTGCTTAATGTGAACCGGCGTTATGTCCCCAAACCTATCAACACTTTAACAATGAGCTGCATTGGTTTCCCAGTCATGTTTATCGTTAGCATGCCATACTTGTTTAACACGTCATACAAGAACTCCATCATAGCGCTAAATATTAGCATTATCCCTCTTTACATGCAGCTTGGTTAGCATGCTGTATCGAAAGGCATGTTCGCTGAGGACTTCTCATTAACACGTCCACAGTGGTCCATGAATGTCCTAACCACACTTGTGTGCAGTTGATCAGTATATAACTGTAAGTGGGGCACTGGATACGCAATGTTGCATTGGAACTATCAAATCTAATTAGTCAGCTGTTGAAGTGACACATAAGTCTCTAATAGTCTCCATCTCATCTAATGACTTCAACGGCGCCGTCATCATAATACCCAAGGCATCAGCTGATCGTTCATTGTCTCAAGAGAAACTGTAATCAAAACTCAGGTAATGCTCGAGAAGCAAGGGTTGAATTCCAATAGGTCACAGAACATTCAGACGAAAGGCTTTGGTGGGTAAACAAGTTAGAACAGATGAGTCCTAAGTTTCATGCCACAGTCAGCAGACATTGGTTTTAAGAGAACATTTTTTGTCAACCATTTGTTTTCGCATACTAAGAAGAGAATTTTGAGTAATCCCATGAGCTAAACCTGAAAGGCAGTCATGGGTAACAAGAGGCAGCCATGGGTAACAAAAGGCAGCCATGGGTAACAAAAGGCAGCCATGGGTAACAAAAGGCAGCCATGGGTATCAAGAGGCAGCCATGGGTATCAAGAAGCAGCCATGGGTAACAAGAGGCAGTCATGGGTAACAAGAGGCAGCCATGGGTATCAAGAGGCACCCATGGGTATCAAGAAGCAGCCATGGGTAACAAGAGGCAGTCATGGGTAACAAGAGGCAGCTATGGGTAACAAGAGGCAGCCATGGGTAACAAAAGGCAGCCATGGGTATCAAGAGGCAGCCATGGGTATCAAGAGGCAGCCATGGGTATCAAGAGGCAGCCATGGGTATCAAGAGGCAGCCATGGGTATCAAGAGGCAGCCATGGGTATCAAGTGGCAGCCATGGGCATGAAGAGGCAGCCATGGGTAACAAGAGGCAGCCATGGGTATCAATCGCCCAGCTTAACATACTGTACTGTCTGATTTTGTAAACAAGTTGCATTTGTGTCAGCTTGTTATTCCTGAATAAACGAATATATTGAAATTGATCAATTATTTGCAACTTAATTTTTCTTAGCCTCAGCATATAAGGGAACATGGCCAGAACTTTACCCCGCACGCTGATCTTCCTACCAACAGTGTACCATCAGCATACTCGATCCATAGCAAAGTTCACATGTGGGTGTAAATGGAACACAATCTCAACCGCAGATTTCAATACCTGACCTCTCGGTTGACAGTCCGGCATGCTAACCACTAGACTACCACACAACCCATTTGAATATTAAAAGACATCTTACGACAAAACTTCAATAGGACAATTTCAGTTTTAAAACTGGTTTTTAAAAACTTATGTAAAGGTGTCCAAAAATAACACCAAGACATAATGATTACTGGACATGCAATTGTCACAAATGCATGACATAATGGTGACATAGCTCTGATGCATGCTATTGACGTGAAGGCTAAAAAAATAACATCAGATAACTATGGCATATGTTATGACGACACTAAGACTTGTACATACAATTATGCTGTAAAATGAGACGAAGAAACACTGTGTTATATCACATACAGAAACAGCGAGTATAAAAAGAACAGCACAAGCTATCAATATCAGTAACAAAATATAAACCAGATAAAAACACTGCTTAAAACTTAAACATATTTACAGTTGTAAGTGACTTTTCATCTTTTTTGCTTCATCTTGAAGTCTGTACAGTTTGATTATCATGATCAGCAGGGAGCCTATGAACAGAATATTATGTTGGACTTCCATACCTTAACATAACAAAGAGACATTTACCATTACACTCGAATAAAGCCACCTGCCAACAATAGTTAACCCTAAGGGTGGCTACATCATTCAGAGGCATTCTCTAAGTAATGTCTAGTAGCATTAGACACTGGTGCAGTGTTGCTGCTATATAATGTTCATAAAATAAACAGGAAAGAGTTCAAAATTGTTTCACTAATACTGAAACAACAATCTGATTACCATAAAATGTATTCATGTATGTACATATCTTAATATTTGAAAAGCACCCTTCAAGAACCTCTTTACGATGCAGAAAATACTACACTCACATTTTAACATTTAAGCACAAATAGATATCCTATTTGACCAGGCAAAATATGTCTGCAACCATTATAGCCATGCTATCGTCTGCTATCAGCAGGCATTATATTTAAGAGCAGAGCATTTGCAGCATACCAGGTTCAAGAGCATTAGCATACAATACATTTCAATCATACATACAAGCATTTGGATCATACCTCGTTGAATAGCATCAGCAGCAATTACATTTAAGAGCATACCAAAGAGCACTTGGGGCATATCTCTTCATTCGAAAGCATTGGCTGAAAACAATTTGAAGCCTCTTTACAGAGCGCAAGGAATTACTCGGCAGTGCCATATTTTTCCATATACATTTGCAGTTTCTTTGAGCATTTGTCAGCCCTTGATCTTTCCTTGGCCATCGTCTGTAGGAGTGCATCCACCTGCTTCTCGTGCTTTTGCTCGTTGAGTTGAGCATGCTCGCTGAGCTCCTCGATGATCTTTTGCCTCACAATGAGCTCACGTGACAGCCGCTCAATGTGTGCTCGCAGATCCAACTCAGTGAAGTTCTGGGTGTCAAGGTTTATCAGAGTCTCCACGGCAGCACTGTCAGTGCCAACAGACGATTTTGACTTTGTCGATGTTGCTGGGGTCGTTGTCTTTGAGGCTGTTGTTGGAGTCGTTTTTTGGGTTGTTGTTGTTGTTGCTGTTAAGGTCTTTGCTGTTGGAATCATCGGTGGAGAGGTTGTTGTCGTTGGGGTTGGTGGTCCTGGCTTGGGTTTTTGCTGACTCGGTCGTGGTGGTGCAATTGGTTGCTTTTGTCTTTCCACAGTATCACGCTGTCTCATAGGCACTGGCTTCTGAAGCTCCGATGACCCTGGTTCATCGTTCGTAGACTGGCTCTCACTTCCACTTCCACTGCTCTCGTTGCTACTGCGCAACTGTGGCATGATCACTGCCCCGCGTTTATTATTTTCAGTCACCATCAACAATCCCTGACCCATCACGACCTCAATGGAGGCCGTCCGCTGTGAGACACGTCCCACGTTGTGCCGCCGCATTGCTGGAGCAGGAACCCCAGAGCCGTTAATCTCCAAACCCAGAAGATCCGGGTTGATTGACACAGACTGGGCTGTCTCAAATTCATCGACAGAGTTCTGTTTGGTTGACTCCAGTCCCAGCATGTCTTCCACAACAACTGCTCCTCCTTCGCTCGTGTACTCAACATTGAACACTCGATCTGCTCGCTCAATCAGACACAATGTGGAGATGGTTCGGCAGCTGGCTGTTGCCATCAGCAACGATGGATCATCATCCTCTGGCCGGATGAAGGATTGGACAAAGATGGTGGCCAGATTGACTGGCGTCATCTTGTTCTTATCTGATTGGCTTGCAATTTTTCGAAGGAACTGGCAGATGTACTGCAGCACATTGTAGTTTGCAACCGGGATGCTGCGGATGAGTTCACTGAGCCGATCCAATGCAGGCTCCTCAGCAACTGGCATCTCTCGCATGACGATACGCATGACTGATTCGTAGAACTCCGATGGTATCAGTGGTCCAGGAAGGTCACGAAGGTAGCACTTGAGCAGAGAGGCGACCGTGTGAACATCCATCTCAGGGACATCGATCTCGGGCCGTTCGCCACGATCAAAGTCATCACAGATTTTTTTAAGGACGGTTGTTCGACCGGGCAACCTGTTGTGATTAAACAATTTAAATTAATGGATGGATAGATGGGCTTATAGATGAACAGAGCGATGGCTCAATAGAAGAATCAATGGATGAATGAACGGCTGAATGGATAGATCAACCAGCATATCCCTAAGTAACTAATAGTTTTATCGACTGACAAAGTGACCCGTTCAGAAATCCAATCATCGGCAAGATAGTCAAAATAATCAGACCATCATTAGGTCCATACAAAGATGTTCAATCCCTCGTTCAAGGACTACCATGGCTCAGCATTGCGCTTTTGCTTGTGTTGGTCCCTCGCTTTGGAATGATCCCCCCTGCCACTTGCTCTATGATCCTAACTGGGGGTCTCGCTACTTCTGTCCGCTGCCTTAAATCTTTCCTTTTCCCTCGGGGCTTCTCGCACCGGGAGCACCTCAGATTAGGTTATACTGAGAAAGGCGCTTTAGAAATCTTTAAATACAATACATTACAAAATCATCTTACACCAAACAATCAGTTCCCAGATCAACTGAATGGCTGTTGGAAATCTTGCCAACCACTGTTCTCATCAATCAATCAATTAATCAAATCAATCAATATATGAATTATATATGCACACACACATAAGTGTAACAAAACAAACATCCACCTAAATATTCCTTCCTCGGTGAGTCCTTTCTTCAGGATGTAATCCGTGCAAACCTGTACAATTTCTGGAACTTTTCTTCGAGGATCCCTCACCATTTCAAAGTGAAGCGTCTCTTCCAGCGACCGACCAAAAATTGCTGAATATTCAGAAAGAAATAATTCAACATAAACATGATGGATACCAAAATAATTCCTTGTAAGAACCCTCAAAAGTACTGCATAATAGCTCATCCAAGAGCAAAAGTTAAGCCTACATCTTTCACACTATTTTTAAACGTAATTCTCATACTTTTCTCATGTGAGGTTTGGTTGACCTAAGGTTCATGGTAATTTCACAAATGAAATTTTAAAAAGTTGGTTAGGTGAAAGGTACCAGATAAATTGATAAAAAGTTTGTGTGTGTGATCACTTAAGCCTTGCATCAATAAATTGGTATAAGTGACCATGCACAAAAAGTTTCGGTGAATGTTCATTGATAAATAACAACATGAAGTTACAACAGGCCTTAGTTAGGTATTCAATAGCTCTGCTATAAAGTCATATACATTGCACAGAATAATAAATAATAAATGTAATTATTAAATAGTAAAGAAATGTCATATCTTTATCTAAAAAATGAAGATGTATATGTTGTCGATTAAAAATTAAATCCAACCTAGGTTTACTTAGAAATCAGGATCAGGTAGAGGTTAATAATTAGATTTAACAGAAAAATCATGCAAGAAGTCAATTTTGAAACATGGCAGTTAGCTACTCTCTCTCTCTCTCTCTCTCTCTCTCTCTCTCTCTCTCTCTCTCTCTCTCTCTCTCTCTCTCTCTCTCTCTCTCTCTCTCTCTCTCTCTCTCTCTCTCTCTCTCTCTCTCTCTCTCTCTCTCTCTCTCTCTCTCTCTCTCTCTCACATCTGCCTGTCTTTCTCTCTCCCATCAAGCATAGCTGTCTGTGTCCACAATGCAAAGCTGTGTCCACAGTGCAAAGCTGTGTCCACAATGCAAAGCTGTGTCTACAGTGCAAAGTTATACCGTTCTGACGTCAGCCTTACTCCACGTTATATGAAGGCCAACATTAAGATTTACGAGTTCCTTCTCTACAACTCCAATCCAAGTAGTACTAGGTCGACCACATGGTCTTCTCCAATGCCTCTGGGGTTTGTTCATTGCTGGGCCTTGTCTTCTGAAGCTCAATCAACATGCCCATTACTTGGTCAGGTAAGACTAAGTTAATATTACACTTGTACAATTTTCCCCACAAAGGTCAGAATTAGGGCTCATGAAAAACTAGATCAGGTCAGACCTCCTCCAACACATGCATAGAGGACATGTTTGATTGCTTTGATCCATTCTTTTCTTTCTTCGTCAGACTCTGCAGCAAGAAGGTATGTCTCATGAGTCGGTGCCATTCGCTGCCTATCGCCGCCATCTAAGACAAAAGTACCACTTCTATAACGGTTCATTTCAATATTATCATTTCATCAATGCTACACTATATAACCAATGATATCATCACGAAAAACACCATCATCATCATCATCATCATCATCATCATCATCATCACCACCACCACCACCACCACCACCACCACCACCACCACCACCACCACCACCACCACCACCACCACCACCACCACCACCACCACCACCACCACCACCACCACCACCACCACCACCACCACCACCACCACCACCACCACCACCACCACCACCACCACCACCACCACCACCACCACCACCACCACCACCACCACCACCACCACCACCACCACCACCACCACCACCATCATCATTGCCTTCAATGAAGCTTTCATCAGGAGATCAACTAGAGTCCATTTTACAATAATAATAATCTATATTCGTGATGACTGACAAGCTCACTGACAAACCGCAGTAAGTAACATTGAAACAGTACAATTTATCAAGATCTAACAGAACGTCTTGGCAGCCTGTTAGGCGCCCACTCATTCTACAGCTGCCCCTGGGGAGTGGAAGGCTGAGTCTACCTGCAGGGTGATTACGGGTATCGAACCGTGTCTTTCAAGATCTTATGTTCTTCGAGCAAGGGTGTTACCATTCATCTATCCCCCATCCCCATTATTTTAAAGAATTTTAAGATGTCACAAAACAAACTTTGATAGTCTACAAGTATTTTATTTATGAAAATGTCGAAATGATATTTGGCGCTCATGTCGATATGTTATGTCTGTACATCATGTTATAAAATATTGGTTTGACAGTTACGTGCCACCACATAATACAAATTTAAATTTTACTGTGTATGGCACTTTTTTACACAACTTTATTTTTTGCTGTTCATAGTAACATTTTACAATTGTCCTTGAATAAATACAGTTGTTTAACAGTAATAAAGTAATAATAGCTGCTATTAAACTAAAAATAGTATTAACATTTTAAGTAAACATGAATTGTTGTCCTTGTGCTGTGTGTTGCATAATGTTAGTCGCTAATTTCATCTTCAGTGTCAGGGTTCTTTACTGTGAGAAAATGTCGCAAAGTCTTGTAGTGAGTGCAGCTGCTTCAAAGCAGAATATGGCCAACTGCTGCAAATCTTCATGCTTGGCCTTCTTAAGAGGAATAAGAGTTTTTATATGAGAAAGGAATATTAATCTGCGGGTTTCATAGGCTATAGCTAGAAGTTTTTCCCTTCCTGGATAACAATGTCTTCTCCAGAACCTCGCCAGCTGAAGCACCACTGAAGTTATCATATAGGTAAACCAAATGTGGTTGATCCTTTTCACCCTGGAACTCTTTAACTCAGCCCATGTGCCATGGCATACCTGTGTGCCGTGAGCGCATTAAAAGTGTGCCGTGGCCGAATGTCGGAAATCAGAAGTCTTAAATGACAATAATAATCACTCAATCATAATATGTGCTAAATAATGATAACTTGGTGCACTCAAGTATAATTTCTTACCAGGCTGACTTAGCTGTATGTGAATCTGCATAGACAACCATATGTCGTGTATACTATCCGATGAACTAACTTACTTATTTACTCTGGGTCTGTGCTTACGCGTCTTTGCGTCATCGTATTTTCTATGTTAGTTGAAAAAGACCTACGAGTGTGCTTGTCAACTGCCATTCAAGCTTGTATTGACACAATTTCACATTGTTTGCAAAGTCTGTCCCATTAGCCATTGTTTTCCATTCCGGTTTATAGTCTACTTTTAATTAATTTGTCCCCGTTATCTGGTTTTTAAAACAGCTGACAATTCCTGGTTATCAGTACTGACGTCGACATAATGACATTGTTTTATCATTATTGACACAAAACATTGTAGCTAAGTACATAAATAATCAAATAAACGTTACTTTATCTGAATTAAAAAGAGTAAGTGTATATTTTCATTGAGTTCTCGCTGTTATATTGATTCAAATAATAAATGGTAAATGATATACTAAATTTATATATTATATATACAAATATAATATAAATTATATCTATATTAATAAAGCGAGAATTCTGTGTGTGTGTGTGTGTGTGTCTGTTTGACCAGGCTTAACTTCTACAATTTTGCACCTTTTCACTCGAAATCTTCACTACTGGGTCGGCCTCGGTTTCGGACACCCAGTGGAGGGGTTGGCGACCCCCGTTTTCACCGCTACCATGGTGAAAAACGGCCAAAACATCGCCCCAAGCGATAGGAAAATTACCGTCCATCCAGTGACATTAGGCTTACTGCATTGGATGCAGTCCCTGCAGTGACATTAGGATTACTGCATTGGATGCATGCACGTGTAACAAACATCGAAGAGAAATTTATTGTTGGTAAGTCAATTTGGGGGTGGTGGTGGGGGGGTGGTGGGTGGGGGTGGTGGGTGGGGGGGTGGTGGGAGGTCGTGGGTGGGGGAGGCTGGTGGGGGGAGGGGGTGGTGGGTGGGCTGGGGGGTGGTGGGTGGGGGTGGTGGGAGGTCGTGGGTGGGGGTGGTGGATGGTGGGGGGGTGGATGGTGGGGGGGGGGGTGGTGGGGGGGGTGGTGGGTGGTGGGTGTGCAGGGATTGAAACTTATAACCCCGGGCAACGCCGGGTAATCCAGCTAGTATCTATATAAATAAAGAGAAGAATCTGTCTGTCTGTCTGTCTGTCACAGCGATGTTTGACCGGGATGCATTTCTACAGTTTTCGAGCTTTTCACTCGAAACCTTCACTACTGTCTCGGGGTGGGCATTACACACCCAGTGTGAGGCTTCGCGTCCCCCGTTTTCACCGCTACCATGGTCTCCCGGGCCAAAACCTACCCGGGCAATGCATTTTTAGCTGGTAAAAAACCTTACACTCAACCTATTTTCACTCGCCAGATGGCGCCGCCGGGTTAAGCAGCTACAGTACGGATTCGCTAGAGGGATTGAAACTTTCACTGAACTAAACCCGCCGGGTTAAGCAGTGTTTTGTTGCTTATTCGCTAGAGGGATTGAAACACCCAAAACGCCGGGTTAAGCTGCTTCGTGTCCCCCTTTTGACCGCTACCATGCTGTCCCAGCCAAAAACCTGCGAAACCCGGGCAACGCCGGGTAAATCAGCTAGTATATATATATAATAAGTACCACTAATAAATGCAATATGCCATCTGGTGAATGGTTCTTAGGAAGGGTGCCATGGTTGAAAAAAAGGTTAGGAAGCATTGCTTTAACTAGTCATGTTGGGAAAGGGAAACTGGTTGGTATCCAGGTTTTAGGTGTTTTACAAACTGCTTAAATATTGATTGTTGGCAGTTGACAAAAACAAATGGTGAAGGACTGTGACAACAACAAATGGTGAAGGACTGTAACAACAACAAATGGCAAAGACTGTGACAACAACAAATGGTGAAGGACGTTGACAACAACAAATGGTAAAGGACTGTGACAACAACAAATGGTGAAGGACTGTGAAGACAACAACAAATGGCAAAGGACTGTGACAACAACAAATGGTGAAGGACTGTGACAACAACAAATGGTGAAGGACTGTGACAATAACAAATGGTGAAGGACTGTGACAACAACAAATGGCAAAGGACTGTGACAACAACAAATGGCAAAGGACTGTGACAACAACAAATGGTGAAGGACTGTGACAATAACAAATGGTGAAGGACTGTGACAACAACAAATGGCAAAGGACTGTGACCATAGTTCGAGAATTCGCATTTTACGAATTTTAAGAATTTTAAAAATTCACGAATTTTAACGAATTTTAAATCTGCAGTTTTAAAATTCGTTAAAATTCGTTAGCCTAAATAATAAAATAATATAATTCTTTGCCACGGCAACGAATTTTATTATTTGTTTACTTTTCAACTTTTTAAGCAAGTAAATGTCAATGTCATAGGCAGTCAATCAATCAGCCGTAAAAGATAGCTGATTAGCAACACAATAGTACTGCTATTCAGTTACTGTTCTACTTCTAGTCTTGAACTTAGATTTCTATCATAGTTGGGGTGTGTGACTGAGTGTCAGTCAGCAGAACGAAAAACCACCAGTGCCCCAGCTCCAGTGTGACCAGTCAGTCACTAACGCAGCTTGCCAGCTTGCAACCAAACATGGTTAACAGGGGTTGCTAACGTTCAACGAGCTGTGTCTTATACTCCATCGTCCTCTGATTCTGAGTCAGGAACAGGCACTGTTCCCACTCGACTCTGTTTTCTGTATTTTCGCCATGCAAATGCTCTCAAATTCGGGCAGAACAACCAACAAATTCCTTTTCACAAAAACAACACTGTATTTTTGGACTACCCTTTCCTTCTCCTCCAATAATTACTACCTACTTCCACTCCGGTCCATGTTCTCTCATGTTTAAGAAATTAGATTTTAACTAAATTAACTCGTTAAATAATACACTTTTATATTGAATTTTACATTAAATTCTAAGCAGAAGCTTAACACATCAAATCACGATGTCATCGCATTTGTTGTTGCTGCTTACGCTGCTTTTGCAAAACTCCACTGTCAATGTAAAAAAGGCCCAACAATGGCCCAACGAATTTTTACGAATTTTTACGAATTTTAAAATAGACCAAAAATTCGCGAATTTTTACGAATTTTAAAACCGAAAGTCACGAATTCTCGAACTATGACTGTGACAACAACAAATGGCAAAGGACTGTGACAACAACAAATGGTGAAGGACTGTGACAATAACAAATGGTGAAGGACTGTGACAACAACAAATGGCAAAGGACTGTGACAACAACAAATGGTGAAGGACTGTGACAATAACAAATGGTGAAGGACTGTGACAATAACAAATGGTGAAGGACTGTGACAATAACAAATGGTGAAGGACTGTGACAATAACAAATGGTGAAGGACTGCGACAACAACAAATGGTGAAGGACTATGACAACAACAAATGGTTAAGGACTTTGTCCTGCACCAGCAATCAGTGTGTGCCAATCATTTAGGGTTTCCACAGCTGCTTTTTGGTTTACCATGCTCCTTTCTTCAACATTAATTAAAATATTAAATTCAAAAAAATTCAAGTAAAGTGAAAAATTGCCTGTTATGGGCAGCTATCGAAGTTTACTTGTCAATGACTCAAACTTTAACCCTAATTCAGACACTCCAAAGAGAACAAGCCGAAATTTTAACCAAGACAGTAGTATTGGCTAAGCCTAAATATTTTATCAGAGCTAGCAGGTTTAGTGCTGCCAGACACGGGCAGATGATTCGCTTCAAAGAACACTAAACTACCCAAAGTACCTGCTAATCATACAGAATTACATCTGATATTTATACTTATATCATTATTTTAAAGAAATATTTAAATAATCAAATCCGAACCTCTATTTTAAATTTTAAGAAATGTTTTCACGCTAATGAAAGATGCCACGAACTGTTGCTATGGAGAAATATTCCTAGCCCACCAAAAGTAGCCCCTAAGTTAATAATAATAATAATAATCTGTTCTTTAATTAAGCGCCTGCAAACGCACTGCGCTGTACAGTGAACATACATATAGTAGAAATGGCAGCCACGCTTTATACAGTAGAAGCACATGATAACAGTTTTACAGGAGTCAAATATAACTGTTTAAGCGGCAGCCGAACAGCGCCAATCATGGCCTACTAATCATTTAACCACTGCCACCTAGAGAGTGGAAGGCTGAATAAACCTTACGGGGTCTACCGGGTTCGATCTTGGTACCTTCAGCTCTTCACGCCAGCCATTACTCTACGGGCCCCCCAATTTATGAAAGAAATACTGAAGTCCAAGACTCCAGTTGTTTTTAGATAAAAGCTATATTTTTTCTCACTGTAACTCTGCACTGACGAGGGTTTTCTGTAAAACAAACTTTGCAACACATGCTATGCAGCATTAAGTATAACACGACACAGTTAACTCAATACTGTCAAAAATGGACTCCCAGTACTCTTCTCATTCTCAACAGAGATAACGAAAAAAGTAAAATGGAGAAGAAGAAACTGCAGAAAGTGGAAGACAATAGATTCTTAGACAAAAAGAAGACAAAATGTGAAAAAATCATTTTCTAACCACCTGGAACAATTTCGAAAAGAAACTTGTCTGGATCAGCAGCACTGAACAGGTGTTCAACCACATGACTTCCTGGCAGGAAGATGACCCCAAGCGGTGACTTTGTCTCATCTTGCGATGCGTAATAGTAAACGTGATCGCCTTTCATGGTGAACCAGCGTCGTTGCCATGACTTGACAACGCCTCCCTGCTTCCGAAGCCAGCCACTCCGCAGACTTTGCTGAATGTCAAGGGTGCTGGGATAGAAATTGGATCCGGCGGACTGTTGGCTAACAGCAGTCTGCAGGAAGCGGTAGAATTCCTTGGCCATGACAGCCATTGCACGAGATCTTGTTTTGTGTCAGACTAAAAACTAGAACACCAGATTATGTTAGATCAACTGTGGTGTGGCAAACAGCACCTCACTTTGACCTAAATATTATTATCACACAACACTCAACCATATGTCACTCAAGCATATGTCACTCAACCATATGTATATATGTATATGTATACACATAGCTCTGTGTGTGCATGTATGTATGAATGCATGCATATAATATATGTATATGTGTGCAACTGAACACAGACACAGCCTTTGATAAACCTCTTGAAGACACTGCAAAAAAGACAGATGCGGCTTAATTCACTCAGTGGTCATAACCAACCAATCGTGAACTCCACATTTCTAAAGTGCCACTTGAAAGCTAAGCACAGGGCACAAGCATATTCATAAGCATGGATAATCTGCGATTTCTATAGACTGTAGCATCTTTACCACAATGCGCAAAACATACCCGGGTAGTCAAAATCGTAAACACCTGGAGAAGACTTTTCAAAATAGGACAGATCAGGGATCAAATAACTAACTACCGAAAGCAAACACATCAATGGTTAGTGAATTTCGAAGTTAATGTAACTAAGAAATCAACTTGATGTTACCATCTAATTGCTTTCTAATGTTGACAAGTCAATTATTAGATCAAGAGTGTCAAAAACAAATAAACTATAAATACTGATTTAATATGCATGCATGCACACACATATATAGATTCATACGTACACTTACCGGTATGCTTACCTACATTAATTAATGCTGCCAGCTGGAATGTATTAAGGATGTCGTTGGTCAATCATCCAGGTACTAACTAGACTCACTGTTGCTTAAATTCGCTGTACTTGTTTGTGCACAAAGGACTTGTTCAGGGTTCTAATACAACAACCATCCTAGCGCAGGCTCAAACAATGATTCTTTGTGTCATAAGAGTGAACACTCAACCAGTCAGCCATCCTGTCACACAAAGATAAACAAAGGCACGAATGCATGAGACCATAATAGAACCCATGCGTTGCACGATTCAGACAGTGATAAAGAAGACTGAGAGAAGAGACGTCCTCACAAACTAACTGGCTTGGCTATAGAAAATTACAGGAATGAAGAAGTAAAACAGTCCGTGTATATCTGCTAATCTAATGACTTTGTGTACACTAGACCAACCACAGAGAATAATCTGCAAACTGTACTTAAAGCTGTGCCCCACTGTACATCCGTTTAAGAAATGCACAAAGATACATTATTTACTTGCTATGTAGTTTGGATTTGTTTAATACCATTGATTCACAATCAAGCAAACTAACCAATCCTTTCCAACCTTTCTCCAACAGATCTCACTTCTCCCGTGCCTTACTCTTCTCCCGTCTGCAATCTCGGAATCATCTTTGATAAAACCTTACCTTTGCAAACCACATTACCCAGTTATCTTGCACCTCCTACATGCACATTCATGACCTCCGTCGACTGCGCTCAGTATTTGATTACAATCACCACCACATAACTCCTATTCTCAGATCACATCCATTACAAAATTGTATCTCCTACCTACAGCACCCTTCAAACCTCTCAACCTCTTGCATTTGCCAGCTATTCACCATCCAACCGCCCCTGTTTATTTGCTCATCATCACATCTTTCCCTATCTCGGCCTCCAATCTCCTCCTCTCTGAAATTCTGCAATTGCTCCTTAGTCTATGCTGCACCAGCTCTTTGGAATGAACTCCTAAAACATCTCCGTCAGTTTGCTCATCCTATCTCGCCTGTTAATTTTACCTCTCCTCCGCTTGCATTCTCCTCTGCTTCTCTACTTTTGCACCACCACGTGATTCCGTTTCCTCGAATTGTCTCCCCGGATTCTAATCTGGCACCGGGACAGACAAAACAACCTAGCTATTGTGGACTTGATTTGATATAGTGCCAGTGAATAAGCTAGTCTCCCTGACGCAGTTTTTGTGTGGCACTGAGCAATATTGGAGATTTACATAACATTAAAGATCCTAGGTAATAGATTAAAGAACACAAGATCCTATTCAGAAACAGGACCACAAGACCTAGACCCGATTTAGAGCTGCAGGATAACTGAACAACACTCAAGAATTATGCTAAGAAAATTAAATAGATTTAGAAATTTCATAGGACACTGCATGGAAAATTTATAAAGAACCAATGAAAGATATCCACATTGAACCCAGTGTGACAAAATGTAAAAGCACGACAAAATATCAAGGTGCTTTTAGGCAAACAGAGTTGCCAATCTATGTACTGTAACCAGACATTTATGTAGCATCTTTTCAAGGCCTGCTGAAGCATAATAAGGGCTTCCAAACCAGGTAAGTGACATGCTACTCCATACAATATACAATACCATTGTATTTGATATTGCCCTCTTTACAAAGTTCAGAAGTGCACACAACCATATGACAGAGCATCGCTGGCACTGAGCAATTTATTGTGAATGAAGGACTTGCTCGAGATCCTACACAGTGAGGGTCGAATCCGTACTCTCCGCGTTACAGGCTGTCACACGAAAATCTATGCCTCCGCTAATAAATCATGGAAATATTGCAGCCCGAAAAAAAATGGATTTTACGGAGAAAAAATGTGGAGGCAACATTTTCAAAATACGAGTTACCTATAGTATTGATCCAAATGGATTACATAAGTCATAAGTTATGGATAAGTCATATATCAGTAACCTGTTCAGGACTTTCAAAAAGTATGAAACTTTTTTGTAGGTCATTAAAAATGAATTTTAAACATGAAATTGCTAAGTCTGAATGACTAGACAAGAGTCCTCAAAACAATTTTCAACTTGGCACGAGTCCTTTGTAAGAACGAATGGCTATAGAGAATGAATTCTGTTAGCAAGGGTATCACAGGCCTTTGGGGATATGCCCTGGACCACAATGTATGCAGTCTTCAACACAATAAATTTGCGCTGGTCATTATGAGACTATTACAAGTAGTCAGCTGACAATCAGTCAGATCATGGGTTATTTTACAAATTCAGTTGATTAAACTTTGGTCTAAGTGGCTGGTGTGCCACCAAGGACGTCATTTCAGCTTTTTTCAGGCGAGGGGAGCAAAAAAAGGTGAAAAAATGTTTTTTCACCTTTTTTGGTGTTTCTTTAAAATGATTTATATTTAGTCTACGTGTGCAAAACTGTAAGCCAATGCTGCAAATAAGTCTCTTTTTTTCTTTTTTAGCCCTTTCTTCTTCCTCCTTTTCTTTTTCACATCATTTTTCCTTTTTCCAAAAATCAGAGGGACAAATGCCCCCTTGCACCCCCCCCCCCAAATGACGTCCCTGTGTGCCACTTAGACCAAAGTTATTTCTAATTTATTTAAACTAGCGTCTCAAGCCGACAACAAATGTAACCTGCAGGAATCTGTGGTTAATCTCTATGGCTTTGTGAATGAAACTGGGGTTATCCTCCAGTTTAGGTGCTTTAATTATTTTTCATTGGCATCATGTGCATTATTCTCTGGTCAATATTTTGGCTTAATGTTTGTGCTATATTTTCATCGCTCATCCAACTTCTACTTTCACTTACATTTTCATCGCTAATCCAGCTTCTAGTTTGAGCTCCATGTTCATTGAGAATCCAGCTTCCAGTTAGAGCTACGTTTTCATAAAGACTTCCAACTTCTAGTTTGAGCTATCTTTTCATCACTAATCCAGTTTCTAGTTTGCAGTTTTACTATGAAACGTTTTCATCGCTCATCTGCGGCAATGATATCGGCGCTAAAACTATATAGGCCTATTTTCATCGCAATTCCAACTTCTAGTTTAAGTTTTATTATGTAATAATGTTCATCAATCATCCAGCTTCTAGTTTCAGTTATATTTTCATCAGTCATCACAATTGCTGATAACTATCCACTATAAAAGTGTACACATAATTAAAGCACCTAAACTGGAGGATTACCGAAACTGGTTTTCCAGCTATAATATTTTGTGCGCTTGGTGTTCCGTAATCTTACAAATGTTAATTTGAATTAACATGAAACACGACTTTAGTGAATTTTCTGTTCTGCTGCTATGGCATTTACTCACAGTGGTGTCGGTGCATTTTATTACTTAATACCTGCATACAAATACGTAAAATAAAACACACTTCGTACCTCCGATTCTAGGATCAGACATCACTTCCTGATTCAACCCAGCACATACGAGAAATTCAGCGCAGTGTCCTCGGCCGTGATTACGTAAAGCAGATAACTACCCAGAGTGATTTATTATTAACTAAGTTTTGTTTGACATTAGAGATTGTCTGGTATTGACTTTCGAAATGACTATTCTTTAGCTTTTAAAGGAAACGAAACCACTACGATAAAATCACATTTGTTTTCATTTTGAAGTGTTGCTACACTACAATTTGCGATTGAGCACAATATATTACACATTAATAGCCTAAAAATGACTACTGAATGCCACTGAGTAAGATTTAACACGTGAAAAAACCGGTCGTTGGAAAAACCCTTGTCGAAATTTACGGTTATTGTTATCTAATGCTTCAGAGAAAAATAACTATGATGTTCTTCTTTAGTACTACTAAACTAATCATTCTCTTAGCCTTACTATATACTTACCATTCCTGACTGCTGAACCTCAACCCTCAGGTTCCCGCAACCCTCTCAAATTTAGGTCCACTCAGCCTTTCATTCGCGAGATGGCGCGTTTGTTAAAATGAGATTAGGACGTGATGGGCGCCTTGCATGGGTGCCATGTACAGTTAAATTCGACTCTTGTAATAACTTGTGATCATCAGTGATGGGCACTAAACTTTTTTTTTTAGTTAAACTAAAACTATTTTCTAACTAAAATAAAATAGTTTAACTAAAGTTGGCAACTGATTTTGGAAATTAGTTAACTAAACTAAAAAAAAGTAGTTAAACTTTTTCCAACTTTTTTCTAACTGTTTACGACAAACATTTTCACTATAGGTATCTTTTTGGACTTATCTAAGGCTTTTGATACCCTTAATCACAGTATCCTGCTTGGTAAATTACCTAGGTATGGTATTAGAGGCATTGCTCTTACTTGGATTTCTAATTACCTCAACAATCGATGTCAGCAGGTTGTTATCGACGGTACTTTTTCTGATATGGCTTTCTTGACATGTGGTGTTCCTCAGGGCTCAGTTTTGGGTCCGTTGCTTTTTCTTTTATATATTAATGATATATCCGAGTGTTCCCACATACTTCACTTAATTTTGTTTGCTGATGATACGTCAGCTTTCATTACAGGAAGTGACTATCAAGTCCTGACGACCTTAATCAACAATGAATTGATCGTTCTCTCAACTTGGTTTAGAGCAAACAGATTATCTTTAAATCTGAAAAAAACCAACTACATATTGTTTTCTGGTATAAGAAAAAGGGTTCCCTCAATACCTCTTAAGATTGTAATGGATGACATCGATATAGTTAGTGCCTCTTCAACTAAATTTTTAGGTATTATAATTGATAAAAATCTTAGCTGGTCTGAGCACATTCATATTGTTGAGAATAAAATAGCTAAAACTGTAGGCCTACTCTATAAATTAAGGAAATTCCTAAACAAATCTATGATGAAACTTGTATATTCAAGCTTGGTATTACCTTATTTGCAATACTGCACTGTGATCTGGGCAGGAGGCTACTCCTACAAACTTAAACGTCTACATATTCTTCAGAAGCGTGCAATACGGGTTGTGAATGGTGTTGGTAGTATGTGTCATACATCTGTACTGTTTAAACAGGACAGGTTGCTTAAACTTGTAGACATTTTCCATATGCAACTATCCGTCTTCATGTTTTGTCATCGTCGTGGTTTGCTTCCAGGCTGTTTTGATAGCTATTTTGTTACTAATGACCAGGTGCATCAACATATGACGCGTAGCAGAAACAATTATCACCTGTACACTTGCAAGTCAAACACTCGACTACATACTGTAACCGTTCAAGGGCCTAAATTATGGAATTCTCTTCCCAAATATATAATATTAGATCTTGTACTTCTGTGGCATCATTTAAGTCAAGTTATAAACTGTTTCTTATAACCCAATACTGAATCTACCACTATAATTTTCTAATCCCATCCTATTCATTCATTTTATTTATTTTTCTTATTTTTCTCGTGGTATCCTCGTGTTATATTAATATTAATTTTATTATTGTGATTAATATTATTAGTGTTGCTATTATTATTATTATTATTATTATTATTATTATTATTATTATTATTATTATTATTATTATTATTATTATTATTATTATTATTATTATTATTATTATTATTATTATTATTATTACTATTATTAGTGTTGCCAATGATGTGATTAAACTGTTGACATATGGACGGTCTATTACCAGCCACTATTTTCTTATATAATAGGAGGACTCGATAAGCTCATCTGAGCTTTTTTCCCCTATTGAGTTGATAAATGGGCCGGGGTCGTCCAATGAACATAGGTTATAGGCCTATTACTCGTAATCAAATTTCAGAGTATAGGAGATTTAGGTATTAGTAGCTCCCTGTCCTTGACCAGGAGCTCGTTGGGTGATCCGGTGTCCCGATAAGGTAAACCTTGACGTGGTAAATTGGTTTAGTTCCTCGGTGAGGATGTTGTCAACTGTTTTGTTATCTAAATAGACTGTTGTTAATTATCGAACAGTTGTCAAATGTAAAACTTACTGTAAAGTCGTCAATTGTCAATAAAGTTTGTCATCATTGTCATCATTGTCATCAATAACAGAGGTTAAGTGAACTGTAATAATGCAGAGCGTGAATGACAATTTCACCTTCAAACTAGGCCTATGCTGCTCAATTTCACCTTCAAACTATGTACTGTTCTAGCATACAGACTAGTTACAGGCGTACTGTAAGTAGTGTATGAATTTGAAAACACAGGCTGCTAATGCTAAAACCATGCAGTGTTAAAATGTTTTTGTTGTTGACAGTGTTCAATATTCATTGTGGAAAATAGTTGCATATTCTTAATTTTTTTAGTTAAACTTTTTAGTTAGCAACTAAATTTTTTTAGTTAAACTATGGTTTTAACTAAACTATTTTATTTTAGTTAAACTTCATCCTTAACTAAATTTTTTTAGTTAAACTAAAAGTTAGCAACTTTTTAGTTAACTAGGCCTATTGCCCATCACTGGTGATCATCCGTTCATACTGATTTGTAATCATACTGCGTTATTGTCAGTTTGAAGATATTAAACGAATATATAAAAACCACCACAGTATTATTTATACTGTGACCATCTGAGGCGAGTGTCTTACCTTCAGCATGTAGGCCTATCCTTAAATTATCTTCTTCTGGTTCTCTGCCTTCAGACAGATTCTACCATCCGACGTCGCCATTTCTCTTTATTTTGAGCCTCTTCTTTTAGTCTTTTGTATCCTTCCTTCGAGCTGTTATCGGCGTGGACGGGCACATTTATAGAGGCGAACAACGTTTGTGGGGGACCAACAAGGGGGACTTTTTTTGGGAAATTTCATCCGTGTTCGAAGATCCAACGACTTTCACGACTTTTTCGGGAAAAATGTGACGACCTTTTTTTAGAGGAATTCATCTCTCAAAAACTTTCATATATCTTATTCTATTATTTTATTCTTTTATTACTTGCCTCTGGGGGACCTGTATAGGCCTACTGGGGGAATCCCCCGGACCCCCGCTAAAAGGTGTCTGCGTTAAAATATTGCTGGCCTCTGGGGGGAACATAAATCCTGGGGGATTTCCACAAAAGGTGTCTTATTTCCCCTCCCTCCTCCCCCCATAAGAGGGGGACTAGATTAAACACTGTACCGGTGGTCCGGTGCCATTACATTTGTATGCAGCCTATCTATTGGCTCCCTGCATGCACGAACGTGTGTTATACATAGTCTAGTTATGCTTTCGCTTGTCTGTGCGTAATTAGGCCGCAGCGATATGAAAAAGTGGTGCTCAATGTACCCCGTAACTTAGTGCGGTAGGGTACTGCGTACCATAAGAAAATCACGAAGATATGCGCTACAAAATTTACGGCACAATGACGTTTGTGAGGTCAGGAAGTTATGCGTCTGCGTGGTAGCAATATGAAGTGAAAACTTTGAAAGGGTTTGGAGAAACCTACAAATTAAACTGTTAATAATTTTTTAAACTGCCTAAGACTATCAGTTGTATGTTTATCGGTTAAATGTCGGGTTCTACGGAACAGGGCGTGACACGTAGCAATCGGAGTGAATCAATCAGAATATCAGAGGACTGAGTTGAATTGGGGTGACTGGAGAACAAGGTTATTAAATATTATGGTTGGCCATAGCTCAAATGTTTTAAATCAGTCTAATTTTTAACATGTATCATAGCTGCACCTGTCATGAATTAGACAAGGTGATATGGTTGTAGGCCCTATTCACACAAGAACAGAGATTCAGAGGCCGCGGGGTCATGGCCTCGACGCCCTCTGCCATCGCCCTCGACTGGAACCCGTCGGTTGCAGTGTTGAAAAAGACAAGAATAATAAATATAGAGGTGTAAAAGCGATATTCATCGTGGGCTTTGGACTCCGATATCCGCCTTCTGTATTTTTCCCCTATAGCATGCTACATCGATCTCCCTACTCAGTAGGCTACCATTTGTCTGAGCTGACTAAATATAAGAGATCGCTGTTTCTGACCTTCCCACTACAGTCGCTTTGTCTGACCTGATAAAGGATAATAAAGGAAGTAAACCAAAAGTGGTGTTTATCCCAACAAGTCTGTAGTTTGTTATTTAACAAAAGCAGAAACATAATTAAGTTCATTGTTATACAAAGTTAATAATGCTTAGTCAGTTGAAAAACAAACTCAATTATATTTATTTAATCATCAGTTCTTTATGCCAGCCATTTGGCGGCAATGGGTATGAATAAAGGGATCACGTTGTTTAATAACTACTAATAAATAAGCACTATCAGGTGAGATGTGCTTGATTAATTTTTGGAAGTTCTGTTCTGTTTCGGTAGTAAACATTTTCAATTATGGCAGTATTGTTTGTCAAGTTGAGAGTGGGCTGGACGGCTTAGACTGCAGGGAAGAGGACTGTCCGCCCACTGTCTTATGCTGAGGCTAAGAATGTTTCAGTGTAAAACGATATTTATTTCATAGCCAGATGTTGTATTGACACGTTAAAACCTGAAAGTAAAGCTCCAAATCCAAATAGCTGCCACAGATCTGTCTGTCACTACTGTAGTTGAGTATAAATGTTATCAGCTACTGTTAGGTTGTTCAGTACATCATGTATAAAGCTGCAAAATATGGCTCCAGTACAACTTGAAAACCTAGAACTAATGCAGGGAAAATACTTGAATTTACATGTTTTGTGAGAAAAACTCGGCTTCAGTAATGGCCTCAGACACATGGTCCTGCTGCAAGCACACGATGGTCATGACTGTGTAAACAAATGCTGTTTCAGTCTGGTGAATAACATGGGAATGAATTTAGATTGTTTAGGAAAAGCAGATATTGAAACTTATGTGCATGTAAAGAAATTAATGATCAATTCTGAATGTTTAGATTAGTTTTATAATGCTCATTTTTAATGTTCACTGTTTTTTGTGTAGGTTATACTTTTGTGTCTGTATGCGGTGGTAAAGTTCTCAAAATTGGGACAGTGACGTGGGAATTCCTTTTATGGCTTATAGCCAATAGGGAGCAACAGTGTATATTGCTAACAGGGACATTTTGCCAAACTAACCTGCAGATGCTGTGTACAAGGGACATTAATTTATTATATTTATTTTCAGACAAGTTTATAAGTCAGAAATCTTGCCCCGGTTGTTCAGTGTGGATGTAGAAGACCAGGAACAATGCCAACACTTGCCACTCTGTCACGTTTGACCGACCTTGCACTTGGAACACCTAATGTTGGTTCAGTGAACTTCGCTGTTCTACACACCCTTATACATTCTATCCTAGACAAGTAAGTAGATGATTGCTCACTTTTCTACTATTGTTATTAAAAAAAGTTTTATTGCTCGCAAAGTCACACATTATTAAATCAGAGGCGCAGTTTGTCAGTCACCAGACGAAGAAGAGCGGTTAGACAGATATCCAAATTCTTGAAAGCCAATGAGAAAATTCTGAGATGTTTCTTAAAAGAAGAGGAAGAGGTCGAGCGTTGAACAAACATTGGTTGTCGTTTCCATACCTTAGCGGCAGCAACATAAAATGCATGAGAGCCCATGACAGTGACACATCGAGGCTCAGTCAAATGACTCCTACCCAGGGCTGTAGTCGAGGGTATACGCGGGTATGCAGCATATACTCACCTCTAGAGACCGTATACTCACCTCACAAAGTATTTATATTTATTTATATTAAAATACTGTAGCGTGTACTCGCAAAATACTGTAGCGTATACTCACCTCTAATTTATTTTGGAAAACTAACTGGTGGCGTATACTCACCTCTAATTTTACCACTACAGCCCTGCTCCTACCCGAAGATCATAGACTTTTTGGCGGAATATAAGGAGATAGTAGTGGTTGTAGGAGTGCTCACCGTGAGGGTTTTTAGGTATGACGAGCCAGTTTAAATCTTATTCTGAATTCTACATGCATGCACTGAAGAGAGGCATTTTTAAAGTATTACTTTGCTGGACTGATCCGTTGGTGACAGAGCAATGTATATAGCTCTGAGGATCATCCACATTCTGCTGTAACTGGAGTCCAAAGTGATTGGCTATACGGCTGATTGGTGAAGGGAATGTAAATAACAGAGGCCGAGAACAGATCCCTATGGACGCCAACAGTGCAGAAAGAAGGATCAGACTGAGCAGTACTATTGCCCACTTGCTGAGACTGATTGAAGAGGTATCCTACTGGGCATTTGTCCTCTTTGGGTCACTCCTCCCTCCCTCTGCAGATGTCCTCATAGGCATTGATTGATGCCTTTTGCAAGATTTTATAATGGTGCCATAGGAGTTATAAGATCGTGTTGCATGTGTATTAAAGATGCAGCCAGTGCATCTGGCTATAGTCCCTGGTGTGTGTCTGAGTGTCTGTGTGCATGTATATGTGTTATGTACGTCTAACAGTGCTCAGTCAATTTCTCTCTGTGAGTGTTGTGGCTGTAATGCTTTATGACTGGACCTCTGAATGTTCTCTTGTCTTGAGTTCTCCGTTACTTTAGTTAGGTTGGGGATTGGAGATGCAAAGGCAGAGATACAAGAAGAGGACCACGAGTTTCTGCGTCGACACCTGGTTGACAACGAGCAATTGCCAAAGACCAGGTGAGTGATTTCGTGTAGTGGTGCCATGTAAATGTCGAATGCATACCTCTGTTGCCTTTGACTCGGTGCAGCATACATTGCTGTCTTAAAATGCACTTGTTTTGATCAGGTTCCAATCCAACTGCTGACTATCTGTTAGATAGTCAATAGATACAGCACTTTGTGAGTTACTTAAAATGCATTGTATTAAGTGTCCTCATACATACCTCAGTGTTCAGTAGTCCTCAGGTGATCAGATCTGTGGTCCTAGAACGACATGTCACATAATTATGTATATATCATAAACATAAACTCCACATTCTCAGGGCACCAGCTTATTCACGAGCGCTTCGTTTGTCAGAGGTCTTGTCCAGAGATCGATGTCCAGTGGAGGTCCGAGTCCGTGTATAGCTAGACACTTAATATAGTGCCTTTTAAGTACTTCACAAAACACTGACAAAGACTAGTGTAAGAAGTGTTCAAGTTTGTTAAGTACAGCAATAAGCAAACAGTTAGCAGATGACTAGCAAAGTCTACTAGATTTACTGTCAATACTCGAATATGATAGCCTGACAGCCTTTCTCTCAGATACATGGCTTGATGACACAATGGAGTCATTTTTCATCTGACACACTCTGGAAATTATAAGGTTGACATACTGGTCATTAGCCATCACACTCCTCCTCCTTGGTTACATGTATGTAATGTGAAGATATTCTGTGTTTGCTGTCCATCTACAATAGCGGAAGAGAAATCTCGAAAAATCATTGTGTTCTGGTGAGGATTTGAGCCCCTGGCCGGGAGATGGCAGTCCAGTATACTAATCACTAAACTATTGTACACCAATTTAGTTGATGAAGATGAAAGTAGAGTATGCTACTAGTATAAGTAATGAAGAAGATTCTTTATTTCAGCAACACTGATTTGGAGAAGTCAAAATCGGACATCATTTTGAAACCTGGAGCAAAGGATGGAAAGACAACCAGGTATACGAAGTTGTATTTTGTTACTTTGGTCTAGATGAGAAAGAGGATCCTTCTGGCTTCTCCTCAGATCTCTCTGGACCTGAGATTTTGACGTCCTGCCCGTGTTCTAAAGTGGTGTGAGTAATATGAGTTATTGCTCAACTGGCCACTAGCCCATCCAACTGCTGAACTCCAGTATGAATCCCAGGCTAAGTTCAATAGATACAGAGGTTAATCTGGACGTGGCTGAAGTAATCCGGGCTTTGAAGAATGGCATGGCATCTGTAGAATCATCATGATCATAATCAAGTATTTATGTAGCACCTCTGTGAGAGATACTCATCAGAGGCGCTCCAAGCCTAATGACAGAAAACCAGGTTAGAACAAAATGGTTTTCAAACGCTTACAAAATTTAGGTAAAGAAAGACCAATAAGCTCATGTTATGGGATGGTAGGCAGCCTATTCTGTGGTGCACTGTGGATATTCTGGTTGATGGAACAACAAGGTCACCCTGCACAGCAGAGCAAAGAAATCTATGGCCAAGAATGAACGAGACCGAGACACACAACTCCCTAAGATAAAATGGAATACAGCCTGCAAGGAAATTGTGCATTTGCATTAAGATCTTAAACTCAACGCGTTTGTGCATCAGCAACAGTGATCATACCAGAGATGCTCAAGGAGAGTGGAAAGTGTGGGCTCAGGTGGCTCACATAGGTGATGAAAAGGGCCTGGTACACAGGAATAATTCCAAAGGACTGGAGAAGAGGGATTATTCTCGCTTTCAACAGATGCAAGGACAGCAGGAGCGAATGTGCAAACTGCCATGGAATTAGGCTACCCCCTGTCTGTTCCTGGGAAGGTCTTTCGCACATGTCATTTTGGGTTGTGTGAGGGATAGAAGACGGGAGCAAACTTCAGCAAACTGGATTTACTTCAGGCAGGTCCACAACCAACAGGATTTTCACATTCAACTCCCTTGTCCAGACCTGGAAAGAGAACCAACAACCACTGTGAGTTGCATACACTGATGTGAAGGCTGTATTGGACTTGCAGGATACAAAGGGGCTATGACATTTACTCCAAAACAGAGGTATTCTGGCCAAGATTGTTGCATGCCTTATTCACCAACACTCTAAGCTGTGAGCCAGTTGAAAAAATACCAGACTGGTCTAGATTTGATAGTGGGGTAAGCAGATGGCTTCAAGACCTTTGTGAGGACCCGGTGGACAAAATTATGAAGCCCACTGGTCATTGTGGCATGGTGGATGCCACTGTTTGGAAGGAGGTCTCTTCACTGACCTAGGTCATGCAGATGATGTCTCCTTGCTGGCTAGAAGTTATGGGAGACCATGGAGTGGATTGATGTTTTGTTTTTTTCCAGTAATGCTACTGATGAGTTGGTCAGTCAGGCAGTAATCCAGTGAGATTACTTATGTTTAATAAGAATGTTAGAGTTATCATAATTAATTCAAGATCAGAGTTGGAGTTATCCAAGATCAGAGTTGTCTGGCTGTCTGACTGACTGACTGACTTGTTTGCTCACTTCACTCACTCCACTTTCTGATTCAGTGAACACAGCTTGCTAATTTTCGCTATGCTTTTTTATTTTACCTGTTCTTTGCTGATTCGGCTGGTGGACAGACCTGGTGGTGGAATGCAAGTTCCTTATCATCAGCTGGAAGACCGTGTCGTCCAGCTGGAAAAACAGTGGAAGGACCTCAATGCTCTTCCAGCAAACTCTGAGCTCTTTGAGCGCGTGAGGGAAAAGGATGCCAAACCGCGCCCGGTGTCTGAGATGTGGCAGACAATGAAACTCTCAAAGAATGTCGATGCAAATGCGCAAGGTCTCAGCAAGGTCAGCAGAATTTGACATAATGCTGATTATATTACCAACTATGTAGTTAAACATAATCATATATTTAAACTGTAATATAATCAATAACTTACTATGTAATTTTATTTACCAGGTGCTTTGCATTTAGTTTCAAATGCATTGCGAAAGCTTGTCCTCCTTATCCTCTTTCTACCTGTCTTCGTCCTTCTTTTTCTACTGCTCCACTTTGTCATCCTCTCTGTGGAAGGATCTCAATTCTGTGAAGCGAGTGGTTTACTTTTTTCGGTCAACGTTAATATTGTTTATTTTTCATGATATGTTTAGCTGATGTTTATTAAAATTATGGCCTCTTAGGCTAAAGTTAATTTATTTGTCATTTCATTTAAATTATCTGTGTTTTACAGTTCTAAATGTTGTTTTATGTTGTTTGCAGATGACACTATTTAAATTGTTTTTTGTTATTTTTTGTTCACTTTTTCATGTTGCAGTTGATGTCGATGTTCGAAGATATATTGGAAGACACAAAAACGCTGAAGGAAAATAACAATGAGATGGCCAAGAAACTGGCCAAAGAAGAGACAGCATCGGTAAACTTGTCTGACCGTTCAATTCAGTACATATGTACTTATGTAGATATATAAGAATTTCACAGATTGATTACTTTCTAAGTGGGGCATTGAGCAGCTAGTTAATAATTTTTTCTGACTAACTGCAGAAGTTTTTCCTGAAGTTTTCAATTTGCTCTCATGGTTTTAGAATTGATTGACTTGTGCTATTGCGAAAGTGCGCTGAGGTTTCAATGTAATGTTTGGGGTTCAAGTACTGATATTGACTGGACTTATCTTGTGCAGTTTCTCGTGCATGTGGTACAGTGCAATTACAATACACTTATTCCTACAATGCACATTATTGACTGTCTAATGTGGAGTGTGCAACCTTGAGCCTTCTCCTGAGTCAACCACTGGACATTTAGATAATATGAGCAGAATTTAGATAATCTGAGCAAAATATAGACAATCTGACAATAGTTTAGACAATCACCAAAGTTTAGACAATCTGACCAAAGTTTAGACAATCTGACCAAAGTTTAGACAATCTGACCAGAGTTTAGACAATCTGACCAAAGTTTAGGCAATCTGACCAAAGTGTTGACAATCTAACCAAAGTTTAGACAATCTGACCAAAGTTTAGACAATCCGACCAAAGTTTAGACAATCTGACCAAAGTTTAGACAATCTGAGCAAAATGTTGATAATGTGAGCAAAATTTAGACAATCTGACCAAAGTTTAGACAATCTGAACAAAATATTGACAATGTGAGCAAAGTTTAGACAATCTGAGCACTGCTCAAAGTGTAAGACAATTCAGAGGCATTCTCTGCGCTAGCCTATAATATTATGATGTTAAATGTCATTAAGAACAGAATATTTTTCAGTTAGCAAAACATAGCTAAAATAACTAGAAGAGCCAGTAGTGGCGGACTCGTTCACGCATGCTGACCCAACCAATAGCTTCCCAACTAGAGCTGACAGATGGCAGCACGTTCAAAGTTTCTGTAGCACATAGATTCTAGAACGAAGAACGACTATAGGCAATGTGATCTGACGCTGATGGCTCGCGGTTGTCTCATCGTTCAGCAGTCCCTCATAGATTGTACAGTTATTTGACTACCAGGGACTGATTTCATGGTTGGGCTTCACCTGAAATATTCTTCATCGCAGAGACTTATCCTCTGAACACTGCAAATATTTAAGTTTGTAAGAAATCTATCAAGAGTTGAGCCCACAGACATGTATGCCATGATCAATCGCAAAATATGTTAGATTTGGTTAAGGCTGGACCAGTGTTTCAAGTGACATTGACTATCAATGACAGAGAGGTCCTGCAACCAATCGAATGGTATGGTATCTGGGAATATAAAGCGCCTCTCACAGTGTGAACTATTCAGAGGCGCTCTCATCGTGTGAGCCTTGCGGAAACAGAAAAGACTTTAAACAACGAACAACAGAGAGAGAGAACCTAGTAAGTAGGGTCCCACGGAATACCAAGGGAAGGGAGTTCCATAGGGATGGGCCCACAAATGCCAGTCTTTTGCCAAAGTGCTGGCTGAAGAGTCATCTGGTTACTGTATAATCTGCCAACACTGAGGAACTGTTGGACGGTGAGGCAAACATGTTCCACTGGTAGAAGGCGGCATAACCTGTCTGTCCTCATTCTGCATGGGATGTGGTCCTGGAACTTCAAACATGGTGTCAACTATCAGTTCTGGATGAGATTCCATTAGTTGGGCTGTGTGTGTGGTGGGAGTCCATCACTGGTAACTTCTGGTTATCTGAGCATTGCTTGGTGTGATGAATTTTCTGTTCTAAATAACATTAAACATTCGTTTAGATTAGCATAGAGAGTGTCGCTAATTAGGCTCTCTTGAAGCGGTGCTGTATAATTTTCTAATTATGATTACAGTTACAATTATCATCATTATTTTGAGTGTTGTCTTGAGATTGTGAGTTGTGATGTCTGAATCTAAGAATATAAATAATTTCACTGAAATCTCTGTTTCTGTTTTTGTTTTCAGTCAAAGGACGTAGATAACTTGAAAGAACAAATTGAAAATCTTAAGAAAACTATGGTAGGCAAAACGTTAACTTTTATACTCTGCTTGGTTTACTTTCCATCAATTGAAACAAATGAGAACATACAGCAATTTTAATAGACCCTCAGAAGGTATTAAATTTAGTGTCTTGATACAATGTATGTATATACCTACATACAATGTATGTGCATTAATACATACTATACTACATTCTTATGTATTGACATATGTACTGGCTTGCAGACATACATACGGTATATATGTTACAGGCAATTCGTAAAACCAGGGATTTTGTAAAATGCCTGAAATTTTTAGGCAATTTGTAAAATCCTTGATTCACTCAGGCACTTTACAAAATCCCTGAAAAAACCAGGGATTTTGTAAAATCCCTGAAATCAGAAGATGAAAATTTGACAGATTGCCTGAAAGGAAAATGACGAACATAATCGAAGTTTCTTATGCAAACAAGCCCTATTTTCAAATGTTTATCATTTTTAGATGGTATTTTATTTAAAGTTCAGTTCTCAGGTGGTAAAACCAGGGATTTTGTGAAATGCCAGAAAGTTTATTATGCAAACAAGCCCTATTTTCGAAGAATTAACATTTTTAGATGGTATTTTATTTTAAGTTCAGTTCTCGAAAGCTACAGAAGTTTTTCGGTTTTCACACGATATACTCGAATGACATCGACTGTCCCACATGACTTATTAATTATTAATTGACAGATTAATTTTAGAACTGACCTAACCAAAGTAAAACCAGAAATGAAATAGCACTAGCCTTGCTAGATTTTAATTTACAGCAAGGGTACTCGTCTGACCGCAGTTAATAGCCAATTGGTATACGATATTTCGGTCAACTTTTAATTGCTGCGACGGCACATCAAAGAATTATAAGGAAATATACAATCAAAGTCCACTGGGCGCTGCAAGACAAATGGGTGTAAATTTTTCAAAGGGAAAGTGAAGTTGTCGAGCGGTATTGTTAATTAATTTGTGAGTTATCAACAACTTCAATTATCCTGCAACTTCAAAGTTAGCTGGGCGCTGCAAGACAAATATGTGCAAATTTCTCAAAGGGAAAGTGAAGTTGTCGAGCGGTTTTGTTAATCCTGCTTGACAACTTCACTTTCTCTTTGAAAAAATTTATCTGTCAATTAATAATTAATAAGTAAAGTGTAACAGCGATGTCCTTCTAGTAGGCGTAGGTCGTGTGAAAACAGAAAAATTGCTGTAACTTTCGAGAACTGAACTTAAAATATATGGTCATACATGTACAAATATTAATCCTTTGAAAATAAGGTTTGTGTGCATAATAAACTTCGATTAAGTTCGTCATTTTCATTTCAGGCAATCTGTCAAATTTTCGTCATCAGATATCAGGGATTTTACAAAATCCCTGGTTTTTTCAGGGATTTTGTAAAGTGCCTGAGTGAATCAGGGATTTTACAAATTACCTAAAAATTTCAGGCATTTTACAAAATCCCTGGTTTTACGAATTGCCTGTAACATATACATTATTACGTGCTAGCATTCATTCATGCATACATATGTGTGGCATATTTACATATACATGTGTACAAATGTGTTGGTGCACTGTGCAGTTTTACATACATTCATAGTGGCATATTTGCAAATGTACATATTTACTTAGATACGTATTTACATGCGTACATATGTACACATAGGTGTAATTTGTGGGGTATGAGGGGTACCCGTACCCCCCACTTTTTTGACTGGGGGGGTACTGTCAATCAATATTTTTTTATTGTGCCTTACCAGAGAATGCAGTCTCCGCCAAAGTGCGAAAGTTCTTAGATACGCAGGTAAATTGAGAGCCAAAATTAATGAGAATACTGACAGGGAATATGTTCAAAATGGCCACCATGCGAAAAGCGATAGTGGAGAAGAAATTGGTTCCCTCCACTTTTTAGACCAAAGTATTGGTACCCCCACTTTTTAGACTAAAGTTACGCCTCTGTATGTACATAAGTATGTTCATACATACAATGGCATTTTCATGTCAGGCAATGAGTAGAAAACTGTGAAATATTGTGGGGTTGCTGTTTCTTTGTATTTTTTCACTTGTTTGCCTCTTAATCAGCTTTAGTTGTTAATTTTTATTCACATGTATACTAGACGACATATTTTGGTTTTCTGTAATCTTTCCCAGTTGAAACTTTGGTCTTTTATTGCAGCATTAGTTTCTTAAGTTCACTTTTTTTCTTGTCAGAATCATATGGGGGATCGAATGGATGAATTTCCAGGAGATGACTTCTTTGACAGTCTTCCAACATGGGCTGCGCTTGAGGCCTACTTCAAAGGACTCAAAGAGCGGTTAGACCAAACCATTGAGGTACATATGTTGACTAATAATATACATTGACTTTATATAATTTCGTTAACTGTATAGCTTGTAACTTGCTGCATTATGACAGCATGGAAGAATCAATAAACGAATATACATACATACTTCCCAAACTGTGGTCCGCGGACCGGTGCCAGTCCGCAAGCCCGCAGTTGCTGGTCCGCACAGTGAGTCAAGAAACTGGACATAAAAGACGATAAAAGTTTTCTTGATTGGGTCTCGCTTCGTACTGTCTTCACAAAACATGATTGTCTTGCAATCAAAACTATATTTTTCATATAAATTTAGAAGATTTGTTCTGGGATTATATGTATTTCGGCTATTGTAAATGAAAACTGCCGAAGAAGATGATATTCGACGAATTGCTGACAGGTCAAATAAAAGTTGTTCGCCTTTACTAGAAATTTTTATCGTAACATTTGTGGTTTTTGACCGGCAATTCCTGGTAACTGCTTCGGTCAATAGAAATAAACACGTCTGCTTTTAGATTCCATATTGTAAGTACCTCGGGAGTTAAAAAGATTAAAAATAATAACTATATTACTAAACAGCACTAGCTTGTATATTTATCAATTTTTTATGCAATTTTTTTATTCATATCATATCAGTACAAATTATTCAGTTGATATTTAGTACTGAATTATATACCTGCGTTACTATTAAAACTAATTTAAAATTTTTACCCAATTTATAGATAAAAATAATTAATAAATTGGGCTCCGGTCCTGCTGCATTGGAAAAATTCCGGCCGGTCCATCACACTGAAAGTAAGGTCCATCACACTGAAAGTAAATTCCTACCAGTCCGTCACACTGAAAGTAAATTTCTGCCGGTCCGTCACACTGAAAGTAAATTCCTGTCGGTCCATCACACTGCAAAGTTTGGGAAGCGCTGCTTTATGTAATTTTGGCCTATATTTATAGCTATTAGAAGCTTATGAAAAGATGAAATACAACACTAGACGACACAGTTGTGCATCAACACTTCAACAATGAGTGTACTAAAAGCTACTGGGAAACCAATGCAGCTCATCGTTAAAGTGTTGAAGACTTGCTTGATGTCCTGACATACCTGTAGTCGTTGAATGTTTCTTGATTGGCACTATATCGATACCCAGAAACAAATCCATGCTGTCTGAGGGAAGGTTTGAACCTACGCACCCTGGTACAAACCAGTCAGGAGTGATGTCTTAGACTGGACGTTTCTTAACGCACAGAGGTTTTTGCCTTTTCTTTGGCCAGTGTAAATGGGTTAAGGAAAATTTTTAAACCAAACAATTAGTCTGAATTGCTGCTAAATACAATACTGCCAGGAGAGCTTCTGCTAATTATTTCAGACTGGTACCTTGTAATAATTTATGGAGCACCAGCCAATGAAACACTTATTAGGTAGACTTTGTGTATCAGTTTATTCCAAACCAGATAATTAGTTAACACTGTTTTTGCTGCATGTATTTCATTACAAGTATTTAACTTGTGGGTCATTTGTTTAGCATTTATGTATGACTTGTATGTGGATTGATTCTCCGGCAAGATGGCCATTGCATCATACAAGGCTTTTCGTTTATTCTGAAGCCTTCTTTATTCCTTAGGAAAAGAACCAAGCACAAGCACAAGCGCAAGCACAATCACAAGCGCAAGCACAATCACAAGTGCAAGCACGTAGGCGTTCATCTAGTCGTCCTCCTATTCCTGGACCGACCACCACCCTTCAGTCCATCCTAGAGCAACTAGGGATCCTGAACTCTCTGCACAATGACCTCGTGGCACGGGTCGACAAACTTGAGGTATGTAGTAATATAGAAACCTATCCTATTGTCTTTTTGCATATTCTGTGCTTAAAGTTTGAGTCATAGCATGTCTTCTAACTAGCAGTTCATTATTAATCAGCTGAGGATGATGAGAGGTAACAGCTCCTACGTAAACTTGACCTGTGTATTTAGCAGTGTTGGGTATGAGTTAACTCAGACTAGATGAGTTTAAACTCATGAGTTAACTCACTTGCTGTGATTTATGAGTTTGAGTTAACTCACCTTAAAGAGTGTGAGTTATGAGTTTGAGTTAACTCATATTTTCTCTGAGTTTGAGTTGTAACTGTCAATTATTTTAAACTCAACTCACTCTTCGGCACTCGGCACATATTATGTTGAAACAAGCCTTTTTTATATCGTCGGCTTTCCATACTGGTGAGTGGTGACGGCAGGGAGGGTCGTAAACACTGCTAGCGGACAGTGTTTAAGCACTGCATATTTTGTATATTGTGAACAGTTAAGAACAACATGGCTGAAGTACCGTGTATTCTTGATGGAAAATATTTTTCTGTTACAAGTAGGCGTGATGGAAAAATTGTTGCTCGATTAGAACGTGCTAGTATGAAACGTGTGAGTTTATGATTTAACTCATTTAACAACTGAGTTTGAGTTAACTCATTTCACTTAGGATGAGTTGAGTTTGAGTTTAAACTCATTTTGAGGTGCATGAGTTGAGTTTTGATTTACCGGTAACTCATTTCTTGTCTGAGTTTACCCAACACTGGTATTTAGTACTGGTAGGTTGTTCATGTATTGATGTTGTTATGTGTCAGAAATTATGAGAAACATGCTTTGCATTATATCGCAATCTTTGTCAGAACCACTTGTGTATTTGTGTATTTGTTTCTATATTTTTATTTGATTGAGAACCAAGTAACATTATAGAGGCTTATGGTAAATGTACTCCAGTTTACTAATTCATAAACATTCACAACCCTTGTGCACAGCAACTTACACTGGGTGTTAGTTGTAGTTAACTTTTACTTGTGATGTCTGAAAAGTAGCCAAGGAAAGACCTACAGTTTAAAAACATTGTAACACCTTTCTTCAGTTCCAGTCCAGTGCAGTATCTGAACCAGTTTTGATATTTTCCGACTTTTGTAAGGTTTCTGTGCTTGGTCATATATTGATATATATATATATATATATATATATATATATATATATATATATATATATATATATATATATATATTGGTGTACTAAAATATGTAAGATAATTATTCGTTTATTATAATAGGGGCAGTTGGAGAGTCTAGGATTTAAAGATCTTTGCTATGGCACAAAACAACATGAGAAATCCCACAGTGGGTTACATGGCTAACTATCAGCATATTGCGAGTTTTATCGGCCATTATATTATGGCAGTTCAAACTGTGACTGCAGACATAAAAGGAAATTGTATTAGCATTTTACCAACATACCACCCATATTATATGTGCATGCGTGAACCTCAACATTGCTTCTATTTGCACAAAAGAACCATATATAAGTGGCTACTTGATGATTTGAACCGATCAAGTGTAATGCAACTCACGACCAACTGGAAATATATGTTGAAGTGTAACAACTTTAGAGAAAATGTGCAGCTTCACTGTTCAGTGATTTTGTGACACTAAGTGCATGATTCGTGCCATTGGATACGATAAACATTTTTGTTTCATTTTGTTTCTGTATAGTCAACCCTTGGAAAATATTTTGAGACCAAGATGAGCTCACTTGAAGAGGCCATTGCGGGAGACAGAAAAGAGTTACAGAAATTGGGTATGAAACAAGGCTCTAATTTAGCTAAATTTTTACCCCCTGTGACAGGCATCACTTGTTTAGAAGAGAAATTTCTCAACACAGTAAGGCAAGCTTAGGTAAGCTCAGTTAAGGTAATAATTAGTTCTGGTGATTGCTCACCAGAGTAGTTGTTTAACAAGGTGGCCAGGTACTGGGCTTGATGCTTGGTTTCAAGGGTTTCTCAGTGCCTGGTTCACAGTTTCAGCTGGGAGAATACTTGCATGCTCACCCATACCCACTTGATCTGTCTTACAGATTTTGATTATGGACCATAGTTTCACTCCCAAGCAACTACTGATTGATGTACTGGGTTTTAAGTACCAGCAACAGCACTTTCAAAGTCTTCTTAGCTACTTTGGATAGGTACTCGGCTTCAGAGAAAGAATCAGGCAATCTTACTTAGCTTAACAATGAATTGTAAACTTTAGAGGGTGATAAATAAATAGTTGTTGCAGCCCAGCAAAAACTTTTGTGAATAAAGAAAACTCGTGTCTCACTCTGTGTTGATCTCCCCAGGCTCGCTATCAGCTGCCATATCAGCTGCTAGCTGGGGTTCATTAAAACTGTGTTCACCTTCACAGGCCAAGATTATCGTACCTGGTTATTATTCCAATCTCTTTGATTGAGAGCCGTCTCCTCTGGTGCTCCTCTTTGGTTCTTGGTGACCACTGTGTTCCAGTATCTGTTACCAAATGATTAGATCTGCAGAATTGTGCAGTTGCCGTATCATCTATCAGGGTTGCTGTGACTCTTTGGTGAGCAATTCACAGTAATCGTAATCTTGAGACTTCTACAGTGCCCAAAAGAGCAGAGTTATTCACAGGCACTTAGTCAAAGGAAAGTCGATAGGGTCAAATTCGGTTTCAGGTCAAGATCCAAAGGGGTCAAGCAGATGGCTAAGGTGGATGGTGTTTAGGATTGAAATGGGGAGGGAGATAAGCCCTGGGAAGAGGAGGAGTCGGGATAGGATTTGTGAAAGAGCAGTGTTTTCAGTTTTGAATGAAAGACCTGAAGAGAGATAGTGAAATGTGAGGATTTGGTGAGTTCGGAGAATGGCTCAGATAATTGTCGTAATTCTGGTGGGAGTGTATTCCACAGAGGCTAAATTTGCACATTTTGGTGATAAGGTGACAGAAGGGCCGAGCTGTGTTAGGCCGAAGAGGTGATAGGCCGAAGAGGAGTGACTTGAACAAAGTGGTTGGACCCTGAACAACTGACAAAGATTGGAAGGTTGGGAGTATTAAAGTGTGTTGTATGTTAGTTAAAAGACTTTGTATTCTATTCGTTTGAGTATTTTATGCCAGTGGAGTGATTTGGGGACAGGAGTGATGGGGATGCGTTTGGGTTTTAGTGACAGCACGAGCGAGAGCATTCTGGATAGCTTGAAGGCACTTTATTTAGGAAGATCGAGTTGCAATAGTCAAGTTTAGCATGGACAACAGATTTAGCAACAGCAGATGTGGTTTTGAAATTGAACTTAGCTTGGATTCTGCAAAGATCGCAGATGTGCATGAAACAAGAGCCTGAAAGATGAGTGATATGTTCAGAGAGGCTAAGGTTTTCGTTGAAGATCACACCTAGGTTGCAGAAAGGAGAATTGGCAATAATGTATTGGTGGATGCAGAGTCTAGACTGAGAGAAATGGAGGCATCTGGAATTTTCTTGAGCTGGTCATGCAGACATATAAGTATGAATTAAGTTTCATATGGGTTGAAGCACACACAGGAGATTACCCTAGATGTTATCCAGGAGCAGATATGGGTATCCACATGAAAAAGATGATCTTTGGAGTGGGAGAAGCTGTTTGAAGAGAAAAAGATAAATATTTGAGTGTCATCAGTATGTAGGTGATGGTCAACTGAAGATGCCTTAATGAGTAAGCTGAGTGGAGTAGTGTAAGGGATGAACAAAAGAGATTCAAGAACAGAGTCTTGGGATATAAACATATGTACATAGAGAGGGCATGACTGGTGTTAGGCTTCCAGTGATTTAACTGAGCAAGAACAGGAAGAGAGAAAGGATGGAATCCAGAGGAGCATAGTGTATATAAAAAGTAAATACTGCCATGCTCTGCTTTGATCTCACTCGCCCTTTCATGGGTGACTGAGATCATGACAGCAGGTACATGAAACTAAAATGCTTTGAATAGAAATAATAATACAGTGACAGTATTAACGTATTAAATTACATTGCAAATTGATTCCTGCCTTAAATTTGTTAAAACTAAGAGAACCACAAATAAGATTTATGGTTTCTGTGTGATCAGCTGCAGCAACAGATCGATTGATCTGCCGGATCCAGGGGATCGAAGACCAGATCTGTTGTCTGCGCCAGGTGATCAACCGGTTGCGTGGATCAGACGCAGACACTTGTGGAATCCTGACAACGGATGATGAAATAGCATGTCTACGAAACCTCGTCAACAAGGTATGTGCTGTTCCAGGCTAAGTGGTATGGCAGCAGACATACATACCAGTGTCCAGGTTTATAGTGATTGTGTAATAGCCATTAGCTACACTGTTATATGTCTGCACGTCGGCTAAAAGATCCTGCGAAGCCAGAGGCTGATGTAATGAAAAACTAAGAGGCTGATGTAATGAATGGATGATGAAATGATGCTATATAAATTAATTACAATTATGAGTATGATATGTCAATGGGAGATTTAAGCCAGAAGGGGCCACATACTGCTCTTACTGACCCATCCTATTTCTATATTATACATACATGGGCAGGTTACCACTACAAGTGTGTGAAGAATGTAGATCTGTTAGAGACAATGTGAAAACATTGGTGAATCGAGGAGGCAATCTAGCCACGGCCCTCATTTGGGTTTGAAGGGGCACATCATTTAATGGCACACAATGGAGCTGACATTGAGTTATCTCTTTCCAAAACCCAATTTTGGTGATGGTTTACCACATGTTAATCAAAAACGTATGATATCACTGTTAAATAAACAATGTGTGAAAATTGAACAAAGGACAGAAAACATCCAGAAGCAAAGGGCAGAGTAGTGGTGGTGGTGGTAGTGGTAGTGGAGGTGGTTGCGGCTACGGTGGTGGTGGTTTCAAGTGTATTGGTTACTGTGATGATGATAAAAAGTAATATTTTAATAAAATAATCAACAAATCATATTTATACTTGAATCACAATCATTATCATCATTTGTATAATGATGTTTCAATTATGACAAAGTTATTTCTTACTTTGGTCAGAGTAGTTCTGTAAAATTGTTTGTTTTGCAGCTTCAGTGTGAAGTGGACATGCTGAGATGTTTTGGTCAGGGAGTTTCTGTTCCTGGCTCCAATGGCCCAGTTGCTAGTGGCCATGCACTTCCGGGAGGTCAAAATGGAGCCAAGGGCTGTGGGAATTCTCTCTCATGCGGTCCAAGCGGTAACAAGGGTGGTTACAGCACCTTCTGTTGCCCTCCACCAAATCTCGAATCAGAAATACAGGTAGGTGATATAGCTTAAATTTCAGATACAATTTTAAATAATAGTGTTAAGTAAGGTCTCTTACATATTAGTTGAACCATCTGTCTGGAATAAGGCCATAAATTTGATACAACTTTCCCAAAATGGTGTAGAGAACAGACTTTCCCAAAATGGTGTAGAGAACAGACTTTCCCAAAATGGTGTAGAGAACAGACTTTCCCAAAATGGTGTAGAGAACAGACTTTCCCAAAGTGGTATAGAGAACAGACTTTCCCAACATAGTTTAGAGGACAGACTTTCCCAACACGGTTTAGAGCGCAGACTGAATCTTTAGAATACAGAGTCGGATGCTGTGATGAGCTACTACGGTGCGTTACCACTCAGACATCTAGGCCACTTATGTTGTATAAGTATTTGCTTATTACTATGGATATTCTGAATTCTGGTTTGTCTTGTTTGCAGTTTATTTTATTGTTTTGTTGGCAGAACCTATTCTGTATCGTTAATGAACTTGACGAAAACAAAATGGACAAATGTCAGATGATGGAAGAACTAAATCAGGTTAGGACAGAATTGCATCCAGTTCCAGGTTTTCTTTAACCCTCTGACGATGAGAGAGATTAAGTTTCCTTACATTTTAGTACATCACCTTGTCACCTTGTGCTGTCAACTCCTGGAGCTCTAGCGATCGCCATGACACACATTCTCCATTGCTTCCTATTCGAAGTCAGGTCCCTTAGTGCTTCCAGATTCATGCCAGTTACATCGTGAATCTCATCCATCCATTTCTTCCTTGGTCGACCCCGTCTTTTTTTCCCCTCACCACAAGCCAACATCATTTCCTTTTCTAGCCCATCAGATCGCATAACATGACCAAAGAATCCAAGCTTCAATCTTGTCGCTTTTTGTTTTAATGACTCTTCATTCTCGACACCAATCTCCACTCGTATTGATTCGTTCGTCCTTTTCTCTGTCCATGATATTCTCAACATCTTTCTCCATATCCACATTTCACATGCGTTGACCTTTTTCTCCATGTTCTTTGTCATTGTCCACGACTCACACCCATACAGAACCGTTGGAAAGACTAGTACATGCTAGTCATTTAAAGTGTTAAGACTTGACTAGCCTTCAACTCCAGTATAATGAAGTACAAGACTCAAGAGCAATACCTGTCCGGCATGTTGACTTATGCGTAGGAAACACTTTCCAGATTGCTCAAAATTGAGGATGACAGAACAAAATACAACCAATGGCATTGACAATTATTGATAGAATACCGGTACTAGGACTAGTAACTCTAATATTGTGTTTTGGCTTACCAGTAATCATTAAGACTCGTAACACATACTGACCAGTTTTGCAGTACACTCTGTGTACACTCTAAGATAGCACTGACTCAGAGCCAGAAGACATATTACTCCTTTAGCAAAAGTTTAGTGTAAAAAAGTGATTTGCTGGCCATTTTTGACAATAAACTCAACATTTATGTCTGATAGTGACCCCTTTATCCTATGTAAGCGTATAATGTGAATTGGACCAAGGGCAAGCTGGTGGTGAACTGAAATTCAATGCTACAGAAAAGTGGATGACCCTACCCAGTTTACTGACTTTACTTGCATGGCACCCATTCAACTGGGCAGAGGTGGTGAAGGATCGCACCCGATCAAATTCATTAAAAAAGTTAGCAGGCTGTGCGGTTGCTATAGAAAATTGTTTACATAAATTTTACATTTACTTGACAACCTCTTTTGTTCTCATGTTGTCAGCCAGCTGGTGCCAGCATTCACAATTGCACATACCATCTGGACCATGCACATTCACACACCTATAGCTGTAATATAATAAGATTCATCTGGCTCCTTAATATCCATTCAATTGCTCTTATGGCTTCCTGCCATCTAGATGAATTCTTAATTAGAGAATCCCATTTTCAATGATTGAGTTAGTAGTTCGTTTTAGATCAGTTTCTTAGAGAGAAATCCTACACACACAAACACACACACATATGCACACACAGTCATACACATGGCGCTTGTTTTAATAACTTATTTGATATGCCACATCTTTTGTTGTTTTTCACCTGGTTAGCTTTCTTCGCACAGAAGTCTTTAGATTATAGTGGATTAGTCTTGGTTAGAATAGATTAGATGATTAGATGAATAGATTGGGTTGGATTAGATGAGAATTGGTTGAAATTGAATGGTTGTGGATATGGTTTAATTTATTTAGGTTAGAAAAAGTTTGATTGGATTTTGATGTTGGATTATTAGGTTGGAAAAGACTGAATTATGCCCAGTTTAATTCTATTGGTTTTGATTGAATGGGTTTCAGTTGGATTGGGTTCATATGGATTGGATTAGGTTTGATGTCTTGAGATTAATGATTATTTCCTTTTTGCCGGATTACTACTTTTTTTAGAAAGCTGATCGGCATGAGCTGGATGATAAAGTGAGCCAGATTTGCTTTGACATGGCCTGTGAAGGACTCCATACGGTCATCAACGACATTCTCCAGAAACTTCTGGACAGCGTAAGTTTGTAGTCACCAGTAGGCCTAAACAGATATATGGACAGGCAGCCAGTTTGTAGACTGTTTTGAAAAGTAACTGTCTAAAGAGGTCCTAAATGTCCTAATGAATAGCGGCAGAGAATGGGCAGGAAGTCTGTTCCAGAGTCCATGTCCTTGTTCTGATGTGTACCTGTGTCTTTGTTTGCCCTTGTGTCTTGAATCTGAACCTCTTAGCCCTCAACCTCATTGCCACTAACTTTTTGCACTTTTACTTCAATGGCTTGGACATTTGACCTATGTATTTTAGGGAGATGTTGTCCGCAACATGACATGTGGCCTCGAGAGCAAGTTGGAACGTGAGGAACTTGATGGTTTCAAAGAGCAGTTGGAGGCAAAGCTCCGTTGCCTGGCGAAGCGCCTTGTGACGCTTCAGCGCAAGTGCGAAGGATGTGACGATACAAATGATGCAGCTGGAACAAGACGTCCTCTGCTGACGAAACAGCACTGCCTGTCATGTGACAGAGTCATCAGGATGACACCAAAGGAGTGAGACTTCCTCAAATTTACTCTGTTGTCTGGGAATCTTATCTAGGACCAAAAACTCGTAGTTTCCCGCTTTTATTAGTAGAGCTACTAATACTAGTTAGTCTTTTGTCCTATCTTGCACAGAGCATCAGTAAAATGTCCCTTCTGGCGAAAATCAATTGTTGATTCCTGTTAGCAGCAACGTTTTCAATCTCATATTATTAGCAAGTTGAGTTGGCATTATATAGCACCTTTTCTAAATGGACATTATAATCTTAATTGCATATTTATATAGCACCTCTGCAATAAAATTAGTCCAAGGCTCTCCCAACTTGATAACAAGAGACCATGATCAAATAGATAATCTTCAATCAAAGCAATAGCAGCTGAGAATGGGCAGGAAGTCTCTTCCAGAGTGTAGGACCAACCATGAAGCTACTGTGTTGTTGAAGTACAGGAGCAAGGGACTCAATATGAATTTTACAGCACTTTCCAGCTACAGCACTGTAAAATTTCGTTAAGGTATGAGTGTGATGTTGACACATTAAGGTCTCCGTTTAGGTCTTAACTTTTTTAAATCAACCATTGTTCAAGAACTGTTCTAAAGCTTTTATGTGGTTTTAAGTTTTATGTTATGGATAGGTGAAATCCAGAATCGAAAATATTTTGCCTTTATGGACAAAGTTCTGAGCAAGGCCACATGGAGGCTGTTCAAGGCTGCTGTCAGTAGAGTGATAAGATCATTCCATGGATTTCACTACAACGTCTTTAGATAAGCATTTGATGTGCTAACATTCCTATGAAGGCAGAACCATTCTCAACAGATGATCTGCATTTCTGGTGGAAATTTCACTGAAGAAAAATGAAAAATAATTGTACCCGACAACCTGAAAATCTTTATCACTGCCAGTACCCTGTCCCAATGCTGCCTTACCCAACCTCATTTGTAGTCAGTGTACATATTCAGCCAAATATTTTGTATAGTTTTCAGTTTTTCATAGTCAGCGAAATAATTAAAGCTTCTATTTGTTACACAGCTCTAATAATAGCATAGTAATTGTAACAAAAAGGGCATTGTGCATTGTTTATCACAGCCTCGTGGTAATGCAGATAATTGTAAAAATTACGAACAGCAGTTACATACACAAATAGAAGTTCTGTGTAGAGGTGGTTAGACTACATATACGTCTTTCTCTGTTGTAGAGCAGTTCCATCAATTCCTGCTGCACCAGGTCTTCCAATGGGAAAGGTCATGAAGAACTACACAAAATATGAACTGGACCAGTTAAAAACTCTTGCCCTCTGGTGAGCATAAATTCTGATTTCCTTGCTGTTCTGTTTTCAGCATTAATAATCGCAATATCAAAATTTCTTCAGTAACTACTAAGTAAGGAAGTAAGTAATTTATTTGCCACATTCAATTAACAAAACTGCAGAAATTGAATGGCAGGCTGCCGGTGAAGTCACGCAGGACTTATGACGCCGGCTGCCAATAAGGCTGCTTGGATGTCCTTGGACCCTTTGTTTGAATTCTGATGTGACCCAATTTATTGACTCGGTGGTCAGATTCTCTAAAATTAATCTTTCAGCCCTTTGCCTGTCTTTCCCTGATGTCACTTTCTCTGCCTCTTTCCAACTTAATCGATCGTCAGTTGTTACCCCAAGGTACTTGCAGTTACTTTGCGTGAAAGAGTAATATTATTGATTGAAAGAGTGGCATCATCTGCAGATGATTTTCTTCTGTATAGTCGAATTACATGTAGGATGTTTTATCATTATTAAAGGACGTTTTGTTTGTTTGCCAAAAACCAGTCACATACATTGCTTAATGTATAGCATGCAGTTGCATGCAATTATTAAGATGTCCATGGAAGAAGATATATGTATCATCTGTAAACACTCTTATACAGCGTTGAGCATATAATTTGCATACAGAAGAAACAGTAAAAATCCTAAACTGATCTCTGTGGTACCCCACAAGGTACTACATTTTTACAAGAATTTACGTCATTAATAGTTACAAATTGTTTTCTGTCAGTAAACTGTGCTTGTGGTATATCTGTAATTCCATTGTTGTCCAATTTTCTGAGGAAGGATATAATAATTAACAGTGTCAAATGCTTTCTGCAAATCACAAAAGATACCAATAACGTATTTGTTGTTATCTAATGCCATATTTTAATATGTTATCAGTTACATCTATCAATGCTAATTAAGTTGGTAGAATGACCTTTCCTGAATCCAAACTTATATTTATATAATACAACCTGTCAAATCACAAGAGCCAGTGTATTCACAGGCGCTCAGTCAAAAAACAAAATCAATAGGCAGGTAAGGTGAAGTTCAGTTCCAGGTCAAGATCTAAAGGTTGAGATCCTGCATATGTTGTACTGTTTACAAGTAGAGCATTTTAATTTGGTAGCAGATTTAGTAGTTTGTTGATATTTAACAATTTCACCATCTTGCATTTTAGCACTTTTAGCATTGTGGCCTATTGTATTGTACTTTTTTCATTGAATCAAAGTCAGGGACAGGTAACTTCTAAGCCAATCGACAGTGATCCATTCTCTGTGTTCCGAAACTGCGGAGGCAGAAGTCGAAGCCCACCAAGACAATGCCCGACTCCTTCCATGTTAGTACCAAGTCAATATCATCAGAAAAGTAAGGTAAGGTAGCAATGGGACAATTAGGTGAAATTCAGTGAGGTGAGAATCTGTAAAGTAAGGAATTCAATGGAGGATTTACATACTGAATTATGGTAAAACAAAGTAAAGAAAATAAGGAAGTTAACTTATCTGTTGTGCATAACTTTAGACGTTAGTTCTCAAAACTAAAGTCTTGGTTAGAGTATTAGTGATTTTTGCTGGTGAAGAGGAGTTCCTAGAATTAGTTAATGTGAGGTCGTTGGTAGTTAAACTGCGGTGATCGTGTGTTAATGGATCTCTTACTATCGGGCCATGACAAAATACAGTAGTGCATGATTTACATAAGTCTTATTGTGGGTCCCCATATTAAATAGGTGCCCTGGGAGGCATGATATGACTGTGATAAGAGGATTCACAAGTAAACAGGCCGCATGAAATTTATGAAAATATATGAAATTACATTACATGGGATTTTCTGTTCTTGCAGTGACTGTGAAGAAACTCCTGATTCCCTTCTGGCATGCAGGTAAGTCAACTGCACATGTACTCTAGACATCAACTTTCATTGGCCCACACTCTCCTGCTTGTGGCTGTTGGTGGTCAGCTAAGGCCCAATGTGGGCCCAATGAATGTGGTTGCCAAGGAGGGTAACAGGAAGCCAGTTGACCCTTACATAAGGTCAATGATGGACAGATTAGTGAACAACAAACATGTAGAATAAATCAGTTGAAATTCCGATAATGGATTTAAATATTCAATGCTGACTCTTGTTTCTAAGAGTACCATTATGACCAGATGATGTAAAGTCATAGTTAAAGGCTGTTAAAGTCGTGTTGCAACTTATGTGTTGCATCCCTAACTGAGAATTTTCGTCCTATGTATTTCTTATGCTGCAAAAACCCGCTATGTAATTATGTGTCACTTAGTGACTCTGTTGCCAAAATAATTAGACATTCAACAATAACTTGTAGCACTTGCCCAGTCCAGCTGAATTTTTATTAAAGGTGTTTTTTTTTATTTTTACATTTAGTTTTGAACTAGGATTCTATTGTTACTTACTGGTATTACTGACATTTGGTGATTTCACTAATTTAACAATCCATCTTCTTGCAGAGGTGGCTTGGGTGCAGCACCAGAGGCTCCTCAAGAACAGGTGTGTGTACTTATGTTTGTCTAAATTTCAAGTGGTAAGAAAATAACTAAGGCTCTTATTATTGTTATTATTAGCTAAAAATAACGAATCAGGATTTAAAATAAATGTCTGTGAAATGGAAAAATCATGCAGAATGACTACAACTTGTCAAGAAATAATTTCTTGCTACAGAAATTTGATCTTAATTTTTTCTTGTTGGAAACAGCATGATGGAATGCACAAGTCAGTCAGTCTGTTAAGCTCTGAAGGTGATTGCATTGAAATACTTTCAGGGAGTTCCTGTTTCAAAGATGAAAGTCACCGGTGGGTACACGCCCTACCCTCCGAACCCTTGTGTGCGACCTCAGTCAGCAATGGTTGCCCGGCCCACGGAAACTGCAAGAACAAATCGCCCTGCTTCTGCATGTCATCCTTCTACCTCAGCACAGAGCTGCAAGGCCCGTACGGCCCCAGGTTCAACTGCACCTCCATATTCAAAAACTGACCTCAACGCATTCGTGCTCAGCGCCAAGAACACGCTTGAACGCTCCCTGGCACGAAACAACACAGAACAGTGTAAGGGCAAAGGTCGATTGAATGGAAACAAACCGAACTCGGCTGCACAGAAGTCTGGCCTTCCGTGTCGACCCCGCTATGCGAGCGGAAGGCCCTCTGTCCAAGCAGGAGGATTTCAGAGGGGAACACCTGGAGGAAGAGATCGTCCAACGAATGAATCGGCAAGACCTTGTGCTTCGTATGGTCGTAAGCCTATCGCCACAAATACAAATACGAGTCCTTGTGGTAGATTTGATGGTACAGAAGAGGAGGAGGAAGGAGAGGAGTGTCAGTAATTGACCGGATATGGAATTGTGTGGATGACTTTAAAATAGCAGCTAGGTGATATTTGGTTAAAATTGCAACGTATCGTAACCAATTTCTCTTGAAATTGAGATTTATACTGTAATTTTGAGTTTGTAAGTGTCACTGAGATTTATACTGTAATTTTGAGTTTGTGTCACATTTTGTTTTTTATATTTATTCGCATTTATTAATTATTATTTTCCACTGTCCAGTGCAATGTTTTAATGAAATTGTGGATTTAAGTGATATTTTATATTTATGGGAATGGGTTAACTTTTTTCTCTGAATTTGTTCTCATGAAGTTTTGAAATGTTTTGAATGATATCCAAAACTTGTCTTTCATTCCTGAGACAGTTTGTCGTATTTGGGAGAGAAGTTTGAATATTTAGGAAATTTTTTTACTTCATTTCAGACAAAGTCAGGATTTGGGAGATTTTACCTTTACCGAGTTTCCTAGTTTTTTCTTCTACAGGAAATCAGATTTGTGAAATTCTTTTAAAATGTTAAATCAGGTTTAATCAAGATTTTTCTGATTTCAGTTGCTGTTTCATTTCCAAGAAATTGGCAAAATTTCTACTTCATTTTATGATTTTTCATTAGTTACAAAATACTTTTTACTTGCAGTTGATTTTGTGATTCTTTTTTGACTTCAATAGTTTATTTTATGTGTGTGTGTCCATATATCTGGACATTTGTATAGCGCCTTTTTAAAGCCCCTCGTATTTTCACGTTTTGCCCTCAGCTTATTTCATTGTTCGTGTTGATTCTATTTTGTGAGTGAAGTTAGGATATTAGATATTTTTGTCATAAGTTCTGAGATATTTCTGGTCTTATTTGTTTAAACAGGCAGAGATGATGGGTTATTGTTGTTGATTTTGCGCAAATGATTTAATAAGTTATTCGGATTATGTCAAGGATATCAGAAAAATCAGTGTACATGTGATGTTTAAAAAAGATTGAAACTGATATTTGTTTCACATATTTTGGACTGTTACGTGATTTGATTGGATCAGGTGGGTTGCAACAGCTGAGGGTCACAACTGGCTGGGGCTTTGAACCTTCCATACTTTCCAGTTATTTCTAGCCCAAGTACCGTTCTGAACTCTTCACCATCCAGTCATCCCGCTTTACCCGATTATCGTGCTGTCTCACTGTCTATAGCCCACTACTAGTCGCTACTCGCCTCAACTTCTCCAACCGATCCATATTCTACACTGCACTTCAAATCTGGAACGATCTTCCTCTGAATTCCGCAAATTCTCAGTTCCCCACCAATACCGACACTCAACCACCATTCTCTGGCTTCAGACTGGTCTACTTATCAATCCACAGGCTTTCCACTCCAAACCTAAGACCCTTCAAGAATTCCTACATCCAATCCTCCACCTTCCAAGCTTTCTCGTCCTCGATGAAACCTGCATCAGCAGCTCCATTGCCTCCTCTCTCTCTCAAGCGACAGGACACAAGCCTGAGAGATGAGTCTCTGTCTCTGGAACTTCGGCAGATCCTCAGGCTCCATGAATTATTGGACGTGTCCAGGGGCTTTTCTTATGTACTGCAATTTTCCTGGAATATTCGAGATGTTTACGCTTCAGTGGACAACTGTACGGATGAGTAGAAATGAATGTCTGCTTCCTGCAGGCGCTGTACTGTGGCTTCATTTACAGTTGATAGAGCAAGTCCACGGTCAGACTATGCTCATGGGCGTCCGGAGGGGAGCAAGGGGGCATTTGCCCCTGGATTTGGCACATATTATACAAAAATTTAATCTGTTGATTATTATGATTATTACAACAGTCCCAACACGATCTTCAATGCGAAAAAAGCCAATTATTTAGGTGAAGTCCTTGACCAGTGTTCATGAAAAAGCAAAAGCATCATTTTGCTCCCCCTTACAAAAATTTCATTACCCCCAAACAACTGACAACGAGAAAGACCCAACGGGTGAAATAAGAACGAGCGAGAGCAGACTTGGGGAGTCGTAACTTGTTTGGTGACAAAGTGGCATGGCCATTGGCCAGTGCTGCCAAGCACTACAGTAATTCTGTAATGCTTTGTGGCTCAACGGCTGATACTATAGACAATATCTTACTATAAATGTGCCTGCTTGCGCATTTGTGTGCGTGTGCGTATGCTTGTGTATTTGTGCAAACGTTATTGTACATGCCTGTATGTGTTGAATCTGTGTATGGAACTCTGCATGTGTGTGTGTGTGTGTGTGTGTGTGTGTGTGTGTGTGTAGGTGTGCGTGCGGGTGTGTGTGCGTGCATGGGTGTGTGTGGGTGTGTGTGTAGGTGTGTGTGTTGGCTTTGCAGCGTACTTTAAGAACTTCTCAAGTCTGTGCATACGTTACGTTATTGTGCGTGTGCGTGTGCGTGTGCGTGTGTGTGTGTGTGTGTGTCTGTTAATGCGTGTATCTAGCGTATTGGCTTGTGTCTGTGACCGATGTTTGATGTAGGCCTGTATGTAGGTTCGCAACGCATTCAGCCACTGACGCAGGCCTAATCGTCCGTCCGTCTTAGATTCGCTCTGCTTTCTCATTTGTTGCTAAGGTGGAATATTGGAGAAAAAGGATGGAAGAGACGACGGATTTGGAAGGAGGAGATGGAATTGGGAAGCAGGAAAGACGCCAGATGGCGTCGTCTCACCGAATAATCGATCCTACATTAGCGAATAGCGACTGCAGACGATCGACTGCCTCCAGACGTCGGCGCAAGCAGAAATTTGTGCGGGAGAGGGCAACTTTAATATGGAAACTCGGACATTTCATCATGGCCCGATGTGGAACAAAAATGTTCAGATGTGAATTCCAGGAGGGGCAGGTTTACTATCCTGGCCCGATTATATTGGTATTTCATGCTTCGCGATAGGACTGACGCAAGGACAGTTTGCGCGCGCGTGTGTGCGTGTCTGTGTAGGTGTGTGTGGGTTTAGGTGTGTGCGTGTGTGCGTGTGTGCGTGTGTGTGTGTGTGTGTGTGTGTGTGTGTGTGTGTGTGTGTGTGTGTGTGTGTGTGTGTGTGTGTGTGTGTGTGTGTGTGTGTGTGTGTGTGTGTGTGTGTGTGTGTGTGTGTAGGTGTGTGTGTAGGTGTGTAGGTGTGTAGGTGTGTAGGTGTGTATATGCCTACGTGGCAATCCAAGGATTTGTGAATTGTCCCAAAGATTTGTGAATTGATCCAAAGATTTGTGAATTGATCCAAAGATTTGTGAATTGATCCAAAGATTGGCATTCTAGCTGGCTCACTGACTATAGCTGGTTCACTGACTGGTTGGCTTAATAGTTGTCTGAAAGAGTAATTGGCTGGCTGACTGATTTCCTTGCTGGCTGATTGGCTGGCTGGCTGACTGACTTCGTCGCAAGTTTGCTTGCGTACAAATTTGATTGCGTCTGGTCGTGTATGGACTACCCACGCGTACCGAACGCTGCAGAGCAAGTGATGAGAGAGATCGATATCTGGAGGATAAAGTCATCTGAGGAGGAGGAGGAGGAAGAGGAGGAGGTGGAGGAATTGGAAGAGGAGACGAAGGAGCGCGCAATCAAAACATTCGTCGTTAGGATTTGAGAGAGGAAGGAGCAAAGGAAAACGTACGGAATGATGGAGGTCGTTTCGAACATCTGCTTGTGTATTCTGTGGCTCCTTGTCGATACGGTTGCTATGGGTGAGTATAACTGAACGAGAGCGTTTCCAGTTGACATGTTCACTTAACTGTGTTTTCTCAGCACTAAATGAAAGCCAAGTGCAGGACTGCAGGTACGTAGGTCTACCACAGTCCATTCAGGTGCCCTCAACCAAACCAAAATCCACCAGGCTAATACTGCTGCTTCAGGTAAGAGCTAGAGGCTTATAGGCGTCGGACATTTAACTTTGCGATCTGGGTTCGAATATCGGGCAGTCATGTTAAATTTCGAATACCGGACCGTCATGTGAAACTGATCAACGTAGGTCGCATTGTCGAAATGCGAAAACTTTTGGGCCATCAATCATCTAGGTGTAAGATACACTGAGTCAGATATACTTATGCCACGTAGGCCTACACTGTGCGCGATCAATATTTATGTAGGCCTAACTGAGTTTTTCATTAGGCCTACTTTCTGTTTCATCACTCTGTTCTGGTAGGAATTTTAACCCCATTGCAACGCACGGGTTACTATGGGTGAGCAGTGGCGTCACTAGGGCTGGTGTCACCCGGTGCGGTAAGTCATGGTGTCACCCTCAAAAAAAAAAGATGACCCTTTTTTTTAGTCATCCGCCTGTATTTTTTACTTCTTGCATCCTTCTTTTTCCGGTCTCCTACCATAATGCCATTACCTCTTTCCTCTTTACCTTTTTTAAAGACCTAATCTTTAAGAAAATTTCTTTTTCTCATCTTGGGTGTCACCCCCCTCCTAGGGTGTCACCCGGTGCGGTCCGCACCCCCCGCAGCCCCCTAGTGACGCCACTGTGGGTGAGTAACTGAGCGAGGGTTGACAGCAGTGGCGGCGCCGCCTATGTTTGTTGTACGGATTTTGCCGTACCACATTTTAAGGTTTTAGGCTACGGCAAAAACATAATTTTGCCGTACAATTTTACCCAGATCCTCTAATTTGCCGTACTATTCAAATCGTGGCGCCGCCACTGGTTCATGACAGTCTTGTATACTCAAGCCACCAGCCTCAGTTTCCTATTCTCCGATTCTTTTCGGTAGATGTTACATATTTGAAACTTAGTGTGTTATATTCGTGTCTTGATACATATAGTTCATTAGTCCTACAAACGATGAGCAACTTGCGTCTGACATACAAAGCATTCGCGCGCTAGTTTGCCATAACATGCCCTCCCTATAGGTCTATATGTGATAAATTACTAAATTACTTGTTACTTACTCGTTAGTTCCGAAAAGAAAGTTATTGCCGCGCCACTCTCCCAATTTTGATCAACCTATTTCGTTCTCATGAATATGAGAGAAAAATTAAAGATGACGGACACTGGTGCTGTCATGCACCATCACGCAGGCGACCCTTCGGTGCCTTCACCAGAGGTGAAGAAACTAAGTTTAGTCTTTGCAAAGAAAACTTAATTATGATTTTAGATTTCTAGCTTTTGAGGTTGTATTAAATCTCCAAACGACCAGAATACAAAACCTCTGAAAACTTAATTTGCTTTCATTCTGTTTGTTACGTCACTGGTCTTTCGCTCTTTAGCATCCGCTTTCTTTCAGTCTGTTTGTTACGTCACTGCATGCTCTTTATCTTTTTGGTACCCGCTCGCTTTCATTCTTCTTGTTACGTCACTTCTCTGTTTCTCTTTGGCATCCGCTGTCTTTCATTTTGTTTGTTGCGTCATTGCTCTCTGTCTATCTTTGACATCTTTTGTCCATACGTCTGTTTGGCACGTCACGGCTGCCTCCATGGCATCCGCTAGGCCCTATCCTTCATTCTGTTTGTTACGTCACTAAAATTGTTAATTGTATTCTAAGATGCTAACAGGGCGCGGTCTTGAAAATTTCCCGTAATTCTTTGCGTCACACGAAACGAAGTTTTAATGCTAGCTCTGTGGAGAATTTATAAAATATTGTTTAAGGAGATTTATTAAGACAAAATTTCTATGGTAGAAAATACCAGTTTATCGCATCAAACTCTGACGAGTCGGGTTGATTAGGCCTACTTAACTTCCAACATCTAAGAGTTCGCACACAGATTTAAAGATTAACATTTAAAGGAACATAATAACATGAGACTTTCCCAAATCTGTGCATTCTTGCACTTCGTTATATTGCACTGTTTGGCAATAATTAGGCTATTGTAGTTAAAAGCTTTTCTCTAGAATGGCAAATATTAACACAAACTCGAGGCCACTGCTAACAGATAGGCCTAGACATTTAACTAAACTACTTAAAATGGCTACATCAACTGTTGAAGCAGATATAGTGATTGTGTAAGAAAAAGCAATATCAAATATCCCATCAGTACAAAGAAATCATCAAAAATGTGAACATGTGGTATCTGATCGTGATATAGGCATGTAAAATTATTGTTCGTTAGTATGCACTGCGTTGATTTAATTACTGGTTAAATTTCTTCGGCCCACGAAATCTCAGAAAAATCGCAGTTTGGCCCATCAGCCAAAAAAGGTTGGACACCTCTGATCTAAAGCTGTATACGCTATAGTCATAGAGATTTCGCTATTGCACGAAAATTCAGTATATCTACAGTACAGCATATATAACGGGCAACTTCGTTAAGCTCTTGTCTACTTTGCAAGTTACTTTTTAACTTCGATCGAAGTACGGTAATGATTATCCTAGTATCCTATCTATCTTTAGGATTGAAGAACGTAACAGTCAATCCTGATTTGACATTCCTAAACGATCAAGTTCGATCTGACGAGTGTAGCTTCAGCAAATCCACTATCATCAGAGCGATCATCGTCTACAATTCAACTAAACAGGTAGGACCTATACGCCTATAGGCCCTATATATATACACAGGAGTATGTGGATCTTAGACATTTATTGGTCTATCCCTTATGATGGTAGGCCCGCCACCTATGTCGTGGCAGTCGCGGTGTGGGCGAACTTTCGCAATGCGACTTAACTCCAACCTAATTGTACCGTTCAGAATCACGCTCATCACTGTCCTTCCTACAATGGACGTAAAATGGCCAGTTCCGCACCATCTTTGTCCATAGTGTCCCAAGAGGTTACCTGAACAGGTGACCTGAACAGGTGACCTGCACAGGTGACTTGAACAGAGGTGGCCTTAACAGATGGCATTTGCGTGTTTCAGACAGGTGGAGGACGGCTGTTGGTATCACTGAGTGGCAGCGGAGGGCTGTTGCAAGACATAAACGAATCGAACTGTAGTCGACTGGGAGGAGGTCGACTATCCTCCATCAGGTGGAACTGGGAGGAGCAGACGGGGACAGGAGCTGATCGAGCAAGCGAACAGTGTCACATCAACGCTCAACTCGATCTCATGGTAAGTCAAAGCTGAGTAGGATTGACGCAGGCACGGAGAAAGATATAGAAAGAGAAAATACAGTCTCTGTCTGTCTGTCTGTCTGTCTGTCTGTCTGTCTGTCTGTCTGTCTGTCTGTCTGTCTACATGTTTACATATCTGCAGCCTATACATAAGTATAGGCTGCAGATATAACATATGAAGAAGGACGGACAGAAATATGCCGTGTCCCTTATAATTGAATCATGGGTGTAGGTTTAGGCTACAGACGGACAGAAAGACAATCAGACTGACAAGCAGTAGAACCTGCGAAAGAACACACAGACAAATTAATAGAGAGGTATTAATCCCACAATGTCTAATGGCACTTTAGAAGTTATTCGATTGGATTCAGTCAAATCAGATTAGTCGACCTATAGGGGGGCCTACAATGCTTTAGATGCAGACCTACAACATGCATTCGACGTTCACGTGTCCTTAATCAGATATAGTGTTCCGCTGATTGGAATTGCAGTGGACCAACGGAACGGAAGTGGATCGTGGATTAGGATGGATCGTCAAAGATGTCACTCTGCTTCTGGAAATGTCTAGCCTAGCTCACACACAGGAGGAAACAGGTAACTACACACATGGGCCTAATCCGTGTTTAGCTTTTTTATATATTATATACATAGAGTATGTAATATATATTGAGTAGAAATACTCGAGTATAGAGTTCATTTGCCTCGACGTATCGAGTTGAAATAACCTATAGTATACGTACATAGGCGTAATTTTATTAATTTACGGGGGTACGAGGGGTAGCTTTTTCCATTTACTGAGTTTGAAAAAACTGTTCTCACGACGAACGAATCAGACTTTAACACACATGTCTACCTCCCCTTGGACCTTGTATGCATAGGCGTAATTTTCGGGAGGTACGAAGGGTACCCGTACCCCCACTTTTTTTGGACTGGAGGGTACCGTACCCCCACTTTTCATACCCATTGTTTTTGCCCATTATTATTTCATCTGAGGAAGCCCTCGAGATTCAAAACAATTACCGAGCATTAGGCTATAAGCTTATCATCAGTGTGATCACCATAATCATCACTTTCACTGTTATTATTTTTAACGAAAGAGGTGGCAATAATATTATATTATCTGTGAAATCACAATGCGATTATTACTAGATGTTACAAGATGTTGCTACGGAAATATACCCTGTATGAAATCACAATGCAATTATTACAAAAGATTGCTGTGACAATATATCCTGTATGAAATCACAATGCAATTATTATGCCTACAAGAGGCTGCTATCAGGCCCGCCGAGCAGTGTTTAATCTAGTCCCCCTCTTCTGGGAGGGGAAACCAGGTTTCTGGGGGGCCAACCAATTTTTCAGACTTTTCCAACTTTCCTCCAGACTTTTTACAACTTTCATCGTCGAAAAAAGTTGATGACCTTTTTTTTAGTCATTCGTCCCAATTTTCCTTTAAATTACTCTCTCAAAAAAGTTGATGACCTTTTTTAGGGATCCGTCTCTCTGGGGGGAAAAACCATGTATCACCATGTATCCTGGGGGGGGGGGAAATTGCTTCCCCAAAACTTATCTACATTATAATATTGCCGGCCTCTGGGGGGGGGGAAACATCAATCCTGGGGGGGGACCTTTACCCCCAAAGACGTCTAGATTAAACACTGCCCGCCGAGAGGGGGGCAGGGGGCAAATGCCCAGGGGCCCTGCGATTTTCCAGCGATTTTTAGGGGCCCGGGCCGATTTTTAGGGGCCCGGGCCGGGCCCGTAATCAACTTTTCTCATAAAGCCTAATCATAGTTTAGGGACCCGTGACTGCCCTGCCTAGGGGCCCGGAATTTCTGTCGGTGGCCCTGGCTGCTATTGCGATACATCCTCTGAAAATGTAATCACAATGCAATTATTCTCAGACGTTAAAAGAAGTTGCTACGGCAATATACCCTCTATGAAATCACAATGCACTTATTGCAAGACTTTGCCATGGAAATATAACTTGTATGAAATCACAATGCAATTATTCCAAGCGGTTGCTAATTTTAAGGCATGCAGTATATTCTCATGGGCGCCCGCACGTTGGGGCAAGGGGGGGGCACTTGCCCCCCCCCCCCTGGATTTTGAATCAAAATGTGTAAAATTAAGAATATTATTATTTTAAATAAATAAATATAGTTATTCTGACATTTTGTGTCCTTGCTTGGTGACTTATACAAAGGTGCTCTTATACATTGAAGTAAAGACATCGGATCATAAGTTAAACAACATGACATTGATTAATTACAGCGTGTAGTGACGGCCGGTTTACCACGGCCTTTTAGGTGGCTCTATTTAGAAGGCTGGGGTTTGACACTGCTGACCCGAGAAACCGGGGCATAAAGGCTGACCATATAGCGGGGAAAGCCAACTCGACATCTGGTCCTAATATCAGGGGTCCATAGGTTACGGGGAGTGACTGAGAGCATAAGGGTATGCGTGTTTAAGCTGTTGGGAAGGAGAATATTTGCACATGTGTATACATGTATATATGGTACATCAATGACATACACATTTTGGGTTGAAATCCAGTTGGATATTTTGACACGTCAACAGACTTGGCATTAATATGCTGATAAGATAGGACAAGTGGGGAGGGAGACAGTGTGGTGGCTCCTTTCTTTGTTCTCCGTTCTTTCCAAGTGATTAGGCTACACTGTGCCAATTACAACGTGAACACAGAACCATGTAGTGACGTGCTATTGGAAGGACAGTTGAATGTAGGCGATACACTATATTCATCATGACTTGTTACATTTATTGTAAAAGTATTCTGTAACAGCGAAAGCCATTAATCTTTGCTGGAAGTCTCAACACCCGAACACCGGAGGGTTCATAGACATAATTTGTGGGCACCATGCTTTGTGATATTCCCAGTACATTTAGGCTACCTGCAACAGCAACGTTTTTAATGGTGAGTTACAATTTTGAATAGCCTAATGCACATCCTCTATTCACCACTGAAATTTAGTTTAAAAAAACTCGAGTAAATTTTGTTTAGATTTATTCTTAGGTTTCATAGCTCTTTGTTTGTTTGACGAATTTGTGTCAGAAATTCAAAGAAAGAATTAAAATTTTCCGACAATTGCTTAAATTAATATCTCTAGAATGTCAAGAACTTAATTGCAATGGCCGAGATTAAAATACAGCCTAATTGGAAATGGATAAATCTACTGTCTGCGCAAATGTTGAGTAAGACAGGGGCCTATCTAAATGAATTGATTTTTGAAACGAGCCTACACTCACGTTTACAGTTCTAACCTCTTCATGGTTGCAGTTATATATATATATAGAACCAAGTACGGACTATGTGGGACCTAGGTTGTGTGTGACAAGTACATGTAATTGTCATTGTAAGTGCTCATCTATACATTCGGGGGGAGGGTCCATAGAGTAGTGGCAACATCACTGGCGTGAAGAGCAGTAGCTATAGCGGGATCGCCTCCCGCAACCCTCCCAAAGGTCCACTCAGCCTATCATTCGCGAGATGGCGGGTTGTTAAAATGAAATATAGGTGCCATTAAGACTTCTTACAAAGTATGCCCATTAACGTTCGTCCATAGTTCCATATGGCCTCGTGTGTCCCACATTGAAATATGGGCATGCCAACAAGCTTTTCGCTCCCTTCAAAAAAATTTTTTACTACATGGTTGTGCCCCCCTCTGCAAAAATTCCTGCGGGCGCCTATGTATATTCTCTATGAAATCACAATGCAATTATTCCCAGAGGTTAGACAATCGTTGCTACGGCAACGTGTTCTCTATGAAATCACAATGCAATTATTACAAGAGGTTGCTACGGAAACATAATACTGTGTGAAATCACAATGCAACACGTCCTCTATGAAGTCACAATGCAATTATTCCCAGAGGTTAGACAATCGTTGCTACGGCAACAAGTTCTCTATGAAATAGCGATGCAATTATTACAAGAGGTTGCTACGGAAACATAATAATGTATGAAATCACAATGCAATTATTAGAAGAGATTGCTACGGAAACATAATAGGCCTACTGTATGAAATCACAATGCAATACGTCGTCTATGAAATCACAATACAATTATTCCCAGAGGTTAGAAGAGGTTGCTAAGGCAATATATCCTCTTTTAAATCACAATGCAAGGCTAAGTAAGAAAAGTTAAGTCGCTGACTTTTCATACTCCTGCAGTTGGCTTATGGGACTGCTGTTCTGTAGAATGCTATTCTGATGAAAACATGGCTGTGTGAATACATTTATATGGTGGCTCTGTCTATGCATTTTCTGTATCAGGCAGATCGGTCCTACAAAGTGTCTCCTAGGTTGACACTGTTGCGTCTAAAGCGCCACTCTAAAGCACCAGCTTATTAACATGTCTGTGCGGCGCCTCTGAGTAGGTCTCTGGAAGAGGCGCTATATAAATTTCCAGAATGAATGCACATAACGAGCGTGGCCGCGTATCCTTCTTAAGACGACCGAACTGATATCGGTCAGCGTCTGACATGTGTTCAGTCCGAACATCGACTCACGACTGAACCATTCCGATGTTCTGACTTTGACTTACCTACTTATGCAGTGGAAGCTGCTTTGTAAAGGTGTTTCTTGCTTGGTCTGTCAACCCTGGACATCCAAAATTGATATTATCCAGGCCACTTATAAGTATGGCCTACCTTTTCTTCCCAGTCAAACCTCTTGGATCATGCTTAACGAATGAGCAAATTCTATTCATAAAGGAGGAGGAGGAGGTCCTTCCAGGTAAATCTGGAATACAACAGTAAGGAATAACCCAGTATGTCTGAATACAACAGTTATAGGAATAACCCAGTAGGCCTATCCGAATATTTTTTGTCCGAGTAAATTTCCTGAGCTTCTGGAATCGGCTCTGCTTCAGATGTCACCGGTGCTTTCAGAAGTCGTTGATCAGGAACGTCATTTAGGGGGACAGAGGGCATTTTTTCCCCTTGATTTTTGAAAAAAAGGAAAAAGGATGGAACAAGAAAAGGAGGAAGAAGAAAGGGGTATTAAGTGACAATAGGCCTATGCACACTGCAGCACACATCATACATTTTTGCACATGTAGACTAAATACAAAACTTAACAAGCTGGCCAAGTTCCCCCGGAAAAATACTCAAATAACGTCCCTGCCCCCCACCCTCTGAAAAAGCTGAAATGACGTCCCTGTCACTTACCAAATGAAGGAGGTAATTCATCTTCAGATTGTCAGTAGGCCTACATCACATCCTAGTTTAGTCGAGAATCTCCAATAACTTTGTACGCGCCTTTAGGTTTCGTTAAGTTTTATAATTACCTCTCTTATCCAAATCGAACATGGTGATAAGCAGTATAGGGCCTACACCTGTACACGTGGTATTTAATACTTGAACAGCGCTGCCGTCAACGGCGAAGGTCCTACACAGCGGCGGGGGATCCACTCTTAAGGTCTACAAGTGCACCAGCATTCGTCAGATGGCAGCACAAGTTGAAGACGTTGATGATCGCCAGGTGGCTACTAAGATCAACTGCGGATCGATCGATTGGCGCCAAATTCAGGTTCAACTTCGCATCGAAAACAGAACTGAAGCCAATTTCTCTTCTGGTTCAGTTGCATGGAGTAACTACGGTTTGCATTTGACGTTGTCTGTCTGTCTGTCTGTCTGTCTGTCTGTCTGTCTGTCTGTCTGTCTGTCTGTCTGTCTGTCTGTCTGTCTGTCTGTCTGTCTGTCTGTCTGTCTGTCTGTCTGTCTGTCTGTCTGTCTGTCTGTAATAGGCTCTACCTAAGTAAATGTTCAGATATAAATCATATAATATTTACCAGCACAACCGATTCAAAGTGATGGTCTCCAGCCATTCGGTGTGGCCTGTGGCTTTATTAGTGCCTGTTCTTACCAGACACGTCTTGTGATACGAATCATTTGTTTGTCTACTTGGCAGAGATGACTTGTGATCTGACGAAGACGGAGACGACAAACGCCGCAGAATACGACCGGAAGTTGGAGCCACTGTCTGCGCCGAATCCTTCCACGATTTATGTAGCGACGGCATTTGGCATCCTCGTTCTGTGCATCGTTGTCGTCTACTTCGTCGTCAAAAACCGTCGCCAGGGGGCGACCTACGCGACCATGAGCGACGACTGACTAATTTATATATCGCCCGACAGAAGCTGAGTTGCACTCTTAGAAGTAGACCCTATAGCTAGTGCTATTAACAGCAGACAGGCTTTAGCGAGGCCAGAGGGCGCCTCTGAAACGTTGTTGAATGGCGCTATAATAATGTTCAAATATACAAACAAAACATCGTTGTATATATAATGGACATATAGATATGTATGAGCTTATAATTATTCAACAGCCGCGAAGCTGATACAATGCGAAATTTGGTACACCCCTCACCCCACTTTCTAGACCAAAGGTCAGTGATGGGCACTAAACTATTTTTTTTAGTTAAACTAAAACTATTTTCCAACTAAAAAAAAGTAGTTAAACTAAAGTTGGCAACTGATTTTGGAAATTAGTTAACTAAACTAAAAAAAAGTAGTTAAACTTTTTCCAACTATTTTCCAACTATTTACGACAAACATTTTTGCAATAAAAGACGGTAAGTGAACTGTAATAATGCAAAGCGTCAATGACAATTTCACCTTCAAACTATGCAATGTGTACTGTTCTGGCATACAGTTACATGTGCACTGTAAGTAGTGTATGAATTTGAAAACACAGGCTGTAAATGCTAAAAACCATGCAGTGTTAAAATGTTTTTTGCTGACAGTGTTCAATGTTCACAATGAAAAATAGTTGCATATTGCTGATTTTTTTAGTTAAACTTTTTAGTTAGCAACTAAATTTTTTTAGTTAAACTATGGTTTTAACTAAACTATTTTTTTTAGTTAAACTTCTTCCTTAACTAAAATTTTTTAGTTAAACTAATAGTTAGCAACTTTTTAGTTAACTATTGCCCATCACTGCCAAAGGTACGCCCCTGGAATAAAGGCCTACTGTTACGTCATTTAAATTATGAAACACAGAGTTAGTGAAATTAAATTTTTTGAAAAATTGCCCCTTTACGTCACTTTAATTATGAAACACGTCTATTGTGTAAGTTTTAATTTTAAAACCAAAGGCCTATTGTTACGTCACTTCAATCTCAATTAGGCTATGAAACACATCAATACATATATTATCCATATAGTGTCCGTCCGACGATAAACGCTACGTCACAAACGGGTTTTGTTCTATTGTGAAACATAAACCATTTGTCTTGACGACGGTGCTCTTGACGACGGCGATAACCAACGATACATATAGGCCAATAATATGACGTCATAATATGACGGGCAAATACACTAGTTATTTGATAATTTTTAGATTTATCGAATAGAGGCCTTTGTTACGTCACTTCATTTATAAACGCATTATTTAGTAATTTTTAGATTGATGGAATAAAGGCCTTCGTTACGTTATTATGCTCGTACTGCCATAGCACAGCGTAGGGCATTCTCGGTGGTTATTGGACCTGCCGTTTGGAACGACCTCCCTCTTGAGATTCGCTCCCTTCCTAGGGATCTACCTGGTTCCCTTTTTGGTCTTCTTAAGACATTTGTCTTTGATCGGACCTGGGTCGGGAGCGCCTCTGAGTAGATTCCTTGAAGGGGCGCTACATAAATATGATAGAAAGGAAGAAAGAAAGAAAGATAGGTAGATAGGTCGATAGACATACAGACAGACAGACAGACAGACAAATAGATAGATAGATAGATAGATAGATAGATAGATAGATAGATATAGATAGATAGATAGATAGATAGATAGATAGATAGATGGATGGATGGATGGATGGATGGATGGATGGATGGATGGATGGATGGATGGATGGATGGATGGATGGATGGATGGATGGATGGATGGATGGATGGATGGATAGATAGATAGATAGATAGATAGATAGATAGATGATAGATAGATAGATAGATAGATAGATAGACAGACAGATAGACAGATAAATAGATAGATAAATAGATAGATAGATAAATAAATAAATAGATGGATAAATAAATAAATAAATAAATAGACCTAGGCCTACAGCTATTTTTTTAAACTTAAAGTTGCGTAGAAATAGTCGCAACACCGCGGTTGAATACAAGACCGCTGATTGTCATTAAAATGAAGAACTAATTGGGACAAAATAAGATGAAATCAAGGTCCTTTGTCGTTGCCCGAATGACATAGTACGGATGTCTTGCTCTGGCCAAGATTGGGAACCAGTGACCACCAGGGCTCGAAGTGGGAAACAAGAGGTGCCGGTATGGCTGAAAGAACCATTCCCTTCCCTCCCTTCCCTCCCCCTTTAGGCCATACCGGTATGGATTTTTCACCTGGAGAAGTTCCGGTATGCTTTCGGCAGGCCAGGAGAGGTGCCGGTATGGCATACCGTTTCATACCGTCCCACTTCGAGCCCTGGTGACCTCTGATGTGAGGCTATTTTAATAGTGTAATGCTCATTATGCTCTCTTATAAATAAGAACCTAAGGTTCCTTTTAGTTGTGTAAGGGATCTTTGAAAACGTCGTGATGTTCTCTCAATGACGGCTATTCAGTCTGGCACTCTCAGATAAAGCGTAGGGTAACCACAGACAAGGACGCTCACACACATATAAGGATGGACAGTTCGGAGAAATCAGAGTTTGTTTCCTGCTAAGTCGGCCTGTGTGGCTACCCGCTACACAAAGATTGCTCTATAATTTGCAGTGTAATTTTTCTGACAGTTGTGTTGTGAACATTGTAGACTTTTCTTGGCCCACACATTGTATAATTTTACCCGGCAGTTATTTCTGAAGCATGCACATTGCACAAAGATGCACAGACGCTTCGCACTAATAGAATATGAAAATGGGGCGTTGATGGTGTCACGAAATAGAGTATCCCCCATACATGCTTATCCCCCTTAGCGAAATGGAGGTTTCGGTTTAGTATGCATCTTTGGCGGTTTCTAAGTGTATTCAGTCGTACTGTTTGGATTTATTGCGCACATAAAATTTGTGAATTGCGTATCTTTAGTTTGTACGTCGATCTGAAATCAATTTACTTTGTTTTTTGTGATTTTGACTGGAATTTCGTCGAGGCTATCGTGATGCGTACGACGAGGGGGGATAGAATGGTTCATCCCACCGGATACTCTAAACCGGTTTATTCCATCCGGGGGGATACGCTTTAGGGGGGATAGAATATATCGGGACACCGGCACTACGTACGCTTATAAGTAAGTAGGCCCTAAGTAATCTTTTATTAATACAAGACAAACGCTCATACTTAACAACAATACATAAAAAAAATCACAGTATCAGTAAGACAAATTAAACAGCAGTAGGCTATTATAAACAATTTGATAATGTCTTATTTACATACATATCTATAACTGAAGTTATGATCTAAGGAACGTAAGAATTAGCCTACTCTGGTCTACAAATAAAGCCAGGTTAGATATCAGAACAGGTACTAGAACCAGCGTTAACCCAGTTTTTATAGCCTAGTTGTACACTGACAGTGAGCGAATCTTCTTCTTCTTTATGTTCTCTGCTCACCGGCAGGTTCGTATGACCAATGACGCCATCGTTCTCTGTCTTGTGCTCTTCTCTTTAGTCCACTGTATCCTTCTTCTTTTGTCATCATCCAGTCTAGCAGCATTGTCCTCGGTCTTCCTCGCGTCTTTTTCCCCTCCATCCTTCCCTCCATGATGTCTCTTAACAGTGTCTCACTCCTTAGGATGTGCCCGATCCATTTCCTTTGTCGTCCGCGTATAGTTCTTATGAGTGATCTTTGCTCTTCTACCATTTGCAGGATTTCCTCGTTCGTCCTCCGTTCCGCCCAGCTAACTCTCTCCATTCTGCGCCACACCCACATCTCAAAGGCTTCCAATCTTTTTATGTCGTCCTTCCTCATTGTCCATGTCTCGGAGCCGTACAGAACAACACTCCACACCAGTGTCTTTACCATTCTCTTCTTTAGACTCTTGCTTAAACCTCCTCTCATTAGCTCTCCTCTTTTATAAAATGCATCTTTTCCCATGGATATTCTTCTTTTTATTTCCTCGTGGCATCTTGCATCGTCTGTGATCACACTTCCTAGATAGCAAAACTTCTCCACCTGTTCTATTTCTTCTTCGTTTAGTGTGATCTTTATTGTTTGTGGTGTTATGCCGCTTCTCTTGCTTATCTTCATTACCTTTGTCTTCTTTACGTTTATTTTCATTTCATATTCCAGCGATACCATGTTTAGACGATCCATCATCCTTTGTAAGCCCTCCTGGCTAGTTGCCAGCATCGCCTGGTCATCTGCAAATCTCAATGCCTTCACCCTTCTTCCTCCTACCTTTATCCCTTCCTCCATATCCTCTAGCGTTTCTCTTATGATCTCTTCTATATAGATGTTGAATAGTATTGGTGACAGTGGGCATCCTTGTCTTACTCCTCTTCCTATTTTTCCTGGTTCCGAGTACTCTCCATCAACTCTTATTTTCACTCTTTGTCCCATGTATAGATTACCTATCAATCTTCTTTCTCTCCAATCCACCCCTTTTCTTCTCAGTATTCCCATTAGCTTTCTCCAGTCTACTCTGTCGAAAGCTTTTTCATAGTCGACAAAGCAGATATATATGTCTTGGTCATGTTGGATGCTTCTTTCTGCTATTACCCTCAATGCTGCCACCGCGTCTCTTGTCCCCTTTCCCTTTCTAAACCCATATTATAACTAATGCTTACCAGTGTATCATTTGTAATTGTTATGAAGATAATTTATATAGCACTTGATATTCGCCATGCTGAATTAGTGCACAGAAGATTTGTATTGAGAGAGACTTGGTAGATGCAGTTGAATCCTATCAGCCTGTAGGGCTCTACTTACAAGTGACAGTTTTGCTGACCTTGCATATTTTCTCTGCAGGTGTTGTAGATGTCCTGGCATAGCTGCACCACCTCGTTCATTGCCTTCTCTCCAAGATTTCTGAGTATTTCTATTGGGATGTTGTCAATTCCTTCCGACTTTCCATTCTTCATGTCCTTGATTGCAGCCAAGACCTCCTCCCTCATCACCTCCGGACCCATGCCGTCCTCCCCCTGTGTTTCTTCCTGCTTCCGTTCTTGTTTCCTCATTTCTTCCTCGATGCTTCCACTTCCTGTGTATAATTCCTCCACATATTCCTTCCATCTTTCCCTTATGTCCTCTGCGTCCTCCAGTAGTCTGCCATCCTTGCTCTTGATTGCACCTCCTCTTCCTGTATTTTGTTTCTTGCTTAGTGATTTTATTTTACCGTACACCAAATCACTTCGCCCCTGTTCCTGCAGGAGTTCCAGTTCTCTGCACTGCTCCTCCCACCACCTTTCTCTTGCTTTATCCGTTGTTCTTCTCAGCTGGTTGTTCAGTCTTCTATATTCCTGTCTAGCCTCCTCTGTACTCTGATGTTTCCATTTTCTTCTCTCCTCCATGTCTTTGATCATCTCTGTTGTTATCCATGGTTTACGCGAGCGAATGATGAAGGATTATTCTTATGGCTTATGGCCAAACGGGATGTGGCCTGAGGGATGGAAAAGGTCCAAGGCCAATTAGCGCCCCTCCACCAACCCACGTCTCATCCGCTTCAGTGCCGCCTGAGATTTACGGCCGACTACTGATAACCGGTACCACGCACCACTTGTTACATTGTTGAATATTCGCGTAATTGGCGTGCGCTGATGCGCGACTAAAAACTACCCAGCCAGTGAATGTCGCCATGAATGTACCGACCTATGATTGGATTCATCAATGGGGACCGAATTCACTGCAGCGCTCTCATAGACGTAGCCTATTCAATCATTCGTCCGTTCATTCCTTCGTTCGTTCAATCCTTATTTCAGTGAGTGAGTAAGAGAGTCAGTCAGCTACATTCGTCGTGGCCACACCGTGAGCGCGAAACAAAGTTGTTGACCTTTTTGGATGTTTCTTCAAAATTGGAGGATGACAACTGTATACTGTGTCCCCACTCTTGAAAATGGGGGTCTTGTCTCCCCCCCCAACCCCGCCTCCGGGATCGCCGCCCATGCGCAGGCATATACCCGGATACCTTAAATGGCTTGGCACTCATTCAAAGGGGCAGCGGTGGTGAAGGATCTCATCCGATCAATAAGCTTAGATAAAACGAGCAAGTTCGAGGACATTCGGTCGCTATGTAAAAAACGTGTGTATTTAGGGCCTACATTTTATAGCGATCAATTCATTGACAAAGGAGCAGAATCAAGGTCACACGTCGCTACAAAAGCGTACATTTATTTTTTTACTTGTGGGCTGAATCATATTATATCTATGGGCTGAATACACAATCATGGCTGTCTGGGTAACGAAGAGAAAAGGCAAGAGTCTGTCAGCATAGGCCTACACCAGTGGTGGGCGAACTATATGTATACGGCCCGCGGGCTAGATCCGGCCCGCCAACACTTTTCATACGGCCCACACAATTCTTCAGAAAATTAAAAAATACAAAAATTCAGACCGCGAGAAGCTTTCTTCGTTTCGCTCATGTGGCGCTGTTTTCTTACTTACTACCTCTGTCTCATCTTACGGTTAAAAAAGCCTAACTGTATTAACCCTGCCGATCTGCCCCACCTCCCCGCATAAGTTTTTAGACACGATCTGTACGCAGAAGTGAAATCCGTGTAAGTAAAGCTAATGTTGCTTTCAAAGCAGATGAAAGAACAAAACTAGACACTTTCCTACCCTCCAGTTGCAAACCATCTAATAGAAGAACGGTTGCAAACTGTCAGAGCAGACTCTCTAGAAAAATAGTCTTCAGTTGTCAAATTTGAAAGAAGAGTTCTATAGACGATTTTCGGTTTTTAAATCAATTGAGACTGAATTTGCTTTGCTATACCGTTCACATTTGACACTGACAATTAGGGCCTAGGCTTGCTCCTACGGAACTTCAGCTGGAGTTAATCGACCCACAAAGTGGCATTGTTCTCAAAGAGCAGCTCAAAGGATCAGACCTGATAACATTCGACTTTTCTTCACTCAGAAAGGAAAAATTCTCAAATCTACAAACTTTTGCTTTAAAAATGTTTGTGTTATTCGCATCCACTTAATCTGTCAACAAAGATTTTAACTATGAAGACAAACAAATCCACGTGCACAAATCTCAGTTAACTGATCTCGGGCCTAAACTTGAATTCAAACTGCGAATTGCAGCCACTGCAATAACTTCGGATTAGGCCTATAGGAAACTTGTTAGGCCTAATGCATGTTCACAGTTGCATACATCTCACTAGAAACAGCCAAAGTAGGCCTATATTTAATAAATTATAAATAAGTAAACTTCTTTTCATGTTAGTCGTTATTAAAAGTTTAAAATTTATTACCCGGTCCCCGAATTTTTTTCGCGTTTAATGTAACCCAATGTGCAAACAGTGTGCCCACCTCTGACCTACACCGAGTCACTATTACATTCACTATTATAGGCCTAACAGTATTCTGAAGTTACGGTTTCATAATCAGAGGAAGATAGCCTATCCGCTAGATTCAATCCGTCGTCTGTTTATTTGTTCTCTGATAAACTCACTCATTCACTTGTGCATTCTTTTCTTCTATTATCGCCAATTCGTTCGTTCACTAAATCGAAATCGTTCATCCGTCTAGTCTTCTCGTTCATGCATTTAGTTCTTTCGGTCCTTCGTTCCTTTATAGCGTGAGTCATTCACTGGCCGCAGATTCTTCCAATCATTGCTTTTTAATATTTCGCAATGAAACCATCGATTAGTAAGAAGTGGTTATAAAGGCTGTCTTTGACTCACAATTGGACGCGTTTTTATACAAATCATAAAGTAAAATCGACCCATTTCGTGAGATGGCGTTCTGTACCGAGCCAGAGACTGCAGACAAGAAATCCTTGATTATTTCCTTATGTTCATATAGCGTTGCTCTACTGAGGCCCCAAACAACGTGACTGTGTGGTTGTTTGTGCATTCAGCATTACTTGGTTAAAGGCGCATAAACATTAGAAGAGCTCTACTCGAAGGCCGTGCTCGACTCCCTCCAAGTCATTGTCGACAAATGGGAAGCAGACAGACAGACAGACAGACAGACAGACAGACAGACAGACAGACAGACAGACAGACAGACAGACAGACAGACAGACAGACAGACAGACAGACAGACAGACATACATACATACATACATACATACATACATACATACATACATACATACATACATACATACATACATACATGCATACATACATGATACATACATACATACATACATACATACATACATACATACATACATACATACATACATACATACATACATAGGCCTACATACACATAGACACACACAGACAGAAAAGAGAGAGAGAGAGAGAGAGAGAGAGAGAGAGAGAGAGAGAGAGAGAGAGAGAGAGAGAGAGAGAGAGAGAGAGAGAGAGAGAGAGAGAGAGAGAGAGAGAGAGAAGGCAAAAGTGAGCGAGACAGAGGCAGTAAATGTGAGTCGGGTGTTGCGTAGTCTCAGCTTAACACTGACGTAATACATATTTCACGACCGACCCCCCACCCACCCCCCACCCCCACCCCCTCGTAGCGAATTGAACGAACTCCAAACGAGCATTCGGTCAGTCAGCTTAATGTCAATTCAAAATTATTCGCCATTCAATGACTCACCACACCAATAAATCTGAGATGTACCTAGGCTCGTTCTCTTCGGTTATTTCCCTTCTGTCTTCAAACAGGGCTTTTCAAACTGTCACATATCGAGTCTTGCATGGGCGTAAATTATCTGGGCATTGCGTCATTGACCGAACCGCACTTGCAAAATTGACTTAGTTGAAAACTGGCGAATTAGAATAATGCGTCTATAGCTATGATTAAAACAACGATCGCATTGGCTTAAGTCACGTTTGCGTTTACAAGTTCGAGACCTTCGACCATTGTCGAACGTGGAGTTGAAAACGCGGCCATTATGTCATCATCGGTCTTCATTCATTCATAGACCGCCGAGGGTCATCTCTGTGTGTGGGCGGGGTCATGGCGCATGCGCGCTTTGCCCTGTCATTCATTCGTTCGTTTGTTCATTCATTCATTAGTAAAAAGGAAGATATGAGGAAAAAACTACGCGTTTTTCTTGGTTTTCGCCAAAAAGTCGAACGGTCGACAGCGAAATCGTCGAGCTGGGTCGAAGATCGGCGAATTTACATAAGTCTTTGTGGCCGACCGTATGTGGACGCTGCGCAGCCGACCATCCGATAGACACCCCTCTGTGTTAGGCCTCCACATTGCAAACTCCGTATAAATGTCATGGATACGCCTCCTGACCGCAAATCCGTGTTACTTGACGGTCAGTCATTTTGAACCGAATACCTTGTCGGGTGCGAGGTTAATCTGAGGTCGCGACGTATTGCTGGATGATCTCCATTTTGGACATCCCTCCGTTTCCGATCTGGACATAAATGTCATGGATTCTCTTGTGTGGAATTCTGTGTCGTGACGGCAAGCCAGGTTTAGCTGGAAACCAGAGCTGTGAAATTCTGGGGTGTAAAAGAATCCCAACCTGTTTGGCTGGTTGGACCGATTAGACACCAGCCAAAAGTTTGGTAGAAAGGTCTGGGGTCACGTATGGCCGGAGCGATCGAAGCTGTGGCAAAGGAGCTGAGCTGCGGATCTGGAACAGAAGATGAGACAAACTCTGAATCAAGGTATTCAACAAGATTCCAGAAATCTCTCTGCTATGTAATGGCGATGTAATCTTGGCACTGCACCTGTTACATTTACAGCATGGCCAAAGGTTTGCGACCAGTATATTGAAATGATCAAATTCACTGATATGTCTAATCTACAGACTTCTGTATCACCATTGACATGATGCACACAGCATCAGTCAATGGTTTCACCTGATGCAAGATTACTTGCATCAGGTGAAACTGCCGTCATATTAGGCCCAATGAGATTACGAGAAAAGCCAGGTAAGTCCGATAAGTCAGGAAATGAGGAGTCAAGGTACTGGAGGGTAAGGAAGCTGGAATGGATGAGCTCTAAATTTATCTCTAAATGAGATTAGACAAATTACAGAATGCACAAAAGAACTGCTTTCAGTTGATATAGTAAAGAAATAAAACAATAGAACTGTTTCAGGTGCCCAGACTGCATAAGATCACCTCTGAGTAGCCCCTTGAACAGGTGCTATATAAATACACAAACGCATGAATAAGATCCAGTTTTGGAACCAGCAGTTAGTATGGGTTGCAGCATCAATTAACTCAATTTTCTGCAGAACTTGGGTGTTATCTCTTGCACCCATGCCGGCTTTGATCCAGTTGATAAGTCTGCCTCTGAAGTTGAACTGTGGACAGAGACCTTCTGTTTCAATAATGTCCACTCATTCTCAATGATGTTCATGTCTGATTTGTTTCCAGGCCATGGCTTCAGCAGTGGAATGTGGTTCTGCATCAGCCAGGACTCGACAACCTATGTGCCGTGGCGCTCCATCCTGTTGGATGTGGGTGATATTGTGGCTGTTGATAAAATATGGCAGTTCAGGCTGTGCAATTCCATGGGTTCCATCAATTCTGGTCTTCTTGGGCTTTATCCAAAGCCCCTTCAGCACCTGGTATCATTCCCCACACCCAGATCTTTAGCGTCTGCTTCACTGTTGATATGGTATGCTTGGCATTGTGCTTGGCGATCTCCTCACATCCCTGCAGAAGCTAAAATTGCGTGAAAGTGCTCTCATCCAAAAAGATTACGTACTGCCACTAGTCAGAGGTCCTCAGTTTGTGTTTGTGACAAAAGGCTGGCTGCTCGGTAGTGTTATTTGTGACAGTTTCAGTTTTCATGCTGGTTGATATGTTTGCAAACGAGCATCAAACAATATTCTTCCAATTGTTCTGTTGCTGGCTTTCTTCTCTGAAGAGCCAGGTAATCCAGAAGATGCCTTTTCGAGAGAACTTGGCATTATCAACTCACTTTGGATGTCACCCTGCTTGCCAACAGCAATGCCGTGATTTGAAGCTCACCATATCAGTCGACCTATTGACAGTAGCAGCAGGAGATCTAACTGCTTGCATTTGATAAATATTGTGAATGCTTTTCTACTATTAACTCCTATCCACGAACTATAACAGCTCTACGTTGCACATACGAAGAAGAGGAAGAGCAGCCATGGGTATGAAGTGTTTTGCCAGTTATGTAACACGATGACAATCGGTTGTAGCAACGCTGAATGCAAAACTTATTGTCATTACAGTTGCTGGCACAGGACATGACTGATGCAGAGTGTATAGGTCCACAATGCAACTGTTTGCTAGGCTAGACATACAAATGTGTAGCGGTAATCTTAAGTGCACATTATTATAGTCTCTCTTCCAAAGGTTTACTTCTCAGAGGTGCTTCCAACGTGACAACTTAAGATATGTAATACATACTCATATTTATCTAAGATAAGCATGCATGATGTTATTGATGATCAATGCTGAGTTAATGAGATCTAAGGTATTGGTTGTGATGTTGATGAATATGACAATGGTGATGATTGTTTTCAGGGAGGAATACTTAGTGAAGGTGAAAGCGCAGGTCATGACCCGTGATGACAGTTCCGGAGGCTGGGTTCCCACAAGTGGAGGCGGCATGAGCCTTGTCGGCCTTCGCACCCTCTCTTCATCAAACGTTGACCTACAGTACCTCATCGACGGCCGAAGAGTCTCGGACCACACCGTATGTGCAATTCTATGTGGCATGGAGGTTGACCATGTCTGACTGTCACCTAGATGCTTCTGGGTTTGAATCCTGGTGCCTTGTGCAAAATAGTTTCCTGTTGAATTGTAAAACATGTGATGATATGTTGTCCTGTTGATGGATTTATGTTGAAATGATGCAGGGTAGCACACTTGTTTTAACTGCTCCTTAAAAACTGGCCATTACCATTATCCTTACCAATGGCCAATGCCAGAAGTCAGTTTTCATGTAATTATTTTTTAATGAGATTAGATACATATCTGTGTTTGGTGCGATAGAAATTAAATAAGAGGCGATGTCTTGTAAAACCGAAGATGATCACCAATGAAATTGAGAATTAAGTAACGTTCGTGACATGAAATCGCATGTGGACTGAACTTTTTCACCATAACCTTTATCATGATCCAAATTTAAATTGTTCTGTAAGCCTAAAATTCTTTCATTGTGGTGAGTTTTATTGAATTGTGTTAAATTTATTATTTTGCATTTAATTTATTTTTATTATTTTGAGAATCTTTGATGTATTGAGGTGTTTGTGCTTCTCAAGGAATGCATTGTTGTGTCCATTGTAATAAATTCTATTGTATTTTATTTTAAAGTATTGTTATGTGGTGTTGTGTTTTGTTGAATTGTATTATATTTAATTTCTTCATTGTAGTATGTATTGTACTGTATTGTACTGTTTTGTGTTGGATATAGGTGACGCTCAGCTGTGTTGTGAAGAAGGACCTTTCATACACGAAGGCAACTCCGACCTTTCATCACTGGCGTACGCAGGGTGAACGATTTGGCCTCACTTTCCACAGCTCAGCCGATGCTCAGGTCTTTGAGAAGTGTATCAACAAAGCTGCTGTAACCTTACGAGAAAGTAGGCACACCTAATGACAATTTACGACTTTATGCTGGTGCTAATTAGTACATCACGAAGGTCACCCGTGCATGTTTATATGGACTGAATCACCCAAAACTTCACAGCCAGTCTGATCTTGGCAATTATCATTCATTAAATCAACTCCACCACCATTAAACTGCTCCAATGGGTTCATGATGTTCCAGCATGACTTCTTACCAGCATGGGTCACCATTACCATATCACTTGGTGCCCTGTGGTTTGCTCACTGGCTTTCAGTGCACCACAGAATAACATGCAAGCTCTGGGACGCTTCAAACAGAGTCCTTCATTATGTATCGGCTCTCATGTTTGTCATCAGTGCAAACTTTCCATCTCATTGCCAGGTGCAGTCAGGCCCAGTTCGTCCGTTAGACAAACTAGGCAGCCGCCTAGGGCCGCCGATTTTTAGGGGCCGCCAATTTTCCATTTTTCCAAAATAAACATAAAAAAATAATTTCTGGAAATTCATAAATGAAACAACGTTTGATTATTTTTAAATTATTATTCGCTAGATGGAAGTATTATAGTGTTGGTGTAATAAATTATGTTCCATTAAGGTAGGGTTCACCGTTAAGTTTTAATCATAAGTTTTGCCTAGGGCCGCCAAATGTCTTGAACCGGGCCTGGGTGCAATACAGTACAATACAATACATATAACTTCTCAAGGGATTCTTAAGGTGCCATAAAAGTGGTCATATGTATATGCATTCAAGCCAAGTTACATGCTTGCAAACTGAGATTTGGTGAACACAGATTCTGCTATGGTGCCGTAACACAGCCTTGCCATTTACAAGGTGCCTACACAAAACTGCACTTATGGTAAGCAACAGCTTAAAGCAAAATTCTTTGCACTGCTTTTCCCTCCATAATGTGCTGTTTATCACTGTAGGTGTAAGCAAAACATTAAAAATAAGTTATTTTTTGCATGTTTTGTGTAATGCTCATTTTAACTTAACGATGAATGCTTGGTGATGATTGCTGTACATCTTTTATTAAGACCAGTTACTGAGTTTTAAAAGGTTTTTTTAATAATGTAAATTCTTTGTAAGTAACATTATTTCTTAATTTTAGAATTTGGTGAAATGGTTGAAGAAACGCAAGAGGATGCAGAGGCTTCACGCACGGTTTGTTTGTTGATGTTACTACTGATTACTACTAATTATTACTACCTGCACTTCTTGTATTACATCATATTCAGGACCATAAATTGCATCTTTCAATGAGTTGACGATATGATGCATAAATTGGCAATGGAACTTTTGTACCAATTAATGTGTGGGTCTTCAGATCTGTACTCAAAATCTGTCAGATATAGAGTATATTTTGTCCATAGGCTTTTTCTGTGCTATTTTAAATTTTTAATTAACTTACCACAATGATTCTGGGTTATTGGCACTGATCTGTTTGCTTTAAAGAAGGATAGAATAGCCTTAATTACCACCAATCAGTTTACAGTATTGAGTGACAAGCAACATTTGGTGTTGAAGCGACAATGAGAAAGAACAAAACTGTTCCACTAACAGGTCACCCAATTGCTTATCAGTGACCAATTAATGATGCCCAGTGCATTATTAATGGCATTATAGAAGTTCTTAGATTAGTTAAGATTACCTGAAGTTACATATGAATTTTAGTGTAAATGTGTGTCTTTGCCACAGAACATAGCGAGGCCACTGAAGGAGACGGTTTCACTGCCTGGGTCACGAGCACGGACGCCCTCTCCAGCTTCTTCAATGCGGATTTCGCTGCAGCCAACACACGCTATGCCATCTGTAATGTATCACCCATCAAGCTACCCACACCTGAATATCATCTGCAACCGCAAGCCACTTCCTGGCCATGAGGCGATTCTCTCGAGCGCTTTCAACCAGCTCGCCCAATCGTCGCGAGCGCGAACAGCCGCACTGAGACGGTCCAGCGAAGAGGCCACGTCCTCGGCCGAGCCTCTCCCGGCGCCCAGTGCAGACAGCGCCTATGTCCAGTTCTCTAAAACGGATCTCACCGCCACAGCAGCAGCAACAGTGAAGGACCACGTGCCGCACGAGTACTCGTACCCCATGCTCGAATCGGTCGGGCGTGTTCGCAGTCCGAGCTATTTCAGTTCGGCGCGTAGCACCAGTCAGAAGAGCCTGGAAGTTTCGTCGTCCGCTTTGGTTGTGCCGCTCCCGAAGTCTTCAAAATCCCGGGGAAGCGACCCACGCCGTTTGCACCAGCGACTGCGCTGTGTCTACTGCCGTGAGATGTTTCTGCTTTCGGAGAACCGTCGTGGGGCGTGCCCCGATCGACCGAGCGGATGTCTTCGGACTATCGAAGTGCTGACTTGCATGCGGTGCGCACGTGGCGCCCTCTATCATCTCACAGCGGATGACGAAGGCGACTATGGACCGGTCTGCGTGTGCAATCATGCGGATCCACGTAATCGCAGAAAGTGGGTTGTGCTGACAGTGCTGTCGGTCGTCATGCCGTGTCTTGTGTGCTACCCGCTCGCTGCTGCCTGTCACCAGTGCTCGGTGAGGCGTGGCCGGTGCGGTGCAAGGCACAAGGCTGAGTGATTAAGAAAACGATCAAATCGGTGAACGGGGAAGAAAACTGAACGGTTTGAATCTGGTGCTGTGATCGAATCTGTTGCAATGATGTATAAGCCAGTTTGACTGGATTGCTCGTGCAGGTTGGCAAACGGGTGATTGACTGAATCTGGCAGTGTGATTGAACCTATGGGTCAATCGGATCAGTGTGCTGTGATCAAACCCGGTGTCGAGATCGAAAATGGTTTGTGGAATGATGTGGTGCTTTTGGTCAGAACTTGGATCTGGTGCAGTGAGTGAACCTGATCCATGATCGAGTCTGGATCACAGTAGAGACTTGGTGCCGTGAATCTCTTTCCACAGTTGTATCTGGCACAGATCAACACTGGTATCATGATCGACTTTGTACGCACGAACAATTCAGTTTCCTTGTGGACTGCTTCGATCAGGATCCATTCGCTCAACGCTTATCAGTTGTCATGACAACTGGGCTGTCATCGTTTAGCGATCGTCATGGCGACAAACAAAGCAGTTGCAGTGGCCTTTGTTATTTGAAAGAGATGCAAGCGATATCTTCTTTTATATCGGGATTCAAACTAATAACCATGCAAATGAGTTTCATACCGCTTAATCGTTGTCATCTTTTGCACTTATGCTCCTCTATTCTAATCCCTCTCATTAGCTGCTGCCCTGTTAATTGCCTTGTGAGTTGTTTGTTAGCTGCTTCTGTTGATCAGTAAAATTCGTAATTGCACACTATCTAGCAGAATTTGGCACTGGCACAGACTGATAAGTAAAATGCAAGTCCTGCATTGCACAGACCTCATGTCCAGGATAAGTATAGGAAATGAATGATCCCCTATGAGTTTCCCCTATAAAGTTCCACTTTGTTGTTCTAATGATGTTTCTGAGCACAACCATTAATCACAACTCAACACGAATCCTGCACATGATTCAGTCATGACTCTGCTCAAGCCTTGAGCAAGAATGCTGAGCACTGCTTGGGACTACTGTGTTCACCATATCTTCACTTAATAGCTTTTTAAAGAGTGTGTTTCGTTCACTGTGAACAAACGAAAATGACCGCAAAATCCTGAACCGTGGTTAGATGAGCAGAATTCTTTTGGTTGGCATTGTAAATGATGTCTTTTACTTTGTGTTTCTTCCTTTGTCTTGTGAGTTGTATTGTCTTCGTATTTGTGTAGCGCATTTCAAGAACCTGTCAATAATAGGAGCTCTTGAAAGCTTCACAGTTGGAGCCTGGATTAACTGAAAGGGATGAGATCTTGAAATTAATGTCTGATGTTCACAGAAGGCTTGTGTGTTTATACCTATACACCAGAAATTTGTTAAACTGCCATAACCAGAAGCACTTTATATTGAGACTCTTACAATGACTCTAGGTACTTCACAAAAGTGCTGCACATAAATCTTTCTGGGAAATTCTGGCTGATCTGTACAAGTGCATTCAAAGCTAGTTTGAATGAACAGTGCTGAACAGTGTCAAATTGTTGAAGATTTCCAACAGGTACTTTTTTCTTGCAACCAGAAATTTTCAGTGACTTACAACCATAATTAGTGATGGGACAGCATGTGAGCTCTGTGGCCACATTGTTACCTGTTGCTAACCAACAATAATTTTAAGAAGCATGCCCCTTCCTGTTGTGGGTGGCTTCTGAGCAATTAAGAGTAATTTAAAGTGTAAAAGTCACTGTCTAGTAATAGAATTGCACAATATAACTTAGTACCATTCTGTAGAACAGATTCTACAAAAGGGCATATATTGGATAAACTGCAACGTGCTGGTTTATACCGGTTTTAATCTTTTAACGACCACTGGGTTTTAGTGTTGTAGTTTTCTATTAGCCAAAATAACGAATCCAGGTAGGGTACGAGTTGGCCATCCTTCAGTGAGTATTTTGATGCTGGAATGAGGTTAGGAATAAAGCAATATCGTTATTTAGTCCGAGGACGGTTCTACTGAAGGAAACATTTCATGTTCACAGTCTGTTATTTTGCATAAAGTAATTTATCCTACTGTTACCAAAGTTGTTGTCTTACCGTATCTAATTTATTAATTTTATTACAAGTACTGTTTAATTTATAACTTACCAGTTATAATATGTCACAGTAATTCATGTTTTAGTGTCCATTTTTCTTAACGTACAGTTCTGCACTGATTTACGACTTTTTAGTGACTCATTTATTGCCTCTGTAAGGCAGGGTTAGATTTGTAAAAATTTTGGGCAGAGGTAGAAATTTAAGATGTTACATAACGGCTGGCTAAGGTGGTAAACACGGTGGAGGGGCAATAGCATTAGCATGAAATATCCATAGCTAGGCAGTTCCAACTATAGCCCTAAGCCGACTGCCGCCATCGCTGAAATTTTTTTTCGTGCCAAAATTATTTCAGCATCAGCCGCCAAAATTGTATTTAATTAGGTGCCGAATATTTCTTGGCTTATTTTCGGCCAGTTATTGTTATATATTTATAAGACCGATCAGAAACCATAATAGATATATAGTCTAGGACCCCTTGTGGTCAAAGAATATATATTAAAATTACAGAGGAATTCCCCTGAACCATTGAGGTATCCATAGACATAAATTTGTGGGTGTACGAGGGCATGGGCGCCCGCAGGATTTTTTGCAGGGGAGGTCAGTCACGGCCGGGAGCAATGGCGGCGATCTTGTTTGACAGCTGGGGGGACACTTTTGAAATTTTCTGGGAAAAAAGAGTTTTTAATTGATCTGCTCAAAAGAAGTCCAAAAAATGTTTTACGCGTGAGCGCGAAAAAATTTGATGAGTTTTTTCGGTGTTTCTTCTAAATTTCGGGGTCGGATGTATGGTGTGCCCCCCCACCACTGTTAAGGGTGGAGGTCTTGTCCCACTCGACCCCTGGTATCGCCGCCCACGGCGTGGAGAGTAATATATAAATATGTGATATATAAATATGTCATTGATTTATTCAAATCAATCACCCAATGCGATTAATACACTGTGTATATCTTTTCAGCATTCAAAGACACGTAGGCTAACTCTGTGTGCCCCTCATGCAGGCCTAAGTCTTTCGCAGTGGTCTGCACTACATACCGCCAAAGAAAGTAATTTTAGCAATACAGAAGAAATGAATCCAGCTTAGCGTACATTTCAGTGAAATAAATTTTGGTCAATAATACAATCTCGTTTCTGAAGTTTGGACTTTGGAAGAGTGTAATTTTACTCAGAGGCTCGGGAAGTGTTTGAAAGTTGTGTGAGCCAACCTCAGCAGAGGCGCGTTTACCTGTAGGCGCACTAGGCGCGCGCCTAGGGCCCCCAAATCTCAGGGGGCCCCCAAACGGATGAAAATAATTATTTTTAATTATGAAAAATGATATTTTTGAATTATTTTAAATATAACCTATTTTCTATTTTTACAGTTTAACATTCATATAAAGTACATTATTGTAATTTATAATTGTCATGTCATGTCATGTCGCCGTCGTCGCTTTGCGATGATAGGTTACATGAATGGGTCAACATTGTCCAGCATTTCCTATCTCGTAGGCCTACTGCAGCCATTAGTCTGGTTCCAGATAGTCCAATCCATTTTATAATGTTGTCAATCCAGGATATTCTTGGTCTGCCGCGGTTGCGAATCCCTTCTACAAGGCCTGTCATCAGGCTGCTTTCGATGTTGTCCTTCGGCTGCCGCATGATAGGGCCTATGTCCAAAGTATCTTAGCTTGCGGGTTCGGATGTGGTTCAGCAATTCGCATTTGGTCCTCGCCAGCTTGTATATATTTGTTCGGTGGTTATCCTTTTTGTCCAGGGAATTCGTAGCAGCTTTCTGATGCATTTGTTCTCAAATGCTTGGATGCGTTTCTCTTCTTCTTTCTTTAACGTCCAGGCCTCACATCCGTATACATGATGCTGTTGGCCATGCCAATGCCTTCATCATCCGTAATTTGGTGTCATTATGAATTGACTTGTTCTTCCAAATTTTCGTTAGTTTAACCATGACTGCCATTCCCATGGCCAGTCTTGATTTAAATTCGTCCTTGCAGTTCGCCTCTGCAGTTACTTTGCTCCCCAAGTACACAAATGATTTTACTTGCTCCAGTCCTCCGGTGTCCACTTTCATCTCGAGTGTTTCTTCTATGCTCGTCATTACCTTCGTTTTGTTCACCTTGGCTAATAATTCATTTTGACTTTGTGTAAAATAACTTATGAAATTTGTTAGCAAGAATCCGCAACGGCCGTCTGCTGCAGTTTACTTGTTGAAAGTTTTAGTCTGCTGAGTGCTTAATTTATAGTCTTTAAAAGTACTTAAACCTTTAATTAGTATTGTTAACTCGTAATAATAATTAGAAAAATTTATAATAGGCTAATAAATATTGATCAAAGTCTGACGCAATGAAACGAACCTTGCTATGAATCTGGATTTGCAAAACGAAAGAAGCGTGAGCATGCGATAGGCCCTAAGTGAGCTAAGAAGACAAAAAACTAACTTGATGCATTTGTAAGTCGTACATGGCCTATATGTCGCTCTAAAGCCGGTTCAATTTCAAAGAATTAATTTTTTCAAGCATTTCTATATTATATATTGTAGCTTTTCTGCATTGCATTGCAACAAACGAGTAGGCCTAGGCCTACTGTAGGCTACACTTATAAATATTTTTTCTTTTTTTACTAAAATCATTAGGCCGAAACCACATAACTTCAAATTCCTTGAAAATAGCTTCTATAAGCATAATTACACTCACAAAAACGTGTTTAAGTTCAACTTCGCTGGTTTTTCCAGATGATAGGCTGAACACCACCAGAGTCTCAGACACTTAGGGCCCCCAAAAATGTTTGCACCTAGGGCCCCGTTTTCTGTAAACGCGCCTCTGAACCTCAGCCAAGTAAGCCGCATACAAACCTAAGATGGATAAAATTATCCATTTTATTAATTCAAAATTTAGTTACAATCCTCTGTATTCTCGAATAGGGGCCATATATAGGGCCTACAATGATGGGATCTCGAAATGAACTGATCTAGACTCTCTTTCTCCTCCCAATCTGAAAGCCAATGAATAAATATTATATATATATGCCTACATATATATATATATATATATATATATATATATATATATATATATATATATATATATATATATATATATATATATATATATACATATGTAGATTACAGCTGTCTTAATAATTAGTTGTCCTGTGTCTATTATCTCTATATCCAAGTCCAACCACTCTCTCTTCAGTCTTGTAGGATGATAATATATTGTGCGTGTCACCATCCTCCGCCTTTGAACCATGCAGAGAGAAACCCAAGCTATCTTCTACAGCCAACATCTGTTTAACCTTTCAGACCGAGAGAGTATACGGTTTCCAGTATCCACGATTCTCTGGGCAGTCGCCTTAGCTTGCTAACCCTAAGGTCAGGGCTGGCATTTGGCCGGCTCTAGGTAGGTTCCATTAGGCCTACTGTGTTATTTCTATTAATTCTGGTGTGCATCAACTGTGGGGGTTTCTCGTCAACAGCCTACTGCTGTTGCTTTCAAACTCAGAGTAAGGTTTTCAGTATCCATGATTCTCTTGGCAGTCACATCATGATTTCCAGGGGGGGTCACGCGACCCCCCCTTGACCTATGCTGCGGGCGCCCATGTACGAGGGGTACCTATACACCCCACTTTTTGGACTTGGGTACCGTAACCCCCAGGAGCGTCTACACCATAGAAACCTTGGAGCAAATGCTCCATCCAAGAAATAGGGGGATCTGTCAGTGTGTGTGCCACCATTTTAGGGGAAGGAAGGGGAAGTTGCTCTAATAACTTAGGGGGGATTGACGCCCCTGGTAACCCTCCCTTTTTAAACAATATTTAGTTATTGTGGCTTCCCAGAGCTGGTCTCCATTGTAAAGCGAAAGTGGAGAAGAATATTGTACCTCCACTTTTTAGACCAAAGTTATGTCCCTGGGGGCCTATAGCGTCACTTTGAAGTAGACTGACTTTAAGAAAATTATGGAACTTTTGACAGATGGCAACTTTGTATATTCTGCCCACATGGGGCCCATACAAGACCCAATAACCAATATTCCCACATTGGATCCTTATATATATAGCCCATACGGGTCCCATTTAATGCCCATGCAGACAGAGATTATACTGCCGTGGTTTGTATGCTGAATTAATTATAAAATTATATATATGTGTGTGTATATATATATATATGTGTATGTATATATATATATATATATATATATATATATATGTTCTGGTTGTTGGCTACTCGAAGTCGGAAATAATCCGGAATTAGACCATTCAGTGCTTTGTAACTGATAGGCAGAGTTTGCATGTGATCCACTGAAGAACAGGCAATCGGCGCGGATTGTCGTGTAGGGGGACTTTTAGGCCCATGTAGCAGCTCAATTATAGGCCTGCAATCAGTTATGCTCCGCTGAAATTGGGTATAACGGGGCAAGATGGACACCGGGGTGAGACAAACCCCGACACAAAACTCAACAAAGCGTTCATTTCTTATTGTTGTCGCGTGAGGAGATCGACAACAACGACGAGATGGCATCATCATTATGATGTAAGCGTCGTTGCTGGTCGAGATAGGATGATGACGGACGAAAGCCAGCCTCCACTTGGGCAACAATGAAGGCCGCGAGGCCCAGGTGTAATCGGACACCACACAGCCAAGGTGTAATAGGACACCTCGCGGCTATGGTGTAACCAGACACCGCCCGCGCTGCAGGCGAGCGACGACCCGCGTATCGAGGAGCAATCTGACACTAATTGACGATAGCTTGACGTGGGGAGGGGGGCTGACTGATGCACGCTGGAGTTCCTACTTAACAGAAGGGAACGGAGAACACGGGACTTATACTGCTGACGGACGCGACGTGTGAACATCGGTCGAGCGAGAAACATCGGGAGGAACGACCAGCGGGGCGGCAGAGTATAGTCCGTCAGATTCAGAGACTGACGCGAAAGAACGATCTGTAGTTAGGCTGTACGAAGCAACATTTGAGATAGTCCGATTTAATATCTAAACGCTTTAATACTACGTGGAAGCTCCCGTAGAGTTAGTGTATATATATTTGTTTCTTTAATTAAATTCATTTATTAATTAAACAAAGTTCGTCGTGAATCTTCTATAGAAAAGTTAGGCACGTTAAATAAAAGTGCAAGTAAAAGAACAAGCAATCGAGGGTCGACATCAACACACGGCAAACAATCGACGGGAAACCTTCGATTGCGACATTGGCGCAGTCGACAGGGTTTTCAACTGAAGACGTCACGACGAAAAGCGGAACCGGAAACGGAAGGAGGAATCTCAACAGATCGGGACCAGCGGCGAATACAACCCTTCGCAACTGGAGAAATCGAGTGCCGGACTCCGGAGACGAAGGACTCGAAGGAACCGACAGCAACAGGCAAGGACGAGGAACAAGAGCGCCGACGGACGACCGACCATCGCTAGCAACGACGGACGGGAGTGGCAACGGAGGACAGCGGATCAGCCAAGATACCAAAAGACGGAGCACGCTCGACGTATTCAGAGGGTAAGTCCTTACTGGTAGTCGTGGTAATCTGTGAGGTTGCGGTTGAGGTCTGGATGAGGATTGGTGTGCGAATAGCCGAGGCTTTTGCGTAGCTCCTTTTGCTCAGTTCTGTTCTTGTTGTATTTGTGGTAGAATTTTAGGACGTTGTTTTCTTTGATTTCTGACCAGCGGTGACTCTCCTCTAACTTACTTATCTTTTTCTATTAGTGAGCGGACTGTTGGAAGATGGATAAGTTGTCGGTAGGGAAAAGAGTGAAGGTGCAGAACATGCCCCGTCACAGACTAGTCGCATATCTGACAAAGATGGGACTAGGAGAGGAGGAATTGGGTTCCATGAGTACGGGCCAACTCCAAGAGGCGAGTGCTGAAATAATTGTGTCTGGACGGGAAACTCCGCCAGAAGTAAGTGAGGAAGTAAGCACGGGTAGCATAGAAAGCAATATCGATTCGGCAGCGCAAACGCCGTTATACGAATTAAAACGCTTAAAATACGAGAGAGAGGAAGCCGCGAGGCTGAGAAGAGAAGAGAGAGAGGAAGCGGAGAAACTGAGAAGAGAAGAGAGAGAGGAAGCGGAGAAACTGAGAAGAGAAGCGAGAGAGGAAGCGGAGAGAATAGAAAAACTGAGAAGAGAAGCGAGAGAGGAAGCGGAGAGAATAGAAAGAGTGAGGAGAGAAGAGAGAGAGGAAGCGGAGAGAAGAGAGGAAGAGAAAGAGAGGAGAAGAGAAGAGAAAGAAGAAAGACAGCGAAGAGAAGAGAAAGAGGAGGCTGAGAAGCTCAGGCTTCAGGAGGAGAAGCGGAGGAGAGAAGAAAAGGAGGAGGCAGAGAAGAGAGAGAAGGAAGGCCGAGAGGAAAGGGACGCAGAGAGGAGACTCAGAGACGAAAGGGACTATAACTTGAGGCATTCGGTCGTAGGACGAATGAAAACGTATAGTGAAAGCTTGCGAGGACTCTTACCGAGATTCCCCAGCGACCATGCGCAAATCCCGGGTTTCTTTGTGCACTGCGAAAGGTTATTCGACTCTTGCGCTGTCCCGGACGACCTTCGAAGCAGATTACTCTTGACCTGTCTAGATAATCAGGCCAGAGCATTGACGGCCAGACTCACACAAGAGGAGCTTGATAATTACGAGAAGCTAAAAACCTTCTTGTTGAAAGAGTTCAAAGTGAGCGCAGTCTCGTTACGAGATCGATTCATGAACGCAAAAAAGGCGGTAGATGAATCATATACAACATTAGCTTCGAGATTGCATAACTTACTTTCTTACTATTTGCAAGATCGCAAGGCAATGACGTTTGATGAGGTTACGAGCCTCTTGATTGCAGATAAGATGAAAGAAATGTTGCCCAGAGGATGTTTGAATTTCATCCTCAGTCAAGAGCAGCAGAAGTGGTTAGGGCACAAAGAGTTAGCCGAAGCGGCTGACACTTATGTCGCTACACACCCTTGGGAAAATGACTATACGAAGCATAGTCTAGGCACGGGTAAGACGGAGGCTCGCTACGCGAAAGCGCCAGCACCTCCTCAGACGACAGCTAAACAGACGGACACGTGGACTGACCGACCGGGAGGGACACAGACAAATAACAGGACAGACGGACGTCCAACCCCCGACGAGATTAGAAAGCGTGGCCTTTGTTTCCTATGCTTTTCTCCAGACCACAGAGCTAAACTGTGTTCGAAGAACAAACAAACTAAAAGCAAGCAGGTGAGCGCGTGTGCGGTCCAGCCAACCGTGACCAGAGCTCAAGACAGACAAAGCGAGACGCGACAAGACGGCCCGCCATTGATACAAGAGATAGAACAGCATGCATTGCCGACAAACCCGGATTGCATTGACGTGGAGGAGACTTATGTAAGAGAGTACATGAAAGTGTATATTACAGGGCTCCCTGTGACATCGTCTCTAATAGATAGCGGGGCCGAATACAATTGTGCGCGAGCAGAACTAATCAGGCCGCTCAACCTACCTGTGGTCAAGCAGATAGAGGTGAAGGGGCTGAACGGTCAATCAATGATTGTGGACGTGGTGCGGCTGAGGCTAAAGGGGTCTCAGGCCGGCGAGGACAGGGAGGGGGAGGTAAATTACGCCCCTGATGTTCGGATATGGGCGGCACTCATTAAAGACCTTAATGAACCGTTAATTATCACGCCCACTACAGCCGACTTGCTGCGCGAGACAGCGTTGTATTCGAGTCACGCGGCCAGCGCTCCTGAAATAGACCAAATTTCAGAAGCGCAGGCGGTCGCAAGGACTGAGACGAGTGAGGAAGAGGAGAGAGGGGAGGAGGTAGAGGGACTTAGGGCGCTGATAGGCGAAGATTACTTCACGGTCGCTCAGGCAGACAGTGAGAGTGTAGGAGAAATCAGTCCCGAAGAAACGGATACTGAAGAGCAGTTCTTCAATCCTGAGATACCACCCCCACCCAAGGAAGACACAATAGTAGGCAGAAGCAAGATGGCGGCCGAACAAGCACAATGTTCGACACTAGCACCATTCTTGGCCCACGGGAAAATTGGGGCGAAGAACTTCTTCTTTGAAGACAATTTGCTCTTTCATAAAGACAAAATAGCTGGGCATTCTGTAAAACAACTGTGTTTACCTAAAGAAAGAATAGACAAGGTCTTAAACTTAGCACATGACGCTGCGTTCGCAGGTCATATGGCGTTGAAAACGACTAAGGACCGAATCAAACTGAATTTCTGGTTTCCCAACGTGGAGGATATAGTGAAGGAATATTGTGCATCTTGCGACATTTGCCAAAGGCATGCGCCGCTGCGAGTGGCGCAGCGGGCCCCCATAACTCCTATCCCTCGCAACGACGAGACCAGATTCGGCTGTCTAGTGGCAGATTGTATAGGGCCTATAGTTACCAACGTAGACCCCACAAGCCCAAAACCCGAGTACAACTACGCCTTAGTGGTAGTTGACCAATTTTCAAGATGGCCGATGGCCTATCCTCTGAAATCATTAACGGCAAAAGCGACATGTGATGCATACATGCAAATCTTCACGACCTTCGGTTTTCCAAAAACGATTAGGTCCGATAACGGGTCGAATTTCAACAGCAAATTAACCCAAGAGTTTCTGCATCGTATGGGGTGCTCACCACGCTTTGGGCCAGTCGCACATCCTGAGTCACAAGGTCTAGTGGAGCGCTGCAATGCCACACTGAAGACCATGATTCATAAACTGGCAGAAGAAAACCCGAGGGGATGGCACAGACTGTTACCTTACGTGCTTTGGAGCTTAAGGGAACGCCCCTCGGCAACCACCCACGTGAGTCCCTACACCCTGGTGTATGGTACCCTGCCTAAAGGACCTCTATCTGTCCTTTCTGAGGAATGGGCGGGAGAGCGGGATTCTCCATTAAGTCTGGGCACAGACGCCGCAGCTTACTTGGACCAATTAAGGGATAACCTTGAAATGTCTAAATTATATGCCGAATATTATTCAGACATTGAACAGCAGCGCTATGCTACTCATTACAATTTAAGAAGCATGGACAGGCGTTACGAAGTAGGGGATAAAGTCATCATCCAATCACCGGAAGCGCGAGGAGCAAAGAAGGAGGGCCAATGGCAAGGCCCGGCCATCATCGCTCAGGTGAAATCACCCTACACATACATCGTGGAAATAGGGGGCAAAAGCCGCTTATTACATGCAAATCGTATTCGCAAATATAACGAAAGAATACAGCAAGCATTGATTAACAATTGCTCCATTCTGTTCGAGAAGGACGAAGACTTCGGTCACGTGGAAGCGGTGGGTAGCGTCGTCACGAGTCAGACACGGCCCAGTGAACAAGTAGACCCTATTGCCGTTGCACACTTAACGGTACCCGAGCGGAAACAGCTGTTTAGTCTGTTAGACAGATCTCCAGATGTGTTCTCGGACAAACCAGGTTTCTGTCCCGTCCTAGAACACACAATCACTGTTAGCGCGGAGTTCAGGCCGAAGAGTTTGCGAGCCTATAAGGTGCCGGAACTGCTCAAACCGGAGATGGAGAAGCAGATCCGCGAACTTTTGGCCCTAGGTATCATCACTCCCTCACATAGTGAAATGGCTAGTCCCGTTGTGTGCGTTGTGAAAAAGGGAGGTCAAGGCGGTTTAAGACTGGCCATTGACTACCGATATGTAAACAAGTTCTCGGCGGGTGACGCATACCCCACCCCCGACATCCAGGAAGTGTTACAGAAGGTAGGAAGTGCAAACTTCATATCCTGCTTTGACGCACGTCAAGGATACTACCAGATTGGACTCCACAAGGACTCTCGTTGGTTATCAGCCTTCGTATGTGACGCTGGCCTATTTGAGTTCGTACGACTGCCCTTTGGTTTAAAGTCAGCTTCAAATTCTTTTATCCGATGCATGTCAAAGGTCCTTCATCCCATTCGCGACTTCACTGAGACGTTTGTGGATGACATGGCAGTACACTCGATGACGTGGCCGGATCACATGAAACACCTAGAGAAATACTTAATGACTATTCAACAGTCGGGTCTGACCCTTAACATTAAGAAGAGTTCGTTTGCTAGGCGGCAAACAACGTTTGTAGGTCACCTGATCGGATCAGGGAGCATTGAACCGGATCCTATGAAAATCGCAGGGCTAGGGAAAATCCCTCAACCCGAGTCCAAAAAGGACATACGGAGATTAATTGGCTTCTTCAGTTATTTTAGGAACTTCATCCCTAACCTGGCTGAGACAGCCAGAATTCTCACTGACTTGACCCAGAAATCGGTGCCTGCTAAGATACCCTGGCGAATTGAACATCAAAATGCGCTAGATAAACTTACGCACGATTTGAATAACGCTGTTTGTTTGCAGACAATTGACTACGGCAGAGAGTTTGGTTTATCGACTGACGCTTCAGACAAAGCAGTCGGTTGCTGCTTATTCCAAACTCAAGACGATGGAACAGAGCGGCCAATATGTTTCGCCAGTTCTAAATTAGATGCTACGCAAGCGCGTTGGTCCACTGTGGAACGCGAAGCGTATGCTGTAATCTTTGCGTTGAAGAAGTTTAGGAATTGGATTTTTATGTCAAGGACCACCCTCTATTCTGATCACAATCCCTTGACTTTCCTAACTGCTTCTACGCCCACAAGTGCTAAACTTGCGAGGTGGGCTCTGGCACTCCAGGACTTTGATATCGCTTTTAAATATCGTCCTGGGGCGCTGAATATTCCCGCTGATCTTTTGTCCAGACTATGATTGAGGAAGAAGGCGGACTACCATGTAAGGCACCGCGACAACTGTAAATATATTTCTAACTGTGCTGATATTTTGTATTTTTCATGGGAACGACGAGGACATGGTCTGGAGGAAATCGATGGAGGGAACGACATCATTCTCAGCCGGGAGGCAAACCAATGACTGGCTTTGTCCTCCCCGGGAAGGGAGGTGTCGCGTGAGGAGATCGACAACAACGACGAGATGGCATCATCATTATGATGTAAGCGTCGTTGCTGGTCGAGATAGGATGATGACGGACGAAAGCCAGCCTCCACTTGGGCAACAATGAAGGCCGCGAGGCCCAGGTGTAATCGGACACCACACAGCCAAGGTGTAATAGGACACCTCGCGGCTATGGTGTAACCAGACACCGCCCGCGCTGCAGGCGAGCGACGACCCGCGTATCGAGGAGCAATCTGACACTAATTGACGATAGCTTGACGTGGGGAGGGGGGCTGACTGATGCACGCTGGAGTTCCTACTTAACAGAAGGGAACGGAGAACACGGGACTTATACTGCTGACGGACGCGACGTGTGAACATCGGTCGAGCGAGAAACATCGGGAGGAACGACCAGCGGGGCGGCAGAGTATAGTCCGTCAGATTCAGAGACTGACGCGAAAGAACGATCTGTAGTTAGGCTGTACGAAGCAACATTTGAGATAGTCCGATTTAATATCTAAACGCTTTAATACTACGTGGAAGCTCCCGTAGAGTTAGTGTATATATATTTGTTTCTTTAATTAAATTCATTTATTAATTAAACAAAGTTCGTCGTGAATCTTCTATAGAAAAGTTAGGCACGTTAAATAAAAGTGCAAGTAAAAGAACAAGCAATCGAGGGTCGACATCAACACACGGCAAACAATCGACGGGAAACCTTCGATTGCGACAATTGTCCATCTGTACACTCTGCCCCGTGGTGGACGCTACCCCATGCGGTTTGATTTGGAAGGTTCTACGCACGTTTCCTAGTGAAACACTTGCACTACTAACTTCCGTAAGCAGAGGTTCGAATCTCATATGGGACAAATTTAAAGTATACCCGACCTCTGTCTAAGAGATTTCGTCTTAATTGAACGACTGCCAATTAGCTGATTTCTTAGCATTAGCTCCTCTGGCAGCAAAATGTTCCGAAGTTTACAACTACGATTTAAAAAGGTAATGTAACAACTATTGCATATGTGAATAAGCTGGTTCCCGCAATTTCACTTGTTGGGCTGATTAGGAATATCGAAATTATTATGATGAGAATTAGGCCTACCAGTTTCACAAAAGTTGCAATGCTACGTACGCCATGGCTTAATTATGTTAAATATGTTAAATGTTCAGTGCTAGGTGACGCTGTTAATTAATTAATTAATTAATTAATTAATTAATTAAGCAATAGAGGAGGTAGAACAAGTAGGCCTATAATTAAAGAATTTCTGCTACGTATAGGCCTAATTAATTGGGAGCGTGGTGACAACAGATGCAAAATGTCATAATGAAATCAAAATTAAGAGGGGTTAGGCCTGGCGATGGGCAAAGACGCATTATGAAAAGAAAGGAGCTAATATACAGGCCTATGATAAGAATTAAAGAAAAGCATGGTCAAAACAATGATAATAGCTGGCTATGCATCATATGCATAGATTGAATGTGGTGTTACACGGGTCAGAAACATATATGGACCATAGGCCTATATATTAGAAGGTTATAGGCCCTAATAATAAGCTTTTGAGCTGTGGGCATAGGCGTAGGCCTAATTTGTGGGGTTACGAGGGGTAGTCTCAGCCTTGTTTCGTGTATGTAAGTATATAACTGGTACGGTACCTCCACTTTTTAGACCAAAGTTACGCCTCTGGCTGTGGGTATACGCCCTACGGCGCAGTATGGAAAAGGTTAGTTGGACTTAGTATAAAACAAACAGAGATGTGCTGTATAAAGTGGCAGAGCAACGATTTCTTATGACGGAAATATACCATAAGCTACTCTCTGGACTGCTCTCTGGAAACCCCCTTTGATTTGGTTTGGCCTCCTGGAAATCGGACTTGGACTATACCCCGTGATCGATCGAGTCAGTCGATCAAGTCGATCGAAACTCGGCCAAGTCGAGTCGGTCGAAAAATCTTCGACTCGATCGATTTCCAAGTCGAGTCGATCATATATATGTTTTGACAAGTCGAGTCGATCGTTGTTTCCTCGACTCGACTCGACTTTGAAATATTTTCTTACTATTTTTAGCGGCTACCTCACAAAATGACCCACATATTGTGATGACGTAATGCTTAGTAAACGCACAACTACCGTTTTAACCTGATTTGAAGTTCAGTGCAAATTATGAGCCTTATGGTGATTTTGTATAGTGGAAGCTGCAGATACTTTTTTCACAGTTTTACGGTGAAAATGGAAAGATTAAGATATGCGTTAGAAATGCGCAAGTTTCAGGAAATTTCAGCTCTGTAGTCAGTTAAAACGACGATCTAAAAACGTTCGAATGTCTGTATATAAGCCTATTATTAGGACGGAACTGAATCCTTCGATTTTGGCCAAGAGCAGTGGCTCGGAAAGTGTTTAAAAGTTGCGTGAGCTAACCTCAGCCAAGTAGGCTACAGACCTAAGATGGATAGAATTATACATTATATCCAATATAACCAATAAGAATATTTTGTCATTTCTTACAATAAGTGAAAAAGTTTATTATACATGGCCTACATATTCATGAAATGAAACGCGTCTATAGCACAATAAGTCAGTAACTACGTTAGCAAGCATCAAATACTTTGCTTTAGCTGTTGTACTGCCTTGTTATAATTTTGGTTTCAATAAAGAAATATGTTATGTTATGTTGTTGTTATGTTAAATACAAAGCGCCAGTCAAAAGTTGTGTGAGCAATCACTGAGCATGCTTCTGCCTCGGCGCTACAGAGCCAAAACTTGTGTGAGCATTGGCACCTTTGGCGCCATGGCTCCCGGGCCAATGGCCAAGAGATACAGGCCAAGTCGACAAAGTCGACCAAGTCGATCGTTTATTTGCCAAGTCGATCGAGTCGACGAGAGGTCGACTAGTCGACAAAGTCGATCGAGTCGATCGTCAGCCGAGCCAAGTCGATCGTAGCAGCTCGACTCGATCGATCACGGGGTATAACTTGGACCTCTTTTGGACCACTCTCTGGAAACCCCTCTGATTTGGTCTGGCCTTCTGGAAACCGGACTCGGACCTCTTTAATTTGGACTACTCCCTGGAACCCCCTCTGATCTGACGTAGCGCTCGTGAATAGGCTGGTGCCCTGCGCTTGGCCTTCGAGTGGCGCTTTAGAAGTTTGGAGATTATGATGATTACGATTACGATTACGAAGCTAGAGAAAGTAAGTTAGAACTATTATAATAGGCCTGTCATAGAAAGAAGAATGGAGGGAAAGAGAACGAGAGGAAAACCTAAATGGATGCTGCTGGACTGGATAACGTGGGATGGGTACAGGAAACTTAAGGAGAAAGCCGAGCACCGAGGGGAGTTGCGCCATTTGACATCTGCCCGAATACACGGAACTTGAAGAGGATGGTGGCGCTATAGCGTTTTTTCAGAGCATGGAGTCAGCAAGTCCTCCGTTATGGCACTTTATATCGCCATTTTGTTTTTCTACCGTGATATGCTCAGGATGAGATTCGGAGATAATATCTGTCGTTTTTTGTGTCTTTCCGTTTCCTAGAAACCATATCAATGGTATTCTAAATCTGTAGGCTGTTTGTCGAAACTTGTGTTTTGTTTTTTCTTAAAAATCTGAATACTTGGTCTTCTTTGCCGCTGGCAAAGCACAAACACTGCAGCGTCTAAGTTTGTCCGTCGTCGACGACAAATCACAGCCCGTAAACTCTTACCGGGTGTATGGCGAACGCTGTGTGACCTATTGTGGCGGTATTACGAAAATAAGAGGGTGAAAAGCGGTTATAGAAGTTCCGGTTACTTTAAAGTATATTTAAAGTATAACCGACTTAGAATTTCAGTTCAAGATTTAAGAAATCGCATGTGAATTTAATAAGAAATCCAGTCTTAACTCTTACAGACCCACAATAATATCGCACTAAGCATCAAGTTATATCCTCGGCCACGTAAAATCATAGTCCGGAGTCGTTGCAAACGAAATCTAGTAGAGCACCCATTGGGAAAATGTCAAAAGAAAGTACATTACAACTGTTCTAACTAATTAACAAAGATACACGCATCGAAAATATTGCTGTACAAATAATGATGCTAATGATATCAGTCAAATCATGCTTTAGCCATTCACCCTTCCTTTTTTAAACACCCGTTGAGTCAGTCACCCATTAATGGTTATATTCGAAGTTGTAACTTGTCAAAGTGAGCTGGGTGTATGAGATTTCGTCTTGGAATGTACAGGGTTTTTGCTTAGCAGAGAAAATGGGAGTATGAATTACTCAATGTTGGGACTTGCACATTCATACCATAAGGCAATGTTCCTTGAATTTTTCTAGCGCAGGAATTTTGTGTAAGCTCTTCGCGGAATTTTTGGAAATTGCTGCTTACTGAATTTGGTTGATTGTTGTTCAGCAGAAGAACCTTGGCCTTGGGCAGATTTTTTACTTTTCTGTTGAACACTAATAATGGTAATATGTGACCGTGCCTTCAAAAACTCTTACAGTTGGAAAAATCCAAAATTGGTGTAATATTATATTTGATTAGGCTGGAAGTGCTGAATTGTTTGGTGTAAACTGCATTTTTTATCACAAGGTTGAAATGTTACAACTGTTTACTGCATACATCAGAGGATGTAATAAGTTTAAAAAGATTGTGACTTACCTTAGTTAGATTTTTATTATATCTTCGTTTATTCATAAATTCCCACTGACAGAACGCAATGAGGTACAATTCACTTGGGTACTGATCATATGCCACTTTTTTAAAACGTCATGCAAGTCAAAATGATTACTATCAGTAACTGTTTTTATACGTTGTTTTATTTTGAATCTAGATACCTGGGGTAAACTATGTAGATTTTGTACAAGCAAAATTAAGTTTGTAGCCTGACGTTTAAGATAATGCCTTTCGAGTGATACTTCGTGCATCTTTGCACAGAATGATTTTGGACGTATTTCATGCATAACGACCTGCATCTATCTGCAGTTATCACATTGGTTTTCCCTACTTTGTGGTTTCTCCAACACTGTTGCGTAAACTAATAGTGATTATATTGGTTGCCTTCTGCAACACCTTTCCAGATAAGTTATTACTGTTATAGGTAAATTTAATTTTCTGGTTTGGTTTTACATGATGCTTGAGTACATGAGACCTTACGGTTGTAAACTTAAAACGTAAGTTGGGATAAAATTTATACTGTTATTATTATTTGGGTAATTGTTATTATATTTTTAGCCAGAGGTAGATACGGTTCCTTTGGAAAATTACTATACGAGTGTACTATACGAGTGAAATAAACTTTTGTGGAAGGTCAGGCCTCATTCTCAGTGCCATCTAATTTAGTAATCTTATTGCTATTATTATTATTACTATTATTATTGCTATTACCGTCAGTTAATTTTTGTTTAGGTGCTGAAGAAACAATGAGTTCTTCATCAGCAGTTACTACACAGAGTGCCATTCCGAGCCCCATTCCGAAGGCCCCCATCGGAGCTGGCCGGACTCGGACGGCCCATCAAACTCCATCTGGGGCACGCACGCCTCAACAACAACCATGTAGCACAACCCCTACTGGCAGCAGTCGAACGTCTACCCAGCTGCCGAGCGCAACAGTGACTGCACGAGGAGGAGCACTTGGCGCGCTGCCAGAATCAAGGACATCTGACCAGAGGCATTCTGGAAAGGCGAGTCTTGTTCATCAAGTAGTATGCAATTGTGCTCAGATTCAAGTTTTGGAAATGGTGGTTTTGCTGGCTACAGATGGATTGATTGATTGATAGATATTTCATTTGAGTAATTAATTTATTAATTGTTTAGTTGATTGATTAAGGTGTTGCCAGTTTGTGTGCATTTGTATGTATGCATGCATATTGTGATGTGTTGGTGTATTTTGATATATATGTTATGTTCATATTCATTCATTCATTCATAGATTTGTATAGCGCCTCTTAAAGAGAACTACTCAGAGGCACTCTCGACTCCAGCACGGCCAAAAAGAACAGTTTTCCGGCGGACACAGAAAGTGTCAGAGGAAGAACTAGGAAGTAGGCGCAGGTCAGAAGGAAGACCATTCCATATGGTTGGGGCAACCACTGAGAAGGCATGGGTTTGTATAATTGCAGTACGGGCAAATGGGACTGAGACCACTCCCCTCCCCGCCGAGCGGAGAATGCGAGCAGTCCGAGAGGCTGAAACAGGCCGGAAGAGGTCCAGCAAGTAGGATGGTGCGAGACCCAGTTGACACCACCAACACATCCAGATATATCTGGCTATTAGTAAAGTGTCATCTGGAATTGCAGTAGAAGAAGAAGAGCAGCTCCTTAACACTTTCGCTAAGTTCAGATGCTACGGATGTGTATACATATCCCTCAGGTATCGGCTGTTCATGTTCAGCGTCCTGGTAACATTTCCTGCCACCTATTAGTAATAGTGGATATGTGCTGCTAGCTACCGAATGCATGTAAGATTATTTTTGGCACTGTCTAGTGAATACAAACGGAACGAATGAAGCATCTGCTTGTCAGCCATCACCAAGATGCTTAACCCATTCACCCTTCCTTTTTTAACAACCAATTGATTCACCCACCCATAAATGGTTCAATAACCAAAAATGGCTGACAAGCAGATGCGGCAAAATGCTTATACCAAATAAGTGTTTTGCCATAAATATAATGAATTAACATAAATTATTTGAAAAGGAAAAAGTATTGCACACAAGAAATTGTGAAGATGTATGAAAAAGAAACAGATGTGGCCAGTTTGTGAAAAAGCCGAACTGCGCTTTCAACTATGACTTCACGTGTACATAGATCGAATGGACCAACTTTTGTCTGAGAAAGTCATTGAAGTGGTACAGAAAGGTGGTCCTACCAGATGATTAAGACGGCTGTATGCAATGCATACCGTCTCTGCAAGAAACTTGGAGGAACTAGGCACCAGATATGGTTCAGAACGAATGATATTCAGTATCTGCTGGGAAGCCAAAATCGACCAGAGACAGCCTTCAAGCACCACAAGGCTTTGGACCCATCCAGACTCAGTGGAGAGTGGTCAGTATCTGGATGTTATCCCAGCCACCGCAACCTAAGCAGGACCTTGTAGGAAGTGCATTGTTTGTAGCAAACATGAAAAGCACATTTACATGTTATTTTTGTGAAACTTGAGCTGTGTGTAATACCATGTTGCAAATGGTTTCACACTGAACGTGATTTAAGGCACCCTACAGTGGGACAGTAAGGCAAACACATAAAAGGAACAGTTATTTTTGATTCTCTGAACAAAAGGATGTCAAACGGCAGTAAATAAAAATTTTCTAAGTTTTTTTGTTTTTTGGCCTATATTAGCCACGTCTGGCCATATATTGGTCCCAAGGTCAAAGTGTTAAGCTAGCTGGAGAGGCAGTTATGGGTATGTAGTATTAGCTACTTCATTTTCATATTATCAGCATTTGAGGGTGGGTGCCTAGTCCTCTCCCTCATTGTCTCATCTTTCTACCAACAGTGTATGGTCATTGGTCGTTGTACTCATTACAGCTGAGTTGGCTTGGGTCACAGGTGGAGCAGAAATCTCGAAACAGATTTCCACCTTTGTAGAGATTTGAAAATCTGACCTCTTGGTCGACAGTCCAGCACTTTAACCACTAGACTATTGAACACTGTCTAAGAATTGCACTAAGGTGCTACTAGTGTGTACCACTGTATTGTAATTTGTTTAGATTTGCATCTGCTGTAACTAATTCTTCATTGCTACTTGCTTGATTGATTGCACAGGAGGACAGTGCTAGCTTGTCAAGTGCCAAAGTGCGCAGTCGTGGGGGCGATGAGCCACACATAGGGAAATACCGGCTAATCAAAACCATCGGAAAGGGAAATTTTGCCAAAGTCAAACTTGCGCGGCATGTACCGACGGACAGAGAGGTATGAACTGTGATAGGAAGCTGTTCAAAATGGGCTATATAAAAGCCATGTTGCACTTACATTACTAGTTATGGGCTGCATGCCTGTTTGGTTTGTGTGTTTAGTCTTGTTACCTATTTGTCTTTATACAATACAATATAATTAAAAGGTGATAATGCCCCTTACAATTGCTCAGAGGTGCTTTATCTTTTTTGTATAAATATATAGGTCTTTCTGTCTTAATTAATGCTGGTATTTTGTCTGGTAGTTTGTCTGTCTGCAGGCCTCTTGGTCTATTTGCAGAATTTTAAGTTATTGGTCTGACTACTTTTTAATCAACAATGGCCTGTGACTGCTGCATTTCTCCTTATTGCATAAGTTTTGTAGAACTTTATATACATTAGCTCAGAGTAGAGTAGAATATATTCGCCAAATTGAGGCAAAATATGAATTGTTTAACAGATTTTACTGTGTACATTAAAATTCAGGTCGCGATCAAGATTATTGATAAAACTCAGCTGAACCCTTCAAGCTTAAATAAGGTTGGTAGTAGCCCATGTTTTTTTTATAATTTGTTTTGCGTTACTCTATGCAATGTAAACTGCCTTGCTTGAGTTTTTTAACCTTTATCTCCCTATACATTTCCAGTTACGAGGCTTAAAGTTATTGACTCCTACGTGTAGATAATTTATGCAGTATTGATGTACTAGGATAAAAAGGGTTAATTAATTGCTAGTTAACTGAAAGTTTGCTAATAGCTCGTGGTGTATGAGCGATAAGTCTTATGAGTGATGGTCCTATGAGCGATAGTCCTATGAGCGATAGTCCGTATACTTGATGAGAGTTGCTCTAAATCAGTGCTGTGCAACCTTTTTTGACACCGCGGGCCACTGAAACAATTATTCTTGAAGCCAAGGGCTGCACCATAAACTCTAAAGCAACGACCTAAATTTATTGAAAATTATTAACTTTGAGAATGTCAGTACATTTTAAACTTTAAACAAGTTTAATGTGTCATGGGAACTGGATTTTGTGTTCACGTTGTCAAATGATAAGCCAAGTTACGAGCGAATAGCCATGCAAATAGGCCAGTCTTTTTACTTGATTTTTTACACAAATTGCAAAAATTTAGCAGACTCCAGCAGGCCTTTGAAATCAGCCTGCGGGCTGCTTGTTGGACAGCACGGCTCTAAATGATGAAGATGTCTAATTGTTTAACGTTTGTGATTTTGTAGCTCTTTCGTGAAGTGAAAATCATGAAAGTAACAGATCATCCAAATATCGGTGAGGCATTAAAGTGATTTTAGTCATTAGATCGTCTTGCTGGAGCATTATGTGGTCATTTCCATTTCCGTATTTTGGACTACTGACATCACACACATTACCATGGGCTGCTGTTAAACTTCTCCCTAAAAGCATTACTAAAAGAGTTAACCTGACATCCTATGACGGCAGGAATGTTAGCTCGCCATGTAATGTCACTTGTAGCAATTTATCCATGAACTGTAACTGTCTGCTGAATTAGAACACTGCAGAATAATTTCAGTTCTGTTTTGATGAGAGGCATTGTTATCAAGTGCTTGCTGGGATTTCCAAGGTGGTTATCCACTTCTGTAGTTCTTTTTGCTCTCATGTAGCAGGTTTTCGTTTTCTTTCTAAAGGTCATTGCCAGCCACCTCCTGTTTATGAAGCCTCTTCATAAGTTTGAGTGTACTTTCCAGTGTATGCGGAGACTGAAATTCTGCTTGAAGAGTGCCAATGTGCAAACCACTTACCCAAGATCATTGCACAATGCCTGCTATAAACAATATTAATAGATTATAACTTGTAAGGGAAGCACTTTTCTGATTGTGTTGCACTGAAGTTATGATGTTTTATGGTCTGTAGTTAAACTTTTTGAAGTCATTGAGACAGAAAAGACACTTTATCTCGTCATGGAATACGCCAGTGGAGGTAAGTTGGTGAAGTACACTGTGAAATTACTGTATTTCATGCACATATCCCAAGGGTTTTTCAGATTTTACAAACCCTACACCTCTGTGTTGGTTATCTCACGGTGTGAGCTGTGGTAGTTTATTTTACAATATAGTGGTCACTGGTCACCAATGTTACGTTACGGGACACTGACAGATGAATTTGTGCAAGTGGCAACCTTAGAAGTGAGTGCTGAAGGTTAAATTTGTTTTGACTTAATTATTTTTTTACACTTTCAGAGGTAAAGGCTTGTTCATTTTGTTGTGTGTTGTATTGGTATCAGATTTGATTGCATCCATGGTGTTGCAATACAAACTGGTCCATTTAGTCTAAATTTAGTCTAAATATAGGAACCAAAGCTATTGTAAATGATTGCATACTACTAGGTAAAATGAGTATTATTAATGCATGAATTTACGGAGAACTTGTACACTCTAAGTATATGTCACATTAGCACCTAAAAGGGACAACTAGCCACTTGCTAGATGAGCGGTAAGTGCCCTCTTTACTAAGACCACAAATATTGATTTTATGCGTAATTGATGCAGCTGCATCTTGGTTCATGTTACTATGGACTGTATTATGTTGCATGGTAAACTAAGGCCAAATCCTGTACTAACGCATTGACACAACTATTAGATAAGTTCTATACAAGACATCCTTGGCGTGACTGAATTCAACGCAAACTCGTTTTCAGAGACGTTTTTGCGTCTAATGCAAGTAGAGTATACAAAGCAAAGCAGGCCTCCCTGTTATACAAGACTATTCCATTTCCAGTTACAGTTGTAGTCTTGTAGATTTTGTGTATATGGGATTCAATTCTCTGGTATTTTCCTTACCTTGACAGTGCATTAAAAATGTTCTCAAGTCCTGTTGAGGATCTGAGGTTTTGAAGTCATTCAATTAACTGATTTAGTTGTTCATACTTTGGTTTTCTTGATTCTTTCATTATTTTCTTGATCCTTTCATTACGTCAGTGACTGATTAATTGGTAGACCATAAGGAAATGATTGATTGCTTTATTGATTGGTTGGTCATAAATGAAATGATTGATTGAAACGGTTGATTGGTTTGCCATAAAGGAGATGATTAATTGCTTGATTGATTAATCAGTGAAAATTACTTAGCCATAATGATCAATTCCTTGATTTAGCCATAAAAGAATGGCTTAGAATCAAATGTCACTGGTTTGCTTGATTGATTGGTTATCTAACTAAACTAGAATAAATTTTATAGTTGCTCTATTTTTGCAGGTGAAGTCTTTGACTATCTTGTTGCCCATGGAAGAATGAAGGAGAAAGAAGCACGGGCAAAATTTCGTCAGGTAAACTTTCTAACCACTGCTTCTAGTATCTTAACACTTTGACGACGAGATGCATTCAGTGATTGGTTTCCCAGTCACTTTTAGTACATGCTCGTCGTTAAACTGTCGGACAACTGCTTTACATGTAAATATTTGCTTGACGATGATTACTTTGTTTTAAATAGCATGTTATTTCATTATTGTTACATTTGACATTGTTTTTTTTAAACGTTTGGATGATCTCATGCTTCAAATTTCTTGTTTGCAGATCGTTTCTGCAGTCCAGTATTGTCATCAGAAAGGAATCGTTCACAGAGATTTGAAGGTATTCTCATCTGAATTTATGAATGGCGACGCCTGTGAAATTTTTCCTTCAGATATGGAATAACTTTAATAATAAAAATTTTATTTTATTTTAGGTTTCAGACTGTGTACCATCGTACATTTCAGTTTACTGGTAAAGTGGTTTCTGATGGTATATGGTTAACATTGTGTATGTTACTGACCGAGAAATTCAATTAACTTTGGTTCTTGTGTTTATCATTTGCAGTATGCTGGCAATTGTACTTACCATTAATGTAGAGTACAATATGAGATGATTGATTATTATTATTTTTATTATATTGCGTTAATGACACGCTTGAGGTCAGCAAATTAGAATCTTGAGTCATGAAGCAGTTGTGAGCTTAAGGTCCCTGTAACGCATCTGGAGATGAAGTGCGAACCCGGTGTTACAAGCCAAATGCTGTAACTGATTGTTTACCATGCGCTGCACAATTGATTTACCCAATGATTGATTGTTTGATTGACTGATTAAGTAATTGATTGTATCTGAAAACTTCTAGTGTTCCTATCCTAGCACTTGAGGCATCAGTTGGTGAAAAATGGTATCGCCCCACTTTGTAAACATATATATCTATATTCTTTAGGACATGAGGTTGAAATCCGTTGCACTTAAGGATCTATAACATCATCATCCTAATCATCATCCTCATTATTATTTTAATCAAAAGCATGAATTTAGGGTTTTGGTTTGTATTTGAGTGGAGTATAATGGATTATGCTCGTGAGAGCACTAATCTTTCCTACGGTACTGTACGGTTGCGAGACGTGGACAATGACAAAGAACATGGAAAATAAGGTTAACGCTTGTGAAATGTGGATATGGAGGAAGATGCTGAGAATATCTTGGACTGAGAAAAGAACGAACGAATCAATACGAGAGGAGATTGGAGTTGAGAATGAAGAGTCGTTAAAACAAACTGCGACAAGAATGAAGCTAAGGTTCTTTGGACATGTTATGCGATCTGATGGTCTGGAGAAGGAAATGATGCTGGCGTGCGGTGAGGGGAGGAGAAGACTGGGTCGCCCAAGGAGGAGATGGATGGATGAGATACAAGATGTAACTGGCATGAATTTGGCGGAATTGAGAGACTTGTCATCGAATAGGAGACGGTGGAGTGTGTTCACCAGGACGATCGCTAGAGCTTCACGAGCTGACAGCACAAGGTGACAAGGTGATAATGGATTAAGTACATTATGATCTATAACGTGTGCTATGTTTTGTCTGGATCAGGCAGAAAATCTGCTTCTTGATGCCGATCTCAACATAAAAATCGCTGACTTTGGCTTTAGCAATGAGTTTACGCTTGGAAACAAGCTAGACACATTCTGTGGGAGTCCTCCATATGCGGCACCAGAGCTCTTCCAAGGTGAGGAACAGCTGTGTTGCCTTTGTAGATCCTGCGCGGCAGTAACATATAGCCACCTTATGACTTTAAACTGACAATATATAAAGCACTGCAAACAATCTAGTACCTGCAGAGCTGTGCTATTAACACAGTTAAGCAGTTCAGCAGAGCACTTAATCTTTGGTAATTTTTGTAAATAAGTAAGTAGTCTTTATTAGTATGAGACAACCGCTCACACTTTACAACATCGATGCATACAACAGTGCAGCACAATGTCGGTAGGAAAAAAGCTGATGTAATATTATAAATAGTTTTAAAAGTCTGACTCAGTATACAGTAATATCTTTAGCTCAGAACTAACAGCATAAAACTTTACATAGGCCTTTGATTGGAATTAAAACTTAACAGGTTAGAGATTGGAGCAATCATTAAAACTAGCATTATTACAATTTTTATATTTGTACAGTGTACATTGAATGATTGATAAAGGATTTTTAATGTGGCAGTGTATAAAAATATGGTAATTCAAAAGTATTTTCCCCATTTTCCATTAGTTGAATTTTTGGAAGTGATGGGATGACTGGATGCTCTTAAAGAACTTGACTGATTATGTTAACGGTGTCTGTCGCTCATGCTTTTACTGCCTCTGTCAGCTCTGTACCATCCGACTCTGCCTCTCCTTTCATGCTGTCACTACTTTAATACATGCCCTTATCTGCACCAGGGTGGAGTTTGGTAATGCTGTCTTTGCTGGACTTTCACTAGCTAATATTTCAAGGCTTCAGTCTGTTCTTAATGCTATTGCCTGTCCCACTCGAAGTATCCCCAGGTTTGACCATATGGCTTCCTTTATGTGAGATACTTTGCACTGGCTCCCCATCCAGCAGGTTATTCAGTTTAAGGTCCTGACCCTTTGATGCGCTATTGTCTTGTCAGCTCTACTCTGCTGTACCTTATGGACTTCTGAATTTCGGTTCCCCTGGTCCTGGGTTGTAGCACCCTTTGGTCGGCTGCCCAGGGACTCCTGACTGTCCCTTGTATGTGTACTGCTACAGCTCAGTCCAGAAGCTTTGCCTACATGCCTACGTTTGGCCCACTAGCTGGAGTCGCTTTTCTCGAGCGCCTTCGTTTGTCCTTCTGCAGTTTTGCAAGCATCTGAAGTCTATATTTGACAGTGATTTCATTGGTTCAGATCAGGAGTGCCACTGATGAGTTTATTCTTGAATTGGCACTTAATAAATTTCAGATTACGATTACGATAAATCAGCATTATTTATGCAATTTCAGATTACAAAATGTAGGCAACTGAATGGTATCTTTGACTACCCTTCATTGTATTCTGTATCATACTGCTGTGATATATAAGTGCCTCTAAGGAGTTTTTCAAAGGTGTGTGTAATAAATGTGCAGGTATTTATAATTCTATTTATAGTGATAATTTTTAATGTGCTCAAAGTCACAGAGATGTGCATCTGAAGTGTGTTATATAATATGGCATTATAATGAGGTATTGCTCTGTGTAGTATATTATATTTAGGTTCTTTCCTGCATTATTCTGCTTTGTATTGTATTGCATAAGTGTATATTGTTTTTGTGTGCAGGCAAGAAGTACGATGGCCCGGAGGTTGACGTCTGGAGTCTAGGAGTGATTCTGTACACTCTTGTCAGTGGATCTCTTCCGTTTGATGGACAGAACCTAAAGGTCTTGTTTTCCTCTGCACTTACTTATCAATGTTCTTTTTTCGTAGTTTCTCTTTTTTCCTCGTAGCAGTGGTTAAAAAATAATCAGCATCATTTATGCACTTTCATATTGCGCAGAAGTCCTTAAACTGTGATCTTCTTTGTTCTTCTTTTACTTCACGAAGCACTGCCGGTAACAACCTAATTGATGCCAAAGTCATTCAGAAGAAAGTTAATCATTAGGCAAATAGTGTTCAGATATCTGCAAGAGTTGCCACTGGTGAACTCCCACAGACTTCAAGAGCCCAGTCAGCATATTTCCATCCAGAGTTAACAGGACACATTATGTTCGGATGTCCTGGACTACACAGCATTGAAGATAGGAGTGATGAAGCTGGCAACATACGCACCCCAACACCAAATAGTTCCTTGCATTGGTAGCTGTAGAAGATGCTCGATACAGATATTTGCCTCAACCACGAGGTCTGTGAAAACCTACAGCAGCGAGCCTGTTGATCATAGAAAGTCTCGGCAGTAGAATGGTTAGCGCCATGCCATGGACTCTTTCCAACTGAAGTTTGACAGTGTCATTCCTGTAACCTAAAGCCCCATCATAGTGGAGTCCACTTGTGCCACACGAGGTTTCAATACCAAGCTTCCGAACAACCTCCAAAACACTTGAAAATGACGGCAAAAGAGAGAAATAACTTCAAGAACGCACACTAGGTCATTTTAAAGTCTGAGCCAGTGGCGGCGCGTCGATTTTTCAAAGGTGGTGCGAAGCATCAGTGTGCCGCCCCTCCCCCGTAAGGCGGCAGGCCTGTCTAGTGAAATTTTGTCTGTGTTGTGTATATTGCAGTTAGTAGTAGCCTTAGCCATTAGTAGCCTAGTATAGAGCACAGTAGCAGATGATGCAGATCCGCTACTGGTGTCACTGTGTACTGCACACTTAAAGTACTTTTAGCAAGAGCAAATCAAATCAGAGGTTTTTTAGGGAGTAGTCAAAAAGAGGTCCGAGTCCGGTTTGCAGAAGGCCAAATCAAATCAGAGTGGGTTTCCAGAAAGTAGTTCAAAAGAGACCCGAGTCCAGTTTCCAGAGGGGCAGATCCAGGGAAGAGGCAGAGTAGCTGTCAAGGCGGGTGTCGTTTAGGGCGAGAATAATTGGAAGGAGGAGGATCAGGGTAGAAGGCCTACTTGAAACGGTTAGACCAGTTTTGAGTGGAGAACCAGATGGTGATAGAGGAACATGAGGAGGAGGATAAAGGACGGGTTGCAGTGATGATGGAGGAACTGAGAAGCTGCGGAATTCAGGTGGAGATCAATCCATAGGCGTGGTGCTGTGTTGAATATGGATCGGTTGGAGAACTTGAGATTAGTGACTGGCGGTTGAGAAAGACTGAGATAGGAGGATGATCGGGTGGAGCGGGTTGCCTCAATGGTGAAGAGATTACTGAGGTACTTGGGCCGGGAATATTATAGGGAGTTGTACATTTTTAACCATTGGGGTGATTTGAGGAGGAGGATGCTTGGGCGTTCTAGTGACAGCTCTGTCAAGTGAGATTTGGATAAGTTGCAGACGCTTGATTTGAGTGGATTCAAGGCTGAGGAAGAGGGAATTGCAGTAATCAAGCTTTGAATGAACTATAGAGGTAGCAATGGTGGAGGCAGTTTTAAGGTCGAGCATGGGCCGGATGCGTCGGAGGTCACGAATGTGCATGAAACAGGAGTGCGGGGAGTTGGAGATGTGGCTAGAGAAGGAGAGGTGTGCATCAAAAGTAATACCACATTATCAATATAATAAGCACAATCATTATTTCTAGAAACCAGAGGCGTAGCTAGGGAGTGCAGGGGATACATGTGTCCCCGGGCGCCGAAGGAATGTGCGCCAAAATGAGGGTTAAGATAAATAATTTTACTCTTAATTTTGATGCAGTTTTAACTAATTTATCCCAATGAGTTTATATGATTTAATTTTGGCGCCCTAAATATATCCAGTTATATCCATATTACTTACAAACCAGTTATCAGATATGATTTTGGCACCCCATTGAGCTCTAAGGGCAACATGCATGTACTATCTGTATTTTTCATATTTTATTTAATTAAAATTAAAATAGACATTCGACTATTTGGAAAATGTGAAATAGTAAAACGGGAAGGGGGCGCCAAATTCATAGTTTGTCCCCGGGCTCGAAATATTCTTGCTACGCCGCTGCTAGAAACTAGGCTTATAATGACCTGAATCGATTTACAACTAAGAAATGCATTGAAACTTGCATGAACAGTGAACATTTCCAGTTCACTGAATTATGATATTAAAGTTTCATTGAAATTTCTAGCAACAAATTACGTATTACGTAATAACTTCAAAGGAAACGCTACGGTGACCACAGGAAGCACCGAAAAATATATTCCAGGTTGTCAAAGTGCCGCCCCCCTCAAGTGGCCGCCCGGTGCGACTGCACCCCCTTGCACCCCCCATGCGCCGCCACTGGTCTGAGCAAGCAAAATTATTGAGCAAAATCTGCATTTGACCAGATAACTGAGCAAATCAACATGCTACAGAATCATGTAGCCATCGTGGCCATGCACGCTATGATGGGTTGTTGTGCCTTGGTACTTTCACAATTTCCCTACCTGTTAACTGTCTGAAGCCTGCATGGTCTCTGTCTCTATCCATTTTGAAGTTGATCTGAAGGACTTTTTGCTAAGATTTATGTGTATTTTGTTGTCAGGAATTACGCGAGCGAGTCTTGCGGGGCAAATACCGAATTCCGTTCTACATGTCGACCGATTGTGAAAGCCTACTGAAGAAGTTGCTTGTTTTGAATCCTGCAAAGAGAGCGAGTCTTGAGGTTATTTCGATCTTTGTTCTGCTTTTGTCTTGCTTTCATCACTAAAACCATTGTTGATATCTCATTGCATAATGTGACATTGACACACTACTCTTACCCACAATGGGAGGGTGACATGCTATGCGATCATTGTTGGAATGTTTCAAATTTGATCACCAGATTCCTCAATACAACAGCATTTCTTCATAGGACTATTAATAATAAATAGATAATTAATTAATAATTTTATAGTTTGTACCTAATGTTGCACGCTGTTTTGAGAGTGTTTTGGAAATCAGAAACCTTAAAGTTAGATGGAATCGACTGTAGCCATAAATGTACAGTATCTGCCAGTAGCTGTTGGCCATGTGCATACGGGAGTCATTATTGTGTGTGTATATGGGTTGAGTGATATCTAAACCATGGTTTATGGTTTGTAGGCTATCATGAAGGACAAATGGATGAGTATCGGTTATGATGAAGAACTAAAGCCATTCCAGGAAACGATTCCGAACCTAAACGATTCCACACGTATTGGTGAGTCTCTTGCATTCTGTGTCCAACTGCTTAAGTAATGCAGTATGACATTAGATTTGAAAAGACATTGATGAAAGCATATACCGATGAATGTCATTGAATTTTCGTGGCACTTTGTGATATTTAATTCAGCATCAATTTATTGTATGTATGCAGACAAGATGACGGCGATGGGCTATTCAAGAAAAGAGATTGAGGATGCTCTTGCTGAGGGTAGCTATAATGATGTCATGGCCACCTATCTTCTGCTTGCCAAAGATATGTCACAGGTGAGAACTAAGTCAAGATTTTTTCACGTCTTTAATATGGCTGCACTTCTAAAGCGCAAGGCATCAGTTGACAATGCAGAGTAGTTTTACAAATGATGATCCGATCATTAACTGTGTCACTTGTTAGGGTAATGAAAAGTGAAGTTTTGAATTCTGAATTCTTAAAATTCACTGTATGAATATTTGTTTTTGAACCACATCACATGTGTAAAGATTCAGTTTTCCCTTTGCAGGCCTTGCTGAGAATGACCAGCACTGAAGTTTTCAAGCTAACACTTGCATTGATGTTTGCTAAATGTTTGTGCTGTTGGTTAATTTAATACTTTAATGACAAGCTGTATGGTTTTCCCAGTAGCTGTTAGTGTCTCCTCATTGTCAAATAAAAAGTGCTAATGCTGCTCTGAAACTGCCATTGAAGAGCTGTGTAATACTAAATATTGACTTTTCAGCATTATCTCTTTTTATGCATAGTCTGGTTTACACACTGTATCATAAAGCTTATCCTTGACAACTTCGGGTTAAGGAGTCTACACTGTTTATAAGTTTCCATTGCCAATTTATCGTTAAATTATAATCTCCTTTTATGATTGTAACCATTGCCTTGTTATCCCATGTTTTAGCAGTTGGAGGCAAGTGCCTTGCAGTCCGGAAGCAGTCTTTCCCTCCGCCAGCCACAGACGTCCTCCGCTTCACATCCGGGCAACGATCCGACGTCTATTTCCATGACACAGTCCGTGACGCAAGCACCTGTCTCCTCGTCCGCCTCCTCCTCATCTGCCAGAGTCCCACGTACTACATCAGCAACAAATTCCCAGAAACGTATGCAGTTTATTTCTTGTGTCATCATTACCACTTACTACTACTATTTTAATTACTATGATTATTTTTATTAATTACTATGATTATATAATTAATGACTATGATGATCATAATTATTATTATTTTTCATCGAGATACATATGATCCCTTGCGACTGAAAACGCTCATTAGAAATAAAATTTAAATATTATTATTAAATTTAGGTACTTATTATTATCGTTGTATTAGTGTCTCAGTTATGAGTGCTAACGTTAGTAGAACTTTTAATTTATTTTGGCGTTTGTACTGTATATTGCCAGTTACCTAACAGTCTTTTACCAGAGTTTATCTTCTCGTGTAGTAATTTATATCAGTTCTTCCAATGTTTTACATGTTAACTGATTTTGGTACCTTCCCTTACCTTATCTTTTTGACCATTTCTACCGTTATCCTACTTTACCTAGCCACTGCTTATGTCTGCCATGTTTTACGTCAGCTGCCTCAGGCACCAATCAGATAATGCGCAGGCCTACAACGGCAGCAGCTACCGATTCATCCACATCAAAAGACAATGCCACACCCTCCTCCTCATCATCTGCCACGACAACTACGGTACAACGGCCGAAGACGGCCAGCGCCAGTGGAACCAGTACGCCTGTAACTGGAGGTCACGGAGAATTCTCGAAGGTGATGATAAACTAGTAATAACTGTTAATTAAATAATGATGCATTCAAACCTTGTCTTAGTTTTTATGTAGTTATATCTTATATTTTTTTTAAACCGCTATCTGATGACAAGGAATTTGTTTCAATGGTGGTATACATTACTGCATTAACAAGGAGTTGCTCAAGGTTTCTGCACATGATTGTTTATCCCAGGAGATGTTTAATACTACGCACTGTATTGGAAGTTACGCACTGAACCAGGCAGGCACCTTGTTATGTCACGATAGGGTAGATCAAGTCTTGGAGGGAGAAGAAGCTAAGCGCCATCCACAAACAGGACAATGTTTCCAGATGTTTGAGCAACTAATTGCCAGTTTCAGCTGGTTTCAAGCTCTAGGTGAAGGTGCTGATTTGTTTGTAATCAGAGCATTTAAACGGAACCTGTTCTAGATATCTGCTTGAGAGACACGTCTTACTGAGTCCTAGTGAAAGATGGCAGTATTGCTAAGTGTTAATGAAGGCTTTTAGACTCTGGCCTGACCTGAAAACTGAGCTACTGTGAAACTGAGCCCTAGTGATTCAAGATATTTATATAAAAGGTGCTTTCAGCTTCTATGGCTTGAGGAGCACAAAGAGTCTCCCATCAGCTGCATGTTATTGCCAATGTGTGCATGATCAGAGCAGTGTTTAAAGTACCCTTTGGCTTTCTGTTGCTTTTAAACAAGCGTTCATAGAAGAAATATATATATATATATATATATTTATATATATATAAAATACTTGTAAATACTTATATATTAAATGAGCATAATGTATCTAGCATGTTACTTAATCTTACAGAATGTACCTGCACGAACTACCATTCCGAAAAAGGTGACGCCTTCAAGGACAAGCGGAGCACCAGTTCAGAGGCGAACGACCTTCAACAGCAATGACACAGGGAACTCTGGACGTGGCATGTCTCTGGATCGCTCGGGAAAACCTGTCTCGGCCAACCCAAGCCCCGAACTGAAGAAGTTAGTTGGCTTTCATCAAAAAAGAATTCATTTGCCCCAAATTAAATTGCGTAATCCATTGATGCGGGCCTTATGTGTCGAATCACGTAAGTTGAACTATGCTGTATCGTGTTACAAAATGATAAGTTTGCAATTGAGGGGCAATCATTAAATCGCATACTTGGTGTTCTAATTACCAGTAACTGGATAGATGCAAGAATGTTCTCTTCCCATATCAGAAATTTTTTTGAATTAAACTGATGCTATGTCAGATTACTGTTACATTCCATTACACTACCTGTTGCATTGTGTTATCCAATCATTGCTGTTACCTTATTTTCTTAGCAGTAATCTTAGTAAGTTGCCCCGTTATGTATGCTAAACATGCATAATGTATATGCCACTTCTGGGTTTAAGCTCCAGAAGATACAGTGTAACATTATTTACTCGTTAGGTTTTTGGTGGTGTTATTTTAATCAAGAATGTTGCAATAGGTCACTGTTTTCGGCAATGTGACCACGCATCAGTGCGAGTGATTGACCAGTTACAGAGCCAAGGAATGTTAACTGGAATCACAATTTTTAAATTGTATACACGAAACAAAATGTTTGTGACATTAACGTAAAACAATATTATTCAATAATACTTAGTACAGTGTTCGTTCATACATAATGAACGGTTTTAAACATGTAACAGTAACAAAAGTATAATTGTACCAATATTATGAAATCTAACTTAATAAAACATGTCGTACATAATTATAAGCTGATGTTGAAAAGCACTGGTCCGCGGTAAGGCTGATAAAATAATTACCCGTCTGCAGCATAAGAAATTTGAGAAGCATTGATCTAGATGTGAAGTCAAGTATCAGCTACACCTATGAAAATATGTAAAGTCAATCAGAACATGACTGGTCCAAATTCTGCATGCACATGGGTATAGACGTCACAGCGCTGTAGCACATTACTAAATGACGGTTATACGCAGTTTTACATACAGTTGTATAGCACATATATATGTGACAACATGTTTTACCAAAAGTTTTCTTGATGTTTCTTAGCAAACTCTACAATGTCAATGCTGATAAGACGTCGGCTGCTTTTGGAATGCGAGCTCGCGGTCACATCAAGTCACCAAGCAGTGCATCTACCACCAGGCCAGAGTCGTCCATGTCCACGACATCTGCTACAGAGGCAGGTGGTGCATCCGGGACCCGATCTGCGCCTGGAACTGGATCGCTGCAGAGGAACTCCGGTGCCAACGCTGCAAGTGTTGATGTCACTGAACCAACTGCTCCAATAAGTCGACAGGGGTCAGTGAGAAAAGTTTTTTTTATTATGATGGTAATGAGGACGATGTTGATGATGATGATGATGATGATGATGATGATGATGATGATGATGATGATGATGATGATGATGAGGATGAGGATGAGGATGAGGATGAGGATGATGAAGGTAAGTGATACCATTGATTGATGATGATGTTAGAGCATTAGGATCATGACTGAGAGTGAGATTGGCTAAAGATGAGGTCTTTCAGCTAGACAGCAAGCACAGAACAGTTTTCCAACAAAACATTAACTTCTCTGACATTAACAGTTTGGTAATAAATTGTGAATGCTTGTAAATTATGGATGGGTAATCACTACACGAATGCTGCTTTCCTGTCTGATTGGACAAGCAATTACATCATCTTGCAAATTCCTCTCTCTCTCCTGCAGATTTAATCAACTATTTGTGCTATCTGTACTCTGAATTTCCAATTCCCAAATTCTGGGGTAGTGAAATTCAGGAGTACGAGGAACGTTCAATAGGCTTTGAGCCTAACCTATTTAAACAAAAGGTATACGAATGAGTACACATAGTCACCGCCTTTGTCAATGCACAGTTTGTAACTATCTCTGAGTCTTCAATGCCAGTAAAATAGAAGAGTTCTGACTGCCCCATCAACCACTTGAGCTCATCATTAGTCGAAAATCTCCATCCAAGGAGGTGTTTTTAAACTTGGAAACAGGTGGTAGTGTTTTTTTAACTTGGAAACAGATGGTAATCACTTGGTGCAAGGTCAGGAGAGTGTGGTGGATGGCGCATTTGTTGAAATCCACATTCAACTACAGCAGCTTGTCCAACATGTGACCTATGGGCAGAATGGGCAGATGCATTGACTATCCTTCATTTTCTGATCAAGCATTTGGGATACTCATCGCGCACAGACTTTAGTTACTAACAAGTGGTGATGCAGAATCATCTTAACTGAACCAGTGCTAATGCCTACGATGTCAGCTATCTGCTGCTGTGTGAGTCAATGATTCTACGATTTTGCAAGACAGTATTCTCTACAGCACAACAGGTTTTTTCACAGACAGCTTCAGATGGGCATCCAGACCAGGGCTCATCTTCAAGACTTGTTCTGCCTAGACGAAACTCGGCAACCCAACGCTTGATCATGGCATATGATTTTGTTACAGGTTCTGTACTGGGCCTCCTCCTGTTTGCAGTATATGCCACCCAACTCAGTTCATGCGTTATTATAGAGGCTACCATCTGTATGCTGGTGATATGTAGCTACTCCTTTCGTTTGATGGTACTTTGTCTATTCCCACTCTCCAACTACTTCTGTTTTCGGCAATGTGACTATGCTGATATCTTCAACTCTCTTTTGGACTACTACAACTTGTTTAAACATGGCACAATATTCCTTTATTTTCTTTCTATATTAAGTTTTTGCTCTTAAATATGGTTATTTTATAGATCAAGTATGCACAGTTTATCGATAAACTGTGCATACTTGATCTGTAAAATAACCATATTTAAGAGCAAAAACTTAATATAGACTTAAATACAGGTTATAGCGGGTATGAATGGATTGGCATACATACCTGATTACTTGCATGCATGTGCAGTGCATGGATGCTTATTTCTTTCCAGGGTTACAACCCTCACGTCTCCTCGTGCTCTTCCACCAAGTCAGGAGTCTCCACAGCCGTACTCCAGATTCCCAAGGGCGGTGAGTGGCAGACGCACCTTCCATGGAGGTCAGGTGACCGACCGGCGACAGATTGGTGCCCCGGTTGCAGGAAACGCTGTTTCCCTGCTGAACAGTCCTGGCATTCAGCAAGATCCACAGACCGGTCGACTGACGTTCCTTGATAAACTGACTTCCAAATTTAGCAAACGGTTGGCACTGCATCTGTTTTGCTTAAGATTTCGTTTGCGTGATTGTGATGTTGTTTATTTGATGTCTTCCTCTGTATACTGATTTGCTGGAGGCAGATAATCACTTGAATTGATCAGTTTCTATCCACTTAATTACTTACTCCATCTTTAGCTTATTTGACTTTTCTGCTGCGTCAAAACCTAGTGATACTTGTCTTACATTACTTGTTTTACCTTATGTTACTTTAACGTACTTTAGCTTAATTTGTCTGGCCCATAACTTTATAATATGCAACTGATAACTGATTGCCTGTGCCCTAGGGCAGTTTATCTGTGAATTTAATTGAGGCAAAATACAGGTATGGTATCACAAAGTTAGTGTCTCATATATATTTTACCTTACCTTGTCTGTTTCATATTATTTGAATTTAAATTTGAATCTATTTGAATTTAAATTTATTTTTCTTTTGCGTCTGTCTGCTTCACCGAACTTTATCTTTCCTTATCTTACGTTATGTTTGCCTTCCATTGTTGTACCTTGCTTTAGAGTGAGATTTATTTGCATTGACTTCAAAAATCGGCCTTTTGTTTTCCTTGCTTTAGCTCAGTGAATGAATGGCAGGAAAATGATCAGTCGAAGCCTCGATCGCTTCGCTTCACATGGAACATGAAGACGACGAGCGCAATGGATCCGAACGACATCATCATCGAGATCCGAAAGGTTCTTGAGGCGAACAACTGCGACTACGAGCAGAGCGAGCGATACCTGCTGCTGTGCGTCCACGGTGACCCGAAAACCGACTCTGTTGTCCAGTGGGAGATGGAGGTCTGCAAGCTGCCTCGTCTCTCCCTCAACGGGGTCCGCTTCAAACGCATCTCTGGCACATCTATCGGTTTCAAGAACATTGCGTCAAAAATTGCCGACGAACTGAAGCTGTGAGGATGAAGCGAACCGTGTCTGACCTCTGCCGGCCGGGTCGACGAAGCGAATCGCATGCTGGTGATTTCTGGTGTTTTCATTTTCGTGATTTTGACCCCTAGGTTAATGAAATCTTGTCGTTTCTTTATTGGTTGTTAGTATCCACGTGCGGATGCAAGCAGTATGGTTGTTGGCGTTAAATTGGCTGGTTGTTAGCCTCGAATTGGAGAATATGCATGGCTACGCTGAATCACGACAGATGCAAATTGATTTTGGTTTGCGTCTAAGCTGTGAAGATTTGGCAAGTGGTAGTTTTTTCGGTTGTGGAAGGAAAGAAGGTTGACTTGTACTGGTTGAATAGCCCAAAGTACTGTGTATAGTTCCAATCATGAATTGGCACAATTAACGTATTAAATCGTTGATGGCCCTAATTTATGAACAATCTGAACAAATGGTCAAAATTACTAATCAAGGGATGATGATGTCCAAAATGACAGGGAATGTCATAAAAATAGGATTAAATTTTCAGAACTCCATGGTCTGTTCAAAACAGGCCAGATGAGTAAATGGATATGGTTAGCCCAGTTAAATAGTGAGAGGTCAGTAAATAGCTCCAAATAATTAGGTAACGTGATTTAGTAGAACAGAATTCTAATTCTTTGTGCATAAGACAAATTGTTTTGCTTTTTGGACATTGCTGAAAAGGGCTCTAAGACAGAGAGAATTTTGTTATTTGTGGTTCCTATCTTAAATAGGAAAAATTTCAGATGATTGTGAGTTTTTTGTGAAAGAAAGCTATGTACCAGTATTTTAGTTGTCATAAAAAGAGAGGCATATTCAGTAAGAATCAGAAAATTTCAGCTCTGCTGTAGTTCTTGTGAAAAGCACAGAATATGCCAAGTATTGGCTGAAGACGGAGCCAAGACTTGAAGCTTTTGTAATTAGCTTGATGCACGCTGTTGGGATTGTGAATGGAAATATCCAGAATTTTTGTTTCGGTTGAGAGAAGAGCAGTATCCAACTGCTATTTCGTATGTCACTTACATTGATGCATGCAAAGCGACCCGTTTTCATTCCGCTGGCAGATGACTATGATCGTGTTAAGAGGCATCGGCAACATGCTTCATTTGTAATCAGACTAAGTTGCACAGCGTAGAATGCATTTTAGATATTTGTTGTAAATTTCCTGTAAATTCTGAAATCATCTAAATACTGCATTGTGAAAAGAGGCAAGCAGTGCCCCGATAGTTGCGCTTCAACCTCAATATAACACGCTTCTGTGGCCAGTTTGCTTCAAACACAGGGTCCGAAATCTTTTCAGTTGACTTTTGCTGCTGTGATGTTGCAAATCAAAATCAACCTAGAAATATCATGACTTGACCGTATTCAGTAATAAGAGCGGTGTACCATGACGTGCAGCTTGGCATCTGAAATCCATTTCGTGTTATATTGAGGTTTTAGAGTAGAACAAACCCAGATTTTGCATGATGCAAGGAGATTTTTATCATTAGCAAGACAGAGGTATATGACATATCGAAACCTGTGGGTAGAGGATGCATTATTGTGTAGAGCAACCAGGAAATTTGGCTAGATGATGTAGCACATGTGTAAGATATCCTATCTGTATAAATAGCCCAACTGTAGATATATCCCCAAATGTAGAAATTGCCCAAGTGTAGATATAGCCCAGTGTAGAAATAGCTTCCTGTAAGAAGAAAAACTCAGATGAATTGACCTCAAACAACCTGGCCAGTTTATTAAAAGGCCCTGACCAACTTGTAGAACTTGCCTGCTTTAGTGAACAAATCTAAATAATTACTCTAATGCAATTGGACCATATGCCCATTTTGTATACAAATAGATGGTGAACTTGTAAAAATTAATATGGTAATGTATTTAATGTAACTGTCTTATGTCGGATGTAACAGATCTATATCCTTTTGATGTATTGTCCAAACTTTAAGCCACCCAAACTTAGGAGTTTAGGATTAGCCCAAATTACCTAGCTCAGGTTTAGAAGTATGCCACCTTCTCTTTAGTTAAAAAATAAACTTTAGAATTATTGCAATGGCCAGAGTGTGGGATGGAGAAAGCTGGCCTGACTGGTGTACCTCTGTCTTGAAGTTGTGATGCTTTTTTCAGGCTGTGTTGTAGCTGTTATATTGCTGTTATCTCTGTCTGTCTCTCCACTTGACATGGTATGTCTGTCTCTCAGTCTCTAAGTGTCTTATCTCCTGGAATTTGGATAATGATATGTGTTGTTACTACTATATGGAACATACTTCACAGTTTTAAACATCTTTAGCATTTAAGCAATTTTAAAATAATGATACAATTATGACTAATAATAACAATAGTGATAAATATTTTTATTAATATTTACTATAATTGCTATTATGACTACCTTTCCTATTAACAAATCAATACTACTGTTACTGTAATTATTAATTGTTTTGTTTAGCTTATTTTTGCTGCTTTTAAAATGCCTTCTGTCTCTTCTTACTAACCATGAAGAATCTTTTATTGTTTAGTAGCTAAGTGGTGTAGCTGTTCTCTTTTGTCAGTTTGTCTGGGATTCTAATCCCAAACCTTGTATGAAATTGGGGTATTTTTCTCTAGCCATGCAAACTAAAGGTTGTCCGGTTGCGTTAGGTTATTCAGTTGTCCATGTGATAGAGGTGCCAGTGGTTCTGAACAGTGCGTTTATCAACGGTAAAATTCCCTTTATCATGTTGCGCTTTTTTATCATTTGCGTTTTGAAAATCTGTAGTCTGCATCTTTAGTTACGCTTTTGTGTTACGCTGTACGATGTAGTTGTAAATCGGTTGCAGTTTTACTGTAATTTTCTTTTTGTTTTTGACTCTGGTTATTGTGATTTATAGAGAGAGTCTGGTGACAGTATTTGGGTATTCATAGGATTTCTAAAACTATACCTGTGAAATTATTTTGCAATTCTTGTCTGAAAACTTGGCATTTTGCAGCCAGAATTGTTTCTTATTGAAATGCTATTATTTTTCTGGAACCCAAAGGAAGATCTCCCAAGATCAATGTTCAGAAATAACATACTTTTATTTTCATTTTATTGTTGCTATTAACGGTATCTTGCTATTATTATGCTAATTTTATTATTCTTAGATAAGATGAGCCCTTGGAGTTGAAAAACAGGAAATATCTTAAACTACCATTCATCATTCCTGCTCTAGTGTGTAATCAAAATGATACCGGTTACATATTTAATATTATTATTATATTGTAGTATTGTTAATGCCTGATTTAGAGTAAGTTTTCAGGTAATTAGTGCAGAACTTCTGAGAATTTTTCTGGTAAAATCAGGGCTTAATAACAGGATTGTATGATTTCAAGGCTTAGTCTTGGTCTCATTCTGGGTCTTGGTAACTAACCTATTGTCTCAGTTTTGATCTTGAGGTCTTTTCTTGACTTTTTAGAAACTGTCATGAACAAGTGGTCTCAATAAGTCCCATGCAAATTGTTCTTAGTTCTTGCGATATATAAAATTGGCATTTGCCAATAGGAACAGATGACGCTATTCTTAAGGATCTCGTTTTCGGAAAATGTAATGCTACAGATGTATTTAGGAAAAGCTGGGAAACTGGAAGGCCTCTTTGAGTTATTTTTATCATTTAGTCTGTTTTACCCAGTGGAATAAATTCCAGAAAGCCTTGGTCTTGTACTGTCTTGGACCTTTGTCTTGGTACCATACAGTCTTGGTCTCAGTCGTAGAACTTCACTGTCTTCTCTTGGTCTTGAAGTTTTAAGTCTATTTTACAGTGACAGTTTCGGTGGGTTTAACGACTCTTGGTTATAGTAAAGATGAGTTGGGTTGCCCTCCTTTACGCTTGGGACTAAGCACCAGTGCACCACCCAGGTGTGGCGAGAGTTGACGTCGTCTTGGCTTGTGATGATCATAATTATTAGGAAGTTGCTGATACCAAGTTAATAATGTTGGAGTAAGTTGGTTGTCGCATATACTTAAGTGTAGAAAGGCGCTCAGCATCAATTAAGAAGGCTTTTGTCTAGTTCCATCCAATTCTTGCGTCAATTAATACGCACTAGCATAAAAACCCATTCCTCGCTCCATCTTCGAGGCTTATTTAAACATTATTGTCTTAACGGCTAGTGTTGATAATGATGATAATGATGGTAATCGCGCAGACTCTGATGGTTTGAATTGAGCATGTGGAGAGACTGCCAGCTGACGGAACTCGGCACAATGCACTAGGCCTACTGTACATGTATGCAAGATTCAAAGGGAAAAGAAACAAAGGCAGAACAAGACTGCGTTTGTTAGACAATATAAACGAAGACTAACAAGACTTCGACTAACACTGAAAGGAACACTGGACCGTGACGATAATGATCAGCGACAACGGAGATCATTTGTTCGTACCCATAGCCGCTAAATGGGTGGCATCAGAAACTGATGATTGTGGTTGTGCTGGTTCGTGTCCACTTGTGGATTATGCAACACTGGATAGATACGAGTGTACTGATTTACGTTTTGCCCTAAAGTAAGTTGGTTGTCGCATATACTTTAGTGTAGAAATGCGCTCAGCATCAATTAAGAAGGCTTTTGTCTAGTTCCATCCAATTCTTGCGTCAATTAATACGCATTAGCATAAAAACCCATAATTTCCTCGCTCCATCTTCGAGGCTTATTTAAACATTATTGTCTTAAAATACCGTCTTAAAATTATCGATCGGAGATCGGAAGACTCGTCTTCAGTCGACCAACCTGCTCAAATAGGCGCTATATCAATTGTCAGCGTTCGTCGGTAGGATACGTGTTTGCGTGTGCGGCCATAGTTGGATGAGAAGCATATTATCTTGGCTGCGATCTAAACTGGAGGGTGGTTTAACGCGGACACTACTCGATTCTCTTACGGCACTGTCTCAGACTGGGTGTCGAGTAACAAACCCTCCTGCCCCACTCTTCACGCGTGACGCCCCAACCGCTTGGCATGCTTGAATGACCCTCGCGAGCCAGGGTGGGGGTATTCGGGGTCAGAGGGCGTAGTCTCGATTTTGTGATTCGCTGAAGCCCCCCACACATATCGGACGTGCTGGGGCTGATTGACGGCCGGGTGGAGCCATAAAGAGGGGATAGCCCGGTGGGATAGCCATGCGCGGGATGGTCGATTGTGGCTGTGGGGGGACGCGGGTTGTGTGAAATCAATTAGGATGCCGAACCGGTGCTCGGCGTAATTAGGAGGCGCGGTATTAGTGCGTTCAGAAGCAGGTGATTTGTTGGGTGTATCGCGCTAATTAGCAGACGAATTGAGCCGATGACGTAGCGGGTGAGCAGACGACAAAGCGTCAATTGAGCTGACGATGCTACAGCAAATGAGAGCAGATAACAAACACATCGTCAATTAGGCTAAGCAGACGATACGCCGCTTATGAGCAGACGGTCAAGTTATTGCTTCAGTTGAGCAGCCGACAGCGGGCAGCAGACGTCCATTTGGCAACTTTCGCTTGCTTGAAGAATCTCGTAACCGTTAAAGGCGAGTCTGAATGCTCCTTGACCATGGTAAGGTATATTCCGTGGGTCCAGTTAGGTTTACGCGGATAAGTAAACAAGTCGACTAATAAATAGCCTGCTATTCAGACTAGCCTAGGTTGATGGCAAGGGCTAGTAGCGGTGGGTCTGTTCAATTTGTGGAGTGATAGGCCTAGTTGATCGGTTTACGTTGGGTAGGCCATGCATGAATTGAATAGGCCTACAGAAGGCTATGCGTGTGATCTCGTCATAGCAAACGCGTCGGAGCTTGGCTTTCAAGTGACGCTGTAGAAACTTGGAGTTTACGATTATGATTAGGCCTATTTTGTATCTGAAGATGAAATTTAATAATAATAATAATAATAATAATAATAATAATAATAATAATAATAATAATAATAATAATAATAATAATAATATTTTTTCTTTAATTATTAAGCGCCTGCAAACGCACTGCGCTGTACATGTAGGCCTACATGTTATGCGATAAACCTTAACTACTAACAGAACAGACAGCCTGCAATACACGGCGCAAATTGCAGCCTACAAAGCATGTCCGCCTATGGGACTCGATCTCTGTACCTCTCGCACTCTACGCCAGATGTTATCCAATGCGCTATCGCCCTCCCCCCAAGTTAAATGTAGGCCTAACTGTAGGCCTACACGTTTCCCTATGCATAGCGAATGTCTGGCCTCGACTCTACTAATTTTTTCGATGAACTGATCGTTAGAATTTAGAGTAGGTCTAAATCTCTCCATAGGCCCCCCCCTATAGATTGATCAGGCCTACCGGATCGCAATCTTGTAATCTCTTGGACTTTTACTCGGGATCGAACCTGTTACCGGACAGATTTGACTTTGAATAAGTTAGTTTCGTTATTGTTGGCGCTGAAATCGGCCGATGAACAAGAGTTTAAAGTCTCAACGCGTTGTAATGTTCCTTAGCAGGGTGTGGTAGCTGGTAGACCCGTTGTAAGGGCCGCTGTCCGAAACGAGGGGTGTAGGCCTAAAATAATGAATCACTATGCGTGAGTGTCTTATAATAGAAGCCGACCGTGTGGGTTTAAATTTATAGGGCTGTAGCTGCAGGTTGCGTTTGGCACGGTTTGGGTCCATGGTGTTGTATAGTATCAACTTGGGTCTGGCCTTAATTTGTCGCTCTCTTTTTTCGGGACTTTGGAGCAGGGACAGCGAGGCACGACATCAGCGTGATGCAGCTGAACGTCCACATCCCGCGGCGAGTGACGGCAGGTAGTTTTGAGGGGTAGGGCATCAGCCCATGCACATTTCAGCCGGTGGCCGATATATATATTGGCCCTGCGTCTTTGTACGTGGGTCTATATAATATCATATGCAGAGCCTCTGTATGCATGTCTATGTATAAATCTATACGTCCGTAACCTTTCGGGTGATAGGCCGGCTCTCAGCGCGGTTTTCAAATGCAACCGAAATATGAAATTTGATATCGGTCTTTGGGTACGCGAAGTACTTGCCCCGTCTGTGGATGGGGAGAAGGACGTGCAAGGGAGGGAGAGTTTGTGGGTATGCGGGTGCACAGTGGGAAGAACGGGGAGGGCCAAGGGCGATTATTAGATTAACTGGCCGTCGGCCTTAAAATCACAACGGCGAGCGTTAGCCAATACTATGCAGGAGGAAGGACGAAAACAGTCGCAGTGCACATGCAGGCCTACATTATGCATACTGTACAACTAGGCCTAATATAATTTTCAAAACTTCGTTTGTCTACAGATGTTCAACATGGGACGTATTTTCAGCGAAAAGTCGGCCACATTTAGCGAAGCGGAATTATGAGGGATATTTTTATCACGCCGTTTTCACGTTTTTCTCTTGTTATACGGACTTTTGGACCCTGAATTCTACGACATCCGTCGAAAAGGGTCGATCGCCATTTTTCAAAATGGCGTCGTCATCTCATGGATAGGGTTCGTGGGGTCTGTCGGCCTGACCCCAAATCAAAGCTTCACATTATCCGTTCAGCCGGGCGGACGGACGGATCAGCGGCCCATGATAGTCTCTAGGGCCGTGTCGACCACGGCATGTCCTCCCGACGGAAACGATCGACGCCTGCCAGGCTGGCCAACGAACCCGGTAGGTTCATGCTGCGATATTCCGCGGCTGTACGTGAATTCATATAGCGCCGGTGTGGCGTATGCCGTGGGAAAATGAATGCACTGTTATCCGGGCAAGCTGTCAAGAGCTGTATAGATGTTAATTTATGCAGCACCCGATTGACGTTTACAACTGTCTCGAGGGCTGGGTACGTGAATTTGTGTAGCGCATTATTATTTGTCATTGTAGGCCTATATAAGATATATCAATCGAGGTTAACAAACAGGTTAAAGCAGTGGTAAAATGCGGACGATGTAACGGAATGTATAGCTAGTAACTTTTATGGCCTTTATAAGAGCATATAAAAAGATTTGTAGTTTAATATGAACCCTATCAGTTGCTCATGCTTCTTTACAAGTTACAACAATTTGTGGTGCACTATAAATAGACAGGTTGACAATAATAGCATTTGAAAGATTTAGTAACACAACTGTAAATAGTAATAGTAATTTTATTGTTTATTTTGATGTTTATATTTACAAAATTTCATTTTGAAAAGTCAACACCTTTCAAAATCCTTATCTGCTTTCAGTAGAAATCATTTTGGCTAAAAAGGTCAGACACCTGGTGTCTGTTAACTTGTAGTCTCTGTATAGCCTGGACATTTATATAGCTCCTTTTAGGGATGCTGTCAAAGATGTAGCAGCCAACAATCTGCAAACAGCTGTGGCACTGATTGTCATCGAACAGAAGTAGGCTTACGTATTACCGCAGGGTGCTATATAAATTTTCAGTTGTGTTATAACATTGAGCATTACAGGCTTTACAGCATGTTGAATTTGTTAGGCATATTAAACAGTTTTTTTGAAAGGTGCCATTTAAATGTTCAGTGTTAGATAACATCACACTGCTGGCCAAAGCTTGACAGGACATTAATGGTCTTTTCAAGAAAATGTGGTATATAAATATTTTATTACATCGCATTATACTGTGGTGCAAAGGTAAGTAAGGATTCAGTGACAAATTTATAAAATGTGTTTGAACAGATGGTGCATGTGTACAGCCAGCATGTCATACAAAGCATTTGCTAGTCTCTTAGAATTAATGTCTAGTAGTAGTCAACACTAATGGAGCCATCATGTGTTATGCTGTCTCGTGGTATTATTATTTTCTTTAGTGTTATTATTACTAATGTGAATATTTTTCCTACGCACAAAGTGACACAGAAATGTAAATCTAGAGTGTTGTTAGTCGCTTCATCAACTAGATAAAATGCAATTTGATATCTTGCAGACGTGTGAAAGCTAGTGGGAAATGGCAAGTGCTTAGGCATTTGTTGGAGAAAGAAAAACAGCTCGGGCAGCTGAGAAACATTGGTAGTTGTATTACATTGGTTTGTGATCACAGACTGTGGCTTCCAGTCAGACATTTGAATCTCACAGGCATGCAGAATTGGTGATAGGACTGCAGACACATAGTGCACTTTATTGCCAGATTAAAGTTATAAATGGTCAGGTCACTGATGGTGTGTGCTACTTGTAGATGTATTAAACCAAGAGTGCCACTTGCCACTACATTCTACTTGCCACTGCATTCTAGTTGCCACTACTTACATACACACAGGTTTACAACAACTGACAAAACTAATTTTAAACATTTTAGATTTAATCAATAGCAATACAAACCATGCCATCTCTTTCTGGAAATCGGACTTGGACATTTTTCTGACTACTCTCTGGAAACCCCCTTTGATTTGGTTTGGCCTCCTGGAAATCGGACTTGAACCTCTTTTGGACCACTATCTGGAAACTGACCTGGTACCCTGGAAATCGGACTTGGACCTCTTTTGGACTACTCTCTGGAAACCCCCTTTGATTTGGTTTGGCCTCCTGGAAATTGGACTTGGACATCTTTTGGACTACTCTCTGGAAACCCCCTCTGATCTGACGTAGCGCTCGTGAATAGGCTGGTGTCCTGCGCTTGGCCTTCGAGTGGCGCTTTAGAAGTTTGGAGATTACGATTACGATTACTTTTCCACTACTAACTGTTGCCACATTATTACACTACATTACATCACACTTTGCAAAGCTCAGTGATGCTTTACCTTTGAAAGAGATGGCATGGTTTGTATTGCTATTGATTAAATCTAAAATGTTTAAAATTAGTTTTGTCAGTTGTTGTATACCTGTGTGTATGTATTTGAACATTTATATAGCACCTCGCAGGATTGAAACAAGGGTATCTAACAGATTTTAAAAGGAGTGTCCGAAGATAAGCTGAAAATAGTTTAAAATATCATTTGGCTATATTTGTAGTTTTCTGTATGGATCCGTTTATACTGCTACCCATTGATAAATATTTTTCATAGTTAATATTTTCTCGTGGTGATGTATGTGGACAATTGCTATATGGCACCTTTTTAATATCTCACAAAAGTGCTGCTTATGCCAACCTAACTGATGTTACAGTCACTAAGAATAAAAAGTTAATCAATATTATGTTAGTCAAAGTAGTAGGTTAATTATTAGTTAGACAAAGTAGTAGGTTAATAATTAGTAATCAGATAAAGTAGTAGGTTATAATCAGTAATTAGATAGAGTAATAGGTTAATAATCAGTAATCAGATAAAGTAATAGGTTAATAATCAGTAATCAGACAAAGTAGTAGGTTAATAATCAGACAAAGTAGTAGGTTAATTAATCAGACAAAGTACCTAGTGGGTTAATTAATCAGTAATCAGAATAAGTAGTAGGTTAATGATCACATATCAGTATTCAGTAATCAGACAAAATAGTAGGTTAATAGTCACTGATCAGTAATCAGACAAATTAGTAGGTTTATAAGAATAAGAGTGATTTATTAAAAGAATAAATATATGATGATCTGATCTGTAAACACCACAAAGAGATCTGCAGAAATGTTTTCAAGTTATTTTAATTTGCACCTTTCTGGATCTTTTAGATGGCCATGTGGTAGTACCTTTTCAAGGTTGTTAAAGACACTTTTCAAATAGCCAACTACATACCCTACATATTATTAGCAGCAGGAGGTCTATTTAGCCAATAGATCTATAAATAGCAGGTACATTTATGAAAGGCAAGTCCTTTATTTTTTAGCATTACTGATCTTATTTTCTGCATTTCAGATTTAGTTATTCAGTGATTGAGGTTCATAATTATAATATGTCCATAAAGTATGGTATTGATAGATCTTGTTTTCTGCATTCAATTCAGTTGTTCCGCGGTTGATCCGTTAGTCAGTGATTGGTGCAGAGGGAACTGGAGACAGCTTTTGATTGATTCCAAATGCCCCTCCTGTCTTCCTCTGTCCTGAGGCAACTGACCACGCTGCCCACTCTGCCCAGTGCCGAACTGTCAGTCTGACCCCGCCTTGACCAGTCATTCCTTCCCAAATGTTTAATTTCCTCGCGTCACTCTTGCATACCCTCCGTCCTTCCCTCCAGGGATTGTTTTAACGTGCAATGATACACAAAATGTGCAGTGATGAAAGGCTGTTAACCGCTCTTTGTGCATGAAAAGAATTGTAATTCATAATTATTTATGATTTTTATGTGCTCTGGCGCTGGCCATGTGCAGTGATAAATTTTCCTTAAAACATGCCCTGCTTCCCTCCTTCGTTCCCTACGTCCCTCCGTCCGGTTGTCCGTCTGAGCCGCCAGCGATGACGCGCTGACAGTTTCTGAGCCGGGGATGATTGTCAGACAGGGCAGAGGTGATTCGAACTGGCCCCCACCCGTTGGCCACTTCTGATATTAATCTGCCTTATCCGGCTGTTTTTGTCCACCGGGAAAGAGTGACGGACGGGGTCAGCATGAATGACCTTCTGCTGGATTTATTTATTTTGTATTACATACATAATGCTGAAACTCTTTATACCTACACCTATGGCTGCTCCAGGGATGCTTCTCTTTTTCTTCGGTATTTATAATACATGTTGCATCTGTGGTCTATTTAATTATATTAACTTGCACTTTATAAATATTCACATAATAATAATAGTAATAATAACAATAACAACAACAACAACAATAATAATGATAATAATAATGATAATAATGGTGGTGGTGGTGGTTGTAGTAGTCGTAAAGCAGATGGAAGCATCAGAAATCTGAACAGAATTAAGATATTGCAGCTAGTGTAAATGAAAGCCTGTATAAGTTTCACTTGGAATATGTAGAAGGTTAGAGTATGACCATGTTGCTGATGATTTTAATGTGAATATAAGATTAGTTTTAAACTTAAAAATGTGTATAGTTATGTATGACCTTATTGTTTGAAAATAACTCTAAAGTTAATCTATGAATATGCACAATGTAATTGGCGATTACCATTTTTCATAGTGCATCTTATAACAAACTGAGAATGCTTACATACTCCCTCAAATATATGGCTTAACTTAGTTACAAGATTCATTAAGCCTTAATTGGAAGTAATATCCAAGCCAAAGTTAAACAAATCCGACCCATCCGAAAGCTAAGATAAAGTGGATGGGATGTAAGAGAGCTTTCTGAGTCAGAATAGCATTGAGTGAGTGATTGAGAGACAAACAGACAGACAGATGCACAAAGACACAACACCAGAGAGAAAAAGAGAGAGAGAGAGAGAGAGAGAGAGAGAGAGAGAGAGAGAGAGAGAGAGAGAGAGAGAGAGAGAGAGAGAGGGTGAATGAATGAGAGGAAAGAGGACATTTTCACCCCTTTATGGGGTGAAGTATTTTGACAGAAGAGCAAGTATTAGAAACAGTTTCGGATTCAGAGGCAGATTAAGCTGGATATGGAGCAGACAGCATATGCATAATATGGGTCCATTTTTGTCCGATCAAAGGCAAGCAATCAGTTGCTTTGATGAACTTAGTCTCTTCACCCAGGCTTTCATGGAAAAACTGAAGGCTACAATTTTTTTATCCTCTCGACCGACCTTCCCTGTCACCTGGGTTGGGTCAGCAAGGGGAGCCTGCGTGGAATGCGCGAGGGTCAGAGCAACAGCGTTAGAAATCGCCGAATGACGTGATGGATATCTATCCTGTCCTGTGTTGAAGCCAAAGCGGTGACGCCCTCCAGGCTTTGACCATTGTCGATCGGAACTCCCAATTACTTCTCGTACGCCGTCAATTAATGCAGGAAATGCCCCCTTCCATCTCTGTTGGTTCCCCTCGCCTCTCCCCGATCCTCCATTCCAGCTCATTCCGGGGCCCCACTGACCACTCCAGATGGATTGGAGGCGGTCAAGCGTGCCGTGACCGCCGCCAATTGAATGACGGGTTCCTAGCAGAGCACCTGTCAGTGGCGATTTGATTGACAGCTTTTGACTTTGACGGCTGATTGATCGGGTGGGGGTCGCCGGTTTCTTCTATCCACCTGTTGGAACTCTGACCCCGTCCGGTAGAGGGACACTGGCGCCGTGGACCAGGTGCGTGCTTACCCCAGGAATTACACATCTGACATGGACCCCTAACGAGGGCAAATACAAATGATACCTTTTGAATTTCGGATTCCTCTACCTTTGAACTCTGGATTCCCTTACCTCTGTCATTGTCATTTCCTTTCAAACTTGAATTCCTGCCTTTCACTGTGACTGCCAAAACTTCTTTGGTGAAATCTAATGCATGGTGCATGACATGCTTGACACTTAGTATAGATATGCCTGGCATAAAACACAATTAATCCCAGTAAAACATAACAAAACATAACATAACATAGCCGAGGTTTAATTGGTTCAGAAGACATACAATGTGTATTGGAACCACTGCAAGTTAACAGCAATACTTAACAGCCCATCCTTCAGAGCTTCTTCTAGAAAAGGCTGTGATACTTCCAGTTCCCCTTGTTTGCTGCTAATTCAAGGAACCTCTTCCGGTACTGCTTCCTTCCAGTTATAATGGTATAAGCTTGATTATGTATCCTCTGCTTCCCCTCTTTTCCATTGTTGTTAGCCCACACCTTTTTAACCCTTCTTCGTGGCTCAGACTCTTATATCCCCAAATCATTTTTGTAGCTCTTCTTTGCACTTTCTCCAGTTGTTCTTATGTCATCTTTCAGGTTATGAATTTCACACCTGGATGCATTTTTCTGACTGTACCTTGTAAACGATGTGCAAAACCTCAGTATTGTATCTTTATCTTTGGTGACTATTGTCCTCTTAATCTTACCCAAGGTTGAGTTAGCCTTTGTGGTGTTCAGAACATTGCCTTTAAAGGTTTTGCACTTTTATGCATAATGACTTCCAACTGTAAGTGTATCTCCATTCCAGTGATACCTCTCCACACTGATTCCTTTGAAGAACGGTACTACAAATGCCTCTCCAATTTCTTCCCTCAATTCATGTATAAATTTAGATGTACTTCATCTAAAACCGGACTCCTGTGAGTTTTCAGTGACAATCCCATCCCTCAGTGACCTAAACTTGTTTTGTTATAGATTACTTAGCAACTTCCACGGCAACCACAATGACATCTCCAGTTCCCTCTGTTTTTGAATGGTCCTCTACCCTTTCTTTTCTCTTCTGTTTGCTTCTACATACTTTGCATTGCCCAAAAATACCATTGCTTCTTGCCCAAAGCTTTCCATTGCTTTCTTGTTGGTATTACTTCAAGTTCTTTTTTTACTTTTATCATTTTTAGTTTCTAAATTCTTGTAGCATTCACACGATCCAGTGCATTCTTTATTTTCCTAATTTAAATTCATAAAATTCTTTCATACTTTGTTTTTTGATACAGACTCCACCACTGCTCGTACTCTGGTAGTGCCAGTCCCAAGCCTGGAGAATGGAGGAGGGCGACGCTAATCGTCTTTGTTATGACACAGTGTCATTAAGCAGCAACTAAGCAAAGGCCTCTTGATATTGGTTCTGTTGTGCTTGGGTATTTTTTCTTCCCTCATGACTTCTGCTAACCTTTCCTCTGTTAATTCATTCCATATAACTCTTATTCAACATAGTAATCCTTTCCTTCAACCTTTCTTTACTACTTTAACACTTTAACGACAAGAGTGTATACTAAAAGTGACTGGGAAACCAATTCAGCATGTCGTTCAAGTTTTAAAGAAGTTGTCATAGGTTTGTCACATACTCTTCGACTTCCGGCTCACTGTAATGTATTATAATCATCCTCTATGTACATTTTATGTGTCGTTTAGCGTAAAGTGTTATCTGTTGTGTGCAGCATCTTTTCATGATTTCTTCTCAGAAGTGACCCTATACCGGAAGTGAAGGAGCTGAAGAGATGTGTCATTAATTTCCAGGAAATGTGCCAGTTGGAAATTTTCACATAGATGCAGTTGGAAATGTCAACAAGTGCAGAGCTGAGATTGTACTTATGTACATGCATGTGTGTGGACACTTTTTCCTTTCAACACCTCTGCAAGTGTTGCATATAGATTTCTGACTGTCCGCTAGGCTATAACTGTGATTTATGATAAACAAAAGGTGTTTATTGACCTGCCTCTAGTGAAACCATATACTTGGAGTTGATAGCATGGATTATCCACGGTCAAGGATAATCCGTTTTACCCTATATTTCTGGCTATAGCCATTATTAAGCAGTAATGTTCATCTTGTAGCACTATACTACAAAATGAATATATATATATATATATATATATATATATATATATATATATATATATTTCGGCCTGTTTTATGAACTATTTTGTAAAAGGCAGCAACATTAATTTTGTCTCTATGGTTAAGGCTAGGGCTTTAGATTGTCTTCAAGAGATGAAGGAGGGGGGATGACGGAGCTATATCAATGACTAGTTATCTTTGATGTCATCCCTATAACCACAGATGATAAATTGGTAGTCAGTACTTTTATAGCACTGAGAGCGCCTCTGAATAGTTCGCACTGTGAGAGGCGCTTTATAACTTCCTAGATACCATACTATACCATACTTGCTAAAGTCTTACTTTTCTGTTAAAATATCCTCAACGCTTCTGGCCTCAGTCGAAACAAAGGCTGACCTGTGTAGTATATAATCTCAGTGGTTCATCTCAGTCACAGACTATAGCAGATGGTCTTCAGCCATTTTAACACAACATCAGATGACATGGCTTGGGTTTGAAGTGGTTCCAAAGTCAAATTTCATCTGTTTATTTATTTCTTGCATCTGATGTTTGCTGCAGCACCATCGTAACAATATGCACTGTGCACCAGTCAGTGTAACATTTATTAGACCATAATATTATAATTGTGTGTTAGATTAATTCAAGAACCTAGCTTTGTATTAGGTCATTGCTTGGACTCAGGGGTGGGACGTTGGAGGGTGGGGGGGTTGTTTCCCTGGGGCAGCAGAGACGACGAGTGAGTTGCCTTTCGGTGACCCCGAATGACCTACGTCTGGTCCCTGGTAAGCACAACAGCCCAACCAAGGTCCCCAGGATGACGCCAGTGCACCTGCAGAACTGTACTGCATATCTCTGTCCTTGAGTTGTCGCTTCTCTTTCTCCAAACACCCTTCTTCCAATGTCTGGCAGTTTCTGTCTATGCTTCTGTTGCATTCTGTGTCATTCAGTCCGTGTCATTGTCTGTCTGTCCGTCCGTCCGTCTCTCTGTCTGTCTGGAGCAGATGTTTTCGAATCGTTCGTTCTCATTCATTGTCCGGCCGTCCAACCACAAATTAAACCGTCTCAATTTTTTCCTCATCCTATTTGGTGTAGAGCAAGAGATTAGAGCGCGTGACGGTCGGGGCTCAATGGCACCGACGAAGACGGTCGGTGGGTCGGTCGGTCTGAGGGTCGGTTGGCCGGCGGGACAATGACTGCGCGGGGGACGGGACGATAATTACACATCGCAACCAGTGTTGTTGTTGCATTGTTGTCCGGACGGGTGCATCATCCTTTCCATATGTTTTTGTGACTGGGTGTTGAGAGGCAGAAGGACAACAGACAGACAGACAGACAGACAGACCAGACCAGACAGACAGGAGAGAGGTGATGGCGGGCTTACTGACCGGGGTGGGTCATTAGCGAAGTAGAGGCGAGTGCCAGAAGTTTGCACTAATGACAGACGGTTGTTTGCAGTCATTGGTGAGTTCAACGGTTCCTTGTAGTGGCTTTTGTGGCTGTGGGGAGCCTTTTTAGGGAAGCCTTGACAGGCACTTGTGTGCTCTATTAGAGGATGAGTAGCAGTGGGTGGGGAATCTGGGGATAGGAAGAGGAACAGGTTGATGACAGTGGGGAAGGATGATGACTCTGAGAGTGGAAGAGGAAGAGAGTGGACCAGAGGCAGAGGGAAAACAATGGAAGAGGAAGACAGTTGGAGAGGAGGAAGAGAGAATGGTAAAAGAAGAAGAGGGCTGGAAAGGACGAGTTACTGAAAAGGGGAAGAGCATGGAAAAGAGAAAACGCAAAAGTGGAAGAGATTGGAAGAGATAGAAAGTCGAAGAGGGAAAGAGAAAGAGAAAGAGAATGGAGGAAGAAGATTGTAGAAGAGCAAGAAAGCAAAAGAGGAACAAGAGAGCGGAGTAGGGAGGTCGAGGGTGAGACAACAAGAAAGGCAAAAAGGAAGAGAGTTGGAAAAAGAAAAGAGTGGACAAAGAAGACAATAGATGAAGAAGCAGAGTTGAAGATGGAGAGAGTCAAAGAGGCAGTTCCAGTTCCATATATAGAGGGATATAGAGAGGAGGGGACAGAGGTAGAGAAAGATGAATAGCAAGAAGAGAGGAATCTAGGAGGATATTCAGGAAGTGGGAAAGGAAGAGAAAGAAGCAGAGCCAGCAGTATAACTGGACAGAGGAAGAGACACTTTAACAGGTACATGGAGTAAAACATATGTACCAAACTACATGTATATACCAACAGACACAACCTGGAAGAGGGAGGATCAATCTGATGGAAGAGTGCAGAATTTGTTTGGATTATATCTATGGCTTCTCACAGAACCCATCGCTTCTAGGGCTCCAGCTGTTGAATCTTTACCATGGCTTACCTATCTATCTTAGATTACTTTACCTGTCTATATCTTCTATCACCTGACCTTTCTGTCTTTGTTACCTTGTCTTTAAACCTTTCCATAGCTGCCTTTTGAACTTTCTTTAAAGTTACAGGAAAGTTAAAAAAGTAGACAGTTTTACTACTTTTTAATTTTTCGTTTTAGATTTGATTTATCCTTACCTGTCATTTCTAGTTTATTGTACCATGCTTTCTGATCTTTTTCTGCCTTGCCGTTTGAGCATGCTTTATGTTACTTTTTAAGCTTTTTGGTATCTTTCGTGGCCTTGGCTTCAATAGCCGTACCTTGCCTTTTTGCCTTACCTCATAGATATTTCTTGAAGTTTCCTGATCTCTTACCTTTGACCTTGCTCAGTTAACATTTCCTTTTGATCTGTCACCTTTTGAAACCTTGTCCTCATTGCAAAAGTTTATCCAAGCCTCCTTCTCATTATGACGGACTGCTGTCTTCATACAACAGTATTGGATGTTGTCCCATTGGGGCCATTAAGTGTGGCCAGCAATCAGCCGTTAAATGTGGCCTTTTATGATAGTTGTCCAACAGTAGTGTTTTCACAGCACCAAGATAGAAAGATAATAGAAGAGCAAGGGGTACCGAGTTCCCCTCCCTACACCATAGCCCCTCTCCCGTCTTTTGAACTTATCTCTTTTGTTCTGCTTGTTTGAGATTACTCAGCCACCTGCCTAATGGGCAAAGGAGGTAAATCCCACAGGATGAGGGGTAGGGCGGTTCACCTGTGAGACAATGGGCCTGTGAACGGGAGCACTGAAGACCTTTAGCCGCTGACCTTATGAATGTCCCTCACCCTTCGTGTTACACTGGAGCAGTTGCCCCGTTGACAGTGTAGCCGGTCACCTATTGCGTGCTGTCAGGCAATGAAAGCTGACCTTAAACTGACCGTGGTGAGAGGGCGGTGACCTTAAACTGACCACTGGGTAGCGTATCATCATTACTTAGTCTGGTCAAGATGTGGCCGGTCTATAATTCTGGGTCCATTAGGACGACCCTTCCACTCTGTTGCTCACCCGAGTGCTTCCCTCAGAAGGAGGTGAAGGGAGGGAGAGGAGGGTGCAGAGAGAGTGGGTGGCATGGGGCTTTCTCATGCAAACTGAAGGACGAAATTGTTAAACAACTGCTACCCAGTATTCAAAGATTTCCCTATGGTCTTTATTTGAGGGTTGCTTGGTTGAGGTTAGGGTGTTTGCCTTTGACATTCCATTTACAATTTTCCTAATGCTCGAGGGACTGCTCTTCTCTTCGTTGAGACCATGAACAAACAAGAATTGTAACAGTTCACTTATTCTATAGGCCTACTAACGAATGATAAACAAGTAATTATTCTACCTTACCTGGTACATTGATTTGTTTTTAATGATTAATAATAAATGAACATGTATCCCACCATACCTTATGCTTTTTGTCTTTAACAATTAACTATTGATAAACATGAAAGCATTTACCCTACAGTACCTGTTGCCTTTTAACTTTTTAGTAATTATTATTATTATCATCAGTGAGATTACCTTATGTTATCACTATTAATACCAATTTATTATTAATTATTAGTAACTTTTATAGCTCCAGTGTTTAATGCACAAGGCATCAATGGTGCTCTCAAAGACAAGCCATACCATAATTAGGTCAGCATCCTGAAGGGACTACTTCTGGATGCTGCACTAGTTTTAATAATAATTGCCTTACCTCATTGTAACCAGTGTGATTCTCGTTAACGTTAACGATAACGAAAATGTTCGTTAACGAACAAAAAATGATTTCGTTAACGATAACTATAACTATAACTAAAAATATCATTAACTATAACTATAACGAAAATAACACTAACGAAAATTCATTGCTATTTTCGTTAATACGATAAAAAAAGTGCAATATCAACTAACGTGAGAACGTGAAAATACAGCCGTTAACGAAAGCAAAATGATTCCTATGTTCGCCTTGGATGTCGGTGAATATGGAGCGCTGTGTATTCATGAAGCTGAATGGACCCATTCGTCAAAGCTCTAGCAAATTATTGTGTAACGCGTCTTCATAATTCAGTGTGATTTTCATTAACGATAACGGTAACGAAAATGTTTTCGTTAACGAAAGCAAAATGATTTCGTTAACGATAACTATAACTGTAACTAAAAAATAATATTAACTATAACTGTAACTATAACTAAAATGAAAAACCATTAACTATAACTGTAACTCTGTAACTATAACTAAAATAAAATCTGTAAGGAGAATCACACTGATTGTAACCTATGCCTATTGTGATCAGAACATGAATAATTATTAATTAGCTATAGTAACTGCCAAACAGTTTTGTTTTTATTCGTGATAAATGCTAATAAAAATAAGCAGCAGTCTTAGTTTAGCTGACAGTGTTTGTGTTTTCTAGAGCCAGACCTCCTGACATGTGGCGGTTGTCGGAGAGTCTTCATGTTGAGCGAGATCGTCGCATTCATAGAACACAAGTCCTCCGTCTGCCACCAGTCAAGTGCTCAACCGGATCCTTCTCCACTGGAACACAGTCATGCTCCACCAGAGTATATCTGTGCTCAATCAGAGCGTGAATGTGCCATCTCTGACGATGGCAAAAAGGAGGTGACCGCAGATCCATGTGACCGTGTACTTGGTCTTTCGGATGGGGCAGAAACGAAGGGAGAAAATGCATTGTCGGATGTTGCTGCTGAGCTACTGCAGCAGGACCCTCATATGGGGCATGGTTTGCAGGAATCAGACGGTTCAGTGGAGGAAGATCAGGCTTCTGGTGGCTTCACGGGGTCTCCAGACCAGGAGGTATTTGTCAATCGTGAAAACCCAGCTCCAACTGGCAAAGGATTAACTGGTACGATTACAATTCATTACATTGAATTTCTTGATGGCTGCATGTGGTAGATTAGGTGAGCAGGAATGTGTTGTGGATTCGTGATGTTTGAATCTAGCTTGATGTTAAGTGACTGTTTGTTTCAAAATGCAAATATAGTGTAAGGAAAGTAAGGTAACGTAATGAGTCGGTTGGTTGTTATTCATTGATCACATAGTAGTTTACAGTCATTTAAGAAATGCTGAGCACAGGCAGATGGAAAAAAAACAACTTCGAGTAAGTTAGTAATAATAATAATTTTCGTTTATTAATTCAAATTTCAAACTGAGAAGAACGCAAGTAGTAACAGACGACAAGAAGTTTATTAACAGGAGTCTAATTTAAATGTACAGCACCATGCAAGGCGCCCATCTATATTACTGCTCATTTTACAATCGCAGCCTAGGGAATGAAGGGTGAGTTAATCTTGTGGGGCTAGCGAGTATCGAACCCACGTCCTTCTGATCTTCGTGCCAGGGTGTTACCATTCAACCACTGATCATCGAAGAGTATAAATTGCAGGGTTTCTAAAGCAGATGAAAAGACGTGGAGCTAAGCTAATCAAAAGCCATATTATGCTAAGATGTTTTGGGAAAATCTCTAAGTTTTTGCCTTTCCTCTGCACTGGAAAGCATTCTGTGTTCAGTCATTATTTGTTCTATCAGACTGGGAGCATCCCAGGACTTTTCTTGAAGTGTCACTGTTCTAATTCTCAATTATCGTGGTTAAATTAAGTTAGAACTGACCAACGTATCTTTGTGTTGTCATTCCACAGAGCCATCTGGCATTCGATGTGCTGTCTGCACCAAAACGTTCACGTCATCCTGGTCATTGCTACAGCATGCTGAGAAGGTCCACAAAATCGCCGTCTACCGCAAATCCGACCCATCTCCACAGCCAGCCAGTGCTGCACAACCAAGCCTCATATCAGATGACATCTCTAACATATCCAGTCGACAGGAAACATCACCACTTATGTCGGTCTTTCCAGTTGCCTCTCCTTGCTCTTTGTCCAAACGAAAGTATCCAACTTCGGAGGAAAACCTGTCCTCTGATGATGCCCGGTTGTCCCCCAGTCCACCCCAATCTTCTTCGCTTCTTCCAGGCGAAGCCTCTGCGAGGAAAAGTGTCTCGAACTGTGTTAGGCTGAACGACTTGCCATTGAACCCTGCCGCTGAAGAACTGCCGACAGCAACTTGCCGGAGCTTTGCCAGTGTTTCCCCAAGTTGCAGGTGGAATGAGTCCAAGAGGAGTAGTAGGTTCTTCCGATCACCGCCAGAAGACCGTCGATTGAACTCGGAGCTCTCGTTTGCTCCCATTTTTCCATATTCCTCTGTCGCAAGCTTGTATGAGCCATCGCTCGCCTTCACTCCTGTGCCTACGCATGGCATCTGCTCACGGCGTCTGCGACAGCTTGCCGACCAGCGCTCCTCGGATACGCGGACGCTTCCTGAATCGCCCCCATCACAGATGGGTCGCATCTCACCCTTTCGTCACCTTTTGCCCTCTGAGAGAACATCTTCAGGTGGGCAAGCATCGCATGAGTGTCATATCTGCCAAAGACATTTCAAGTTCCACAGCAGCCTGTTAGTACACTGCTACGAGGCACATCCGCGTGAGATGCAGCCGGCTTCTGAGGCTGGAGTTTCTCTCGCCGGTGCATTTCATGACCCTCTGTTAAACATCCAAGACAGACAGCAGGGTCTCGCAGGAAGCAGGTCTTTACCGGTTGTAACTGGATCGAGCTTGGATCAGGGGTCATCAAAACTGGCCATGTCCAGCTACCACCTCAGAAAGACAGAGAATGACCATACAGTGAGAACGACGTCATGGAAAACCCAGGCACACAAGGCGAATGAGGATTTTAAAGCCACAGAAGATGAACTTGAAGCAGAGGAGGAGCAGGAAGAGGAGGAGGAGGAGGAAGAGGATGATGACAAAGAATGTGATATTCTGAGGACACCGGAAGGAAAAGATACGAGAGACGATCTCCTGAGAGATCTCAAGGAGAGGAAAACTCGTAAAGAGAGTTCGAGTTCGTCGAACGTGGAGCCAAATCGGACGATCCTTGGTGAGATCATGCGCAAATCCGGACTGTGTCAGATTGCCGAATATGACACTGCATACAGACAGGCATTAGCTGAGCAAACCACAACGGACAGGGATCCATCTGACGCTCCTGACATCACCGAAAATTTAGAAGGACATTCTGGACAGAAGAATGAGCAACAATTTTCCAAAACAAGTGATGGGAAAAAGCGACTGAGGCTGGACATGGAGGTTTTTGGAAGAGATAGTGGACTGAAATCTGGTTGCCAGCCGAGCCGTTCAAGCACCCTTTGGATTCCTCCTCAAACCAGTCCAGCAATCCATGATTCCGCCAAAAATTTTAATCCAAACGCAACGCGCCCTGATCCTGTCGCCAGTGGCAACGTGATAGCACCAAACCAGCGTCGTCGTAATGATACATGCGAGTACTGTGGCAAGGTATTTCGCAACTGTAGCAACCTAACTGTTCACCGGCGTTCACACACGGGGGAGAAACCATACAAGTGCATGGTGTGTACGTACGCCTGCGCTCAGTCGAGCAAACTGACTCGTCACATGAAGACTCATGGCCTCTTTGGTGCTCACATCTACCAGTGCAAGTTCTGCGAAGTGAATTTCACACTTCCATCGGACCTCGAAAAACACGTACGCCATTGCGAACGAAACCAGCAAAGTACAGACGAGCAGAGTGCAGTACCTACGAGCTACTCGCCAACGAGCTCTGCTTCATCCACGCCATCTAATATTGTTGTCTAGAGGTTGCATGCAAGCTAACGCAGTTAAATGTTACCCCAAGAGTTTGTGCGATTGTAAATCATGTGAAAAGTTTTCTTAAGAATAACTAAGGAATTTTATATGAAATGAACTGTGTGAAACTTTGCCAAAGGATCAGGCAAAGCAAATCCATGATACTCTTTCTGAAAGTACTTCTGGTGAATTGCGTGAAGAATCTAAACCCATGGAAACAGAGGTTGCATAAGTAACGAACTTCACGAGAATCTGTTCCAGAGTTTATCAGTTCTTCAACGTGTGCCTCCTTTCAACTGACCGTGCCTTAGATTGGAAATAGTTTGAGCATAAATCTTACTATTGCTTTTATTTTTTTAAACTTATGTTTGTAGTTGACCTATTGTTGTTATTTATTTACTGAACAAGCATGCTTCTACTGCAGTTTGATAAACAAGTTGCAATAATGAAGTAAGAGAGAAGCTTTGTTTGGATTATCTGGATTTTTGCTGCCAGTAGGCTTTCTGAAAGAAGTGCCATAGAAGGCAACTACATTGAACTATTGGATGATAAAGGTAGACTTTGAAACAGGAATGAATTCTGTTCATCCAGCTTTATTTAATAATAATGATGATGATAATAATAATACTTACAATAATAAAGTAATGATACTGTTTATATTATTAATTATACACATTATGATTTCATTATAAAATTAATATATTTTTAAATGCTAATTATAGAATCTGCACAATGATATATTTTTTTAGCACTTCAAATTTAAATAAAGTGGAGGGAATGTGATGTTCTGGAATGGCTTGCATTTGCTACTAGTATCTGTAGTGCTATGGTGCCTTAGAGAGCAATATTATTGAAAGTTTTTGCTGGTTAAAGAATAGGAAGCATTGTTTTGGAAAATTTTGAGATTTTCAGTTTTCAGTTGGATTGTTTGGTTGAGTGTAGCTTGTTGCACAAGCAACCAACTCTTCACTTGTTGTTGCACATTCTATGCATTTTTGTTGCAGTTTGTTGCTGAGGTTGTTTTTCTAGCTTGTCTTTGCTTTGGTGTTTGTTTTGGTTAGGCATTCACCTCTGAAGCTGTTTGCTTATGCACTGACCTAAGAACAGCAGCCGTAGTATTTGTAGCAAAAGTAATTATCCATAGTAGGGCGGCCAAGTGGTCATATATTAGCTTTTGATGTCTCTGTACTTTCAGTTTGAATCCTGGTGCATTAATGTCAGTTTGTTGGTTGGGTCATATCACCCATTAAGAGTTACTGCCCATTTGTGAAATTGCTTTGGTTGTCTTTCCACTAAGGTCAACATATTTTAGCTCAAGCTTATTATGCTCGTGAACTATTTTTTGGTCACTCTGTGGATTTTCTTCATTGTTGAGCTTAAATAATAGAGTGCCCTCGTTTTCTTAGTCTGGGCTGGGAGCACCTCTGAATATATGACTGAATAAATGCTTTGAAAAAAATGAAGAAATGAGTGAGTGCTGTAGGAAATTATTAGTAGTGTGTTCACCTTGTAACGCTTGGTTTTCACATTCAGATGTATCCTGACATGGATGTATCATCTGACTTTGGCTTGGTTTTTTCTATGCCATTGGTTGATGCCATGTGCATTAAACACTGGTACGATAGGTGTTACAAATTACAATTTACAATTACTCAGTAAGCAACCATCTTTAAGTTATGGTAGTGTTTAGTGTACAACAACTTAGCACCGTTGTCATCAATTGGAATTGCTAGATAAATAATGTAACAAAGAATAAAGAACTACACAAATAAGGAGAAACTTATCAGGTTGAAAAGTGGTGTAATTGAAAAGTGGAGTTGCACCATCATTCATTTGTCTCCCTTATGTTGATAACGGTAATTCTGGAAAGATTTCTATTATCAGAAGGAGCGAGAGTGACAGACAAGTTGAGAGATGAAGAGAAAAAGTTGCTTCTCAGCTACCCACATTTAATTAAGTTAGTAAGTAAGTAAGTATACTCTCTTTAATATAGCCAGCTGCCAAACAGCACTCAGGTCAACAAGCATCAACATAAATACATCAGGATAAATTAATATTTAATTCTTGTGCTTGAGCTGTTAAGCGTAAGAGTATGCCTGAAATGTCCGATATCCTAAGGAACTGTGAGGACTGTGGCTGCATCAAACATACATACACGCTCTTAAGTGGGCATTTGTGAGGTGGATGTAAACTTACTCGTTTAATGGTTAAAGTGTTTTACATGGTTTGAAAGATGTCTTGCAAATTGATGCCCGTCATTCCTTGTTTTTTTGTACATGTACATATTGTCATATTGCGTGTAAATTTTCTTGATCGGTTTTTGGAAAATTGGTCAATTGTTTGCCTTTTAACTCTTGCACAGCTGATTAGGAAATTGTGTTTTGGTCTCGGGAGGTTGTAGCTGTCCTCTCAGTGTCGGTTTCAAAAACATTAAGACTAACTCTGATCCTCTCTTCATGTCTGGTAAAAGCAGAGATCTGCAAGTTGTGTGCTCTGATGAATAACAAATTGTCAATATTTACTGTGCTTATGTCAGTATCTGCTGACCATACTTACTGGTGTTCAGGAATGTACCAAGTCTCTCTTAAGTTTAGTTTATTATTTTAATGATGTTTGGAAAACTTACGCTGTTGTATTTTGGTCCTGAGAAATGGTACAGGTTTTTAAAGGCTGTTCTGCTTTGTTTTTGTCCCACTTGTCTATTGCAAAAGTCTTTTTCTATGAATGATTTTCATCCTTTCTCAGTTCAGTGCTTAGTTGACCCACTTCTCTTCCTGTTTGGTTACCTTTACAATTTTAAGGGTTTTCTATCAGTTGTTTTCTTATCATTTTCCAGACTCTGGATTAATTTTCAAGTTCCCTCTTTTGTTTTCCAGTTAGTTGTGTGATTTGTTAGTTATTTCTGGGTGTTCACATATGTTTTACCATAAACGTAGTTTACTATATCTTTTTCCGTGAATTGGAAACGAGAAGCATGCTTCTCGTTTCCAATTCACGGCCATACTGTAGCCAACCATTTGTTAAACCAAAATTTGAAATACCAGTACTTCATTTTAAGTTACCTGAATAATTTCTTTAACAGCCTGTATATTCTGTGATTGTCTTTTCCAATAATATATGTAGTTATATAAATTTAATAAATGTTTTTGTTTTCCATCGGTGTCATGTTAGGTGTCTGATTTATTTTTTGGCTGTCTGTTTCCATTTGCCGTGTGTACACCTTGTCTTTGTTTCCTTTGGTTAGCTTAGAATATAGCATCTCTTTACTCATCAAAAATGTGGAAATCCAATGGCTTGCTACGTAAAACAGCTTCCAATGACAAAATCCTGTTGATTTTTCTCACCTACATAGTCTCGTATATCTGCAGTTGATTACCACCTACCTGTTGCTCACGAGTGGGCTGAAACAGATACTTTAACACTTACTACATCGTGTATACTGGTAGTTTGCTATATCTTTTTCCATATAGTTTATCATGTAAATCAGCTTAGAAGTGTCACTGATAAACATTGTTGGATAAGACACTTCATTGCTTTGAAGAGAAACTTAAATTGTTTCATGAGATACTTTCTTTTTGTCTGCATAGCAGACGTTAGTGAATAGTTTTCACCCACAGGATCACTCTTGGAGTACTTGCATAGATTGCTGATGACAGCAAATGCAGATCTGGCTGCAGGAAAGCGGCTGTTGCTACAGAAATAGGCATATCTACAAATGTCATGCTACAGTTCACAGTTACGTGTGGTGTGAAATTTTGATTTGGAAAGCATGTTATCATTTTAACTGTTGTGTTATATTTTAGAAACTTTTATGGCCCCGTGGGAGATTAGGTATCTTCACATTAAATTGTGTTTGGCATTTGAATTCCAGTTTTGTTATGTACAACTTAAGAGATTCTTTCAGCAATTTTGCTGTGCAACCAGTAAGCAAAGCTTGCCTTTTTGTTGGAATGCCATTGCTTCAGTCATATTCGTCACACCCAACTGTTGGTATGTATATATCTATCTGACCATTTATACAGCTCCTGAAAATGGCTAACTGATAGATTACATATTCTACATTATACAACCCATTTCGGGTGGTATGTGCTTTTAAGTTATTGTAGCTGTTACATACCTTGCTAAAACAGCTACTGTGCAGAAACATGTGTGTCCTTGGGTTTGTCAGGAAGCTTGCAATAATCAGGTTTAATTGGTGCTTTGGATTAGTTTTAATCAGACCCTTTTGCATTAGGGAGTGCCTTAACAGTATCAGCAAGTACCTTGAGTTCTTTGAGTACCTGTTACATTAATTAGTGCCTTATATCATCAGGTACTTTACACTGTAGTTTAAGGTTGTCATGTACTTTGCTAGTACTAGAATCTTTTACATTGGCAAGTAATTGGACTTAATAACATGCAGCTGTAAGGAATACGGTTTGGAATAAATTTGCTGATGCTTCATGTTGTGTAAATGCAGTTATACTGTCTTGTCTTAAATTGCCAGGTGCAATACACAACAAAGTAATCCGTTAAATGACAGATTTTGTTGGATGAATACCGGTATAGATCATTACCCTAACAATCAAGTCCCAATGCTCATACCTTGAATTGCATACCATACATGTGTTATGAGTACTTTACATAACGCAATGTTTCAGGTACTTGGTACCTCAAGTTGGATACTTAGTGAGAGTTTTGGTGCAGTAGGACTGCATTGTTTGTATTGCTTGGCAAGTACTGTTACATTCTTTTGTATGCTTTTGGAGCCATTATTATGAAGTTGTGCACTGTAATAAATGTTTCATAATGAGTCCCTGTTCTCAAGCTGACCTGTGGCTTGAAGGTCCCAGCTTATATACATTAATAAAACATTCTACTCGGCTTGTTCTTATTTGAAAATCTGGTTCCCTGCTTGCAGTAGTACAAAACTCTTTAAACACCTACATGTAAATGAATATGTTACATACATGTATATATCAAGGTCATGATAGTTTAGCAAGTTCTTTTTTAAATTTTACAGTACTTATCGTTTGCAATAAAGCCCTGCATATATGTAATTGCAAACTATACATCAGCATTTTCTGTTTAACTCAGAAAGCTTTCAATAGACATCATGGGCCACCCACAGTCTAAATGCCACAATCCTCAGTTAATGTGTTTTGCCCCCCTTTTTAATTAACACTACAAAAAACATTTGCACGTACTTTTTCAAGATGCTAGCTATAACATAATCTCTTGTTAACATGGCTGCAATTTGACCTACTTTTGAATTTACATGTTTCTGGGCGACTTTCAGTTACTTTCAACTTTTTACGGCATCCTTTATGGACAACCCATCTTGCATTGGGTTCAACCCTTTGAAAATCTTCCATCACAGTTTGAACTGAGGTGGCTGTGGAAGCAGGACTGTTGCAACTCATTCCCTATATCATTGCATTTCCTCGGGGCTAAATATATACTATACATACTACATACAGTATTATTATTAAAAACATTTTGAACGCACGCAAGGTCATACGAATCTAAGATGTGGTTAGTCAGTCACGAGGTGAAGAACTGTTAGAAATCCAGATCTTTGAAAGCCAATGTGAAATGTGAGTTTTGAGGCGTTTCTTAAAGAAAGAGAAAGATTTCAAGTATTGGACAAACATTAGTAGTCAGTTCCATTCCGTGGGGTAGCAGCATTAAATGCACTATAGCTACATCAAGTCTCAACAATGACAGAAGCAGAGACAAAGACGGAGACAGAGATAGTGACAGAGGCAGAGATAAAGACGGAGGCAGAGACAATGACACAGGTAGAGACGAAGACAGGCAGAGACAAGTAGGGATGCAGAGACAAAGACGGATGTAGAGACAAGGACTGAGGCAGAGATAAAGACGGAGGCAGAGACAATGACACAGGTAGAGACGAAGACAGGCAGAGACAAGTAGGGATGCAGAGACAAGGACTGAGGCAGAGACAAAGACGGAGGCAGAAACAGAGGTTAAAGACAGAGAAAGACGGGTTAAGATTAAGACATATAGGGAGAGGTACAGGCAGAGACAGAAGTAGGGGCAGAGACAAAAACGAAAGCAGGGATAGTAGACAGCGAAATGGAGACATTAACACAGAGAGGCGAAGGTAGAAGAAGTGACGTGTGAGAAACAGTGATGAATGGTCGCAAGGCAGGAAAGAGTAAGGAGGAAATATAGGAGAGACTGGAAGGGTCCATGAGATGAAGGTTGCCAAGGATCATGGTCGACAGGTAAAGCAGAGAATCGGAAAGAGACTATAATGCGATAGGTGTTACGACGGGCTGGCATTGAAGTAGGCCCTAATGGGTAGGCCGCAGCAATGGGGCGCACAAGAGAGGAGAGACAGGTCTACGAAATAAGGAGGTGGACAGAAGCATAGAGATAGTTTGCTTAATATTCGATTACTTATTATGTGGTAGACTCGTATACCTGTTTATATGACGCATTAATCTTATTATGACGTAGGCCTATTTAAATATGACGTAATCTAAACTAATTGTTGCGTCGTCTCGAAAATCGTTAATTGCGCATTTCTCGCTGCACTATACAGACGTCCTTGGTCAAACAATCGAACGAGTCCTACAAGAAGTTTCTTAAATTTTTAATTCGATTATTTATAAAGTACGATTCTTTCGAATTTCTTCGAGGACGAATGACTTCCAACGTTTCTATGTCGATTACTATCGAAAACTGATAACGAAAGGATACGGGACAAGCGTTTGTGCTGCTGGAACCAACCGAGAGAAGAAGGTGGACCTCGCTTGCAAGCCGAAACAGGTTAACCAATAATTTAAATTGAAATAAGAAGTTGTGTAATCGTAACTTCAATCTTGGGTTACTCCGTTTCGCTACACAGTTAGCATAAAGCTATAGTCGCAGATTTTGAGAAGTCTAATGCATGCAAAGTTAGGTAAAAATCGGGTTAGGCAAGGTGAGAGACAGAGGTGAGAATATATAATTCTAATAGGCCTACAGGATAAGTCAAGGTAATGTGCCGAACGTCCACGTAAGGTCTGGTTAGGTAGTTTTCATTTTTGAGTGGCGCTATAGAAATTTACCTAATGCATGAATGAATGGAAGTGTAGGCCTAAGTATAGGTGTAACCTTGAATCTCTGGTGCCGCTGAATCACTTGGTTTTTTTTGTAAATCTATTTCAACGCAAGAAAGCACTGTCTGCAGATTTGGCAGTTCTGGAGCAGTCTTCCATAAAAAAATGTGTATTATTCCGACATAGGTGAAACGTACGTTCTCAAACTATCCTGCATGTTGTAGATATGTTAGATGTTCACGTAGGCCTACTGGCCCAGTTAGATACATCGGTTAGAGCGTAAGCTTAGCTGCGTGTACCATACTTCTCTGTGTAAGGGAGCATGCGGTTTGCCTTGCTGGCTTATTTCAGAGATTTAAATCTCGGGCTGGCACGGTCCGTAGGGCTACGCGGGAACCTTAAAATTGTATTGTATTTAAACATTTATAAAGTGCCTCTGTAGGGTGAACCGTGGCGCGTTTGCAAACGGGAAGTGGTGGTGAAGGATCTCACCCGATCAAGTCATTGAAAAGTGAGCAGGGTCGAGGCTATACGGTCGATGTAAAAAAAAATTGCGTATATTTGCATGCATTTACACGTTTAACGCCCTTGTGTGATTATTTAAAGGCGTTATGGAAATAGCCGTTAATACAATAATCGCACTGAGGGGGTTGAAACCGATCCCCTGGGGTGTGCAATGAAGACTTAACTGTGGGTTCATACGAAAGACTAGGAGGTTGAACCCCCGACAATTCTCACTCTGCAAGATTTGGTCTTAAGGACACTCCTCTCCTTTGGTTCCGGTCTTACTTGTCTGAACGCTCTCAATGATCATCTCCGGTGATTTTAGAACTCGGTTAGTCTCGGTCAAACTTGGTGTTCCTCAGGCCCTCAGGGCTCGGTCCTTGGCCCGCTTCTCTTCATTCTCTATACGGATAAACATGGGGCGGCTGGTCAAATTTTCGCTGATGATGTCCAGGCTTTTGTCCATGGGCCTCCATCTGCTCAACTCCTTCTAACTGGTTTTATTGAGGCTCTCTCCCAAGATCTTCATTGCTGGATGTCTTCAAACCGCCTTTCTTTGAACTCTTCCCAAACCGAATTCATCTGGTTCACCCCTCAGCAACAGTCCAAAAGCTTGATTTTGTGCTCCTGACTGAAAGGTTTCCTCACTACACTTTCTCGTCTAGTGTTCGTGACTTAGGTGTCACTCTGGACAGCTCGCTTACTTTTGCTGAGTACTTTTCCAATCTCACCCGCTCCTCGTACTTTAACTGAAGGCGTCTGCGGGCTATTCGGCGGTCTGTCTCATCATAGGCGTAGACTTTGGGGGGTCAGCCGGGGCACGTGCCCCCCAATAATTGAGGAGCCGGGGCAATGCCCCCCAAAAATCGAGAGGAGAATTTCTTAATATATTAAAATGTTATGTTTCAAAATAGACAAATTTCTTCATAAACAGAAAATCAGAGACACAGAACTGAAATACTATCAGAAATTCATAATGAAAAAACAGATTTATTTTTATCTTCAAAATCTTCAATATGAAACAAATTTACATGTAAGCAAAACGCCAAATTTCATACGCATTAACGTAACACCGGAAGCCTCTGCCGACTATCCACACCAGAGGTGAAAAAAGTTTTTTCGGTTTTTGGTGTTAAACAAAACTAAAAGAAAAACCCATAAAATTTTTTTTGTTTAAAAAAAATAAATTTCTTATTATTGTACAAGTTATTTTAATAACATCGACTTAATGATTTTTAATTTTCGGAAATAGCAACTGAATTAAACTCAGTTGAGCTCTTGTTCATGCCATTTTTCATGATTTTTATGATTCGAAATCCGAAAATCTTAAAAACAATCAAAACAAAAAACGATAAAAACGAGAGAAAAAACGAAAAAACAACAACAACAAAAAAACAACTTTTCATATTGAAAAAACTTGTTTTTTTGGTCCAGACCCCATGCCCCCCCCCCAATATTTTGGACAAGTTTACGCCAGTGTGTCTCATCCTCGACCTTCACCTCAATTGTTCATGCATTCGTGGGCTCTCGAATTGACTGTAATTCTGTCCTTATGGGCCTTCCGGGGGCCCTTCCCAGGATCTGGTCCTCTCCGGTCCGTACTCAATGCTGCTGCTAGACTCATTGCCCATCTCCCTCGGTTCTCTCATTATTATCTCCACCTTCATGGATGAACAACTCCATTTGCTCCCTCTCTCTGCCCGTAAACATTTAAAAGTGCTTATTCTTGTGCTTGCCTGATCTACTTCTACGGCTTCATTCTGCTGCTTCGCTGCGTCCTCTCCGATCTTCTAATCGTCTTGACCTCTTAGTTCCTCGTGTCAGGACTACTGTGGCTCAATCCAGATCCTTTGCCTGCATAGGTCCCTCACTTTGGAACCGACTTCCTCCTCCTGTCCGCACCACCATTCTCTCTGGTAGCGTTGCTTCCTCCTTTTCACACCTTAAATCCTGCTTTTTCTCTCGGGTCTCGCGCACTGGGAGCGCCTCTGAATGGTCTATACCGCGAGAGGCGCTTTATAAATGCCCATATACAATACAATACAATACAATACAATACAATACAATACAATACAATACAATACAATACAATACAATACAAAGCTACTCTCTCTCTCTCTCTCTCTCTCTCTCTCTCTCTCTCTCTCTCTCTCCTCTCTCTCTCTCTCTCTCTCTCTCTCTCTCTCTCTCTCTCTCTCTCTCTCTCTCTCTCTCTCTCTCTCTCTCTCTCTCTCTCTCTCTCTCTCTCTCTCTCTCTCTCTCTCTCTCTCTCTCTCTCTCTCTCTCTCTCTCTCTCTCTCTCTCTTTAACCGTCCTCGATACGAGGGTTGGTCGCATTGTAGACGATTCTTCTCCATCCTTTCCTTTCTTCGGCTACTCGCAGCAACCTCTCTGTTGATAATCCCAACCATTCGCCAATGTTGTCCATCCACTTCTTCCTTGGTCTTCCTCTTGCTCTAATTGTTCCCGGTACCGTTCCCTGCATAATTTCTTTCTCTAGGCAATCCCTCTGTTTCCTCATTATGTGCCCAAAGTATGACATCTTTCTTCTTTTGATTGATTCCAATAGGTTCCTTTCCACCCCCGCCGTCTCCAGTACCCATTCATTTGTTTTCTTCTCCGTCCATGATATTCCAATGATTTTTCGTATGCATTTCATTTCAAATGCCTTTATTCTATCCTCCTCCGCTTTTTGATTTTTGATACTGCTTTCAGCAATAATCGTGACAGTTTGTCAGTATCAGAATCAGTTACAGTGCGAAACAAAGACTAAAAATGAATGAAAGTTAACTTATCTGTCATCCAATTTTAATGATTCATACAATAAATTTAACTTTAACAGAAGTGACGAACAAACGTCAACACAGTAGATATTGTTCAGTTTAACGGTTTCAAATCTTATGATCTACAGACTTTAGTTCACATTTTATGATTTTTCTACTCTTGGCAGTGGCAAACCTGGGACTAAGATTGCAGCAATCTTAGTCCCAGGGCAAACTAGTCAAGAATGTCATCGAAAGAAACAATATAGTCAGTATCTAAGAGATCACTCTCTAGGCCTACACTGAGAAGTTCCAGTGCAGTTAGGCGTTTCTCTGTATCGTACTCAGTAGCCTACATCTGCCATTGATGGGTCCAAAACAGAAATGTGTGTTGTTACCTCTAAAGCAGTGCAAGTGCAGTACCAGACTCACATTTCAGACACTGCTGATGTACCTTCAGTGCAAGGCGCCCAGCTACCACATTCGATTCTGCCCTTCGTCTGGCTTATTTGATTTGACTGTCTCTTTGGAGTGTACAAAAAATCTCCCCAGTTTCGGAACAGAGGCAACGCTATTAATTCTTTCCCTGTCAGTAGGCTACGTTCTTTAGCTACTCGCCTTTTTTAAGCAGAGGGAAAGTTCAACTATTTTATTCTTGGGAATTGTTCACTTTTCGTGAATATAATTATAAAATATCCAGCACGGTTGTTTTTTAGACGAAGACGTAATTATCAATAACGGTGAGTCATGACGTCATAGGAGAGTACAGAGTATTAATATTTAAAAATATGGAATATCAATGAAGTCATAATAATTATAACTGGCATAGATATAGGGGCCATTGATCGCCATCATAAAAATCAATCACCAATTCACAACTGACTCCTGACGTAAATTTACAGTGCCGTTGATGAGAAAAGCTGAAGAAATGTGAAAATGCACATTAAGAAATTCTTGTTGTTCACGCGGGGGCCCCCTGACGACGGGGGGCCCCGCCATGGCATAAATGGCATACGGTGGCAAATGGTTAATCCGGCCCTGAATCAGTCTTGTTGTCCTCGAGACCAAGGTCTTGGTCTCGATTGCACTCGAGTTCGTTCTTAAAAGTCTTGGTCTTGGTCTTGGTCTTGAGGTTCAAGGTCTTGGTCTTGGTCTTGAGGTTCAAGGTCTTGGTCTTGGTCTTGGTCTCGAGGTTCAAGGTCTTGGTCTTGGTTTTGCAAGACCAAGACCAAGACTTTTGACAATATAAAGAGTCATTTAACAAAACGCAAGGATTTTAATAATTTATCCAATAATTACTAATACAATTGCTTTAGTGTTTACACGGTGTGAGTGAGGCTTTACTGTTGCGTTTGACATTTATTTTGACTTCCGGTTATTTACAGGGACGTCATTTGGGGGGGGCAAGGGGGGGCATTTGCCCCCCCTGATTTTTGGAAAAAAAATGAAAAAGCTGAAACAATAAAAGGAGGAAGAAGAAAGGGGTTTAAAAAAATGATACTCAAATTCACGGAATTATTATATACTATGAACAAAACTAGAGTCTGCATAGGTTTTTTCACAAGACCACACCTCTTCGCCAGAGTGGGGGGCACATTATGCAGTTTTCCCTCGAAAATTTTGAAGAAACAACCAAAAAGTGTAAAATTTCTTCGCGCGGAGCGCGAAAAAATTTTTTACCTCTTTTTTTACGTCCTTGCCCCCCCTGAAAAAAGCTGAAATGACGTCCCTGGTTATTTACCATGGAATGATTTCAAAACAGACTCACAATTTGCACCAGCGTTACCACTCCTTGGGTTTTTTCACAAGATCTTGGGTTTTTTAATCCGAACTTGGGAAATGGGGTTTTTCCTGGAGACCTTGGGTTTTTTGCTTGGGTTTTTCTCGTTTTATTGAAACCCCATTTTCATTATTTTAATCAATTTTGCACCGTTCTGGATGATCGAGGTCAATAAATAAATAGCGTTAAATGCGTGCAAGCATGTGCTGTAGTAGTCTATTGCTATTTTTTAACATATAACTCTATAGACTCAATTTTCTATTCTAGTCTACTGCTATATTTAGAAAATATAACCCTAAAGACAAAGGAAACTGCAGACTCAGACTGTACTTTTTCGGAAGTTTTCCCGAAGTCATCAGTTCTTGCTCTTTTTTAAAACTTAAGATATAATATTTTGATTTTCATCATAGGCGCAGGAATGTTTTTAGCGCGGTGGCGCGAAATTTTGAGGAGACAAATTTTTTACGAGAATGGTAGATGACGTTTGTGCATGCAAATAAAAAAATTAAAAATAAATAACGATCAAGAAACTGTATCTAAATAATTAAGTGCTGTTTCGCATTGGTGAGACTGTTGTAATAATAATAAGAATCAAAATATTTTTTTAAATATTTGCAAAATCGAGGGCCCCTCTTATGAGTTTCATAGCCTTTTATTTTTATTCTTGTTTTAAAAATAAAAAATAAAATGTGCAATAGAAGTAATAATTCACGTGATTCGGACTCTGATGAAAATAAAAACATGTATATAAACATTTTTATTTGCTTTGAATATTTAATAATAACTTCTGGCAATTAACGAATACCCATAAAATTGTAAAAATGAAAGATAGAAATGAAAGATAGAACAATATTTTTATTACAGGAAATGGTATAATTGCAATACATCATTATATTTTTTCCTAAATGAGTGTATTAATTTTAAAAATTCTGCAGAAAAACCACCTTGGGTTTTCTTGGGTGTTTTCAACGTCCTAACTTGGGTTTTTCATTTTTTATGAGTGGTAACACTGATTTGCACATTTACATCCGGTACTTGAAAAGCTGCTCTGTGTGCCAGTAAATTCAGCACTGTAGAACATATTTTTCACATTGCAGAATTTTTATGAGGATCCACACATCACGTCTTGGTCAGAAAATTCTGAGCAAATTGATTTTTATAAAATGCAACAGGCATATGGAATAAAATTTCGCCCGAAGGACTTCTGTAAATACGAATTCGAAATTCTCTGCAGTCTGCATTTGGAATTGTTTTGTTTGAATAAAATAAAAGATTCGTGTTTAAATTAGGCCTAAAATAGCGAGTTGTCTGACTTGACAATTTTTTTAGTAAGAAATTGAAATCTGGATAGGGTTGTGATTTTTGGGTATTGTTCTCGGTTTTGGTCTTGAGTTTCAAAGTCTTGGTCTTGGTCTTGGTCTTGAGGTTCAAGGTCTTGGTCTTGGTCTTGGTCTTGAGGTTCAAGGTCTTGGTCTTGGTCTTGGTCTCGAGGTTCAAGGTCTTGGTCTTGGTCTTGGTCTTGAGGTTCAAGGTCTTGGTCTTGGTCTTGGTCTTGAGGTTTAAGGTCTTGACAACAAGACTGCCCTGAATACAACATCACAACATCCTAGTTAAGAAAGTTTTCCTCATGAGACTCTCAGCCGAAGGAAGGAAACAGTCAAATTGGCTCGGGGTCGGAATGCATATCCGGTAACCTCAACAGGCGGAAACAGAATGTGCAGGACATGCCCTTCATTTCCCAGGACTGCTGAGAAAAGGCGGTTGTCGGCCAGGCTACACAGCTGCTGGATGGACGGAGAGTCATCGGGGAGGTATCCACTTCTTATCAGGCGCCTAAGAATTGCTCCCAGCCTCTCACGCTCACTCTGGGCTGTGAAGGCCCACCATACCGTGGAGGCGTAGAGCAACATTGACAGAGCCGTGGACCGTGGCTTTACTACGTCATACATACTTGGACCTCTTAGAAAGACTTAGACCAAGGGCCTATAGGGTTTGAAATGCAAAGGACGATTGACGAGCACGGGCACATATGTGATCTATATGGGTTCTAAAGTTAAGGTCTTTCATGAAGGCAACACCCAGAATTGTCATATTATGTAGCGATCCTAGGGAGCCTCTGCAGCTCGGCTACCTACACCTCGGCTGTTGTTGCGTCGATATCCAAACCCGTCCTCGGCCTTCGTATGAGTATTTCTGATGACTTCTTAATGTTCAATTTCAGATACACCTGGAAGCATGTTTTAGGAGAAGGTTGTGAGGATGCACTGGTTTTAGGTTGGTTGTGATGAATTTGGTTGGCCTGAGGCTTGAGCCTTGAACCATTAATGCTAGCGGTGTATTTCAACGAGAGTGGATATTTTATCCTGAAATTTGGTGTTGGGACTTCGTCGGTCTAAAAAGGTAATCTTCTTCTTTATGTTCTCTGCCCATTGGCAGGTTCGTATGACCAATGACGCCATCGTTCTCTGTCTTGTGCTCTTCTCTTCAGTCCACTGTATCCTTCTTCTTTTGTCATCATCCAGTCTAGCAGCATTGCCCTCGGTCTTCCTCGCGTCTTTCTCCCCTCCATCCTTCCCTCCATGATGTCTCTTAGCAGTGTCTCACTCCTTAGGATGTGCCCGATCCATTTCCTTTGTCGTCCGCGTATAGTACTTATGAGTGATCTTTGTTCTTCTACCATTTGCAGGATTTCCTCGTTCGTCCTCCGTTCCACCCAGCTAACTCTCTCCATTCTGCGCCACACCCACATCTCGAAGGCCTCCAATCTTTTTATGTCGTCCTTCCTCATTGTCCATGTCTCGGAGCCGTACAGCACCACACTCCACACCAGTGTCTTCACCATTCTCTTCTTTAGATTCTTGCTTAAGGTTCCTCTCATCAGCTCTCCTCTTTTGTAAAATGCATCTTTTCCCATGGATATTCTTCTTTTTATTTCCTCGTGGCATCTTGCATCGTCTGTGATCACACTTCCTAGATAGCAAAACTTCTCCACCTGTTCTATTTCTTGTCCGTTTAGTGTGATCTTTATTGTTTGTGGTATTATACCGCTTCTCTTGTTTATCTTCATTACCTTTGTCTTCTTTACGTTTATTTTCATTTCATATTCCAGTGATACCGTATTTAGACGATCCATCATCCTTTGTAAGCCCTCCTGGCTAGTTGCCAGCATCGCCTGGTCATCTGCAAATCTCAATGCCTTCACCCTTCTTCCTCCTACCTTTATCCCCTCCTCCATATCGTCTAGCGTTTCTCTTATGATCTCTTCTATATAGATGTTGAATAGGATTGGTGACAGTGGGCATCCTTGTCTTACCCCTCTTCCTATTTTTCCTGGTTCTGAGTACTCTCCATCAACTCTTATTTTCACTCTTTGTCCCATGTATAGATTACCTATCAATCTTCTTTCTCTCCAATCCACCCCTTTTCTTCTCAGTATTCCCATTAGCTTTCTCCAGTCTACTCTGTCGAAAGCTTTTTCATAGTCGACGAAGCAGATATATATGTCTTGGTCATGTTGGATGCTTCTTTCTGCTATTATCCTCAATGCTGCTATCGCATCTCTTGTCCCCTTTCCCTTTCTAAACCCATATTGGTCCTCTCCCAAGCAATTTTCTGCTTCCGCCTTTGTCTGCAGTCTCTTTGTTATAATTCTTAGCAGGATTTTTGATGCATGTGTCAGAAGGCTTATCGTGCGATGGTCTTCGCAATTTGTTGCATTCTTCTTCTTCTGTATTGGTATAATTATTGTCTGCAGGAAGTCCTTTGGCCATTCTCCCGTGTTGTAGATGTCCCGGCATAGTTGCACCACCTCGCTCATTGCCTTCTCTCCAAGATTTCTGAGTATTTCTATTGGGATGTTGTCAATTCCTTCCGACTTCCCATTCTTCATGTCCTTAATTGCAGCCAAGACCTCCTCTCTCATCACCTCCGGACCCATGCCGTCCTCCACCTGTGTTTCTTCCTGCTTCCGTTCTTGTTTCCTCATTTCTTCCTCGATGCTTCCACTTCCTGTATATAATTCCTCCACATATTCCCTCCATCTTTCCCTTATATCATCTGAAAAAGGTAATAATCCAGTTAAATATATTATCTGGTATAGGCATATTTGATAGAATGTTGGCCAAGTAAGCATGCCTGATAATGTCGACAGCCTTTGAGAAATGTAAAGCTATCAGGTTTACAAACTGATTAGTGTTAAGTATGAGGGTGAGGTTGTGGGTTAGGACGGTAAGAGCAGCCGAGGTAGAACCCGTGGGTCTGAAAGAAAACTGGTCGGAGTACATGTCTTTCAGTCGAGTGTCAGTTAGGACGGGTAGAAAAATCTACAGACGATTTGTTTTTGTAATATTCTACATAAAATAGGAGTAATCGAGATGGGTCTGAAAACTGATTCTGAGGTTGGCTTTGCGGTTTTAGCAATCGAAGTTATCCTGCTTATCTTCCACTGAGGAGGGATGTATGCTTGGCCAATGGAAATGTTAAAAACATGCGCAACTGGAATGGCGAGTTCAGCTGAGACCTCCCACGGGGCCAGCCCATCTGGGCCCACCGAGGGGCCGGTGATTCCATCTAACAAGCGGAAAACTTCATAATCAAAGAAGGTATGTTTACATGTTTTGTATGCCGAGAGTTTGATCAACGTTCTTTGATAATTCTGGTCGAAGGAAGTGTTCCCACAGTGGAGGTTCAGAGAGCACTTATGCTCTGGTTCGATGGGCTGAGTCGTTGCTTGTCTCCTCTGGGTGTAGTTCTTGATAGTACCCTTTTTTCTGACCATATCTCTAATCTCAACCGCTTGTGCTACTACCATCTCCGACGTGTCAGAGCTATCCGAAGATCTGTCTCCTCTCCAGTCTTTACCTCCATTGTCCATGCCTTCATCTGCTCTCGCATTGATTACTGTAACTCCATCTTTGTTGGCCTCCCCATAGTCCGTCTGTCCCCTCTACAATCTGTTCTTAACGCAGCTGCCAGACTAATCGCCCGTCTTCCGCGCTTCTCCCATATTTCCACATTCATGTTTGAACATCTTGACTGGCTTCCTCTTACTGCCCGCATCCAACTAAAGGTACTTATCCTTATTTGCCGATCTTACCTGGAACTTGTTCCTAAATACCTCTGTGACTCATTACGTCTTTCCGTCTCAGCTAGCTCCCTTCGCCCTCTTCGTTCCTCTGATCGACTTGACTTATTTGTTCCCCGAATGAGAACGGCGATGGTCCAGTCTCGTTCCTTTGTTAGTATTGGCCCTTCATTGTGGAATCAGCTTCCTCCTTCGGTCCGGGCTGCAGAACTATCTGTTGGTTCTGCCACAGCTTTTCGTTGTCTTAAAACTTGCCTTTATTCCCGAGGACTTTCGCACTGGGAGCGCCTGTGATTGGTGGTCACTGGGTAGAGGCGCTTTATAAGTTTTGAAATACAATACAATACAATTTACACGGTTCCATAGTTCCCTTGAACCGCGTTTGATGTTGTCAAACTCCCGCGCGTTGTTTCTTGTGATTTTAAGTTTGTTGATCTTGATCGACAGAGCGTTGGCGGCCTCTATATAACCATGCTGAACCAGTCCGTGCCTCTTCCTCATAAGGTTTTTGATTACAGGGGTCATGAAGATTGGTTCCTTATCTCTTATGGTAATAGTTTTGTGCGGGAAGAAGGTGTCAAGCGTTGCGTGCATAGATGTGTAGAACGCCTCAAAGGTAGCTTTTTGGTGCGTCCAACCTAGTTATGAAATCTCATGAAAGATTCCCCAGATCATCTCGCAGCGCGGCGAACTGGCCTGGGGTTCTGAGGCGGTATTGATAAGTCTTTCTGTCCAAGTTCTTCCCGCTCAGGTTATGACCGCATTTCGAAGCGCAGGGCATGGCATCTGTAACGTTTTCGAAAAGTCACAGAATTTGAATTAGATATATATTATTCATTTTATTGACAACGTAGTATAAGTCATCGTGTATTGTTTCCCGCCTTTTTTCCATGCCGTTGCTAACCTGGATGATGAGTCGTCCGAGTGGCGCGAAAGCAGAGCCGCTGCTGCTGCTGCTGCCGTTGTTGCTCCCGCCAAAATAGTTCAGCCGAGAACCCTGGATGCGACATATATATATAATATATATATGTTAACGCTATATATATATGTTTAACGCTATGTATACATGTATATATTCGAGTGTATGCTTGTTTATTTACCTTAGAAGATCTATTTAAAAGACGTTGTTCACCAGAGTGCTGTTTGGCAGCTGGTCTAATATAGAATATATATATACTTACTTACTTGCTTATATAATGCCTGATTGATCCCGTCGCTACTTCCAGTCACAAGACTTCGAAATCAGGCGATATGATTACCTGAAATGAAGGTGCGGGCAGATATTGACTGTTTTACAATAAATGGCGACTTCACCTCCTCTTCGATTTCTACGGTCGCGCCGGTATAAATAGAGTATATCCTTCAATGGCCATCATCTGGCCTGTGTGATGTTCTTTAAGCCAGCTCTCAGTTATTACGACTATGTCAGGGCAGTAGGTTCCGACATCAGCGATGAGGTGCTGGAGGACATGTGGCTTGGTCCGACTGGTGCACGGGTTGATGAGAAGCATCGAAAGGTGGACGTTCTTCGACGCTCCAGTTGATTCATCCGTCAGGAACGCGTCAGGTCGTGTGGATGACGTAGATGTCTGTCCATGTATAACTGGGAAGAGAAGTTGTCGCAGAGGCATATTTTTCAGTTGCCGGTTTTTCTCCGTCGTCCTCGTACGTCCATCATAACCCGTACGTGTTGTTCTACTGTTCGCATCCTCCGTTCTCGTCGCATCACCCGTGTGTCAACATCAGATTATGTCGTTCTGTTTCTTTGGCACCGTCAGATTCCACCCAGGGATCCTCTATATCGTAACAGGCCGCAGCCGGCGATTTTCTGCAACAGGTCACGGTTGAATGCTAACCGAGTAGAGGGGGCATTTTCTTAAAGCCTCTCGCGTAAGGTTTGAGCTTCGTGACGTCATTCCCCACGCCAACCCGTAAACTTACCGTAGGCTACATTATAGTCACCTCTCCCAACAGATCAATGTTCGATTTAAAAGTTACTTTATGGTGTTTGCAAACGTCCTTAGAAACGGTTCTTTAATAGGCTTTTTATCTTGATAGATTAACCTGTCCTTCCAAAGTTCGAAATCTAAAGAAGAAATCTCCTACTGGCGGACTGAGAACCTTATTACACGAACATCAGAGTAAATATACGGCAGCCATAACATAGGTACTGTCCATCCCACTTTTAAATTTCATCAATCTATTTAGCAGATTAGCTTCGGACGTAGTATCAGATGGGTCCACAGAGAAAGTAAAATACGTCATGCGAATTTGCGCGTCCCTCGGCAGTGGAAGACCGCCATCATCCGCCGGCAGGCCAGAGTGACTACGCCAAGTGGCCCGGCTGATTATGCCCAACTTCAGTGCTTCTTAGGCCTATATTGTCCTGGATAGTGGAACGTATCCTGATCCAGTCTGCACTGTACTCTGGTTTCGCAACGATACCACTGCCGTTGATTAGAAATCGACGTGCCTTCCACCGTATACCGGCTCGACCACCGCAGTTATGGCAGGGCCGGATTAACCACTCGGGGGCCCCATGCTATTTACACACGGGGGGCCCCCTTGTCGTATCGAGCATGGAATGGTGGGTATGCAACAAAGACAAGGTCATTGCTGTATGCCATAATTTGGGACTATCAGTCTTAGATTCTAAGGTCGTTTCAAATGTTTGTTACAGTTGGCCTATAATTATCACAACATGCAATTAGCTTAAAATTATAATCAAAGTTCGAATCTGTTCTCTTCAGTTTTAACAGCTCAGTAGCATTTTCGACTTTTAACAGCAGCAAACTGTGTAATAATATCATCAACTGAAATCAAGTTAAGCACCTCAATTTCAACACAAAGAAGTTCCAATGTAGTTAGGTGTTTGCGAGTCATAGAAGTTTGCAGTTTGTTTTTTATAAGTCCCATCTTACTCAAACAGCGTTCACCTGAACAATTGGAGGTCATCAATGACTTGAAAACACGCAGAGTGATAGAAACAGACATGGGCGCCCATAGGAATTATTCTGGGGGCTTAATTTTTCTAGGGGGAAAATTTTTTCAAGGGGGCAAAATGACGCTTTTGCATAGCTACTCACGAACACAGAAAACGTCAAAACTTTCAAAATCCATGGCAGCCGCCCATGGAAACAGAGATTGCTTCCAGAAGGTTCTCGGTGTAGGCCCCTACAGTAGCATAGCTAAAGCAGCAGGTGTTGCAGTCTCTAAATTTTTCAAAATCAGCTAGTTAAACCATTTCGTCAGGAAATGTTTCAGGCTACAAATCACGTATATATGCCGTGGCCAGCCTGCTGGAAAATTGTCAAATCTTGTCAGGCTCTAATCTATCAAAAGTTGTTACAATTTGGAATACATAACGATGCAACTTCACTGTAACGTGAATTCTCTGCCTCAGGGGCGTCAACAACTTTTCTACATTAACCAATTAAGTTTCAGCACGAAACTAATTGTCTCTAGCTTGCAAGATGAGCTCGCTGCTATGTGTGTGCCAGGAAACAAATCGCTTCGTAATAGATACAAAAGTAATCTTAGCACAGATTATTATATTGATTGAAAGAAGCCGAGTCAAAAGAAACGTATGTACACAGCAGGTGGTTGCACGGCTGACATTTCAAATTTGCAATTTGCTTTGTCAAATTCTTGCTTAAACTGAAGCTAGTAAAAAGCTGTTTCTTGGGAACAAATAATTTATTTGGTGTTATAAATTCTGTGTTAGTCCTGCAGTATTCCGACTCTAGTCGGGGGGGCCCCCTGTAAGCGGGGGCCCCCTGCTAAAGTATATTGAGCATACTGGTTAATCCGGCCCTGAGTTATGGTCGACTTCAACTTCAAACCATAACGGACTTGCTCGCTCGAATTAAATGTGTCATCGTCATTTCCATCGACTTCACAAAGGTCTTCGATTCAGTGCGGAACCAGGCAATCGCTGAAACACTCTCCAAGATCGAAATGCCAGATTCCATATTAAAGTGGCTTATTAACTACCTCGACGATAGAGAAACCCGTTACCAACTTTGATGGGAAGGTATCATCAGTGGCGGCCAATAATGCCAGCGTCGTCCAAGGCTCGGTGACTAGTCCCTCCGAGTTCATAATCGGCACTGCTGATCTCCATCCGGTGCATGGCCAGAACCTGTTTCTATAGATACGCGGACGACTCGTATTCACACGTCGGTTCGGCAAACATCCGTACATCGATCAAGGTCTAGGCAGCAAGAAATCTGACAAGACTCGTGAGATGGTAGTCGTGCGTCACAACAAGCCTTCTCTCGCTTCGCAACCCTCCGTACGAAAGTACATGTATACAGAGAGAACAGCAACAATAAAAATTCTTGGAGTGACCGCCGACGAAAAGCTCTCAGCAAAACACACGTGGATAAGACCTTGGATTCTTGCGCCTCGTCACTGTTCGCATTAAAGACCATCCGGGGCCGCGGAATGCTCGCGGATGCCCTGTTTGAGGTCACGCGCGTAACTACAATGGCCAGACTCTTGTATGCCTCTGCCGCATGGTGGGTTTTCTAAGCAGAGGGAGAGACAACGGATCGAAATGTTCGCTCGGCGACCGAGACGAGCAGGCCTGCTTCCGTGGGATACTCCGATTGTGGCCTGCCTTGCAAGACAAGCTGATGAGGTGTTGTTCGAGGCCATAACCAGCAACCCTGGACACATAGGCGTAATTTGTGGGGTACGAGGGGTACCCGTACCATCCAATTTTTGGAATGGGGAACCGTACCCCACTTTTTGAACAATGCCAATCAATATTTTATTATTGCGCCTTCCCAGAGACTGCGGTCTTCGCCATGCTTCGTGTATGTAAATTGGTACCCCATACAGGCGTAATTTGTGGGGTACGAGGGGCACCCGTACCCCCACTTCTTCGACTGGGGTACCGTACTCCCACTTTTGGACTGAGGGGTACCGTAACCCCACCGTTTCGACAATGTCAATCAATATTTTATTACTGAACCTTCCCAGAGATCACAGTCTCCGCCTTGATTTGTGTATGTAAGAAATTTGTTACCCTCATATTTTGGACAAAAGTTACACCCCTGCCTGGACATGTCGTACGTTGGATGTGTCAAGAACGGCCAGGTATAGGTTATATCTTGGCAACCGGCCTCATTAATTTGTTTCGCCTAATAAAGACGCAAAGAACTTCCTACTTAGAATGCTGCTTAAAGGCATTTATTAACCGCCTTCTCTTGAGGGAACACTGCAGTAAGCAGTTAAGCAAATGCTTCATATCGTCGATTAGAGAAATTTTTTCATGCAATGCTAGTATTAATTTAATCCATCCTGATCTGAGGAAAAATCATCTGCACCTATCAATAGGCCTAAAACAGTTGATTGTCATGAACACTTGTACATTGTTGCTTTCTGACAGCAATGTCTAATCTCGAATAAACAAATATACAATACAATACAATACAATACAATACAATACATACATACATACATACATACATACATGCATACATACATACATACATACATACATACATACATACATACATACATACATACATACATACACAAATTCATACATTTATACACACACACATATATATATATACATGTATGCATACATACATACGTGATTGCATGCACACATGAATGATTGCATACTTGCATACATACATCCAAACATACATGTATGCACGAAAGCATACATACATTGTGGACAGTTTCCTACAACACTGGATTGCACGAAAACACAATTAAGCCTCATGCATGCTCTCATGAAGACTTGTAAATTGCTGCGTTTCTATTCTAGCCGTGATCTCATCTTTCGAAGAAATCAGACATAACGAGACAATCGATGGCTTTAGAACGACAGACAACAATCGCTTCACCTATGTAAGCAAATAAACTAGTTTTTGCGATTTTAAGCCCATATATTACCTTTACTTCATAATAAGTTTTATTGACTTAAAGCTAATCATGCAAGGCGTTATTAAAATGTATAAAATATCAGTCTTGTTGTCAAGACCTTGAACCTCAAGACCAAGACCAGGACCAAGACTTTGAACCTCAGGACCAAGACCAAGACCAAGACCTTGAGCCTCGAGACCAAGACCAAGACTTTGAACCTCGAGACCAAGACCAAGACCAAGACTTTGAACCTCGAGACCACGACCGAGACCAAGACCCAAAAATCACATTCAGGCCAAGACTTTTTTTCTTACAAAAAATTGTCAAGTCGGACTTCTCGCCATTTTAATGAAAACGTGAGTCTTTTTATTCAAACAAATTAACTTTAAATGCAGACTGCAGAGAATTCCGAATTCATATTTACAAAAGTCCTTCATGCAAAATGTTCTTCCAAATGCCTTTTGTATTTTATAAAAACCAATTCGCTCAGAATTTTCTTACCAAGACGTGCCTTGTGGGTCCTCAAAAATTTAGCCATGTGAAAAAATACTTTCCATGGGTGCTGAAGTCGCTGGCACACACCCAGGGGCGGAGACTTAGGGGGGGGACAGGGGGGACGGTCCCCCCCAAATTTGAGGTGGGGGGGATGGAGTTGCTTTTATCCCCCCCAATATTTGAACATAATATTATCAGAAATATTTCATAAATATCATTCAAAATTTCGACAGTACACCACTGTTTATTCTTTGTTTGGCGTTCGCGGCGCAGCAAAACTTAACGTACTTTTGAAGTACACATAAATTATATGCATATATATGTGTATGCATATATATGTGTATGCATATATATATATATATATATATATATATGTGTATGCATATATATGTGTATGCATATATATATATATATATATATATATATATATATATATATATATATATATATATATATATATATATATATGCATCTCTTACTCTTATCCTTACTCATCTGATACTTCTCGCCCTAAACGAAACCCGCCTTAACAGCTGCTCTGCCTCCTGTCTTGATCTGGCATCTGGAAACCGGACTTTGTTCCCAACACTGCCAACAGGGGTACCACGTGAAGGCGGCGTGATGGGCATTTGGACAGCAAAGGCTTTTGGAGAGGCATGCTGCCCCATTCCCCCACTCCCGTATATATGACTCTGAACTTACGTGAATATATATATATAGTTAGGGTTAATTGTTAATAAGTTTTCTTGCATACGAGAGCTTACGGGAGATAAAGTTTTGGTCATTTTTATCAGTTAATGTGAAATTATGAGCCCGTGGCCGGAGATCATGAGGGATATTGCGATCAGGTGAAAAATAAGGTCGCAGAACATGGCCGGAGTTTATAATGACTGCCTTAAAGAGGCATTCATCTACCTGTTTTGCCAATTCAGAAGCGCTTTGAATGCAGGTAGGCCAGATCATCGCATTTTCCTCAGCAGTTTTCAACTCTCTCTCTCTCTCTCTCTCTCTCTCTCTCTCTCTCTCTCTCTCTCTCTCTCTCTCTCTCTCTCTCTCTCTCTCTCTCTCTCTCTCTCTCTCTCTCTCTCTCTCTCTCTCTCTCTCTCTTTCTCTCTCTCTCTCTCTTGGGTATAACCCTGCCAGGTCGGGGAAGCATACTTCAGGGAAGCTATGGTGGTGAAATATCAGTTCACTAAGTCTTGTTCTGTGAGGGTCTAGGCGAAGGTTATTACTAGCAGTGGCGTCACGAGGAGGGTGCGGAGGGGTGCGGACCGCACCGGGTGACACCCTCGGAGGGGATGACACCAACATGAGAAAATGATGAAATTTTTGCAAGATGTATTATTATGCCAGGTGAGTGATGATATGCTGGGAACTTGCGTACTGCACACAATAATGTATGAATGCACTTTATCACTTCTAACTGATGAACTAGCAGCTACTAGCTCAAGTGTTGTGCACTCCTAACATTGCAATATTAAGTGGGAAGTTGCGTATTGTTCCGTTGTTATTTGTACTCAAAAACACATAATTGGAACTAGTCTGACTTACATAGGGTTAATATAATTTTTTTTCGACCTGTCCCCCAAACCCGTGTAGGACCAATTTTGCGTTTCCCATTCCCACCATCCCTCTATCGAGTGCATAGCGCCGCCAGCGGTGCAGGTTGTTGGTAACATGTAGAATATGTTTGTTAAAACGCATTAAGTTAGCAAGAAAAGTGTCAAAACATTGCCAAACGTAGATTGTCAAAGAGATCGATCATCGACGGTCGACCAACCGCCCAACCCGAGTGTACCTTTTGTAAAACATTTCTGCTATTGTTTCCTGTTCAGCAATTCAGGACCATCTTGAGCAATGAGGATAAGCTGATCCACTCTTGTAATTGTAATTGTAATTGTAATGAGATGTAATGATGGGAGCAATGGGGATAAGCTGATCCACTCTTATCAGCATTGAAATAATAGACCAATTTTGCTACGATGACAGCTTAAAATGCTACCATTACAGTGTGGAAATTCAAAAATTTTCCGTGTTGGGGAGGGGGCACATCCCCCTCCCCAAACCCCTCCCCCTGCTCGGCGCTCCGCGCCTCGGCGATCGTCCTTCGGCCGCTCGGCCTGTCCCCCCCAAACCCAAGACCAAGTCTCCGCCTATGCACACACCGTAACTTTTCAAGCACTGGATTTAAATGTACAAATATTGAGCCTTTTTTAAATCCTCCCATGGTTTATCAGATCGTCTGGCTCAGAAAAAGTCTCGTCAGGGCTTCCAGATACAGCATAACTTAGTTGCTGCTGCCAATGGGTTTTCTTGACCAACAAGACTTGTATTCGTCCGTAGGTATTTGTCGTAGGCTATGATGCAAACAGGCTTGATACATTTTTTAATTCTTGAGTTTTGCTAAATGACTTCATATTGATAGCCGGTCTTGGTCGACCAAGACTTTGAACCTCAAGACCAAGGCCAAGACCAAGACTTTGAACTTCAAGACCAAGACCAAGACTTTTGCTCTCAAGACCAAGACCAAGACTTTTAAAAAACGAACTCGAGTGCACTCGATACTAAGACCTTGGTCTCGAGGACAACAAGTCTGTAAAGTATCAATCAGTATATTCATAAATTACACAAATTTCAGGCCTACGGCAGTTGTTAACAATCCGTCCAGGCAGCTTGTCTGCCCTGCTAGCTCTGGCACCGTCAAGCCTGGCACAGTTTGCCTGAAACTATTAGCACCGACACCGCAAACCCTCGCGGCCGGAGAATAGGGTACTCAGCTGGTCTTAAACTTTATCCCAACAAAACATTAATGAACGTTGATCTATTCCTGCAGCTTAGGGGCCTACATCGAAAAGCGACGACGGCGAAAAGACATGACATACAGCCCATTATTTCTTACATCTACGCGTGTAAGACTGACGGACGTTGCGGTAGACAATAAATTAGCTGTGGGACGATATATATAATATATATCATCATTGTGTACATGTAATGCATGAGCACTTGTCATGTGCAAATAAAGGCTACTTACTTACTTATATGTACCATTCTTAAAATAGGCAGCAAAACGTAAGGTTAATTTAAAATCTGGATTCATGATGTTTTATGACAAAGACCGAAAATCCGTCCTCGCTGTGTCGTAAATTCGTAATCTTAAAAGGTAGTTTATTATTATTATTCATCGCAGGAAGAACCTCTTCACTCAAAGGATCACAATTCCAGACAGGAGTGATTAAGACGATCCAGATGACCGACTGTCGTGGAAGCAGCTAGGTTAGTTTGAGTTTATATGAAGGTTTGCGACGAATCCGAGAGACTGGTTGCTGATGAAATTATTGTCAGGCCATTTGGGAGATGCTATGTAGCGGAATGTAGATCAAGAGATAGATAAGACGCAGGACGATCTAGATTCATGACCTTTTCTCTCATTATGCGCTATCCTAAATGTACTGTATTTCTCATCTTGAATCGTGATGCTTGGTTACATAAGAACCAAAATATCTGCTGCACTATCAATTGATGGTAAAAATAAATTTTGTATTGGGTTTCGTCTCTAGCGAACTGCTTTTTATTATGCAAGGCCTATGCGTGAACGATTCATTATAGAGGAATCGTGAAGGCGATGTATAATTGCTATGATAAATAAATTCAGGCTATAGAAGCTCACCTTTAGTCACAAATTTTATGAGATAAAGTGGGTTTCCTTTAGTTTCATTAGATATAGTTCATTTGCGTGTTATTGGTTTCGTTTCATTAGATATTATTGAGTTCGACTGAGAGTCACTGGGTTTCAATGTGCGTAAAGATTCCGCAGAAACCCACTTTTGGTCACAATTTTTATGAGATATCGTGAGGTTCATCTGGTTTCATTAGATATAATTCATTTACGTGTTATTGGTTTCGTTTCATTAGTAATAATTGAGTTCGACTGAGTGTCACTGGGTTTCAATGTGCGTAAAGATTCCGCAGAAACCCAATTTTGGTCACAATTTTTATTAGATATCGTGAGGTTCATCTGGTTTCATTAGATGTAATTCATTTACGTGTTATTGGTTTCGTTTCATTAGTAATTATTGAGTTCGACTGAGTGAACATGAAAGAGTTTACCTAAAAAAGACACAACCGTACAATGCTCGATAGGCAAATAACAACACTCGAATGTTGAATTTTTCCACGGTTACACATTTCTGTTGACTTGTATATCGATCTTTAATCGTAAAACATTGTCAATAAATACTGGGTCATTTCACTGAAAATCACGCAAAGCCTGCAGGGGATCAAATTTTGTTAAACATTTTCTATCCATTCTTTAACGAGCAACTAAGTAATACTAAAATGTTGTTTGAAGATCGTAATAACTGCGTAGAAATTGTTTCAAATAATGCAACATTCCGCATTTATCGTGCACGGTGCTGACCTCTTAAATTTATTCACGCGATGTTTAAAATAGGCCTATCTTCAAAAGAGCATCGTAAAGAGCTGTAACTAACTCTGACTATCCGATCCTTATCTGTCTGCTTGACGTGAACTTTACCTAAAATCCACTTAGAATAAGTCCCTATTTTAAATAAGGTTTAAATAAGTTTTATGAACTACTGATGAGGAGCTTTACTGCTTGGAATGCGTAGAGGAAGATAGACATTTTTGTGACGTTCGGCTAACTAGTTAATATGCAACATCCATAAAACTTAACGTACGACGTTCGTAACATGGCTGTATTTTAAGGCCATTTTAAAATTTTCAAACATTTTGTATACTTTTTAAATCGGGATTTCTGAAGCGTCAATTTTGCTACTTCGACAACACTAGAATGGCTTGAAGCAGCTCAGTCCTAGTCGTAGGCCTACTTTACTTTAGTCATGTTTTCCCTCTATTCTCAAAGTAAAAAGTTGTAGGAATACTGTGCAAACATCACAAATTTGTCATATTTGAGGTTTAAGTGTCAAACTCCAGCGTTCTGGAACCATTTCTGGTTGAGCCAGCATTTCGTCATTTTCAGTGAAATGGCCCAGTCGGAGCCACCAAGTAAAATGGATGGGTGGCACGTTCCAGGGCGGGAATGGGGCCCTGGCATATTTTTTTGCCGACAGCAATATTTCTACCGTACCTCCGATGCCGTCAACCAATGGCAGAATGAAGAACATCGCTCGCAGGATCACAATTCCAGACAGGTGACCGACTCCCAAGAAAAAAGATAAGTTACTTTTTAATGAATTTTTGACGAACCCAATAGACGGTTGCTTATGAATTTCTCGGACACTTGAACGATGCTAACTATTTGAAACTAGACGAGGTTACCCTGCCATAATTCCTAATGTAGATGAAGTTACTCCTTTCAGATTCAGAGTCAGATTGTTTTATTGATCACCATGTAAGAAAATGCATTTCCAAACAGTCACATACAATGGCGCCAATAGGTAAATCCATAAGGAACATGAGATTCCGCTACTGTACTGAAAGAAGATGTCACTAGATCTGTCTTCAGTTATGGTGGCTAGCGGTGTTATGTCTCCGAGCGGCTAGGCTAGTCTTCGGGGGTCTTGTTAGCGTTCGAAGCACGTGGGTTTTTGTAATTCACCTCGCGAAGACAGTTAGAAGACAGTACTCTTGTATGTTTTGCAATTCTTATTATACAATATTTTTACACAACGTATATACACCTAGAACAGTTCTCACTTCGTGTTGCATAACAGTTTCTGCGTCTGCAATTTTCCGTCACACGATTCCTCCCTCCGTGAGTTAATCGTACGTCTCACCGATTCCTCCTTCCGTGAGTGAATCGTATACGTCTCACCGATTCCTCCTCCTGTGAGTGAATGCCGTCCTCCTCCCAGTCTTCGCTCTTCCTCCTTCTCCCCTTTCGCCCAGACCTGTCATTCATCCATCTCTCCCCCAATCTCGCACTCCTATCGGTCGCGCTATCATTCCTTCGCCCTCCTTCTCCCTGCTCCCCCTCTTATGACACCCGGTCAGGCCCTAATGTCAGTCAAGTCTTATCTGATCTCGACTCTAGTGTTCTTTTGCCTATATCAAATCCTAAGCAACACATAATACTAATATATAGCGTAATCCTAAATCCCTAATATAATATCGTCCATGACTGTCACTACAGCTACCCTACTTACATTAATCATAATACATACAATCATGTAATCATCAATTGTTGACAACAGTATACTAAACAAGATTAAATCAGTATACTGACGTTACCGGGTCAACTTTATAGGTGTATATATATATATATATATATATGTTATGGGCAATTCGTGAAACCAGGGATTTTGTAAAATGCCTGAAATTTTTAGGCAATTTGTAAAATCCCTGATTTACTCAGGCACTTTACAAAATCCCTGAAAAACCAGGGATTTTGTAAAGCCCTGAAATCCGATAACGAAACTTTGACAGATTGCCTGAAAGGAAAATGACGAACATAATCGAAGTTTATTATGCACACAAACCTTATTTTCAAAGGATTAACATTTGTACATGGTATGACCATATATTTTAAATTCAGTTCTCGAAAGTTACAGCAGTTTTTCTGTTTTCACACGACATACTAGAATTACAGCGACTGTTACACTTGACATTAATTATTAATTGACAGATTAATCTTTTCAAAGGGAAAGTGAAGTTGTCGAGTCTTATTAACAATACCACTCGACAACTTCACTTTCCCTTTGAAAAATTTGCATCTATTTGTCTTACCGCGCCCAGTGAACTTTGATTGTCTATTTCCTTATAATTCTTTGATGTGCCGTCGCAGCAATTAGAAGTTGCCCGAAATATCTACCGATAATTTTCGATAATTAATTGGGTGAGATTAACCGTGGTCAGACGAGTACCCTTGCTATAAATTAAAACTCAGCAAGCACTATTTAATTTCTAGTTTTCCTTTGGTTAGGTCAGTTCTAAACTTAATCTGTCAATTAATAATTAATAAGTCAAGTGCAGAAGTGAATGTCATTCGACTATGTCGTGTGAAAACAGAAAACTGCTTTTGCTTTCGAGAACTGAACTTAAAATAAAGTAGCACCTAAAAAGTTAATCCTTTGAAAATAGGACTTGTTTGCATAATAAACTTTCTGGCATTTAACAAAATCCCTGGTTTTACAACTTGAGGACTGAACTTTAAATAAAATACCAACTAAAATAAATCTAAAATACCAATTGAAAATAGGGCTTGTTTGCATGATAAACTTCGATTATGTTCGTCATTTTTCTTTCAGGCAATCTGTCAAATTTTTATCGTTTGATTCCAGGGATTTTACAAAATCCCTGTTTTTTTCAGGAATTTTGTAAAGTGTCTGAGTGAATCAGGGATTTTACAAATTGCCTAAAATGATTTCAGGCATTTTACAAAATCCCTGGTTTTACGAATTGCCTGTAACATATAACTTTCACGTTATAGGTATATATACCTATATTGACTCCTATACAGCCCATATGGGTCCCGTCTACGAGAAACTATAGATTAGATTTATATCTTATCTGTAGTGTCTCTTAAACGGGACCCATATGGGCTTTATAGGAGTCAATATATAGGTATATATATACGTATAACGTGAAAGTACCTCTATTTTGTTCTGACCACTTGGTGGCGAAACGTATACAGTGGAGTTAAATGTAGTCTGGATTCTTAACGTTTATTCTTAACCAATAACAACACTCCAATATTTAATTTTCTCACGGTTACACATTTCTGTTGACTTGTATATCGAACTTTAATCGTAAAACATTGTCAATAAATACTGGGTCATTTCACTGAAATCACGCAAAGCCCTCAGGGGATCAAATTTTGTTAAACATTTTCTATCCATTCTTTAACGAGCAACTAAGTAATACTAAAATGTTGTTTGAAGATCGTAATAACTGCGTAGAAATTGTTTCAAATAATGCAACATTCCGCATTTATCGTGCACGGTGCTGACCTCTTAAATTTATTCACGCGATGTTTAAAATAGGCCTATCTTCAAAAGAGCATCGTAAAGAGCTGTAACTAACTCTGACTATCCGATCCTTATCTGTCTGCTTGACGTGAACTTTACCTAAAATCCACTTAGAATAAGTCCCTATTTTAAATAAGGTTTAAATAAGTTTTATGAACTACTGATGAGGAGCTTTACTGCTTGGAATGCGTAGAGGAAGATAGACATTTTTGTGACGTTCGGCTAACTAGTTAATATGCAACATCCATAAAACTTAACGTACGACGTTCGTAACATGGCTGTATTTTAAGGCCATTTTAAAATTTTCAAACATTTTGTATACTTTTTAAATCGGGATTTCTGAAGCGTCAATTTTGCTACTTCGACAACACTAGAATGGCTTGAAGCAGCTCAGTCCTAGTCGTAGGCCTACTTTACTTTAGTCATGTTTTCCCTCTATTCTCAAAGTAAAAAGTTGTAGGAATACTGTGCAAACATCACAAATTTGTCATATTTGAGGTTTAAGTGTCAAACTCCAGCGTTCTGGAACCATTTCTGGTTGAGCCAGCATTTCGTCATTTTCAGTGAAATGGCCCAGTCGGAGCCACCAAGTAAAATGGATGGGTGGCACGTTCCAGGGCGGGAATGGGGCCCTGGCATATTTTTTTGCCGACAGCAATATTTCTACCGTACCTCCGATGCCGTCAACCAATGGCAGAATGAAGAACATCGCTCGCAGGATCACAATTCCAGACAGGTGACCGACTCCCAAGAAAAAAGATAAGTTACTTTTTAATGAATTTTTGACGAATCCAATAGACGGTTGCTTATGAATTTCTCGGACACTTGAACGATGCTAACTATTTGAAACTAGACGAGGTTACCCTGCCATAATTCCTAATGTAGATGAAGTTACTCCTTTCAGATTCAGAGTCAGATTGTTTTATTGATCACCATGTAAGAAAATGCATTTCCAAACAGTCACATACAATGGCGCCAATAGGTAAATCCATAAGGAACATGAGATTCCGCTACCCTACTTACATTAATCATAATACATACAATCATGTAATCATCAATTGTTGACAACAGTATACTAAACAAGATTAAATCAGTATACTGACGTTACCGGGTCAACTTTATAGGTGTATATATATATATGTTATGGGCAATTCGTGAAACCAGGGATTTTGTAAAATGCCTGAAATTTTTAGGCAATTTGTAAAATCCCTGATTTACTCAGGCACTTTACAAAATCCCTGAAAAACCAGGGATTTTGTAAAGCCCTGAAATCCGATAACGAAACTTTGACAGATTGCCTGAAAGGAAAATGACGAACATAATCGAAGTTTATTATGCACACAAACCTTATTTTCAAAGGATTAACATTTGTACATGGTATGACCATATATTTTAAATTCAGTTCTCGAAAGTTACAGCAGTTTTTCTGTTTTCACACGACATACTAGAATTACAGCGACTGTTACACTTGACATTAATTATTAATTGACAGATTAATCTTTTCAAAGGGAAAGTGAAGTTGTCGAGTCTTATTAACAATACCACTCGACAACTTCACTTTCCCTTTGAAAAATTTGCATCTATTTGTCTTACCGCGCCCAGTGAACTTTGATTGTCTATTTCCTTATAATTCTTTGATGTGCCGTCGCAGCAATTAGAAGTTGCCCGAAATATCTACCGATAATTTTCGATAATTAATTGGGTGAGATTAACCGTGGTCAGACGAGTACCCTTGCTATAAATTAAAACTCAGCAAGCACTATTTAATTTCTAGTTTTCCTTTGGTTAGGTCAGTTCTAAACTTAATCTGTCAATTAATAATTAATAAGTCAAGTGCAGAAGTGGATGTCATTCGACTATGTCGTGTGAAAACAGAAAACTGCTTTTGATTTCGAGAACTGAACTTAAAATAAAGTACCATCTAAAAAGTTAATCCTTTGAAAATAGGACTTGTTTGCATAATAAACTTTCTGGCATTTAACAAAATCCCTGGTTTCACAACTTGAGGACTGAACTTTAAATAAAATACCAACTAAAATAAATCTAAAATACCAATTGAAAATAGGGCTTGTTTGCATGATAAACTTCGATTATGTTCGTCATTTTTCTTTCAGGCAATCTGTCAAATTTTTATCGTTTGATTCCAAGGATTTTACAAAATCCCTGTTTTTTTCAGGAATTTTGTAAAGTGTCTGAGTGAATCAGGGATTTTACAAATTGCCTAAAATGATTTCAGGCATTTTACAAAATCCCTGGTTTTACGAATTGCCTGTAACATATAACTTTCACGTTATAGGTATATATACCTATATTGACTCCTATACAGCCCATATGGGTCCCGTCTACGAGAAACTATAGATTAGATTTATATCTTATCTGTAGTGTCTCTTAAACGGGACCCATATGGGCTTTATAGGAGTCAATATATAGGTATATATATACGTATAACGTGAAAGTACCTCTATTTTGTTCTGACCACTTGGTGGCGAAACGTAGAGTTAAATGTAGTCTGGATTCTTAACGTTTATTCTTAACCAATAACAACACTCCAATATTTAATTTTCTCACGGTTACACATTTCTGTTGACTTGTATATCGAACTTTAATCGTAAAACATTGTCAATAAATACTGGGTCATTTCACTGAAAATCACGCAAAGCCCTCAGGGGATCAAATTTTGTTAAACATTTTCTATCCATTCTTTAACGAGCAACTAAGTAATACTAAAATGTTGTTTGAAGATCGTAATAACTGCGTAGAAATTGTTTCAAATAATGCAACATTCCGCATATATCGTGCACGGTGCTGACCTCTTAAATTTATTCACGCGATGTTTAAAATAGGCCTATCTTCAAAAGAGCATCGTAAAGAGCTGTAACTAACTCTGACTATCCGATCCTTATCTGTCTGCTTGACGTGAACTTTACCTAAAATCCACTTAGAATAAGTCCCTATTTTAAATAAGGTTTAAATAAGTTTTATGAACTACTGATGAGGAGCTTTACTGCTTGGAATGCGTAGAGGAAGATAGACATTTTTGTGACGTTCGGCTAACTAGTTAATATGCAACATCCATAAAACTTAACGTACGACGTTCGTAACATGGCTGTATTTTAAGGCCATTTTAAAATTTTCAAACATTTTGTATACTTTTTAAATCGGGATTTCTGAAGCGTCAACTTTGCTACTTCGACAACACTAGAATGGCTTGAAGCAGCTCAGTCCTAGTCGTAGGCCTACTTTACTTTAGTCATGTTTTCCCTCTATTCTCAAAGTAAAAAGTTGTAGGAATACTGTGCAAACATCACAAATTTGTCATAATTTTATATGAAGGTTTAAGTGTCAAACTCCAGCGTTCTGGAACCATTTCTGGTTGAGCCAGCATTTCGTCATTTTCGGTGAAATGGCCCAGTCGGAGCCACCAAGTAAAATGGATGGGTGGCACGTTCCAGGGCGGGAATGGGGCCCTGGCATATTTTTTTGCCGACAGCAATATTTCTACCGTACCTCCGATGCCGTCAACCAATGGCAGAATGAAGAACATCGCTCGCAGGATCACAATTCCAGACTGGTGACCGACTCCCAAGAAAAAAGATAAGTTACTTTTTAATGAATTTTTGACGAATCCAATAGACGGTTGCTTATGAATTTCTCGGACACTTGAACGATGCTAACTATTTGAAACTAGACGAGGTTACCCTGCCATAATTCCTAATGTAGATGAAGTTACTCCTTTCAGATTCAGAGTCAGATTGTTTTATTGATCACCATGTAAGAAAATGCATTTCCAAACAGTCACATACAATGGCGCCAATAGGTAAATCCATAAGGAACATGAGATTCCGCTATCAGGGTCTCAGCCTTTATGCGTGACACACTCTACACTGGCTTCCCATCTCGCAACGCATCAACTATAGAATAGCTGCGTTGATCTGGCGATGCCTTCTTGGCTGTGCCAGGTTTACTTACGTGAGCTACGTCTCACTATTCTTTTGCGGGTAAGCTTTTGGTTCCTCGCTCTACCACTGCAACTAGGCAGCGTCGTGCTTTCTCTGTGGTCGGCCCCTCCATCTGGAATAAGCTTCCATTGCAGAGACGCCTGTGGCCGAAGATTAATTCGCTTATGTTAAGTTACTTAAGTCCAGTTTATATTAACGTAGTTGGGCTGGGAGCGCTTCTGAGTATATAGGTACCTTGAGGGGGCGCTATATTAAATTTTCAAAATGAATGAATGAAGATGACATTGTACGCGTGTATGAAGACAATTAGTGTAGGCTACTATCTGCACAAACGAAAGTCGGACATTTCGGTCATTGTCGGCACTCGGCACCGTAGCAGCTCTGCCGACAGCAATATTTCTACCGGACCAATGCAGTCAACCAATGGCAGAATGAAGAACATCACTCGCAGGATCACAATTCCAGACGGTTGACCGACTCTCAAGAAAAAAGATGTTACTTTTTAATGAATTTTTGACGAATCCAATAGAGGGTTGCTTATGAATTTCTCGGACACTTGAACGATGCTAACTATTTGAAACTAGACGAGGTTACCCTGCCATAATACCCTCATTTCATGCTTCTTGTTAATCCATTTTTAGTTTTTTACTATTACTAGCTCCTAATTTTTCTTCAACCGTTTATATTAAAGAACTATCATCGCTATTATTTCAAATTAACATTCTAATCCTCTTGTTTTACTTCTTGTATATGTTAACCTATTGTAAATAGTTGCGTTCTGACAACTATGTATTTGAATAAACGAATAATATATAATTCCTAATGTAGGCTAGATGAAGTTACTCCTATACAGCCCATATGGGTCCCCTCTAAGAGACACTATAGATTAGGCTACCTCTATTTTGTTCTGGCCACTTTGGTGGCGAAACGTAGGCTTAATTGTAATCCTAAATGGAGCTATTATAATAATTTAAAATTTTTCTGATATAGGACCCCTGGACTTTGTCTTGGGCAAGACGTAAAATTGCATCCGGTTACGGGTTATCCTGAAACCCGACCGTGGGCGACAGCGCGGTTCTTACCGACCCCTGGCGGAGGAGGAGCGATGACGCCGCACTCAATGGCAGTCGCCGAACGTAATTATGACGATGCGTAAACTGGTGCAACCTGGCAAAATGGCTTGTCAACTGCGAGAGCGCCAAGAGCATGGCGTATTGAGCTTAAACTTTTTCTCCTACGAAACGTGTTACCCCTAAATAGGCCACACGGGTCCCATCTAACCACGTTTGTCAATCCCGGGATTTTAAACGTGCACAGGAACTGTGGAATAATTGTAAAAGTAATTACATGAAAAGTTGGCTTAGGCGTGCGGACGTCCGCAAAGGGGAGGGAAAGGTCAAATGCGGACAAGGGGAGGGAGGGTCCAAAGTGGGTCATATTTTGCAGACATCCTTTATGGACGTCCCCGAACTGCGGAATAATTGTAAAAATAATGACGACGACATTAAAAATTGGCTTTGGTGTACAGACGTCCACAAAAGGGGAAGGACGGGTTAGGTCAAATGCGGACAACGGGGGAAGGATGGGTCCAAAGTGGGTCACATTTTGCAGATGTCCTTTATGGACGACCCCCAACAGATTGCAATAAATTGTAAACTGTTTTCACCTAAGTTTCCTTTTAATGCTTTAAATATGCCAATTTCTAAATGCCGTATTTAAATCTGCATATTTTGATGCCAATTTACACAGCAAATCTTTAATTTTACAGTCGGTACAGACTCCCAAGATTTTCACAAGTGGGTCCCAATCCAGATAAGTTTGGGAACTGCTGCTCTAAACGACCTTTTTATCAAATCGCACCACGTTATCGACCTAACAAAGAGAAGTAGGAAAAAAGAGGAATCAGCAGCAATAACTATGAGTTCATATTAACTGCATTTTTAGGTTTTATAACGTTTTCAACTAATCCAGTGTCAATCATCTATAAATCATGATTAGCAAGTCAGACGAAGATTCATCTAGCTTGAAAGATGAATCTGGATTTGTGTTGCAGAACCAGTTTTTGGAGTTGCTCATAGTCACCAGGAAGATGTCGCTTCTGCAGACATCTGGCAGAAAAGACGAAACAGGAAACCAGCATCTTCAACAATGATGCTTGTCCAGGTTGATTAAGAAAATCTGAAGAAGAAAAAACAATTTAATCACCATGTGATGCAACACATGCAAAGTGACAATTTTTATAGCATTTTCAACAAATATCCTACTTAACTCTAGTTAGCGTCCATTTTTTTTTACAAAAACAAAGCTTTATCATATTTAAAGGTCCTGTGGAGCTTGCACAACAGCTGTATCCAGAAAAACAGAGTGTCTTTATTCAGTGCAACCAGGACTTTTGAATCATCACAGGTGGGTTCCCTTGACAGAATGAAATAAACTCTGGTAACCCACTTGAACACAAGAGTACCAATTGTTTCAGCACACCACAATACATTTAACACCTTAATGACGAGCTGCATTGGTTTCCCAGACACTTTATGTACACGCTCAACGTTCGTCGTTTAAAGTGTTAAACACCAAACAACCTATTTCAACAAACAGGACTATTTTCAACAGAAGCTGATTTTACACACAAAGATGACCATTTCATTACAGTGTCTTGTATAAGTAGATGCATTAGTGCAGGGATGGCCAACCTGGACCACATGCAGCACACGGGCTGATCATTGGCAGCCTGCACGATCACTTTTTAAATTAATGTTTCACACTGATTAAATGATTCAGTTAATTTGGACGGAAATTTAGTGTTGTATGTACTAGTGACCTAGTGGTACCTCTTTTTCAACTTTTTTAGAATATAAATTAAACATTTCTATTTTCTTTCGAGATGCTGAGGAAAATCACTTGCGTCCTGCCCGTCACGTGCTTACCAAAATTGTAGTAGGCCATGTGGAAGAAATGTTTGGCCACCCCTGTATTAGTCAATCATCAAATGACCCAGTTACAGAAGATGAACTGTTTCAGCATAACATGACCAAATGAACTCGTCATGATCTACTTTTAACGAAAACGACATATTTAAAAAAAATACAAGCTATTTGACACACATTGACGTATCAAAAGATATACTACCAAAACAAGTTTCGATCTATTACACTATCTTGCTTCGAGTGCTTCTGATTTAGCCCAACCTCTATGTTGAACCAAAATTTGGAATACATAAATAGTCTGTTCATGAACGAACTAATGAAAGAACCAATGAATGACTGGAGAACGAATCTTACCTTTGTTTAGAGGTAGACATCAGTTCTTCCATCACAGCATTCCAAGTCTGAAAGACCATATGCAAAAGTCAAGCAAGGATGGAAGGTAACACAAGGCAATTGCTCATTTATAGCATTCCTTCATGGAGGATGGAGGATGCAGTTGGATGGAGGGTGGATATCAGTTCTTCCATCACAGCATTCCAAGTCTGAAAGACCATATGCAAAAGTCAAGCAAGGATGGAAGGTAACACAAGGCAATTGCTCATTTATAGCAAGAGGATGCTGGTGGATGAAGGATGCAGTTGCATGGAGGGTGGATGGATGGAGGATGCTGGTGGATGGAGGGTGGGTGGATGAAGGATGCAGTTGGATGGATGGAGGATGCTGGTGGATGGATGGAGGATGCAGTTGGATGGAGGGTGGATATCAGTTCTTCCATCACAGCATTCCAAGTCTGAAAGACCATATGCAAAAGTCAAGCAAGGATGGAAGGTAACACAAGGCAATTGCTCATTTATAGCATTCCTTCATGGATGATGGCACTAAACAGCAACTTTCTAAACTTGATATCCCACTTCTGTCGTCAATATACCCTGCTTTTTCATTTTCATCCAGTGTTCGGGATTTGGGTGTCACCCTTGATAGTACCCTCTCGTTTTCTGAACACCTCTCCCACCTGACACGTTCCTGTTTCTATCATCTGAGGCATTTGAGGGCTGTAAGAAGATCAGTTTCTCCTTCAGTGTTCACTACTATGGTCCATGCCTTCATTTGCTGCCGCATTGACTATTGCAATTCATTGTTTGCTGGGCTCCCTAAAGCGCGCCTTTCATCTCTGCAGTCTGTTCTTAATGCGGCTGCCAGACTCATTGCCCGTTTTCCTCGCTTCTCTCACATAACTACCTTTATGACTGATGTACTTCACTGGCTTCCTGTTGCTTCCCGCATCCAATACAAGGTTCTTCTCCTGGTCTCTAGGACTCAACTGGGAAAAGCTCCTAAATACCTCTGTGACCTAATGCGCAAACCTCTATCTGCTCTGTCTTCCCGCCCTCTTCGGTCTGCTGACCGCTTTGATCTGCTTGTCCCTCGCGCAAGGACTTCGATGGCTCAGCATCGTGCTTTTGCCATCCTTGGCCCTTCCCTTTGGAATGACCTGCCCCCCTCTCTCCGTAGCAAGATATTGCTTGGGATCTCGCCTTCTTCTCTCCGCTGCCTAAAGACCTTTCTTTTCCCTCGGGGCTGACACGCTGGGAGCGCCTCTGAATAGTCTATGCTGTGAGAGGCGCTTTATAAATAATTATATAAGATAAGATAAGATAAGATAAGATAAGATGGAGGATGCAGTTGGATGGAGGGTGGATATCAGTTCTTCCATCACAGCATTCCAAGTCTGAAAGACCATATGCAAAAGTCAAGCAAGGACGGAAGGTAACACAAGGCAATTGCTCATTTATAGCAAGAGGATGCTGGTGGATGGAGGGTGGATGGAGGATGCTGGTGGATGGAGGGTGGATGCTGGTGGATGGAGGGTGGATGAAGGATGCAGTTGGATGGAGGGTGGATGGATGGAGGATATTCGCTACAGGGATTGAAACTTATAACCCCGGGCTAAGCCGGGTAAACCGGCTAGTCAGCCATATAGCTTGACAATGTCACATTCACAAGAAACTTTGCGTTTGAGTTCTGTAACCAAAGGACATAAATTGGCAATCACCAAAGACCTTGCATCATATATTTGTTCAAACGAATCACAGATAACAAGCTTGTATTCAAGATCACAAGCAGGTTCCAAGAGAAAAGCAGATTTGATTTTTAAGTAACAAAATACACTTATGTACAACAAATACATAATGACGATAACCAAAGTTAAATGGACATCAGATTAAAACAGCAAAAAAGGCGACAAAACTAAAGCAGACATATCAGAATTAAAGCAGACATATCAGAATTAAAGCAGACATATCAGAAAATTATCAAGACAGGAACCCTTACACAAGAAAATAAAAAAGTACACTAAAAAATTAAAAAACCATTCTGATTGTTTTTAATGGACACGATGATTCTAAAAATAGTCCTTTCCAAGGACACACAGTAGGTGTAAATTACAAACACAGCATCAAAGATTTAAAACAATTTATTATAAACATTACAAATTTAAGTCACATATTAAGAAAAGTTAATACAATAAATTCAGCAAGATCAGTCATACACTAAACAATTGAAATATTGGAGAAATGACAACAGGAACCTAAAAGTACACTTAATAAATTTTAATACCTGACGTTTTCGACTCCCCACGTCCTGATTCAGCAGAATCTGAATGCATTAGTATGGTTGGAATCTGGTGAAGGACTTGATATTCTTTTTTCTCCTAGAAACTGATAACAAAAAGTTAATACAACAAACTTAGTAAGATCAGTCAAATTTTTAAACAATGGGTGATATGAAGTTATGTATACACAGAGTAAATTTTAGTACCTGAGATTCTTGACTCTCCAGTTCCTGGTTCAATAGAATCAGATGTGGCATTCTTGTCAGAATTAGACAACACACCTGATACTGCTTGCTCCCCTACAAATTGATAAAGAAGTTATTGCAATAAATTCTTTAAGATCGGTCAAACTCATGCCCTGTGTTGGCACTGGTAAACAGTAGCCAACACAGGGCAATGAACACAACAAACTTTATGAAAGATGCAATACAGCGATATATCTGCATCAGCAGAAGTCATGTTATATGTCCACACTCCGCCAACTTACCTCCTTACAAAGCTGTTACAAAGAAATTAAAATATATTCAGCAAAGTCAGACATGCATAGAAACCTGTTTAGGCTATATCAAATGATGCTTCACTGGTAATGAGCACAAAACGTTTTTCAATTTGCACTTGCACCATGGATATAGTAGAGCATAAGCGATTTTGTTTTTTTTTGACAATTTTTGATACCAGAGAGTATAGGCCATAATTTTCAATTCCGTATCTGATTGGTAATAACGTATGTTCTAAACTCTATACACTAATTCCAAATTAGAACAGCCAGTTCCCTATACGGCAATATATTTCTTCACTGATTGACAGTCCTAACGGTCGCTGACCCCGGCCGCCTGTGGCAAATACAGGGTAGATTGAAAAAACGGTTTTTAATCGGCGGGTTAGACATTCCGGATCCAGATAATTCTGGATAGTCTAAAACAGTTGGTTCTCAACCTATTTTACATTGCGACCCACTTTGCAACATCTGGATGTCAACGAGATCCACCCCACTGAAATCCAAGGAACCCATGTGTTAATGCGTTTCGTGACTAAATATTCAGGTGGCTAAACATTAAGGTTGGTCTGCATTTCGCCAGTTCCATTCTCATCTGAATTAAGAAATTCTGTCAAACATGGAAAATATACATGCATCCCTGGCCAAAACGAACTCTCCAGTGTTTCAGTGAGAAAAATTGCGATTTCCGTGGGCGTTCTTTGCAACCCACTTGCGGGTCGCGACAGATAGGTTGAGAATCACTGGTCGAAAAATCGTCTTACCGATCCAGAGTTCGGTTATGCCCTAGCATATAGTGCTTGATAAATTCAAACCACATGAAATTAATCATATATATTTAAGTGTTTAGTAAACATTTATAAAGAATTATTTTTACCTGGTAAACATTCAGTTGTTTCAGTGACTGATGGGCCTGAACAGATTTTTTGTTCTGGCGAGAGTGCTGGTTTTGGCTTATTGTTCGATATTTCCTCCATCAGGGCCTCAATAGCTGTTCCCCACCTGCAAATTCCCCTTAAGTCTAGAACATCATCAGCTTGTGACATCAAATAACCACAGTGTTTGGTATACAGACTGTGCAGCAGGCTGACCAATTCGTCGAAGAATTTCAGATTTTGGCGCAGTTCCGGAGTCATCATGCTTAAGAATGCTGATGCGTTCACCAGTAAATTTCTGTAGCCATCTTCAGAGCATGACATAGAGTTAAACAGTTGGATCATTAATGTGTGAAGTTTGTTTACTCTTTCAACCTCAATTGAGAGGAGGTCCTTGCGTGAAGCCATTCGGGTCTTTCTTGCGTAAAGTTTGTTTAATTTGTCAACCTCACGGAAGTAGAGGTCCTTGCGTGAAGCCATTTGCCACCACTGGTTCCTGTAGAATGTCAAGATGGGCGTTATCAATGATTAATGCTGGGATAACAGTGTAGTGCTCATTACGAGCGGCTAAGATTACTGTTGCTAGTAGAGATTGATTGTCACTATTTACAGTAAACAGCATGCAAGACTTTAGTATCTCGAAGACTTCTTTGGGATAAGCAAGATTCCCAGCATAAACTGCCTTACCATTTTAAACAAAACCAGTAATAAAACACCTAGCATATTTCTGCCAATGCAAATCCCATGTTTTCAGTTTCAATTTCTTTCTTTCTCAGTTAGAGCTGAAGATGTGCAATTCGGCAGCTCTCTTCTAATTAGACTTATGAAGACCATGGTTACAGGTAATGGATGACCTTTATGAGATTCAATGAACTGCTCAAACTTTTCTTTGTGTAACTATTTGGGGTCATCCATAAAGAACGTCTGCAATGAGGGGGAAATGCGGACAAATGTGGACAAGGGGAGGGAGGGTTATGACCAGTGCGGACGTCCGCATCTAAATTTTTCAATTTGATCATTTTTTAAACACCACCTTGTTTCAACATTCCCCAAAAGACGAAATGTCAGTGAAGTGATTGCCTAATGGTATAATCTTTACTGCGACTGTAAAGAGGCTTTTATTATTGCACATCCTGCAATATGAAACCTGAACTGTCACTTAAACGTGCACAGGTACTGTGGAATAATTGTAAAAATAATGATGATGACATTAAAAATTGGCTTAGGCGTGCGGACGTCTGCAAAGGGTGAGGGTAAGGTCAAATGCGAACAAGGGGGAGGGAGGGGTCCAAAGTAGTTCATATTTTGCAGACTTCCTTTATGGACGACCCCTTTCCTTCAGAATATATGGGTCATTGTCCGAAATGTTCTAACTTTCGTCTCAAAAAAAACAAAACAAAAATTTTCCCCAAAATTGGTTGCAAGTGTTTTCTTTAGTCATGTACATAGTTAAATTTAACTAATTTGAAAGAAATCCACTATATTTTTAATCATAAGTTTTTTTCTCAGAATTTATATTTAAAGTCAAAACTCCTCTTTTTTTCATTACAGTCCGTGTAATCATTTTTAATCACAGGGACCTGAAATATTCCTCTGGTGCTTATAAAATGGCAATTTCTTAAAAGTAGATTATACAAGCATTAAGCAGGAAAACAAAAAGCCTTTCCTTCACATAATATATTAGTCTGGTGTCAAGAAAAAATAAGACATTTTTCAAAATTATTTTAAAAAAGAAATATTATTTTCAGCTACAGAAAAAAATCTGTGCAGCATTAGCTATAACTGTATGTTACATGCATTAGATACAAGTTGAACAACATTTTAACAGTTGCTAGTAAATTCTAATTACTTTCAATTTATTTTTTATATCAAATAATCAATAAAAAATACACGTAATTCACTCCTAGCAATGCGTCATTACCATCTGTGACAAGATGGGACTGTCATGAGAAAATAGCAAAAGTCTTATGTATACGGATGGTAATGATGAAAAACAACCGCGGATGGTAATGACATAATGATGAAATTTCGGCAAACTTGCAGTACTAAGGTCCCTCATATACACGCTACATATAATAACCCAATAATAACCCTTTGCATCATGAGAGTCGGTTAGGGTCAGGGTAAGCGTCGTTACGGTCGGTTAGGGCTTAAAGCCCTAGGTTTTAGGTTTGGCGGTTTCCCTCGTAGAATGAAGTGACCAACGACTGTAGGCGGTTCAAGTAAGCATCTGTCGGCCAATGGGCGTTGATTTCATTTTGGTTTACACATCTTACAAGCATAGGCTGCTGAATTTAATTATATGCATAGCCTAGGCAACATCGTCCGCTTTGTGGAATGGAGGCGAGGCGCAGGGACGGTCGGTCGATCGGTGGTAGCCCCCACCCTAGGCCCTTCACCCTCCCTCTGGCCTACCCCGATCAATTGACCACTTGTATATATAACCGAGCTTTGGGTCGTAAACCTGTATATAAATGCCAGCTGTTGATGCTGTCACCGTTGCCTTATTATACCCGGAACACTAAAGACAATAAGCTGTATTTCATATTCTAAGAATTTGCACCAGTATCAGATGCTAATATACAGCCTAAGGAAGAGAGACTAGGTCACATGCCAAATTATGCTAATGAACTTAGGAAATGAACTTAGGAAATGTCCTTTCACAATTGAGTCTTGGTTTGCAGTACTCATTCTAGTTTGAATTTCGCTGCAGCAGAGTTGAGCTTCGTAATTTCTTCACTTCATAGCCATTTTAAATCGCATAGTCGATACAGCTTATATCTCGTGTCTGTATATTATATTATTATCTTATTTCAGTAGTGGACCTTATAGTAGTATAACATTGTATTTCGTTAGTGGACATATATTAGTATCATTATATCGAACTATTTCCAAAGATGGATGGAGACTACGCTGTACCAACGACACCGACTTCAGGTGTTGCAGTTGGCAACATGCGAACATTTAAAAAACGGTTGTCTGATGGATCTACCAAGAGTTATAGCTACCCTTACGTTTCTGTAAGGAAACATTTTGAATTAACTTTTACAACCGACAGTGATAAACTTAAATTTGAGCAAAAATGTGAGGACATTCGCTTGGCGTTGGGAGTAAAAAGTTTGAGAGAAGTTCTGGTGAAAGTCATAATGGATGTTGACACCAATAAGCTCTCTTCTGCAACTCAACATCCGCAGCAGACACTCACGATGTCTTCAGTCACGGAAGAAGTAAGTGAATCAACTTCACTGACTGATCCAGCATCTGTCACAGCAGCAATATCAGCAGCTCCAGCAACAGCTTTGGAGACTGCACATGAGAATTTTGTTGGGCAGTGCTCCAGCATTGCCCAGTTGATCGACACAATCTCACAACATTCATCCACATGTGTGACGCCGTATTCAGTGAAGTCATGGACACACAGTGGTCATGTGCTGTCGGTGGATATGGAGTGTGCGAAAAAACACTCCTTTCAGTGGAGTTCCTCATCCACAATAGACAGCGAGCGGAAGGAATTTGAAGTCAACCACCGAGTGATGTTGAGCTACCTGGCCTCTGGTATGACACCCATACAGTACGAGCGCTTTAGCGACTTCAGTCGGTTTGGACTATTGTCAGACCTTTTCCGCAGGAGGAATATGGTTACATTTAGTGCCATTTCTGAGAACCTGCGAAAGCAATCTATATTTGGCGCTAGAGCGCAGGAGTCTTCACTGTCGCCTGATGGAGCTATCTCTATAATGACTGACGCACGACATCATTGTAGACGAAATAGTTATCACACCGACCATGTTGCTATCGGGTTGAAAACTCACAAAGTCGTTGATATTCAACACATTAACGGGAATGATGATAACTGTTCACAGCGTCACGAGGCAGTGGGATTCGACAGGATGTACGAGAGCCTGGATCTCAGCAACATTAAAGTTGCCCATCATGTGCATGATCGAAACATGACAATCAACAAGCGCCTACGTGAGAGGAAGCAAGCCAGGAATTCCAATGACCGCTGGCACTGCACCCGTCCTATAACAGCCGGGGTGAAAAAAATTGGGCAAGGAGCACAAAAAAACATTGGAAAAACATGGCATCCCGAGCTTTCTGACAAGGGTGCTGCCATTCGAAACCACGTCTATTGGTGTATGGACAATTGCAATGGAGATGCCCAAACCCTGCGTAAGCTCATAGAATCATGCATCCCTCATTTTCAGAACAACCACAGCAAGTGCCATGAAACTTCCCACTGCAAAGAGCCGGGGCATATGATTGAAGTTCGAATTGTTTCAAATGAGGCTGCAATTACAATGCTCCAGGACTTTCTTCGGTCGTTGGTAGTGTACAAGCACGCTGAAGATTATGTCAAAGGCCACGACACATTTTATGTGGAAAGTTTTAATAACGTTTGTCTGATCTATCTGGATAAACGGATACACTACGGGAATTTAATGTACGAGCTGCGGAGCAATCTGGCTGTCTTGGACTGGAACGAACACGTCGACAGACCATACACGTCTATATGCACGACTGTTCGTTCGAAAAACCCACGTCGCCAAATCGGGAAAAAAGTGTATCGGCGCAAGACCTACGTATTTGTTGAGAACATTTGGAATTTGTACATTGCCGTGTGGTCAGCATCTAAAGCAATATCGGAGTCTGTGACAGAAACTTCTGCAGATAAGGAGACCTGCCAGAGTGAAATCTCTTCGGACGAATCCGATGACGACCAATTAGGAGACAGTGAGAGCTTTTCAAATGAAAGCAATGCACCCTACACAGTAGAATAACCGTAAGAGCTGTGACAATATTGTATGATACACTAAAATCAAACATATCAGTGCTACATAACCATCAACCGTCATTACACATAACCACCTTAGCATTCTGCTGTCTACTCTGCTTGACCTCCCCGGATTTTGGCCTGGCATAGGACAGAGAGATGTGTGGCAGAGCTGATGTGTGGCAGAGCTGACTGCTATCACACGCGTCCACAGGTGGCGGATAGTGGAACGACCTCTAGAAATAGAGGTCAGCTGCGAAATAAGCAGGGTTATATCTGACGAATAAGCAGTCGCGGACCAACAGCGGCAAGGCTAGTAGGGCACACTGTAGAAAAAGAGTGGCATTTTGCTTGACAACTAAAAGCTGCAAATATCCAATAACAGCCTTGTGACATGGGAGCACATGACTCAATTTAAATAAGCCTGATGACCCTCTGCCTAGCGGGCATGTGTTCATCACCAAGACTAGGTCCACAGCGGAAAACTGTGGTTGATGCCACGAAGGGCATCCGATCTGTAACAAGATGCTCCAATCTGTATAAAAATGAATCTGTGGCTTACCCCCCCTCAACGAGGTCCTAATCCAAGCAAGAAAAAAAGAAGATTGAACGGACAAGGGACTGTGGCCATTGCAAAATTGATTTGACATAGCACTTATGAAAAACCTAGTCTCCGTAACGTGGTTTTCGTGTGGCGCCGAGCAATTGAGGGCAATTCAGGTTTAAATCCACCTCTGAGTAGGAATCTTGAAGAGGCGCTATATAAATTTAAAATGGGGGAATGTTATGTTACATTGAATCATAGCTATGACAGGTGTACATAAGCAGCTCACAATCGATAAAATTCTGCTTTATGTCAGAAAGTAAGTGTACAATAAAAATCTCTCTGTCTAAACAAAGTCCGGCGAATTATCCAAAGTATCAATGTTACTCCCACTTGTGGCCCATGTAAGGCGTGCCTGTTGGATTCGGATACAACGATCTCACTTTTCGCACTACGCAATCTGGCATTATTTCCCGCATGTGAAGTACACCGTTCGATTCCGTTAGTTTCTTGGCCAGATATAATGGGCTCGTCCACCCACCCAAGTTGCAAATGATCTTCCAATATTTTCCATAAATTACTCTTCGTATTGGACTGTTAGCTGCATGCGCTGCTTGTCCTCCGCCAAGCCAACCTGGAGATGCAGAACCCACGCACGGAGAGAGAAAACAAAGAGGACAGGCGCCTTCCGATTGATGATTTTCACCCTGCAGCTGCAAATGATCAGCTGACACTTGAATGTCATGACTGTTTTGAGCCTCAATTTCTGACTCTGTACTATTTCCATTGGACGCGACCAAGACCTCCTTCGAAGCGGCATCCATACAAGATTTTCTTCTCTTTGGTGGTTCCAACTCTGCAATTGGAACAAAGGCAGTTTCGATTGGTTGGAGATATATTTATAATGTCATCAACATACAATTAGCTCTTTCGACTTGACTTGAACGACAGCTTAGCTGGGTTATGCATATGTTTATTGTCTTATTACATATCGTAATAATAATAATCATGGTAATTTTAATAATTACATTTTTAATTGGCCATTTATTATCATTACTGCTGTTACTGCTGTTCACATCAGTTGTCATTATACTAACATTGCTGATGTTATTATTACTATGTATTTCTATAGCATGGTTTGAGCTAAATATTTGCAAGGATAATAAATGCAATTTAATTTAATATTTATAAATCTTAGTTCAATCTTATTTGCGCACGTATAGCGCTACCTGAAGAACAATAGGGCCTACTTGTACAGGGTTCACCACACAAAACAATTTATACAATTTCAGTATATATATATATATATATATATATATATATATATATATATACGCATCGTCTTCATAATTACCAATTTTTTCAAAATTCCAGTTGTTGTGAGCAAAAAATGCCCGTATGGCTTCCTCTTGATCGCCATCTACCACAATAGTAAGTTCGTATTTGTTCATGGCAATCTAATCGCATATAGAAACTACAGACTTGTTTCTCAACCCTGTAAGTATCTTCATAGCAATGAACTCCATAGTAATATGAGTGTATGGGGGGGTAAATTTGGATAATTGGAACAACTTGTATACATTCTAGAAGTACAGGTATGACCTCTAGCCAGCTTACCTGGCTTTCGTATACACAAATTAGTCGACCCACAGCTCGGTTATATATATACAAGTGGTCAATTGATCGAGGTAGGGCCTGTACGGGGTATGCCCTGTCGGGTCTAGTCTGCCCTAGCGATGCATCTCCATCCATCCGTCCGACCGCTAGAGGGCCAGAGGGAGGGTGAAGGGCCTAGGGTGGGGGCTACCACCGATCGACCGACCGTCCCTGCGCCTCGCCTCCATTCCACAAAGCGGACGATGTTGCCTAGGCTATGCATATAATTAAATTCAGCAGCCTATGCTTGTAAGATGTGTAAACCAAAATGAAATCAACGCCCATTGGCCGACAGATGCTTACTTGAACCGCCTACAGTCGTTGGTCACTTCATTCTACGAGGGAAACCGCCAAACCTAAAACCTAGGGCTTTAAGGTCATTGTAGCCTATGTATTTGTGCGACTAAAAAACTATACCTGCAAGTGGAAGTTGGATTTTAAAAATCAAGCCTAGGGTTAGGCACATGATCGCCTAAAGTTTTATGACGAATACATTGAACGTATCACTAGTAAACAGCTCACAAGTATCACAAGTTATCACACATATCACAAGTTAAATAGCTTTTCAGTCGCACAAATACATAGGCTACACTGACCCTAACCCTAACCGACCTTCACGACGCTTACCCTGACCCTAACTGACCCTCACAATGCAACGTATCAAGTATTAAACGTATCACAAGTCAAACATTTCACTTCAATAAACATATTAATTTAAAAGGGTTCGTTCTTGTGATTATACCTCTTGCTATGCTTAGTCGTCGTGTGTATGGGTCAGCCAATAATGGTGCGCTTCCGCATTAGCTATTGTAGCGTGTATACGAGGGACCTTAGTACTGCAAGTTTGCCGAAATTTCTAACAGCCGTCAAACATTTTCACGTGAATTACTCCATCAGATAAGTAATTTCAATCAGTTCAACAAAAGCGGCAAATATATATATATATATATATATATATATATATACGTTTATTGAAAAAAACTGGATGGCACACCGCACCCAGGAACATTAACTATTAAGTTCTAAAAATAAAATAAGTTATCAATGTTGTAATCTACCTAAACCAGGAATTTACTTTTCTTGTAATTTGGAACACACAAACTTAAATTGCATCCCGACTTCATAATTTAGAAAGGTGGAAACCCTTAGGGTTTCCACCTTTCAGCTTCTAAGTGAATTCTTAATAAAAAAATTAAATTACATGTAGGATACAAAAACATAATAATAATAAGAAACAGCTATTCTGCAAGCACCAGTCAGGCCTTTATAACTGCATAGATAAATTGGGTAAATGCGAAGTGTATATGAACAATAGGGTTGCCACTGACAGTCTCTGTGTCTGCTGCTATCGGCCATCTTACAAATAATACTTTTATTCAAAGTTTACCAAAATATTACGTAAACTAACAATAATATTCTACGGGATCAGTCCGAATCCCCGAAACCGGAAAAGAATTTCGCCCGGAACCCCCAAATCGATTTTCTAAATAATATCTATGTTCTATATTATATCGAGATACATCAAGGCCACGCTAGGTCTATATCATGTATAAGAGTTTACAATTTAACTTTGAATAGTTTTCGGGAGTTCGACCGCTTTCTATAAAACTGTTTCGGGAAATCGGGGTTTTGTGTATGTTCAGCGTTTTCGGGGATTCGGGTTTCGGGCCAGACCCTATTCCACACCATAATAACGGCGCCACAATAACGGCGGCCCCAAACAAGTATATTAACTGTCTTTAAAATACACCTAAACTAGAGCATACACAACACAATGAAGAATAATAGCGTTTAATGGAAGCCAAAATTTTTTTTAAAAATAACTTACCACTAATATGAAATACGAAAACCTTACTATTTTTTATCAACTACCAATTCCAAACTAAACCCAAACTTAAAAAGACCCGCGAGGACGACACACGGAGCGAAAGAACTCGGAACTACTATAGGCTGGTGCCCTGGCCAGTCTGAGCCCCGTAAATAGGCTGGTGCTCTGCATTTCGTTAGCGCTAGTACTTCATTCGAGGTGTCGAATTATGAGTCATGATCGTTTGGTAGTAAGCACATTTCCTCATAGGCAGAGAACGTGCTAGGCTAGGTTCACCTAAGTTTGGCGGGAATCTTAGACGATAGAAGGAGTGGCAATGTCTATAAATAAGACTCACTTCTTTGTTCTGGAGCTCATTCGTTGATGTTAGTTAAGACAGCTAGCTCTGCCTCTGCTGATAGTCCGCCTGAGCTCTAGGCCTACTTAAAGATATTTCGTTGCTTAAGCTAGCCGACCATGAGTGTTGACAAGTAGGCGGCTGTAGGCCTAGTCTTAATTAGTTTATGTCTCCTTTTATGGAAAACTTGTCATTAATGTTCCATTAATATTTCTACTCCTTCTGGAGGTAGTTCGTTAGTCGACTTAGTGTCGTTAGCTCGTCGTCTGTGTCAGAGTGTGTGCGTGTCGAGTTTGTCGAGCCCAGTGGCGGCGATCTTGTCTGAGAGGTGGGGGGGGGACAAAGTCGGCCTTGGTCTGGTTCTTGACCATCTTTTAGGAATTTATCCTGGAAAAAAATTTTGTACCAGACATTCTACGAAAAGTTAAACATTTTTCGCCAATTCATCTCCGAAAAACTTGACTTTTTTTAGTCATTCACCTCTTTTGCCAGTATTTTTACGAATAATATTTAGTAAGAAAAACTTATCTTTTTCTTACCATTCCACGAAAACTTCATAACTTCTTAACTGAAGGGAGCAGTGGCGTAGCTAGGGGGGCAGAGGGGGCATGTGTCCCCGGGCGCCAAGGGAAGGGGGCGCCAAAATGAGGGTTAAGATAAGTAATTTTACTCTTAATTTTGATGCAGTTTTAACTAATTTATCACAAATGAATGCATAAGATTTAATTTTAGCGCCCCAAATATATCCAATTATATCCTCATTACTTACAAATGAGTTCTTAGGTATGATTTTGGCGCCCCATTGAGCACTAAGGGGAAACATGCATGAACTGTCTGTATTTTTCATATTTTATTTCATTAAAAAAATTAAAATTGCCATTCGATTATGTGGAAAATGTGAAATAGTAAAACGGGGGGTGGGGGGCGCCAAATTCATAGTTCGTCCCCGGGCGCAAAATATCCTAGCTACGCCACTGGAAGGGAGGATCCGAGTATCGACAGCAGTGGCGAGAAATTTCAGACATTTACGTTTAGGCCTACTTCATCTGCCCATCGATTTTCTTTTGACTGAGCGACTGTTAATTTGCTGCTTCCTCGACGCTCTTGGGCGCTGTAGAAATCTCGAAATTACGGTGACGATTGTGATTGAAGAACATCCTTGCAGCTTTGCACAACATTACCAACAAGGGTAGTTGTGCGAATATAATATTAAGCACCAATTGCAAATTTAACAAACAGTAGCATTTTGCGCATCAAAGAGTAGTCCTACCAAAATCGTTAACTGTGCATTCCACTTGTGTGCTGAGCTGACGAGACAAAGTAAAGGAAGCGCACCTGATGAATGCTTTTGCAGATTTGTGACGCTTCTGAAGACTTAATTACCTGATGCTTAAGTGTGGTCAAACCTTTAGTTCCAAGTGACTCGACCTAAAGCAGAGCCACAGAAGAAGGCGTGTTCATCTTAGACTGGAACCTGTTAAAAGAGACATGCACCGCATACGTACAAAATGTTATGCCTGTATACGTTGTTTAAGGGACGTGTTTATTTTTGAAACAGCTCCACGACATTCGGTATACGGCCTATACACTGTGCACTTAAACATGTACAGAAGCTATAATCTACGAGGCTTCTGAACGAACTTAACGAAGAGACGACTGTTTTGCAGTCGAAAGTCTTGATTCCAACGCATCACGTACACCGGCTATGCAGTGGACCAACGTTATCCAGTAACGTACGTTGGCCCAATGTACGTATGTGTGCTGGGTTCATGGTTAATTTGAATCCTGACTGTGAAACCTATTATATCGCGTTAAAATGATTTACCTGCCTTCCTAAGATTCGATTCGTAATCAGACCATATACTCTTTCAACAGCTTCTGCTTCGCGAAAACTAAAAGCAACAGAACAAAAAGTTCCAAGGTTCTTGGGCAGAGTTGACTGAGCGTGTTCTTGTGGTCGCAAGATTATAGTCATGTATGACGTGTGTGTATTAATATTATGTATAGGCCTATATTATGCGCCACTATCTAATGACCATGCAAGCATCAAACGATGGAACTGAGCAATAATTATTGTGCGTGAAGGACTTGCTCCATGTCACCAGTGGCGGCGATCTTGTTTGACAGGTGAGGGGGGGACATTTTGGAACTGATCTGGTGAAAAAAGAGTTTTGAACTGATCTGGTAAAAAAAGAGGTTAAAAAAAAATTTCCGCTGACGCGCGAACAAATTTGATGACCTTTATTGTTGTTTCCTCAAAATCTGGGGGTCCGATGTATGGCGTGTCCCCCCACTCTTAAAGGTGGGGGTCTTGTCCCCTCGATCCCCCCACACGGGATCGCCGCCCATGCATGTACTAAACAGTGACCGCCTCAGCGGTAGCTCGAACCCGTGTTCTCTGCTTCCGCTCTAACCAATCGGCCAGCGTGTCCCGCTAACATTCAAGCATGTATGCCTGTACTTGTACTGCATTTATGAATGTATGTGTGTAGGCCCCCTATGTTTGTAGCTGGAAATTTATCATAGCGCGTTTCAAGTAGCCTACATGTAGCATTTTTAACAAGTTATAGCCACAAGCCAATTGAGTTCCTTCTTGGGAGCCAAACTGAGACAGAAGTTTGAATTTACCGGTTTTTAGACTGGTTGCGTATGAGTGAACTATAGGTGAGAAAGAGTGCAAGTTCTGGCAAGATGGCAAAGCAGGTCCAAGTTGAATTTCTTGCTCACCAGATGTCGTATTCATGTAGACAGAATTTGCTGAGTGCACGCTTGCCGACAATGTACGTGTTTTTCTTTCTCTGGAGGCAAAATAATTAGGTGCAGCTCGAAGAGTGCTTTGGCTCACGATGTGTTCATCTAAGTCTGGAGTTCTTGCGGTCGTATACAGTGAAAATAGCCGAAGGCGTCAATAAATATTTCAAGAAAAACAGGAAATAGATAAAAGAATAACTGCTACAGATTGAACAACTGTGGCAATCACAGACAGAAACACTTGTGCACTGATCCGGCTTCGACACAATGATTTATTAACACGTAGAGGCCTAAGAATCTGGCAATAGCAAAACAGAGTTCTTATGTACATAGTCAATAGGCTAATTGAACAATTCCAAATGCTATACAGAACCAGATTCAAAATCAAACCCACAAGAGATAGCAACCGCTGATAGAGCAAAAAAATACTTCAACTCACGAGATTGTAAAATAGACCCAAAGATTTCAACGTACCAAACAACACAAAACCGCATATGGACCAAAACTCAAAATAGTCTATCTGATTCTCCACATGAGACATCATCCAGAGAATATCGTTCGACGACATCATCCAGAGCTCACCACAGGCGACATCATCCAGCGCCTCTCCATAGGCGACATTCCAGGGCCTCTCTATAGGCGACACAATCCTGGATCTTTCAATTGAATACATTATCCAGCGAATCTCCATAGGCGACATCATCCAGCGAATCTCCATAGGCGACATCATCCAGCACCTCTGCATAGGCGACATAGTCAAAGGTCACTTCATAGGCGACATCATATACTGCCTCTCCATAGGCGATATAGTCAAACGCCTCTCCACAGGCGACATCATCCAGCGCCTCTCCTTAGGCGACATCATCCAGCGCCTCTCCATAGGCGACATAGTCAAAGGCCTCTCCATAGGCGACATCATACAGTGCTTCTCCATAGGCGACATAGTCAAAGTCCTCTCCGTAGGCGATATCATCCAGCGCCTCTACATAGACGACATAGTCAAACGCCTCTCCATAGGCGACATCATCCAGCGCCTCTCCATAGGCGACATAGTCAAAGGCCTCTCCACAGGCGACATTATCCAGCGCCTCTCCATAGGCGACACAGTCAAAGCCTCTCCATAGGCGACATCATCCAGCGCCTCTCCATAGGCGACATAGTCAAACGCCTCTCCATAGACGACATGATCTAGGGTCTTCAAATTGGAAACATCATCCACCGCCTCTCCATAGGCAACATAGTCAAAGGCTTCTCCATAGGTGACATCATCCAGCGCCTCTCCGTAGCCTAAAAAGTCAAAGGCTTCTCCAGAGGCGAAATCATCCAGCGTCTTTCCATAGGCGACATAGTCAAAGGCCTCTCCATAGGCGAAATCATCCAGCGTCTTTCCATGCATAGGCGACATAGTCAAAGGCCTCTCCATAGGCGACATCATCCACTGCCTCTCCATAGGCGACATAGTCAAAGGCCTCTCCATAGGCGAAATCATCCAGCGTCTTTCCATAGGCGACATAGTCAAAGGCCTCTCCATAGGCGACATCATCCACTGCCTCTCCATAGGCGACATAGTCAAACGCCTCTCCATAGGCGACATCATCCACTGCCTCTCCATAGGCGACATTGTCAAACGCCTCTCCACAGGCGACATCATCCAGCGCCTTGATAGGCGACATCATCCAGCGCCTCTCCAGAGGCGACACAGTCAAAGGCCCCTCCATAGGCGACATCATCCAGCGCCTCTCCATAGGCGACATAGTCAAACGCCTCTCCATAGGTGACATCATCCAGCGCCTCTCCATAGGCGACATAGTCAAAGGCTTCTCCATAGGTGACATCATCCAGCGTCTCTCCATAGGCGACATCATCCACTGCCTCTCCATAGGCGACATTGTCAAACGCCTCTCCACAGGCGACATCATCCAGCGCCTTGATAGGCGACATCATCCAGCGCCTCTCCAGAGGCGACACAGTCAAAGGCCCCTCCATAGGCGACATCATCCAGCGCCTCTCCATAGGCGACATAGTCAAACGCCTCTCCATAGGTGACATCATCCAGCGCCTCTCCATAGGCGACATAGTCAAAGGCCTCTCTATAGGCGACATCATCCAGGGTCTTTCAATCAGAGACACATCCAGCGCCTCTCCGTAGCCTAAAAAGTCAAAGGCTTCTCCAGAGGCGACATGATCCAGGGTCTTCAAGTTGGAAACATCATCCAGCGCCTCCCCATTGGCGACATAGTCAAAGGCCTCTCCATAGGCGAAATCATCCAGCGTCTTTCCATAGGCGACATAGTCAAAGGCCTCTCCATAGGCGAAATCATCCAGCGTCTTTCCATAGGCGACATAGTCAAAGGCCTCTCCATAGGCGACATCATACACTGCCTCTCCATAGGCGACATAGTCAAAGGCCTCTCCATAGGCGACATCATCCACTGCCTCTCCATAGGCGACATAGTCAAACGCCTCTCCATAGGCGACATCATACACTGCCTCTCCATAGGCGACATTGTCAAACGCCTCTCCACAGGCGACATCATCCAGCGCCTTGATAGGCGACATCATCCAGCGCCTCTCCAGAGGCGACACAGTCAAAGGACCCTCCATAGGCGACATCATCCAGCGCCTCTCCAGAGGCGACATAGTCAAACGCCTCTCCATAGGTGACATCATCCAGCGCCTCTCCATAGGCGACATAGTCAAAGGCCTCTCCACAGGCGACATTATCCAGCGCCTCTCCATAGGCGACACAGTCAAAGCCTCTCCATAGGCGACATCATCCAGCGCCTCTCCATAGGCGACATAGTCAAACGCCACTCCATAGACGACATGATCTAGGGTCTTCAAATTGGAAACATCATCCACCGCCTCTCCATAGGCAACATAGTCAAAGGCTTCTCCATAGGTGACATCATCCATCGTCTCTCCATAGGCGACATAGTGAAAGGCCTCTCTATAGGCGACATCATCCAGGGTCTTTCAATCAGAGACACATCCAGCGCCTCTCCGTAGCCTAAAAAGTCAAAGGCTTCTCCAGAGGCGACATGATCCAGGGTCTTCAAGTTGGAAACATCATCCAGCGCCTCCCCATTGGCGACATAGTCAAAGGCCTCTCCATAGGCGAAATCATCCAGCGTCTTTCCATAGGCGACATAGTCAAAGGCCTCTCCATAGGCGACATCATCCACTGCCTCTCCATAGGCGACATAGTCAAACGCCTCTCCATAGGCGACATCATCCACTGCCTCTCCATAGGCGACATTGTCAAACGCCTCTCCACAGGCGACATCATCCAGCGCCTTGATAGGCGACATCATCCAGCGCCTCTCCAGAGGCGACACAGTCAAAGGCCTCTCCATAGGCGACATCATCCAGCGCCTCTTCATAGGCGACATCATCCACTGCCTCTCCATAGGCGACATGATCAAAGGCCTCTCCATATGCGACATCGTCCACCGCCTCTCCATAGGCGACATCGTCCAGTGGCTCTCCATAGGTGACATGGTCAAAGGCCTCTCCATAGGCAACATCATTCAGGGTCTTGACATCGGCGACATCATCCAGCGCCTCTCCATAGGCGACATCATCCAGTGCCTCTCCATAGACGATAAACTCAAAGGCCTCTCCATAGGCGACATCATTCAGGGTCTTTCAAATGGAAACATCATCCAGCGCCTCTCCATAGGCGATAAGTCAAAGGCCTCTCCATAGGCGACATGGTCAAAGACCTCTCCATAGCCTACAGAATCTAGGGTCTTTCAATTGGAAACATCATCCAACGCTTCTCCATAGGCGATAAGTCAAAGGCCTCTCAATGGGCGACATCATCCAGCGCCTCTCCATAGGCGACATAGTCAAACGCCTCTCCACAGGCGACATCATACAGCGCCTTGATAGGCGACATCATCCAGCGCCTCTCCATAGGCGACACAGTCAAAGGCCTCTCCATAGGCGACATCATCCAGCGCCTCTGCATATGCGACATCATCCACTGCCTCTCCATAGGCGACATGGTCAAAGGCCTCTCCATAGGCGACATCATCCAGCGTCTTTCCATAGGCGAAATAGTCAAAGGCCTCTCCATAGGCGACAGAATCCAGGGTCTTTCAATTGGAAACATCCTTCAGGTCCTCTCCATAGGCGACATCATCCAGCGCCTCTCCATAGACGACATATTCAAACGCCTCTCCATAGGCGACATCATGCAGCGCCTCTCCATATATGCGACATGGTCAAAGGCCTCTCCATAGGCGACATCATCCAGCGTTTCTCCACATGCGAAATAGTCAAAGGCCTCTCCATAGGCGACATGATCCAGAGTCTTCAAGTTGGAAACATCATCCAGCGCCTCTCCATAGGCGACATAGTCAAAGGCCTCTCCATAGGCGACATAGTCAAAGGCCTCTCCATAGGCGACATCATCCAGTGCCTCTCCATAGGCGACATCATCCAGTGCCTCTCCATAGGCGACATCATCCAGGGTCTTTCAAATGGAAACATCATACAGCGCCTCTCCATAGGCGACATGCTCAAAGGCCTCTCCATAGGCGACATCATCCAGCGTTTCTCCACATTCGAAATAGTTAAAGGCCTCTCCATAGGCGACATGATCCAGGGTCTTCAAGTTGGAAACATCATCCAGCGCCTCTCCATAGGCGACATAGTCAAAGACCTCTCCATAGGCGACATCATCCAGGGCTTCCGCATAGGCGACATGGTCGAAGGCCTCTCCATAGGCGACATCATCCAACGTATTTCCATAGACGACATAGTCAATGGCCTCTCCATAGGCAACATCATCCAGGTTCTTTCAATTGGAAACATCCTCCAGCGCCTCTCCATAGGCGATATTCCAGGGCCTCTCTATAGGGAGCATCGTCCAGGGTCTTTCAATTGGAGACATCATCCAGCGCCTCTCCATAGGCGATAAAGTCAAAGGCCTCTCCATAGGGGACATCATCCAGCGTCTCTCCGTAGGCGACAAAGTCAGAGGCCTCTCCAGAGGCGACATCATCTAGGGTCTTTCAATAGTCAAGAGCGAAGGTGAGCTTCCGGAGGTAGCGCTTGACTTTGTCGTCCCAGTCCTCTTCCATCGGTGGAACTCGGCGCGAAGAAAGACGTCCCGTATCGATTGTCGGCGAATGCACACGGGGCCTGAAGAAATGGCGACGTAACCTACGAAACATAATCTATTAGCTATCAAACACAAGTGAGTCTAAAATTCGCAAATTTTAGCATAAAATATGACAAATCTACGACAGTCAGATGCGAGCATAGACGCCCGTGTCTATGATCCAACCATGAGAAAAGCTACGTAGATAGACAATACCGAATACGTCATCATCAATCAAGCAGACGGAAACGAAATGACGTCATCATGATATCGCATAGCTCACAAACGTTGAAAATCTCAATTATTAAAATGAAATTCGTTATGCATTGGACGTGAGACTCACAAACGTTGAAAATCTCCGTTCTTAAAACGAAATTGGTTATGCATTGGACGTGAGAATAATAGTTTTCAGTTTGGGAGTCTGTAACGGTAGCAATAATAGGGCCTATAATAAACCAAATTATATCAATTAAGAAGTAGAGCGCTATATATATATATATATACAAATATTTATCCATGTAGGGCTACACTGATCTAGGCCTATATAGGGCCTAATACATGTACCAAGCGTAATTGTAATCTCCAGACTTCTAAAGCTCCACTCGAAGGCCAAGCGCAAGGCATCAGCCTATTTGCGTAAAATCAGAGGGAGTTTTCCAGAGAGTAGTCCAAAGGAGGTCCGAGTCCGTTTTCCGGACGACCAGATCGAAAGGGGAGGCAGAGCAGCTGTAAAGACGGGCATTGGCGTAAACTTGTCCAAAATATGGGGGGGATTTGGTTATTTATTCTACGTGTTGCATTGGATGTACAGTAAAATCTCAATCCCCGGCTGCACCCCCCCCCCCCAGGGTATACGCCTATGAAGACGGGTGTCGTTTAGGGATAGAAGAATTGGAAGGCGGAGGATCAGATGAGTGTAGGAGATCTTGAAAAGGTGACCAGGTTTGAGCGGAAAACCCGGGATGATAGAGGAGGAGGAGGAGGAGGAGGAGGAGAGGAGGAGGAGGAGGAGGATGGTCGAGGACGGGTTGCAATGATGATGGGGAACCGAGAATCCCGAATTCCGGGGACATCGTTCCAGAGGCGTGGTGCTGTGTTGGATATGGTTCGCTTTGAGAACTTGAGATGTGTAGTGACTAGTGGTCGAGATTCGAGAAAGACTGAGCTAGGATGATCGGATGGAGCGCGTTGCCTGGATGGTGAAAAGTTCACGTGTTTCAACCGAGCCACTGACTCAAGCAATTGACGAATAGGCCTACATAAATAGATCAATAATTATGCATATATATTGGTATAGGCCTACTTATGTATATATATATGTATATATAATATATATATGTATATATATAGTATATATCCCTCAGGAGTTAGATAGCATAACATAGCATAGGTTTGCAGTGGTTCAGAAGACTAAATCCTGTGTGAGAACCACCACAATATACATGTCCTAATATCTAATCAAAAGGGAGATACTAGATACTAATTAAAAGGAAATATCTGGAACAGCCACTATTTGTCAAGTTTGTATTATTATTTGTATTATTTATTTTTTTGGCTCCTAAAAGCAATTCCGAAGAATTACTGTTGCTACTGGGGCTCGTGGTCCTTGTCCCCGGTGTTATTATTATTATTATTATTATTATTATTATTATTATTATTATTATTATAGGTAGTTATGATCCCTCAGGCTCTTAAAACAATGTCTGGCATATAAGTACATGATATAACAATTACGTGTAAGTAATATGATAGTAGGTAAGTAATATGATAACAGACTTGGTTTCTATCTCAAGTATTTCTCTCCTCCTTTGTGTATCGGGATATTTGCAAATAAAAAAAGCACTTTTTAAAAACCTCTCAAGGCTGATATTTCTTTCAAACTTATTTTTAAATGTCTGCATGATTTGTGCAAATTTGATAAGAAATAAAATAGCACAACCAGCTATTTTACTTGCTAAATTACAGCACGCTAGTCATTTGTAATCTGATGTCTTCACAGTTGGCACCACGCTGTTTAGTCCTAGTGTCAACCCAATCCTTCCGTTGACAATCCTTCTGATTAAATCCTTGTTCTCTTTATACTTAACGCCTATTTAACGTTCACCTTTTGAACACTAATTCTACGTATAAGTATAACCTGAATTAATCAGCAACACAGTTTAATATCTTTTCAGTTTAATAAGAAACAAACAGACAGAACTCACTTCGATTACAACTCAACTAGTCAGCCACACTACTACAGCGAACACACTCGAATTCAAACTTCTCTAGTCAGCATAATTCTTCGCGCCTCTTGACACACCTGTCTTCTGTGCGCCTAAGCGAAATCTAATAATATACATATAGCGCGCCGCTGCCGAGATCGGCCGGCCGCGCGTGTCACTAAGACTAAACGTTATACATCTATCATATATACATATACACGTGAAACTAAAGTAAGCGCACTTAATATATACGCTAAATATCTCGCACTGCAAGACTGTACACAAAACTCAGTTCACATTACCTCCTTCCTTTTTCTGGAATTGAGCAAATTAAATTTCAAAATTTGCGAAATTACCAAAATACATGAAACATATATATATATCTAAATAATTAATAAACAGTCTTACGATTACTTATAACCTTGACAAACAATCAGCAATAACATTCAATCTGCCCTTCTTGTACTTCACCTCAACATCAAAAGTTTGTAAGGCTAACGCCCAACGCACAAGTTTAGCAGACTTAGACATTGACTCAGTCAAATATGTAAGAGGATTGTGATCAGTAAAAATGAAAATTTTTGATCCAATTATAATTTCTTTTAACTTGTTTAAAGCCCAAACAATAGCATAGGCTTCCTTTTCCACAGTAGCCCATCTCTTCTGGGTATCAGTTAATTTCTGACTGATAAATGACACAGGGCGTTCTATTCCCTTGTCGTCCATCTGTGTTAAAACAGCACCGACTGCAAAGTCACTACTATCGCAGTACAAATTGAATGGTTTTCCCACTTCAAAAACATATAACACTACTTTGGATCGCACAGCCTCTTTAAGTAAATCAAATGCTTGCTGATGTTCAACAGTCCAATCAATCTTATCAGAAACACGTTTACTAGTTAAATCAGATAAAGGTTTCGCAATCTGTGCAAAGTCCTTAATAAACTGTCTGTAATAATTAAAAAATCCAAGCAGTTGCTTAACTTGCTTCTTAGTTTCTGGGATCTTCAAATTACTCAAACTTTCAATTCTGTCTGGATTCATCTTTATCTTACCAGACCCAACCACATGACCGATAAACCTTACCTCACTCTTACCAAATATGCATTTTTTCAAATTCAAAGTAACGTTATGCAATCTCATTTGCATCAAAAATGCATCTAGATGCTGCAAGTGAACTTTCCAACTGTCAGAATGCACAGCAATGTCATCAACATACGGTTCTGCAAAGTCATTTATAGGCTGTAAAACTAAATTTATCGCCTTAACAAAAGTTCGGCCTGAATTTATCATTCCAAAAGGAACACGAGTAAATTCATACAGTCCATTATGTGTTACAAAAGCTGTCTTCCATTGATCAGATTGTTTTACAGGACAAGTCCAATAAGCACTTCGACAGTCCAAAATGGAAATCACATTAGACTTTCCAACCTTGTTCAAAACGTCTCTGACAATCGGCATCGGATATTTACAATCCACTGTGAATGAGTTAATGTATCTGTAGTCACAGGCAAGTCTTAAAGATCCGTCTTTCTTTTTAACAATAACCAAAGGGCTTGCCATTCTGCTCGATGATGGTTTAATAATGTTTGTTTTTAACATTTCTTTGATCTGACGTTCCACTTCTGCTCGATAAATCAAAGGAATTCGATATGCTGCAAATTCCTTTCCATGAAATCCTGGTTTTAGTTCAATTTCATGTTCAACCAATGTACATAATCCGGGTTTTTCTGAAAATCTGTCACAGTATTTGTTCAAAACTTTCAACAACTGTTCTTGCTGAGTAACTGTCAAATGGCTAATTTGTTCAGGATCGAGGTTAAGTGCATTCTTGTCATCTTGAACCTCATTCCTCATTGGTAATTCAACCACTGAACCAAAATCTTCATCTTCTTCAACGATTAGACCACAACTTAATGCTCGAGTAACATATTTTCTGATCTTGTTGGCGTGAATTATTTTTCGACCATTTTCACCCATATCGACTAAATAAGAGTACTTTGATCTTCGATGTATGATCGTACATGGACCATGCCATCGAGAAATAAGTTTGTTTGTTGACGTTGGATACAAAACTATGACTTTCTCACCAGCTTCAAATTCTTTGTGCTTTGCTCTCTTGTTATACTGATTCGTGTATTGTAATTGCTTTTCTCGAGAGTAGGATTCTGCAAACAATAATGCTTTCTCCATATTTTCTTTGAGTTCTTTTAAATACTTTTCTGGTTTAACTCCAACATGAGGTGGTAAGTTTATTTCTCTAGTCCAACTCTCTTTTAATATTGCCAATGGTCCTCTCGGAATTTTCTTGAAGGCGACCTCTTCTCTTGAGACTGGAGTGATAGGCACTCTATCCATCACCAAACTCCTTGCCTTTAGTTGACACTTCTCGCAAGACTTACAAAATTTCACAATGTCTCTTCTCATCTTTGGCCATACAAAAGACAACTTTATTCGTTCTCTTGTTTTCTCTTCTCCTAGATGTCCTCCAAATACCGACTCATGTGCCAACTCCATCACTTTAATTCGTCTCTCTTTTGGTAACACTAGTTGATATATCGTCTGGTCTAATATCTGATATTTCTTATGCAATAAACCGTTGATCACACAGAATTCAGATTCTTTCTCTTGTGCTAACTTCCACCACGGCTTCAACGATTCATCCTTTCTCTGTTGCTCTTCAAACTTCCTCGAATCGGCAATCTGCACCTTTTGTTCTTCGTCCATTTCTTCATCTCTATACAAGTCTCCTATCCCCACATCACATTCATTGTCTTCTTCAGTTTCATTTAATGTGCCATTCTCGCATGCAGCCATCTCTTGCTCATTCATCTCTGCTATTATACCATCTCGCGATAGGCTTCGTTGCTCATTACTTTCGTTTTCCTCATCACTTGAACTTTCAGTTTCACTCTTCTCATCAACATCTACCATTTCCTGTTTCCGACTCTGCGCTCTCGTCATTACATTTGCTCGTACACTCACATCTCCTTGTATCGTTTTAATTTTCATCTGTGGTACGGCTTTTAATTCGGCAATTATCTCTGGATGCAACAAGAATCTTTCTGTACTGCCCATCTTTGCAATACTAGCACACATCAAGGTGACATAAGGTGTAAGTGAACACTGGATTTTACGCGGAAATCCCTCTTCTTCCACGTCACTACCACACAGTCTAACATCCACTTTCACTAACTTCGCAGGAATGGCATCTCCTGCCACACATTGCAAATTCACTTTTCCAATTTGTTCCACCTTCATGCCTTCCAGTAATTCTTCACTAATCACCGGAATTTCTGCTCCCGAGTCGCTCAGTGCTTTGACTTTCACTGGCTCTTTACCGTCTACTCCACGAATTTCAACCTCGACATATTGCAAGAACGATTTCTTCAATATTCGATTGTCATCTTTTCCTATGACTTCTCTCTGAACTTCAGCATCCAATAGAATTTCTTTTTGAATACCACATTTCATTACTGACTTTACTTCAGTCTCTTGGTTTTCTTGACCCGTGGTTTGATTACCTGTATCACTAACCACTTGAATCAAATTCACCCTTGTGTGTTCTTGATTTCTGCTAGAACTAGCTGCTGCCACTGGAACTGGACAAAATTTAACCAAATGTTTGTCTGAACCACAGTTGTGACAACGCTTCACCACCATACCTCGTTGTTCATTGCCTTCATATCTCTTATACTGCGTAAACGATGTGTTGCCTTCCCTCTTGGCAAACGGCGCTGACGATTTGTTAAATCCCTGACGACCAAACGTCACTTCTCTGGTTTCATTGGGTACAGGGACACTAGCCTTGACTTCTTTACCTTTGAACTGACTCCCTGTTTCTGGATTACTTTTCCACTTTCCACTCTGGCTTTGGTTTACGGAACGTTGAGAAGGATAACTGTTTATATTTGGGATCGCAAACCCAATTCGATTGTTTACATGAATGTCTGCTAGGTCTGCCACTGCACTAGCTTGAAGACAGTCAGTTCCTTCCTTCGACAATACAAACTGTAGTGGACCTGGCGGTAAACATTCTTTCAGCTTATCCGCTACCAGCAAATCAAAGAGCGTATCATACTCTCTGTTCACGTTTCGACTTCTCACGTAATAATTTAGCAAGTTCTTCAGTCTTGCCGTAAACATCGTATAAGTCTCTTCTGTTGTCTTCTTAGCATCCACAAATCTGGCTCTGTATTCTCTCGAAGTCAATTTAAATTCTTTTAATAAGTGCTGCTTGACTCTATCATAATTGTCTAGATCATCGTATGACAATCTATTCAGAACGGTTCGAGCTTTCGGCGTCATCAATGGTAGTAATAATTTAACCCAAAACGGCTTTTCCACAGCAAAACTGCGAAACGCGTTCTCGACTGTTTCAAAATATAATGGCACCTCCATCATATCAGTTGGCATTTGAGGCAATACATGCTTCATTGCATCACCTATTTTCTTAATTTTTGACACCAAAGTTTCACTTTCTTGCTGTTTCCTTCTTTCTGCTTCCCGTTCTTCTCTCATTTGTGTTTCTTTCAATGTCAATTTTGATTTCTCCAGTTTCAGACGTTCTTGTCTTTCTGCCTCTGCCTTTTCCAAACTTTCTTTCTGAAATTTGAGTTCTTCTTGTCTGATCTGTTCTGCGCGTTCTAACTCTAAAGTTCGCGCTTTTTCTTTTTCTTCTTCACGCATTCTCTTTGCTTCAATCTGTTGCTGACGAACCTCTTCATCACTTTTTCTAGCTCTTTCAAATTCAATCATCTGCTCTAGTCTTCTTCTTTCAGCATCTTCCCTATCTCTTTTCAACTGTTCTAACTGAATCTCAAACTGATGCTTTTGCAATTCAAGTTCTGCCTTACGCACTTGTTCTGCTTTATCTTCTCTCTCTCTCTGCAGGCGCAATTCCTCTTGCCTTACAAGTTCCGCTTTCTCTTCTTTCTCTCTCTGCAAGCGCAATTCTTCTTGCCTTGCAAGTTCCGCTTTCTCTTCTTTCTCTCTCTGCAAGCGCAATTCTTTCTCTTCTTTCTCTCTCTGAAGACGTAATTCTTCTTGTCTTAGCTCTTTCTCTTCTTGTCTCAGTTCTTTCTCTTCTTGTCTCCGTTTCTCCTCTCTTTCTTTCTCTTCTTGTCTCGTCATCATCATCCACTGCATCAACATCTCCATAGACATAGGCGCAGGAGGTTTTTCAATAGCCTTTTCTACGGCACCGCCAACGGCACCTTCTTCTTCGACTTCTTCTTTAACCCACACATCGGCGAGTTCCTGCATCATGTCACCACGTGACATACCTTCTAATTGTTCTTCTTTAAAACCGGCTTTCAACAAACGCTGTTTCAGCCTTTCCGTAGACATCTTCTTAATATCTGCTTGTCTTTCAGCACTTAGTTTCTCCATCTTACTTGTTTACTTCAGTGATTTCTCTTGTCAAAGAAGTCACGGTTTTTCTTGGTGCGTGAATCGATAAACAAACGGGATTTCTTTTGTATTTGTTCGTGAAAAACAACGAAATTTTTATACCGTTTTCTCGTGTTCCACCGTCGTTGATATCGTAGACACGTCACACAGCAACAACGCGTAGATTCTTCTAACACCGTCGTAGATTCTTCTAACACCGTTGTAAATTCTTTTATCACCGTCGTAGATTCTTTTATCCGCCGAAGGAGGTGATAACGTGAATTTTAATCCACCGTGAGTAATTATTCCACCGTGAGTATTTATCCACCGTGAGTATTTATCCACACCGACGCTGTTCCACCGTGAGTTTTTATCCACCGTGAGTTCTTATCCACACCGACGCTGTTCCACCGTGAGTTTTTATCCACACCGACGCTGCCACCAATAATGTCAACCCAATCCTTCCGTTGACAATCCTTCTGATTAAATCCTTGTTCTCTTTATACTTAACGCCTATTTAACGTTCACCTTTTGAACACTAATTCTACGTATAAGTATAACCTGAATTAATCAGCAACACAGTTTAATATCTTTTCAGTTTAATAAGAAACAAACAGACAGAACTCACTTCGATTACAACTCAACTAGTCAGCCACACTACTACAGCGAACACACTCGAATTCAAACTTCTCTAGTCAGCATAATTCTTCGCGCCTCTTGACACACCTGTCTTCTGTGCGCCTAAGCGAAATCTAATAATATACATATAGCGCGCCGCTGCCGAGATCGGCCGGCCGCGCGTGTCACTAAGACTAAACGTTATACATCTATCATATATACATATACACGTGAAACTAAAGTAAGCGCACTTAATATATACGCTAAATATCTCGCACTGCAAGACTGTACACAAAACTCAGTTCACACCTAGCCCATCGTGTATACTGTCGCAGCGATAGAGCAGACTGATTTGATTCTAACCTGATTATGGCTAGGTGTGGTGCACCATTGATTGATGCTTTGTGCGCTAGACATCTCTGGAGTCATTCAAATCGCACCTGAAGACATATCTTTTTAAACTTTCATATGACTGTCATTGACTTTTGTAACTCATGTACAGCGCCCTTTTCTTCGGCCTCGGCTGTGCTACGGCGCTATATAAATCGTCTTATTATTATTATTATTATTATTATTAGAAGTTAATACATAATAATAATGTTCAGTAAATTTCATGCGAAAGATTGATAACAAAGTGTATCTGTACAGTGCAGTTCCAACGTATAGACTCATGACCACAAAATTCAATTAATGTCACTCTTGATATGCATAATTCATTGTCCACCATATCATAAAGCTCACAATTTACCCCAGGTCGCAAGGGCTACATGTATAACGTGGTTGTTAGCAAGGCCAAGTAAACCCAGTGCTCGAAATGGACCGGAACGCACCGGAACGCCGTTCCGGTTCGTCAGCGTTCCGTTCCGGTTCGTCAAATGAATTATTGTGGAAAATACTATGAAATTAACGTGAATGCTCCGATATCTTTGACTAGCGTTCCGTTTCGTGAAATTTTCCATTTCGAGCACTGAGTAAACCAACATACAACAAAGGCAACCTTCTGTTGCTGGTTAACTATAGTAGTTCTGCAGAACCATGGGCGGCGATCCGGGGGGGGGTCGAGGGGGACAAGGCCCCACCTTTAACAGTGGGGGGACACAGTATCCAGTTGTCCTGAAAATTTTGAAAAAACACCAAAGAAAGGCGACAAATCTTTTTCGCGTGTGAGCACGAAAAAAATTGTCATCTCTATTTTGACCAGATCAGTTCAGAAGTGTCCCCCCCACCTGTCAAACAAGATCGTCACCATTGTGCAGAACGAAACCATTTTTCAGCTGAAGTGCATATCCAACAGTGAGAATGCTGCCCTTCCTCCAATTTCACAAATGCACAAGGATTTGGTACAAGTACTTGGGTGTCAAGAATGAGTACATGCACTTGGTGTCAAGAATGACTACACGCACTTTGGTGTCAAGTGAAGTACGAGTACAAGTTATAATTCAAGTACCAGTAGTTTAGTTACCTTGAAAACACTGAAGAAATGAGACTAACTGAAAGATTTAGTTTTACAGATTATGCCACCAGCCAATGCACTCATTTAGAATTGTTCTTGAAAATATTGCTATACAAAGCACACATTCAATAGGTGCAAATGATGCAGGCACGCTCAATGTTCTAAGCTCTGGTTCACACACTTTGTTCAAAACAGTTTTGTTCAATTCCCAGAAGTCCAAACAACGTCTTCATTTTCTATACGCTGTATTTCTTTACAAGATACATTAAAGTCAAATTCTGTTATTAAGTTCACATGTATTTGGATGATTTTCAAATGTGATTTCCCAACAACAAACCAAAACCTGGACAAATTTTGGACAAAAATGCTGAAATTTTCAGTCGGACTTCCACAAGGGATTGGTTTATGGAAAACGCTTAGGCTTATAACTCAAAATGTAACTAGTGGTCCCTGTTCTAGGACAAGGTCACATATGTACAATGGCCTGCTTGTTTGCCTCTGTTCTGTGAGCAGTTGAAAATCATTCTGTTTCATCTTGGTCAGGACTGGAATGTCTTCGAAGAGTTCTTACTTAAATAGGCTTGGCGTTTTAAACAAGGCATTACAAATACGATTACTGAAAGTTAATAATCCACCACCAATCAATCCGGTTGATACTGAAGTTTCTGTACCTTTGTAGGAATATGTACAATATATTTATATCCCACAAATACTGAATGCCAAGTAACCTATTCAGTTTATTGTTATCTCTCCACAAGAAATCATTGCTGATCTTTTGACTTTTCCTGCTCGGCCGACTCAGAGACCGTCCGGCGTGATGATGAAGGACCACTAAGCGTCAAGCCGTTGCAACGTGTTTCAAGCGAGTGCGACCTGTGAAGGGCGAGGGCCATACTGCTCTTGTTCTGTACAAGCGACATGGTGTTCGACCCACGTGGAAACGGGCGAAGGGCATCCTCCGCTTGAGACCAGCTGTGAAAATTCTGCCCTGACTGATACCAAGCGGCTGAAGAAAATTCACAGAAAGAAAAACAATATATAAGCAATTAAAATAAAATACAAACAATATAATCATTAACGTGTATACAATAAAAATTTGAGATTTCTCAAAGACAATGTATAAATACTTGGACACAATCATATGTGCTCGTGAATAAGCTGGTGCCCTACGCTTGGGTTTTGAGTGGCACTTTAGAAATTTGGAGTTTACGATTACATACATTTTACAAATCTCCCAGTCATAGTCCTCACAGGCAAAGGTCGTATGGATGCAAGAAACACCTAAACATGCTGCAGGTTTTGCTTATACATTCTACAGCATGACAATTGACGTGGGACGTGGTGGCTCAGTGGTAAGTTCGGCGCCTTGTGACCGGAGGGTTGCAGGTTCGAATCCCACTCTATCCGCTGCGTACGGACCTTGGGCAAGTCCTTCACTCGCAATTGCTCGTGGCGCTTCGGCGTGAAAATTCCGGCACAGTATCAAATGCTGTAGTCGGGAGCGCCTCTGAGTAGTAGTTGACTTCGAGAGGTGCTATAGAAATATCCGGAATAAAATTGAACTCCAAACATAAAACTTGAGAAACAGAAGCAGGGCAAATAATTCTGAAATAACCTCACAACCATTCCCTCATAACATCTACCAGCATTATGAATTCAAATGACTTCATTTTCCGCTGTTAACCCCGTTAAGCCATTTTCTAATTGGATGCATTCTCACATCAGTGATGGATGCTGTGTTTTGCACACGTCAAAATGTGCTACAACACTAACTTGTTCTATTGATTCCGTCTTCCCATGAAACCTTTGGCATCCATCCCAACTGGTGCAGTTTGCTGGAATCCATTCGATATCGAAGGTCATTGTACGGTCGGTCTTCAACAAACTCTAGGTATCGGTTAATATCCTTTTCTGATGTAACACCCTTTAGCTGCCATAAGAAATATGAACCGTTTGATAATAACCTTGAAACATCATTACAAATAAGAAACTGCAAAAACCAAATTCAGATAAACGTCACCTTAACCCTTTAATGATGAGAGGGTTAAATTTCCATAAATTTTAGTACACTCTTGTCGTTAAAGTGTTAAACAAGAAACTATAAAAATGTAACACTAGTTTTTTCCAACAAAGAGTTAAACGAGAAACATTTCTTTTATGAATGAAAAGCTCAGCACAAACCAGCATTCAAATTAATTGTAAACAAAGAACTGGCACAGATCGCAATCAAATATTGTAAAATATTCAGGAGAAATTAATACAGACATTTCAATGTGGCTCAACATAAGTAACTATTGCAAAAGAAAAAGCAGACCTATTAGACTTTGGCTTCTCCAACTGATTACGCATTTTTATCTTGGTTTCACTTGGAGTGAACATCGTTTGATTCTCGATGCACTCTATTTAATGGCACTACAGAAGTCATTGGATTAGGAATGGATGAACTTGTGGTTTTTATTCCTACGTAATGAACTCTAAAATCATCTGGGTTAGCCAAAAGAACATTCAAGGAGCTATATAAATGTTCAGATGCATACACGCATTTCAATATTTACATCCAGTCCCCAAGAGTCCCCAATTTGAGAAGGAACCGGATCACAGAACCAGTGGTGATTTTAGAAAAAGTTTCTAAATGTTCGTAGTTATATAATTAGGATTATTATCTGGTTACATAGATCCAGACAGAATTTGAAACAAACCGAAGAGATAAGGTATCTTGCCAACTTTATGACCGAAATCTCAAAATCTGAGCCAATGTTGTACGTCTGCCCAGCCTGGCCATAATGGAGGATCACGTCAAACGCTTCGGCCACGTCCGACACGTACAAGAAGTTACGTGACACGCCTCCATCGCCATGGATACAGCTGTTAATCATACAGAAAAGAATGCAAAGGAGTAATAATTGCTTGGTCTTATGAACTAAGCTAAAAGGAAGGTTGGTAAATATGTGGGCCAAATACCCTAACGTTATACAGATGGACTAACACAGTGGTGCACAACGTCTGGCCCGCGGGCCACACCCGGCCCGCGAAGAGTCATCATATGGCCCTGTAGTTTTCAACAGGAAAGCGACTATTTAGACTATCTAAGAGTCTACACTGACATTAAGTTTACAGTGACTTGCGCACTGTGGTCATTGGAAAAACTATCGATATTTACAAGTTCCCTTCTCTGTAATGCTTTATGTTACTTTATTATGTGTCTTACTGCGCACGTCATCTTCATAAATTTTGGCATGCATTCATCTGACATAAGCTGAGTCATCACACTTGTTTGGCCTCCAAAAGGTTAAAGAAATCGTTTTGTGGCCCTTGGCCGAATAAGGTTGTGCACCACTAGACTAACAATAGACTTGAACCAAGGTAATTTGCAATAGCTTGACCAACTAAATAGAAATTATGGCAGTGATTAAGGTGTTAACCTTCCAACGACGAAGGGAATAATGTCACATAAGATAGCAAGAACCAATCTAAAAAGAAAATAATCTTACCACTTTCTGTTGCGATCCAAAAGTGCAATGAACTTTGGAATGACCTAAATCAGAAAACCGCATCAATTCATTTAACGATTAAAAAATTATACATAAATATTAATAGCTCTGTTCTGCTTATTCTCATATGACTTAAATACAGAATTTTGCACAAATTCAAACAAAATTATGAATCAAACTTAAACACGAAGTGAACAATTTTATCATTTATTTAATAGAAGACTTAATTATAGAACAGTAACTCACTGAGGCATTTATTATTATTATGTTTCTGTTGCAAATGAAGCTATTTTAATGACATATGTAAATATTATTATTATACAAAATGCTATCATTGTCACTATTGTAAACAACATCTCGGGAGGGCTCAGAGTGTGGTGGTCATGTCCTGGAGAGGCAGATGGTGTTCCCATGTTGAATTAAGGAAATTAATTATTTGCAGAACATATGCTATTCACAGAAGCAGAAACATTCACAATAAAGTTATTTGTATTGACTCAATAAAAATTGAACCTTTGTTAAGATTATATTTAAAACTTATGCAAACAATGAATAGTTATTAGTTACAGTAGTTGCTGCCTACAAAAAAAACAGTTAACAGCAATAAAAAATATTGAAGACAAAAAGTAATGATAAAAAAGTTAATACTAATTAAGAATGATAGTCAATAGTGACAAAGAATATCAAACCTTTTCTGGATACTGGTGTGGTCCATAAACGTTGTTTGAACGTGTAATTATCACAGGAAACTGTTAAACAAAATTTCATAAAAAAGACAAATCTAATTATTTTAAACTAAACACAAGTAAAGCCTGACCTTTAAATACACATCAAAACATTTAGAAAACATTCCTCCTTGGCAAAAAATACTGACAGCATAGTCAGCAGAAATTATAATCTTAACTACCTCTTACACTTCCTCATATTCATCAAAATCATCTTAATCATCATTTCCATTACCATTGCCAGTAACCCTACAACCCTCAATACCATCATCATTGTCACCACCATTACAATATCCACCATCACCACCATACCATCTCCATCAAAACCCCTAGCACATTCTACCTCCGAACAAATCGTCTTTAACTTAGTGAGTGAATCTTATGAGCAAACCTTAAAGCATTCCCAGTAGGAAGAGACTATGAACTCAGCTGAAGCTTTTGTTGCTGCGTATGGATTGGTCGGCTGCAGTTTAGCACTCTCTGTGTTGGTTGACTATTTTTAGCAAACAGAAAGACCACAATGTCATGAATATTCACAAGACTGCAACTGACTTTAATACACGGCATTTCACTATATAAAAAATATTCAAATAATTACAATTTAATTATCATTACAGAGCAAAACCAGCAGAATCAGTAAAGTAAAATCAAGAAACATTTGTTGGCTTAGCAAGTGATGTCATTTGACTAATTGATACTACATGTACCAAGCATATCACCATGGCAATGTAAAAAAAGTTGGCATTTATATAGCACCTTTTCATATCTTCACCATGGCATGGCACTAATATGTAATGTAACAGAGTTTATATAGCCCCTTTAAGACAGACATACTTCTGCTCCAGTCCTGCTGAAGAGGACAGACCAACTGGTTATGAACAGTGCAAAGATTGTCCTTAGAAGACATAGTCAGAGAGGAAGACCACACCCAGGACATGTTAGCTCACCATCTCAGAGAAATACGGCATGAACTTTTAACTGACCTCAGAGCTATGGCTCCCATAGACCTCGTCTGTGCTGATGTGGATGAAAAGGGAAATTCCAGCTTCATAAGCTGCGTTGACAAGAACATGACTTCCATAGACGTTTGTTCGAGTGAAGTCCAGTGAACTCCAGAAAGACAGATCTATAAAAAAATAGATAGAGACACAACCACATTTGTTTGAGTAGAAATCAAAATAATATTTAATTAATTGAATAATAACAGTTGTACCACGGGATCCAATATACCTTGGGTAAATTAAATATTCAAAAGAAAAAAAGAAAAACTAACAATAAAAATAATAACAATAAAAGGAACAGTGTGCCAACTAAGTCACTTAAATTCAAAGGAATATGATAATGGTAGACATAAATCAAACTCAGTCATCCAACCATCAACTGAAACTAATGTTCACTCTTAAATTTCTCTGAAGACCCAAAGGAAAATTTCCTAAACACAATAGTAATATCTGAAATGATTTATCCACTGGTCAGCATATTCAAACCTTTACTATAAATGCAACATTAACCAGTTCAGAAACTCTTTCTAATGGCTGTTATGGCTATACTGATAACAAAGGTCTTTACACATCAGAGAATGTAAGAAAAGGTACTTTATCAGAATAAGTTTACCAAATATGATTATCCAGCGCCAGGCGTTTTCTGTGGTCGGCCCGTCGACATGGAATGGGCTCTCCCTGGAGTTGCGTCACCTCTCCAGGGTTCCTTCCTCTCCGTTCTACCTTAAGACTACTCTCTTCTCAGTCTTCTGTCTGGCCTGGGTCAGAAGCGCCTCTGAGTAGAGATCTTGAAGGGCGCTATATAAATTCTGATTGATTGATTGATCAGGTGTGTGGCCATGGGCTGCATGGTTGAATTAAAAAAGCAGTCCAAAGTAATAAAACCAACTGATCATCTACCAGGTTATCTGAATGCCAGTGTGATTGATTGACTGATTGATTGAACAACTGCATGAGCCTAGTCATCTAAGCAACACCCCTTTCAAAAACCTTCAGCAGCTCTGTATTAACATGCTACATGATCACTACTACCAATCAAGCAGCAATGATCAGTGATTGAGTGTCAAGCTGATTTTCAAACATCGAATGTTTGTCTGATTGACCAATTATTGGCTGGTTGATTGACTGTGAGAAGAGATGACAAAGACTACAAAAGACACTGACCAACATGAGACTGAGCAGCAAAATGGAGCACTGTATCGATCTTTTCCTCTTGAAATATATATCGCATAAAATCTGGCTCACAGATGTCACCCTGAGAGAAATCAAATGCAGTCGTGTAAATGTCTATCGTCAATCATTGTTTTACATACACTAAAATCAAAATGCAATTTAAAAAATCGATCAGCTATGACTTCAAAATCAATAGATTTCAATAAGTCTAAAAACAGACTTGATTCAATTCAATAAGAAACAAGTTAGAATATCCTAACTTCATGAAAACTGACCATGTCATTAAGAAAAAGTAAACTCGACAATTGATTTTGAATACCCATCGATCATAATTATTGTCAGAATAATAAAATTTGGTCTTAAAAAATATGAAACTACAATTTTAGCAGCTGGCGGCAATTTCTTATGTGTTGCAAAATGTTAGCTATGTTAACAATTGATACAAAGTAAACATAAGGATATGTCAATAGCTACTGTTTTTTAAAGTTGCTACTACCATAAACAATATTTCGTCACTGTAACAGTTAAATTATCTTTTCTGGTCTTAAAATTGTTATTTTCTGGCTGGTTTGTATTTTTGGCTGCTCATATAAGTCTCCTTGTTTCTTCATTGTGTTGGTTTTCAGACCATTGTGCATGGAAGTCGGCTGACCTGCGCTTTGACGGGCAAAGCAAGATAACAACCAATCTCTGAATTTTAATGATCAATTTTAGGTCCACACTAACAATGACTGGCACTCTTTAAAGTATTGGTATCTACATTCATATACTTGCTCCTAATGAGACATGGCTCCAACTTAGCACTGACTTCTGATCTAACTCCCCAACTTTCTATGCTGAATAAGGCTAGCTGCAGCAGTACAGGTGGAATACTAGCTTTTCTTCTTATGTCATATCTACCACACTAACACAGCATGGATCCACTTCGCCTATTTCTTCACACAGGTCATCTGTTACTCTTGTTTATGGCAAAACCACTTACTGCCTGTAACTACATATCACTCGTCATCCCTCTCCTTTTACTGACACTGAGTGAATTCAGTCACTCCTTGAATACTTTAGTTCCTAGCATCATAATAGCTAGAGTTAAGGCACTGGCCATAACTAGAGCCATAACTAGTTATGGTCATAGCCATAACTAATTACTATTTACTAATTTAGGAACTATTATTACTGTAATAACTAATACAGTACATCCAAACGTAACCACATAACCCATGTCAATAAATCAATCAATCAATATTCGTTTATTCGTAATCATAAAGTTGACAAGAATGCAACGTAATGTGCTTCATCCTTTCCACTGGTTTCCTGTTCAGCAAAGAATCTCTTTCAAATTGGGGCTCACAGTTTATAACACACTGAACTCGAGCCAACTACAACACTCAAAAGCAGTCCTTATTCCCTAGACTCATCATTGTTCAATGAGGTCATCTGCTTGTCTTTCTCTTGTCATACCATAGACTAGACCTCCTTTGGTGAATGGACCTTTCAGCTGTTGAACCTAGATTTTCAGTTCAGTCATTTCTATAATTTCATTCTCAACGTATGACTTATGGACAATGTCTGACTTTGTTTCCGTGCTTCATGACCTGGCTGGGCACAGCAAGCTCCCAACCTTTTACAAATTTTCTCTGTGTCTTAATGGTCTGATGTCTTGAAAACTGACCTTATTAATTATGTCTTGGTTTGGTGCACCATTGGTTGATGTCTTGTGCATTAGACAATGGCACAATAGAAGTTACTAATTAGTAAAAATCTCCTGTGTAAAATATGAACACTTCTGGAAAATCTTATAAAAAAATTTGTAATATTTAAATAATAAATAAATATATTGGTTTTTGGACTGTGCAAACTGTGAAACTTATAATTTACAGATTAAAGGTTAGAAGTGTCAATGTACATGCCTGTATGAATTTGTAGTTAGGTTTACCTTTGAGGCACTCCAAGTTCTTCAGACTAGCACAGTAGTCCAGCTGAAACAGGCCAAAGAAAATATGGAATATGCAATTATGAAAATCATCATCATCATAACTGGGATAAATCAAGGCCATCCATTTATACTATCATCGTCGTCGTCGTCATCATCATCATCATCATCATCACCTTCAATCATCATCATCATCACCACCATCATCGTCATAATCACTATCTGTTGTTGTACTTGAACACTACTTATGGTCTAGTGGCAAACAATCCCTTAAATGCACTTCAAGCATGGCTGTCTACAACAGCAAAACTTCATTATCTCAAAGTTGAGTGGACCACTGTCCACTGAACTTTGAGGCACTTTAAGATAATGAACGTCAAGTTCAGTACACCACAGGTTCGAAATAAGCACAATATTCACATGAAGCGCTCTGGGTGAATTGTCGTCTTCAACTGTTTAATAGATGTACAGTACATGCATCATTGGAGATACAGTAGGGACCCGTTAACACAAAGTCAGTGGGGGACAAGCCATCTAACGTGACGCGTACACTGGACTGAGAAATTAGAGTACACATAGCCTTCACTGACTGACTCTCTCTCCCACCGACCAAGACATACCAGTGCATCATACTTTGTCTTGTGCCTGGACCATTTGGGAAACCAAACATCTGTTATTTCTCAGTCAGCTAAAACAGCATGGTCCTGTAACTTCAATATCAGCACACAGCTACAATTCAAGGTCATCCCAGCATTATCGCAGTCATGGAGGTTGTACGGATGTAATGCAGTAAAATACTCCAGCCCAATGCTTTGGAATACTTTTCTACAGGACCTCATTCAAGCTCCTATTCTCAGGCTCTCTGAGGTACACAGGAAATGATACGTACTGTCCCTACGGATTTAATTCTTTACATCAGCGATTCTCAACCTGTGGGTCGCGACCCGTAATTGGGTCACAAAGAACGTCCAAGTGGGTCGCCAATTTTCCGCGGAAATCGCAATTTTTCTCACCAAAGTACTGGAGAGTTCGTTTTGGCCAGGGATGCATGGATATGTTTCTATGTTTGACAGAATTTCTTAATTCATATAAAGATTGAACTGCAAAATTCAGGCCAACCTTAAAAGTACAATTTTTAGTCATCTGAATATTTAGTCACGAAATGCAATAACACTTGGGTTCCCTTCGATTTCAGTGGGGTGGGTCTCGTTGACATCCAGGTGTTGCAAAGTGGGTCGTGATGTGAAAATGGCTGAGAACCACTGCTTTACATGGATCATTACTGTTCACCACGCACTGCACTGTTTAGGTTCTTTGCATACAGTTACACTTGAACACAAAATGTTTATGAAGTTGCATATTATGCCTGTACTCAGTTTACATGAGTGGGCAATCCAGGTTGTAGCGGAACATTTCATCCTTTATGATTGCCCTTTTGATGTCATCACTTGGAAAAGCTGTAGGTGCAACTGTCATAATTGATTTGTTTTCTGGTTCCTCAATAAATGGTTTCAGTCAATTAATCAATCAATCACTCAATCCATATATCAGCCAGCCAATAGTTCGATAAGGACTGAAAAATGTTTTTGCAACAAATGAAACTTCGATATATGTTTTGGTAAAACAGAATTGTGTTTATTTGAGTTTACACAAACAACAATAAGCACAAACATGGTTGTGGCAGTGCCATCAACTGCTATTCGATATAACTAGAAGTTTGAAATACTGAAGTACACTGTATATATCCAAACACCTAAAAATAATCAATTTAAAGTAAGCTGAAAATGTTTCATGAGCTGCAGTGTTTAATCTAGTCCCCCTCTTCTGGGAGGGGAAACCAGGTTTCTGGGGGGACCAAAAATTTACACAAGATTTTTTCATCCATCTTGAAAAAGTTTCTGACTTTTCTTTTCCTAATTTGATCTTCAAAAAAAGTTGATGACCTTTTTTTTAGTCTTAGTCCGATTGATAACTTTTTCTACAGCAATTACTCTCTCAAAAAGGTTGATGACCTTTTTCAGGAATTCATCTCTCTGGGGGGGAACCATGTATCCACATGTATGTATCCTGAGGGGGGGAATTTTCCTCGGGACTCTACATTGTAATATTGCTGGCCTCTGGGGGAAACATCAATCCTGGGGGGACATTTCCCCCCCAAAGACGTCTAGAGCTGCCTAGGGGTTACGTACAAATGTGCTGAAAAAGATTGCTCAAGGAGGATGAAATGATGTGTGAGAAAGCATAACTTATCCTACAATATCGTTATCAATATAAGCATAATCTTATCATCTACTCATAGATGGAGTCGACAGTATTATTAGATGCAGGTAACAGCAGCAGAAATTAAGTTTGGGCAACCATCAAATATAATGGAGCTATATTTAGAAGACTTGATTAGGTACCTTTGTAAATCACATGAAAACCCCGAGGTGAGCATGGTTATCATGAAAAATTAGAGATTATTTACACAGCAAGTAATACCTTGTCAAGGTTGACAACGAAATATTCTGGATAGCGTTCAACAAGCAAGATGACAACGTGCGATCCACTGCAACAGAAACAGTTGAAAGTTGAAAACTGAGAAATGTTTCTCACCAAGAACTCTGTCGTAACATGCTGGACTTCAACTACTGTGACTGAAGTCATAATTCCAGTGCCTCAGGAAACCTTATGCAACTGTTAAACCATATAACCAGTGTAGAGAGATTGCCCAGTTGTGGAACTGGCCTAACTATAGATGATGATGATGAAGAGAAAACAATGAGGACCCATTTACATGCAGGTGTTAGGGGCCAAAGCTATCGCAACCATGTAATGTAATGTAATAGAACACTTGCATAGCACATCTTAAGAGCCTTTCCGAGGCGCTGTGTATGAAGCTATAAGTCAGATGGATAAAGGTGTGTCTAATGATAGCAGCTTGTAAAAAGTGAGCAAATAGATGACTTAACACATTTGATCACAAAATAAAGCAACTCTGTATATATGTGCACTCGTTCATGTTTTTGAGGCTTAAGGGCATGTATCATTGTGCACACATGAACACTGTAGAGCACCCTTCAAGATCCTTTCAGAAGCATAATCAATGCAACGTTTAAAAAAATTTGATACTACATAAGCAATGTTACAAAGCAGGGCTTCTAGTCATCCGGATCTGCTCCTTATATCCTTGAAGCATATTTATATCCGTTTCTCATCACGTGGTCATTGGAAAAGATAATAAAGAAAAAACAATTTCTGCACAAAATTTTGTACACTCACATAAAGCCTGCTCCTCCAGTCACCAGGATGCGCTTTTTAAAACTTGTAATTGGGCAATGTTGACATCCCGACATTTTAAATACAGCAACAGTCTGAAACAAATGTATAGTATATGGCATGTTTTAGGAATTACAATTAACTTGCTATGGTTAGGTTAAAGTCATTCATTACCTGATCAACAGAATAAATGAACAGTAATTTGATTAAATGAGATTGCTATGTTTCCATTTGAACATCAGTACTGTGATCATGAAATCTGATAAATTGTTTGATCATGCCAGATTTGTAATCTGTTCATGTGTAATTATACTGACGACATGTAATTTCCAGAATGGTCAAGTCGGAAAGTTACTGCATCCGATTATGTAAGTTCACGAAGTATTAACAGAGATTAGCATCGTTATACAAAAATACAAGCGATCAGCTTATCAAGATTTTCTTAAACATCACTTCGCCAACCAGTATGCGCTGCTCGTGGTGCAGCTTTGTTCAAATGACTTGTAGGCTACAACTATGCAAAAATGTTCGCTGTTTAGAATCCTAAGCAGAAATACATAAACTCATGCAACGTAACCACCACGCACCACACTGTCACGCTGAAGTAATTAATGAGTACCGATCTAATAAAACAAAATTCAGTATCAAAATGACTGTATTACTTTTAAAAATAGCAGGGTTGATTCTTACATGAAATTAATTGTCAGTACAAATTTTAAAACTTTATTTAAATGGGCGTTGTCAACAAATACACTACAGATATTCTTTTTCTGCTGTCTTGGTTTAAATAGATCTGATTTGACAGCCGTTGCGTAAATATTCAGCCGCTCAATCATCCTTACTAATTCAACAACGCGATTGTAATAATTATTATAATCGAACATTTATTTAAAAAGCTCCACTCGACGACCCATGGAGAGGTACTCCCGACCCAAGTCAGTGCTATCGCTAACAAATTTGGACTTCAAGCGTTTCTGCAACAGAGGAAGAGAAAGGTTGATATCGAGGAGCTCGATCAAGCCGCGATTCCTGCGGACAGTGGCGGCGATCTTGTTTGAAAGGTGGGGGGGGGGCATGGAACACTTTTGAACTGATCTGGTCAAGAAAGAGGTGAAAAAATTTGTTGACCTCTTTTGGTGTTTCTTCAAAATTTGGGGGAGCAACTCTATGGTGTGTTCCCCCACTGTTAAAGGTGGGGGTCTTGTCCCCCTCGACCCCGGGATCGCCGCTGATGCCTGCGGAAGACGGTTGTATTCTACCACCGTGGTTCCAACCCTGGTTCCAACAAAAGGAGCCAACATAAGCAAAACTTCTAGATTGAGCGGTGGCCCTGCATGCGCATGTGGGGAACAGCCATAGCAGAACCACAGTATAAATAACTATACACAGTAGGCCTACGTCGACTCGCATTGCTAACTGTTGACTAGTTTTTGGGGTGACGCCATCTTGAAACGTAGCTTTTGAATTATAGATTTAATCTGACGGCCGAGCGGAGGCTGGAGCGACCTGCAGGGAGTGAAGAAACCGAGGTAGGCCTACAGAAGGTCTTGAGGTATCGAAGGAGCTACCTCGACCAAACAATTGCGCACAATAGTAAAATTTTTGAAGTGGATGTGCTGAGGCACAGGAAGCTTGTGGAGATTGTCCCGAATGAAGGCAGATATATAGTGAAGAGAGACCAGCACAGATGGAGTTGCCGAAAGCTACGTATTCCGGTACCATAATACAGCTTAGTAATTTGAATTTAATTTATAGAATATGACTACTGCAACTCAGTCCTCTACGGCCTTCCTGCATCTGCCATAGAGCCCTGCGCCGACGCTATAGTGTCGGCGGCGGCGCGCCGGTCATTTTTGGTCGGCGGCGGCGGCGCGCCGACAAACAAAAATCGGCGGCGGCGGCGTCTACAAAATGTCGGCGTCGGCGCGGCGCGGCGCGGTGCGGCGTGCCCAAGTCACAAACATGAGTCACTATGGGCATCCGCAGGAATTTTTCCAGGGAAGGGGGCCAAAATTGTCCTAAGAGGGCAAAATTTTTCCACGGGGGAATGACTTTTTGCATGGAAAATCTATTCACATATCCGGGAGGGGGAATCTCCTTGCCCCTCCTCCGGACGCCCATGTGAGTCACTATGAGAGTTGAACAGCCATTGGTCGTGTGACCAGTCAAGAGGGACAAGTTCTCTAAAGCCACTCCATCACACTGAGGCTCAACTACATATAAAGGGAGTGAGAGAGAAGACACCTTCAGACATTTGCCTTAAAAAATGAACATCCTTAATTACACTGCACATCTGTATAGGTATTGGCAAATTGTAATCAGATGAAGCAACATGCATATGCATATTGCATGAATACACTGTGGCCTACACATCAAGTCACATGGCAGATGCTGGATAACAGCATCCTCCCAGTAAGTGAGGCTGCCTTCAAGCCATGAAGTTAAATGTAAATATATACGTTCTCCTATGGTAATACACTGGCCGAGTGGCCTCACTTCTGTTAATTTTTCAATGAATTTACCAGGTGGTCTGCTGTCCGTTTGAATTGGTGCTGTCGCGGTCGACTCCTTCGATCGCAACGACGAACCAACGAAGGAACTATTAAAAGATCTTTATTTAAAAATAAAGTCGATTAAGTGTAGAGTAAGTCAACTCGTCTATCAAATATCACAATCGTAGACAGCACACAGGTTGGCTGGTCTCGATTGAACGTTATACGATCAATGTTTCAACGTTTACAAATCTTCGTCAAAAGGCCCTTAATGTACATCAGGTCTATCTTATATAGAGTTCTCCCGGATTCCAGAACGTTCTGTGACGTCACTGTACTTTTCCCTGGAAAGTCCTACTGAACACGTATATCCTTGTTGCATGCAACGAATTAATGTTGACAGCTTGCTGCAGAATTTTCCGTGCGTTGTAAACAAGCTTGTTGACGCGTCGGTTTTCTTCCCTTGATGCATGCACCCGCGTAGACCACGACATTCCCTCCGCCCTCAGATGATGACACGTCTTCAGCACCATCCCGAACGGGTCATCACAATCAAGCCGGGCCTCCAGACTCCATCTCGACACAGCATATACAAACAAAACAAAACACATCAGTTAGTCAATTTATCTATACAATTTGCGGGCTCGATCCTTGTGTGTCGGGCCATTTCCCCCCTTCACCATCCGAGTCACAACCGAGAGAGGAAATCAGCCACCGTGTTCTGACGTCCAGGACGATATCGAAAGTCCACGTTAAACTCTTGCAATGCTAACGCCCAACGAGTCAGTTTCGCACTCTTAGGGCTTGCATCTGTGAGATAAGACAAAGGATTATGATCTGAATAAATGATTATCTTTGATAAGAATATCCATGACTTGAATCGTTTAAGTGCCCAAATTACTGCGAAAGCCTCTCTCTCAATTGTAGACCAATGCATCTGTGTATCTGTAAGTTTAAGGCTAGCAAAAGCAATTGGTTTTTCTTGACCTTCTTCGGTCCACTGAAACAAGCAACACCCGACCGCGGTGGCACTTGCGTCAACACTTAAACCAAATTCCTTAGTGAAATCAATGGTATGCAACTGTGTAGCTTTACTGAGATCATCCTTTAACTTATCTAGTGCTTCTTGATGCTTTTGCTCCCAAGGCACCTTCGTAGGTATGTTATCTCGTGTCAAATCAGTTATTACCCGTGCTTTTTCAGCTAAAGCAGGTATAAAATTTCGAAAGTAACTGAAAAAACCCATAACCCTTCTAACGTCTTTCTTTGTTGTTGGAGGATGGATATCATTGATCGTAGCGATCTTACCTGGATCAGGTTCAATACAACCTGACCCTACTATATGGCCAACAAACTTTATTTTGTTTTGTGCAAAATTACATTTTCTTAAATTCAAAGTGAGTCCTGCTTCCTCAATAGTTTGCAAGAATTTCTCTAGATGTTCTAAATGGTCATTCCAATTCATTGAAACCACTGCCATATCATCGACGAATGGTTCGGTAAAACTTCGCACTGGATGTAAAACTTGGGTCATAGCACGAATAAAGGTATTGCTAGCGGACTTGAGTCCAAACGGCATTCTTGTGAACTCAAAAAGTTCTGCATCACATACGAATGCCGTAAGCCATCGATGTTCTTTCCGAACTGGAATTTGCCAATACCCCGATTTCGCGTCGAAAACACTAATAAACTTTGCCCGTCCCACCTTTTGTAAGATGTCAGCAATGTCTGGGGTCGGGTAACAATCACCTAGAGAATATTTGTTAACATGGCGATAATCAATTGCCAATCGAACGCCATTTTGACCTTTGGGTCCCTTTAAAACGCAAACTACCGGACTGGCCATTTCACTTTTCGATGGTCGAATGATGTCTAATGCCAACATTTCTTCTATCTGGCGTTGTACTTCAGGTTTAAGTAGCTCAGGTACTTTATATGCCCTTAAACGCTTAGGAGTGAAATCATGAGTTATCTTAATTTCATGTTCTAATACTGGACAATACCCAGGTTTATCCACAAATACTGCCGAGTGCCGATCCAAAACCTCAAAAAGTTGCTTCTGTTCCTCTTGCGAAAGATGCGCTATAATCAGAGGATCAATTCGCTTACTCGGGCTTATTTGATCACGTTCTTCCTGATCTACAACCTCTACTATACCAAATTCTTCATCTTGATCAACAATTACTGAACAGCTATTGATCATCGCTTGTTCGAGTCGTTCATGGTATCGCTTGATCTTATTTGCGTGTAAATGTCTTTGTTTTCCCTCTATTTCTACTATATAAGAATATGGGGATTTAACCTTGACTACGGTAGCAGGTCCTTGCCATCGACTATAAAATTTAGAACTACCAAAATCTGGTGCTAATACTGCTACTTTATCTCCAACTTCGTATTTTCTGTCAGTACTACGCAAGTTATAATAATCTGCATACCGCTTTGTTTCTATATCACTATAGTAATCTGCATAAACTTTCGCGAATTCGAGGTTTTCCTTCAGTGATTGGAGATACTCTTCGGGTGATTTACCTAAGTTAAGAGGTACTTTTCGTTCGCCAGCCCACGATTCCTTCAACACACTAAGTGGACCCCGAGGAAGAGTTCCATAAACCATAGTGAATGGCGAAATATGAGTCGTGCCTGAAGGTTTTTCTCTAAGGCTCCACAGAACAAACGGTAACAATTGGTGCCATCCACGAGGATCAGATTGAGCAAGCTTAAAGATCATGGTTTTCAAGCTTTGGTTGCATCTTTCAACCAATCCAGCTGCCTCAGGATGTCCAGGGGTATTAAATCTGGGACTACAACCCATTCGCCGCAAGAATTCTTTCGTCAAACGACTGGTAAAGTTGGTACCACAATCAGAACTGATGATCCTTGGAATAGAAAAAGTTGTAAAAACTTGCAACAGAGCTTCACAAACTCCCTTTGCATTCAGCGATCTAAGAGGATACGCCATCGGCCAACGAGAAAATTTGTCCACCAGAACCAAAGCATAATTGTACTGGGGTTTCGATTTGTTGGATTCTCCAGTCACTACCATAGGGCCAATACAATCCATATTTAGATGGTTAAAACAGAGTTCATCCGCCCTCGGAATAGGAGTGATCGGGACTCGATCTGCCACTTTAACTGGAGTTCTTAGTTGACAAATTTGACAAGACGCACAATATTCGCGAATCCTCTCATCCATTCTTGGAAACCAAAAGTTTAATTTGATCCTGGCTCTCGTTGCCTTAAAAGCCATGTGCCCAGCACATGGGGCATCGTGTGCTACTCGCAAGACAACCTCGATTCTATCTTCCGGTAAACATAATTGATTAACCTTATGTCCCATAATTTCCCCTTTGTGGTACAGGAGGTTATTATCTATAAAGAAATTATTTTTATTCTGTCTCGCTTGTTGCCAGCAAGGTATAAGACTGTGACAATTCTGTTGCTCACGCAATAAAGTATCATTATTCGCTACTCCCTCATCAGACTTGAACTCTGTTGACTCAACATCAAGAAAATTATCTGAATCATCAACTAGTTGCTCCTGAGAATATTCATTCACTTCTGACGGCAAGGATTCGTTGCTGTTACTTTTCTCGATATTAACTCCTAAGTTATCTTCTTCTGCCCCTTTATTTATTTGTACACATCGATCTACGCCAGCTACCATCACTACATATTGCGAACTATCCCTTAATAGGTCCACAGCATGGGGTGTCAGAATAACCCGTTCATTTAGTTCAGGGACTACAGCGAACATGACGCACAAAGATGGCGCAATGTTCGTCGTTCCTTCCATTGAATTAGCTAATTTCATTTGTAGGTATACTACATCTGCCTTACATCCTTCTCCCTGAAAACCAATTATATTAATCCGTTTAATCACGGGTAAGTTTAGTGACTCAATTAATTTCTTATCAATACAACAAATTTCTGCTCCTGAATCAGATAATGCTGGCTGAGAAGGGAGATCTTCAATCTGTACATTGATATACGACCTCTCGTGTAATCCATCAATACTATTCTCGTATACCCTTACAGCAGTTTCCAACCCTATTGGTTTAGAATTATCCAATAAATTCCCTTGCTTTACCTGTTCAGGTATCTCATGCAACACGTTGACCTTCTCAACAAATAAGTCGGTCACTTCTTCAGTTGGGTTCCCAGATATACAAGTACTCACCTTTTTAGAACTTGGTTTGGTCTGGCACTCCCTTGCCCTATGACCCTTCTGATGACATAGGAAACAGAGACCCTTTACCTTGGCCTCCTCCTGAGACACCCTCGCACCTATCTTGGCTTCACCCCTTATTTCCGGTTTGGGAGACTTGGGTTGAGCTGTCTGGTTATTGACTTGAACATGTGGTTGACCTCTCATCCAATTGTTATACTTCGGTGTCGGATGACTACGGCATACTAAGTCATTCCCACCATCATGCGACGCTACATAAATGTCAGCCGCATTAGCTATGTCTTCACAGCTCAACCACTCCTCTTTTTCTTGGGCCAAGATATAATCTAAACAAGCCTTCGACAAGGACTCCTTAAGCCGATCCGCAACCAATAAACTTACAAGTTTATCAAACTCATCAGTTATCTTTCTACTTTTCAAATAATACATAAGAGCCACACGCAATTTGGATGAATAGATCGTAAATGATTCGTCCGATGCTTTGTGCAACGACCAAAATCGGGCTCTAAGATTTGAAGGGCTTATCTTAAACTCCCTTAGCAAAAACTCCTTCAGGAATTTGTAGTCATGGAGCTGTGCCTCAGTAAGGCGCATGGTTAATGCCTTAGCTCTTTCACTTAAAATGGCTAGCAATAATTTTGCTCTAACATCTTCATCCACCTCATACACATTAAACAAACCATCCAAGTGATCAAAGAAACCTGGAATTTCTATAGGGTCGGAAGGAAATTTCCAAAGAATATTCTTAAGGGCATCACTATAACGCTTAGTACGACTTGCTAAAGAATCTCTAACATTTCGTTCTTCCTGCTTTTCCTTCCTCTCCCTTTCTTCTTTCTCTTTCCGTTCCTTCTTTTCTCTTTCTTCTTTCTCTTTCCTTTCCTTCTTTTCTTCCTCTCTCCTCTTTTCCTCCCTTTCTTCCTTCTCCTTCCGTTCCTCCCTTTCTCTTTCTTCCTTCTCCTTCCGTTCCTCCCTTTCTCTTTCTTCCTTCTCCCTTTGTTCTTTCTTTTCTTCCTCTCTCCTCTTTTCCTCCTTTCTTCCTTCTCCTTCCGTTCCTCCCTTTCTCTTTCTTCCTTCTCCTTCCGTTCCTCCCTTTCTCTTTCTTCCTTCTCCTTCCGTTCCTCCCTTTGTTCTTCATATTTACGGATTTCGAACTCCAGACGGCGCTTCTGCAGCTCGTAATCCACTCCTGTTGGAGATATTGGACTACCCTTAAATTCCTCTTCCTCTTTTCCAATCTCCATGGCCCATTCTTCCATTAATTGATTTCGATCCCATGACATAACATCATCTTCGTCCCTTCCTGCCTTCATAAGATACACCCTAAGGCGCTCAGACGACATTTTGCGAATATTCGCTTGCATCTCTGTTGGCAACGCTTCCATTTTTACAAACAGTCAGTCAACAACAATCAACAACAAAAAAACAGACACCACGCGGCAAACCCGCCACACAAAAGGAAAATTCCACAACCCAAAGTGCAACTATTCAGTATCCAAAGAAGTACACTCGCCAAGTACGCAAAAACTATACAAGCTCACGCAAGTCTGGCCTCGATCACAACAATGGATCAAATTTCAAAGAAATAATCAGCAGATATTGAAAGAGAAATAATGGCTGTCTCCCACTCGGCTGCAACTCCACTCTCTTTTCTCCTTCTCAGCCACGACAACACCTAGGATCTTACCCGTATGTTGACTGCTGTCTTCTGCTGTCTCAGCCGAACGACGCACTTCGTCCGTCCGACTGTCGTATGCCGATTCACCCGTCTCCCACGGTAGAAAGGCGTCTCGATCCGCTCGCTGTCTGGAACAGACCGTCTCTTGATCCTCCGGGTTGACTCCTTCCTCCGCCGGCTCGCGTCTTCTTCACCGGATCCAACACCGATGATCCCACTTCTGACACCAATAATGTCGCGGTCGACTCCTTCGATCGCAACGACGAACCAACGAAGGAACTATTAAAAGATCTTTATTTAAAAATAAAGTCGATTAAGTGTAGAGTAAGTCAACTCGTCTATCAAATATCACAATCGTAGACAGCACACAGGTTGGCTGGTCTCGATTGAACGTTATACGATCAATGTTTCAACGTTTACAAATCTTCGTCAAAAGGCCCTTAATGTACATCAGGTCTATCTTATATAGAGTTCTCCCGGATTCCAGAACGTTCTGTGACGTCACTGTACTTTTCCCTGGAAAGTCCTACTGAACACGTATATCCTTGTTGCATGCAACGAATTAATGTTGACAGCTTGCTGCAGAATTTTCCGTGCGTTGTAAACAAGCTTGTTGACGCGTCGGTTTTCTTCCCTTGATGCATGCACCCGCGTAGACCACGACAGGTGCCACGCCATTTAAGGTATCCATATAATAGACCATTGTTTGTATCAGACTAAACTGATAAAGACCATTCTTGATACTATACGTACTAAGTCAAAACCTGTTTCAACTGATACTGTTTATCTGAATAGATTCCAGCCAAAAACTATTAATCAATATTTCATTCCCTTCTGCAGGAATTAGTTAAATGGCATATCTTGATATTAATAGCACTTATAAACTCCTCTAAACTTACAACATTAAGCCAAAAATTTACACCATTGTAATAAGACCACAGACATCAAAGACTGCAATCAATTAGTTATAGAACCTATTCAACATGAAGGTAACGAATGAGGGAGTACTGTAGTACTGTAGTACACATACAAAGACAAGCACTGCATATTGCTTTTGTTGTCAAGGTATTAAGGCAATGACAACAGGAACAGATGTATCAAAACAATGGCTACTTGTAACAAGATATCGCTTTAAATGACTGTGTGTATCATGGGACAAAGACAAGATCATCTAAGTATAAGGAAAACGAATTTAGTCAGGAAGACAATGCATTCTTGGTATCAAGATAAAGACCACAAATATAGTAATCAGCAATGATCACTCTTTATCTTCTTCATTAACATACGAGTTCCTACCAATCAAAGTGCCATTTCTGAGAATAGTTTGCTTATCTTTGCAATATCATTGAAAACATGAAAAATGCAACAATAATAATTAAGAGTATCAAACTGGCGTCGGCGGCGCGCCGACAGATTGTCGGCGGCGGCGGCGGCGGCGCGCCGACAAACAAAAATCGGCGGCGGCGGCGTCCACGAAATGTCGGCGGCGGCGGCGCGGCGCGGCCGGCGCAGGGCTCTAATCAGCCACTCACCACTGTTCGATTACGTTGCAAAGCTTGTCAAAAATCTTACTCCCGGGACCACGTACTCTCCTCCATGCGCAAATTGTTGCATTTCGGTCTTGGAAAAATCTAAAGCTATGATCGAGGTGTACAAACTGCGTGGTGGACGAACTGGTTGTCCAAATTGAGATGCCAATTAAAGTCAGAGTCTGGTTAATAATAATAATAATAATCTTCGTTTAATATCTTCAAACTGACAATAGGCCTAACGCAGTATGATCACAGTATAAATAATTACTGTTACCACTACTCTATGGACCCTCCTCCCCACTAGAGAGACCAGAGAGAGGAAGCAGAGGAGCTGAAGCTTTTAAAACTCAGCAGCTCAAAACATGCAGAATACTATTATTGCTGCTTGTTGGCCTAACTAAAACTTTTTCAACAATTACAGTTGCCTGATTATGAGATTTTTCGTCGATGCACACCCCTACATGACACGCGGTCTACACATAATCCGATGGCGTAATAGATTCTGCGTTTATGCTTTCTACGTCATGTATTTTGCGTAGGTTGCAGGTTGTTATTTAATGTGGCATTTTGCGTGAGTATTTGCTAAATTTGTCAATTTTTAATGTTAAATTGTGAATTCATCAGCTTATTGTGGAAAGCATTTTAAACACTGAATTGAAGTTTGTGTAATATGTATTCAGTGATCACTGTATGTGAAAATTCTGTTAAAATATTGTTGCTCTCTGAAACTGCACCGAGTAACATAGCGATAATAAAAATGTACAGGAACAGTTGTTTTCTTCAATCAAGGATTCAGTTAAGCCAGTCAGTAAGATAAGTCAAATCAGTTAGCGGTTTTAATCAGCTGACTACCAGAGGGAGCAGAGGAAGCGATCAAGCAACCAGTCCATCCAACCAACGTACAAGCAAATCAATCAATCAATGGACAGAGCCAACGTCTATTCCGAGCTGTTTACTTACACGATGTTGCATGAAGCGAAAATTAGCATAAAATAGGGTAATGCGAAGACTGAGTGCTTGTGTATATAAACAGTGTGGTCGCCACTGACTTCGCTCCAATAGGCGCCGCTAGCTACCAGCCTTATTCCATAATGCAATTCGCTAAGTTAGTGCTGCTCAAGTAGAGTGCGGCCTGAATCCCCGAAAGGAATTTCGGCCGGATCCCCGAAATCGATTTTAGACTTAAATTACAAATAAACAGGTGAATAGGCAGTATATCGAGATACATCAAGGCCACGCTAGGTCTATGTCATGTATAAGAGTTTACAATTTAACTTTGAATAGTTTTTGAGAGTTCAGCCGCTTTCTATAAAACCGTTTTCGGGAAATTGCGCTGTTATGTATTTTCAGCGTTTTCAGGGTTTCGGGGATTCGGGTTGACCCTCTCAAGTAATACGAACTTTAATTTCATGGAAAATTATAATATATGCAAACATCTTAGGAAATTTTTATTTTTTGGAATATGTAAGATTGTTCTTATACTGTTTTAAATAAAATAATTTAGTTCTGTTTCTAATATGAGTTCGTGTTCGTTACTTATTTACTTAGCTAATTGCATTACTGGTAGGTAGCAGTGCTCTATTGGAGTGAAGTCAGTGGCTACCATATTGTATAATACAGCGGTTCTCAACCTGTGGTCCGCGGACCACTGGTGGTCCGCGACCATCTGCCTGGTGGTCCGCGAGACAGGCCTATAATTAATATTTTTTACAATTGAAAACATACAAGATGACAAATTCTGTCAATTTTAAAATTTTGTTGTTTAAACATTTATTAAAATTAATAGTAAATGATAAGTAAAATACTTAATTTTGTATAAATTTATAATTTTATAGGGTCGCATATGAGTGCCAGTAGCACACTTTTTAGTGGTGGTCCGCGACCGAGACACAAAATTTATAAGTGGTCCTTGAGTCCCAAAAGGTTGAGAACCGCTGGTATAATACACAGGCACACTACAGTATTTATGCAATACAACACATTTGATATTGGTGTTCTTTCAAAGCCCAGAAGTGCACATACGATCATACAACAGAATATCTCTGGTGCTGAGCAACTGTGCATGAAAGACTTTTTAAAAATCCATAAAGTAAATAAATTCAGTCCATATCCGCAAGTGGGACGTAGGTGAGGCGCTCATCTCCTTTTCTAAGCCCTTGAGCCGGCAATGGACGAATCCCAAGGTCCTGGACACGGGGCTAGTGATATCACAGGACTTGCCGTTTACTTCCCAGCTTACGCCGGTACCAAATTATACTGCTTGGTGGCAGAGGCACGGTGTGCGCAAACAACTTGCCCAAAGTCGTTGCACGGAGTCGAACCGGCGACCGCATGATCATTGACCAAACGCGTTACCGATAGCTCCACCGTGCCGCACTAATTATGTATATATCTGTCCTAAATTATGCAGCGTGATGTACCATGACTTTGAAATAGTTTATGACACTGTAAGCACCTGATATTGCAAATGACAATAACTAGCTTGCAAATGCAATCATGCTGTGTCTTGATGCCTATGTTTATTATTCACAAAAATTTCTGATACTCAAGAAATTCCAGTTTTGTTTGCCTATAATAATAGTGTAATCAGTGATGCAGTTATATGATGGGTTAAGTTATGTTTGATTATATTGAATTTTGACTTCAATTTCGTATTTTAGCTGTCGGCAAAACGACAATGGCAAAGCGAGAGAACGGTCTGTACATAATCCAGGGCGAGGTCAACCTCCTCGTCACTGAGATGCGAAGGAACAGTCGCTGGATGTCACATGGTCATCAAGTGCATCAGGTGACTGATCTGTGCTTTGAATATAGTAATTATCATCAGCAATTTGATGACGATAGGTGTACATAAGAAACTTGACTCTTTTTGATCATTTGGCAAATGCAATTCTTCTTTAATGTGCAGTCCAAATTTTTGTATGCCCTCTTTTTGTACTGTTTAAGCTGGTGCAGGCAGCACTTTTGCAAGGTATGTAAATGGCGCTGTAGTAAGTGTCGAGATACATGCATAGATCCAGCATAGTCATGATCTTTCTTTGCATCTATTCCTTCACCTATTAACACAATTGCAGTGAGATGGCTATTAACATGGTGATGTTACACATATACATTTTGTGAACACTAACCATAGTCTGTCAAAAATGGATATTCAAATTCAACAGGTGTGTAAATTCTTTAGTAACTGAGAAGAAAAACGTGACTAACTATTGAGTACACAATCGCAATGAACATTTAAAAGTCATCTGCATTTTAAATAGATCCAATATTATAAATAGTTTCAGAATGTGTGATTTATAGGAGTATAGTAAGTATTACAAAGAGAGCAGAATTGGAATTGTATGCAGATAAGGAATCACCAGACATAATTGGAATAGCAGAGTCATGGACAAAACCGGAGATCATGGACAGTGAATTAGCTTTAGATGGATACCAATTATTTAGAATGGATCGTGTTAACCAGAAACCAGTTGGGCATGGGGCTGGAGGGGTTTTGCTGTATGTTAAGAGCAGCATTAATGCAGTAGAGAGAGGTGATATGAAGAACGAGACCTTCAAAGAAAGTGTCTGGTGTGAAATTCAATTTAAAAAATCTAAGATGCTTGTGGGAGTTTGCTATAGGGTACCAGAGGCCAATGAAGAAGATTACCAAGGATTATGCAAACTACTAGAAATGGCCAATAAGGAAACGTCCTTGATTATGGGGGACTTCAACTACCATATTGATTGGGAAAAAATGGAAGGGGAGAGAGAAAAAGATAAGATTTTCATGGATTTTGTTAATGCCAGCTTTATGCAGCAGCATGTCATGGAGCCAACGAGGGGAGACAACATTTTGGACTTAGTGCTAACATCGGATGAAAATATGGTTGAGAATGTGAGTGTGGGGGAGCATTTTAGTACTAGTGATCATCAGGTTGTGAGATGGGAATTAGTAATGGAGCAGACCCAAGAAGTAAAAGCCTATGTGACAAGACCCAACTTCTTTAAGGCAGACTATGAATTAGTTAGGAAGATGCTGAAGGAAAGGGATTTGGTAAGTGAAATAAAGGGCATGGGAGTGAATGATGCTTGGGAGAAGTTCAGAGAACGTATGAGGGAGATTATCGAAGAAAACATACCGAAGCACAAAAGAACCAATAAGAAGAGGCCTTGGGTAACACGTGAGGTTCAAAGAAAGAGAAGGGCAAAGCACAAAGCATGGAAGAATTTACAGAAGTTGAAGAAGGAAACAAAGAAGGGACTGGATTTGGATCAAGAGAGTGTTGCCAGACTTGAGAAGTTAAGAAACAAGTATGTGAATAAAAGAAACAGCTGCAATAATGCAAACAAGAAAGCAATACAAAACTTTGAACAGAAGTTATCGAGGAATGTAAAGGAGGATAGTAAGAGTTTCTACAACTATGTCAGAAGTAAGCAGAAGAGGAAAGACAGAATTGGGCCATTGAAAAAAGAAGAAGGAATGGGAGAAGTTATAGTGGATGATGTGGAAGCTGCTGAAGTACTCAATAAATATTTCAGCTCAGTGTTTACTTTAGAAGAATTAGGAAATGTACCTGAGCCCAAACAAATATTTGTAGATTGTGGCGAGAAGGGATTAACACAGGTACTGTTTACTAAGGAAAATGTGGTGGAGCAACTGAAAAGACTTAAAACCGACAAGAGTCCGGGCATAGATGAACTCCATCCAAAATTTTTACATGAAGTGAGGGAGGAAATTGGAGAGGCATTAGCCCAGATCTTCAATAAATCAATGCAGACTGGAGAGGTACCACGGGAATGGAAGGATGCACTCATAGTGCCACTGTTTAAAAAGGGAAATAGAAGTGAACCAGGTAACTACAGACCAGTCAGTTTAACCAGTGTGGTGTGCAAGGTCATGGAAAGAATTATCAAGGATAACATAGTGAAACATTTGAATGAGCATGATATTATAAAGGGCAGTCAACATGGATTTACCAAAGGCCGTTCGTGTTTGACAAATCTGTTGGAGTTCTTTGACGAGGTCTATGAGAGGATTGACGAGGGAAAACCTGTAGATGTAATTTACTTAGATTTTGCCAAAGCATTTGACAAAGTACCTCATGTAAGGCTGGCCAAAAAGTTACAAGCAGGTGGGATTAGAGGGCAGGTACTAAGATGGATTCAAAGCTGGTTATCAGGTAGAAGACAAAAGGTGGGCATAGGTGATAAACATTCTGGCTGGACGACAGTGCTAAGTGGAGTGCCACAAGGATCAGTGCTTGGGCCACTGCTTTTCGTACTTTTTATTAATGACATAGACGATGGGATTTTATCTAAAATTTCTAAGTTTGCGGATGATACAAAACTATGTAGAGCAGTGGATGATGAAGAAGAAGCAGAGATACTGCGGGAAGATCTAAGAAGAATGTTCAGATGGTCACAAGACTGGCAAATGCTCTTCAATTTGGAAAAGTGCTCAGTGATGCATATGGGGAGGAGAAACAACGAGTTTTCATATGAAATGGGGGGCACAGTGTTGAAGGTGAGTGATGAAGAAAGGGACTTGGGAGTGATTATGCACAAGAGTGCAAAACCTTCAAGGCAATGTGCTGAAGCAGCAAAAAAGGCTAATTCAACTTTAGGTATGATAAAAAGGACAATAGTCACCAGAGACAAAGATATAATAATAAGGTTGTACAAATCACTGGTTAGGCCACAGTTGGAATACTGCATCCAGGTATGGAATCCATACCTGAAACAGGACATGGAAAAACTGGAGAAAGTACAAAGAAGAGCTACGAAAATGATTTGGGGCTACAAGGATCTGAGCTATGAAGAAAGGTTGAAAAGGTGTGGACTAACAACATTGGAGAAAAGGAGGAGCAGAGGAGATCTGATTGAAGCTTATAAGATTATCACTGGAAAGGAAGCACTGCCGTGGGAGAGGTTCTTTGAATTAGCACCGAACAGGGCAACTCGGGGACACAGGTATAAATTATTTAAGAGGCCGAAGGGAACATTAGGGCAGAAATTCTTTAGTGCAAGAGTTGTAGACCTGTGGAATGGTTTGGACGATAGTACTGTCTCAGTGGACACTATAACAGCTTTTAAGAAGAAGCTAGGAAAATTGGGCTATTAAGAGTTCGAGGTAAATTTGCAGTGGTTCTAACACAGACTACACGTCTTCTGAACCACTTAAAACCCTTGTTATGTTATGTTATGTTATGTTATATATACGGATATATCTACATCTGTAGCTATGATCTGAAGAACAAACTTTACTCAGGTCTACAAATGTAAACAAATTAAATCTTACATACAGAGTTTGTAATTAAACCCCTGGCAAGTTAAACAGAACTGCAAATGTGCCCAGATAGAGGATTTGTTGCGCATTTGACTTGTTACATGGGTCTTGAACTTCTGAGTTGGTGACTGTGTGTAAGTCACTGTGTGTAAAACTTGGCTGTTGTGTTTAAGACTTGGCTGCTGTGTGTAACACTTGGCTACTTTGTGTAAGACTTGGCCACTGTGTGTAAGACTTGGGAAAGTCTTTTACGCACAGTTGCTTTGTGCTGACAATTGACAGTGCTACTGTATGAAAACAAGAAATTGCATAGCTTACTCTGAGATTTGGTACATGATTGATATCCTGTTCTTCCATGAGCTTTTCGGAAGACGCTTTGAATTTCTTGTGAAACTGATTTGTTTTGTTTTTCAGAGCGATGAAGATCAAGATACACTCAACTCTGGTTTTTCACGTTTAAAAGGAACGTTAAATAGCATATCGGGTGAGTCAAAGGCCTCGGTGCGATTAACTCATGTACAACGCCCTTTTCTTTGCCCTCGGCTGTGCTAAGGGTGCTATATAAATCGTCTTATTATTATTATGAAATCAGTTCTGGGGTGAAATTTTATGTGTATTGAAACTTGTGATATTGTGCAGTGACATGTAGCAAATAGTTTGCATTCAGCATTCAGCTCATGAAGCAGTATAGAATGTAATTTATTTCTTAACAGTGTAATTGGAAAAGTCGACTGAAAATCCAGCATTGCGGTAGAGCCCTTGCTCAGAAATTCAAGATAATCCTTCACTTTTGAGTGACCCAGGACAAAGAAGGTGTGTGAATTGTTGTTGACCTAAGAATATAGCATAGCTTAAATAAATTTATGTTTTCTTGCAGATATTTCTGAAATGTCTCCAAATGAGTTTCTTGATCCTTTCCTCGATGTCATCCGATCCGAGGATACCACGGGCCCAATAACTGGCCTTGCTTTGACATCTGTCAACAAATTTCTGGCCTACGGTTTAATTGGTAAGCTCAGACCACAGTTCAGGACGTCGGTATATATAGTTTAAAATTATAATTTATTCTTCATTTATGCTAGTTTAAACTCCATTGTTATGAATTTAATTTTGGTTGTCTGCATATTCTGAAAATGTGAACTCATTGAGAGAATGAAACATATATATATATAAAGTTGTTTTGTTGATGGCTTGTTATCTCGTTTTGCTCTTCAACTGCAAAACAAGAAACCCAAAATCTGAGGACTAACTTGTCAGTGATTGTAATGAATGAACCACTGAGAAGTTTAAGTACAGTCATGTGCTGAAACAGTAGCTAATTGCTTGTGTGACGCAGTAACCATTTGCTGTGGGCACTTGCCTTGCAGCTTCAAGCCTCTGGTTTCTGTATATAGGAACCTTAAGCAAATCCTTTGTGCACAATTGCTCATGGCCTCATGCTGATCGTGCGTAACGAATGAAAAAAAATAAAGTGGCTGATACCTAACCTTAGCTTATCCCTGCTGGAAGAAGTACGCTGGTCTAATTCATTGCGTTTTTCTTTACATTTTGTTTATTTCAGACCTGGGCTGCGAGAGAGCTGCAAATGCAATTGAAAATGTAGCAGATGCTGTGACGCATGCGCGATTTGTTGGAACAGATCCAGGGTCAGACGAAGTCGTACTCATGAAAATACTTCACGTATGTATCACTGAAAAGCAAACTTAACTGGAATGGACAGTTTTGTGGCTTGCATGCTTTACAGAAACCAGTACATGATGTTTAGAAATATGCTTATTGCTTGCTCTTAGTTATGGCAGGATGTAAATTAATAATAATAGTAGTAGTAATAAATACTTCCTAATAATAAAGCCTTTAGTCTTTTAATTAAGAGAAGTGTTGTTTTCACAGTAGCTTTTAGTGTCTCCTTGTCTGTAAATGGTTAAATCAGGCTAGGCTAGCTACTGAGGTCACCCTGTGCAGCTGAGAGAAAGTCTGCTGCCAGGAATTGACCAAGACACAAAATCCGTGAAATAATCAGTACCTAAAATTAGTTACCGATAATTGGTACCTAATGAGTTTGATAATTTTCTGTAGGTGCTTCGTACTCTTCTGTTGACACCCTCTGGTTCCCTGCTCACCAATGAATCAGTCTGTGAGATAATGCAGTCCTGCTTTAGGATCTGCTTTGAAATGAGACTCAGTGGTGAGTATTGTTTTCTGCCTGCCGAACACAGCATATCTTTACTCAGCCATATTCAGGTGTCTGCTTGGTAATGTTTGGGTGGCATGTAGTGTAATGTGATGTGCTGTAATTTATTACACAACTTGTGTAGCACCTATGTGAGATATCCATGATACCATGCCTTGTGCATGGTCTTTTGATCTCCTACTGTGAAGAATGTATTGTATACATGTGTTAAGAAGGTTGCTTCAAAAGTAAGTCTGTGATACCTGTCATCAACTATTTAGAACCTTTGAACTATCCTCCATGTCTGCTATGATAGTCAACATGTCCAGATAAGATTAATGTGCTGCTTAGGTATTCAGGTTTGTGGTATTGTGACACTGAATTGAATTCATAATATAATTTTCAAATTTCTATCTTATGACTGGTGCTTATGGTGATGTCCGTACTCGGTGTAATGTGATATGTTCCTATTAAACAAGCACGACAAGGAAAAAAGGCTACATATTTCAAATCTACCAGTCTTGGACAGTGCGCATTAGAGGAATCCAGTTGCTAGAGGTGGAAATATTTGAGCGATTAACTTATATTTTGTACTGTACTTTTTCTGTTTTTATTATTACACCTTTGTTAAGCTCTACTATCGAATGAGTGAGCATCAGTCAATGGTGCAGAGTAATTGTGAGTGAAGTACTTGTTCCTACACAATAACCATCTGAAGGAGGCTCAAACTGTATTCTGCCCATTACAAGTTGAGTGCCGTAACCAATTGGCTGCCCTGTCTTACCTTACTGATGGTTGTCTTTGCCTTCCTTGTTATCTCTTTCTGTTAAGCCAATATACTTGATGTGTTTATTTCCTTCTGAGTACATCAGATGATGACGCTTTGTTGATGCATGAACAGTTTCCTTGAGACACTTGTTTCATTCTTTTATCATTGGTATTGTAGCCCTATATATGACCTTTGACATTCAATGCAATTTTCTTTTCAGAGCTGCTTCGTAAGTCTGCCGAGCACACACTCGTCGACATGGTCCAGTTGCTTTTCTCACGTTTACCACAGTTTAAAGAAGATTCAAAATGGGCAGCAAATTTACGAAAGGTCAGTTTCATCAGATTTTACTGTCTTCTTACTTGACTGAAGTATTTACTGTTTGTTTTCTTACTTAAATCTGTAAGACCTTTTCATTCTCTAACCTTTGTCATTGTGTCTGAGGTTTAAATATAGCTGTTGTTTTATGTGAAATTGTTGTTTTATGTGAAATTGTCAAATTTGTGAATACTTTGCGTAACATTGCATACATATTTTACATTGCTTCTACAGCTAAAGATGCGACCAGGTGGAGGAGTGGATCCATCAAGGAGTGGCAAGATTCGCAAGAAGTCCTTAAAGACTCGTCCTAGAAAGTCACAGCCGCAGCACCGCCAGTCAGATGATGCTGTCACCATAACATCCGATATGCCTCCACCAAATCCATCTGCTCGGCTGGACTATGCAGCTTCTGATGTCATCGCTGGAAAACCGATGGAACCAAAAGAAACTGAGCTGACAGCAAGCACTGGAGTTGAAGGATCACAGCTGGAGATGTCGGGTAAGTGAGGAGAGAAAGATTGTTTGCTGAATGTGGTATTGAAGTGGCTAACCAATTCATGCTTCATAATGTGGAATGTGCAGGTTTGGGTCCTCACGGAAATAGTCCAAGTGCTAGAGTTCTTGAAGATAATGTAATATAAAAGAAATAAATTAAGTGTGGATTTTTATTTCAGTTCAGTTACATTTAAAAATATTCAATTCAGAAATTGACAGGAATGCAACTTTGTACAATAGAGCTTGAGTTAGTAGAAGGCAAATAAGGGCAAGTTACTTTAGCAGTAGATGTTTTTGTAACGGGTTTTGGAAATAAAATTTTGATCATTTTTGGCAGACAGAGAGAACTCATGAGAGCATGGGTGGAGATCATATTTGCAGGAGCGCATCAGTGAGAAAAGGCTCGGGAGCACAGACCATAGATGACACATCGTGCGTAGAGGCCTTGATGCGCAGGATGATAAGATGAGGTTTCTTGCCCAACGACGTCCGACCGCAGAAAGCCTGGCTCCCTGTCCCATGTGCTCCAGAGCCTTTTCTCACCGATGCGCTCCTGCAAATATGATCTACACCATGCTGATGAGGCATACATAAGGTGACCAATGGTTGTGGCCCTGGCCGCCTCATGCAGAAAAGAGGGAGAAAGGCCATGGGCCCCAAGCTTTCCCAAAATGTAGAGTGCTGGTAGCTAGGGCAGATCGACGTGTTGTGACATCCCCATATCGGAGCGGAGTGTGAGCCCGAGCACCTGCATAGATTCAACATGCTTTTGTTCTGTTATTCTATTCTGCTGATGATTGTTATACTGTTGTTTTGGCTGTTACCATAGTTACTTTACAATTGAGCTGCTCAATGTGCTCTGAAAGTGTTTAATTAATTCCAAACTGTGTTACAGGTGATGCTGAGATTGTCAGAGATGACACAGGCTGTGATGCCAGTCAGTACCAGTCAACTCCACCAGACTCCCTTCCCCTCGGTCACGAGGTTTGTGCAGTTTCATCCGATGTTGTGTTAATGTCAACGCCAGTGGTGACTGGACTGACAATTGTTGATGTACATGAGGGTTTCAAGGATGTCGGGGTGGCTGACAACAGGACTGGCAATCGGGCATCGGATGGTTCGATTCCAGAGATGCAGCAGATAAATGAATCAAAGACAGTGGGTGACCAGTATGTTTGGGTAAGCAAGCAGCTTTCTGCCACTCAGTTTTCTGTTGCAGTCTTAAAAGCTAATTGAAGGTTAAGTTGTGTACTATTGACGCACTCCTGTGAGCATAGCTTTTTCCATGATGCAAACACAATCTTACTGGTATTTATGTAAGATCATGTCAGGATAAAGTAATTACATGATTTATCCTGCATCAGGCATAGTGTACACGAGAGATTAGTGGTTGAATGATTGGTAATGGCATGAAGAGTGTAGGTATGAGTGTGTTGTGAGATGGTCACTGTGTGACTTGATGGAAGTCCTTAAAAAGCACACCCACTCTGCTCTGTCGATTAGTGCTTTATTATCTGATAGAGGCATTATGTAAATAACAAAATCGTTATAGGAAGACCTGATTGTGGAGTGTAGGGAGCAGTTGACTAACACTATAACAACTGTAAAATCTGTATATGCATTTGTGGTAATCAGCTTCATCATATGCCTCAGGGTAGATAAAAACTTCAGACTTGGATCCAGAACATTTGTCTGGAATAATTGTTGAAAGTGACAAAACAGAGTTCTCATGTTTATGGAAATGGACTAAGAGTGAAGTTCATAGTGTGTTGTTAAACCAAAACTTTTAATGTAAGCCTACTGCTGTGTCATTTTTGGTTAAACTTATGTTAATACAAACTTTTCACAGTTTATAAGTACTTGTACTAACCCACAGGAAAATTAAAGAATAGAGAAAACCTACTGAAACAATGAGCAGCATTTTCTACAAATAACTGTCAAATTTTGTCTAAGCATTTATGTAAGACCTGTTTTGTCAATGTCTAAAAAAATTCTAATGCAGTAGGTTAGATCTTCACTGGGTTCTAGCACTAGATTTTTAGTACAGTAGGTTAAATATGTTGAGGATTCTACTTGAGATTCTAATGCAGTGGTTAGCTCTTTACTGGATTCTAGCACTAGATTCTAATGCAGTGGTTAGATCTTTACTGAATACTAGCACTAGATTCTATTACAGTAGGTTAGATCTTCACTGGATTCTAGCACTAGATTCTAATGCAGTGGTTAGATCTTTACTGAATACTAGCACTAGATTCTATTACAGTAGGTTAGATCTTCACTGGATTCTAGCACTAGATTCTAATGCAGTGGTTAGATCTTTACTGGACACTAGCACTAGATTCTAATACAGTAGCCAGTTGGGTGACATGATAGATTGGCTAAAGTGCTAGCCTTCTAAGGTGGAGTGTACATGTTTGAGCCTCCTTTGAGGTTTCTTTGTTGGGACTTTAAGAAAGTCCTTTATGTGCAACTGCTAAAGTGATACTTTGTCACAAGATAGTGGTGTTTATTACATGAAGAACAAATGGTTTATTATGTTTTTTCTTGTTTTGACTATTACTTTTAAGTTTGCGTAACTTTTTACCATTCCTTTGTAATGTTCCATTTTTCTCTGTTTCTACTGAATAATCAAAGTGTGGTTGGCTTTGTTCTAGCTGTTTTTCCTTTAGATTTTTATTTGCTTGGTGTAATGATATATATGTTTTCCTTGGTTTTGTTTAAAGGAAGTTTTAAGTTCACCTATAGGATTTCCCTACCTCCTTAGAGACATCTTTACTCAGTGCTAATGGTTTTAATTAAATTATGCTTTTGTCTAAGTCTTCATGTTTTGGTGTGACATATTGAAACAATTAGCAATGTGATGCAAAGACTTCAAGGTGGAGGTTGCTGGGAGTATGTTGGATTAGGTATTATTATCAAACAACATGATTTGGAACATGAAACAACAGAGAAGAGAAGGGAAAGTCCTCGATTTCCATGGCTGCGATATCCAGCTAAAGGGTGCGAGAAAATGAACTAGGCGCTGCTCCAACATCCTACTGTGGGATATTGGAAACTTTATGTAGATTGTTAGAGGCGTGTTGGTACATGTCACCATTCAGCATTGGGAAGTGCTTCTGGTTGGTGCAGATGTTCGATCTTGAAGGGCATTTGATCCAGTTCATTGATCATCAGAAGCAATTGATCTGTCAAGTTCTTGGCATTCTGAGGCGCTGAGTCATTGGATTGCTCTGTCATCACAGGCACTTGATCTCAGGAGGTTCTCGATCTTCTGAGGCACATGATCTTCAAAGTTGTGTTTGCTGTTTCTTGGTGACGTATTGGTTGTGGCTTCTTCCTTATGAACAAGATTCTAAATGGCATGCTGAAACTGGCTTTTGAGGAATTCCATGCTGCTGTGGTTGAGGAGACTTTTGTTTGCAGAGCTTTCGTTGTTTCTCGTGGTGGTGGGTATTGAAGAAAAATTACAAATGGAAATGATTGGCATGCCGTTTTGCGCTCGCTCGCAGGTTAACGATGCCGAAGGAGGGTCATATCGTAGAAAGACAGAAGAGGGTGGTTTTTATGATTGGGTAGGTAAACCGACTTAATATAGTTGCTCAATTTTGCCTGAACCTGCCCTTCTCGGGTTTTGACTTGAAATTGCAGCTATACAAGTTGAAACTACTGTTATGCCTAAGCTATGCAAAGTGAGGCAACATTGTATAAATTGGTTGATGTGTGATTTGGCTTACTCTGTGTGAACTCAACCACTGGGTCTCAACTAGCCATCTTAGATTTTGATTATAGTTTTGGTAGAATGTGGATAAATATGTATCATGAAGTTCTGCAAAGTTTTATATCTTGATAGTCAGTAGTTCTTCAGATATGAGATGTTTAACATGCCTGGAATAGCCCAATTTTAGATACAACGACATTTCTTTTTCCAGTCACTGTATTTCAGTAGCCATTCTACTTGCAAGCATAGCACTTTCTGCATAGCTTCATTTAAAGTTTTTTTCTGGTCTAGATCATATGATCTCTTTGAGTAACAATGAGTCTGAGGATTAAGGATAGATTTTTATGTATAGTTGTTGGCCTGAGTTCTGTGTGAGCCCAAATTTGAAGCAAATCCTTTGCTGAACAGGAGCCATTGCTAAAGCTTAATGCTGAAGAGTTAAATGTTTGTGGTTTGATGTATACATATTAGTTATGGATCTAGCCAAAAGTTCTGACACTTTTAGATGTTGATTGACTTTGTGAGGCCAACAATAAGTGAGTTTTGTTTGGAGGCCCTGACCAACTTATATCAGAATTTGTGTTATAATGAAGAGTGGAATGTTCGTGATGAGTAATATTGTAATGTTTCACATCAACAGAACGCTGAGTTATGTGACAAGGGTCCCGGTGTGGTGGCAGATGATACAGCTGTGGCTCCCGGAGGTGGAGGAGTAACTGAAAGCGGTGGAATTGGCCTTGTGGAGCAGGCAGAAACGGGACTGTCTCCAGTTGACCTAGAATATGTCAATCCGCATGGCGTACGATTTACTGCAACTGCCCAGACAAGTTCTGAAGGTCAGAAACTTCAACACTTGTGTTGCAACTTTGTCATTCTCATGCTAGGTGAAACAACTGTGCGAGTGAAACTTTCAAAGTAACTGTCCATGAGATTATTCAGTTCTTAATGTTTACAGCTAGTGGGAATAATAATTATTATTGCTTGAGTTCGTGTAAGATTGGCCACAAACTGTCATTGCCATCACATGATTGTAGCATCAATCAAACAAACAATATTTGTTTATTCAAGAGACACAGATGCAACTTGTTTACATGTAAAGGTATGGTAATCAGCGCTAATTCATTAATGGTATGTCATCTATGAAGAATAGATATGCCTGTTCTGCCATAACTGTACTCAAAATAAATGCATCGTATGTGTGTATCTGTCTATTTGTAAAGCGCATTTTAAGAACCTCGCAAAGATGCTTAATATGGCAGTCTAACAAGATGCGTCTTACGATGGAATGAACATGTTTCTTGAGTTGTCTTTGACAAAATAGTTAGTAGGTTTAATAGTTCCTAAGTTTTTCTATACAATTTAAGGAGTAACGCACAAGTTTAAGAGACTGAGAAATTATAATTTTTATACTAAATGTGATGTTTACATCTTGTGATGTTTACTTTTAAGTTATACCATAACGGTATTGTCAATAGACAATTACAGTATTTTCAACAGACAGTATTGTACTGAGATGTTGAGGATTTAGAATTGACCCTTCCTATTGGAGATTATGTAATTTTCATATTAAATTTTGATTGCTGACATTCAGGTGGTGGCTCTGCAGGTAGCACTGGTCCATTGGTTCCCTATGGTTTGCCGTGCGTCCGTGAGCTGCTCCGGTTCCTGGTCTCGCTGACCAATTCAGTGGATGGTCATAACACAGATGTCATGATCCAGATGGGGCTCAGCCTGCTCACAGTCGCTCTTGAGTCAGGCGCCGACCACATTGCTCTCTTCAAGTCACTACTCACACTTGTCCGAGATGACATGTGCAAAAATCTGTTCTTTGTTAGTAGCAGTTTACTTTGTATTACATTCAAATTATGAGTTTATTAAAAGTAAAGTATTGACCTGTAACACGTGTGTCTTGGATTCAGAGCCGCCCAGTATATTATACTTATCAGTTTCAAGTTGCTTGTCCACCATAGGCTGTCTCTCTGTCTTAGCAGACTTATCGAGATGTTGATCTGATTACGACTTGGTTTTGGTGCACCATCATTAATACCCTGTGCACTAGACAATGGCACTATAGAAGTTACTAACTAATAACAAGTGATAATATTACTGTTGCAAGTTAGTTACCTATTGCTCACTGTGTTCACCTGCAATTTGTCTTCTCTGCTATCTTCCATAGTATGCTGTTTGATCTAATAGAAGATTGATACCCGTACTAAAACTAATCTAGTATAGACTGTTTTTGCATGTTCGTTCTACCACATGTTTGCACTTAGCATGTGAAACTTAAGTACAACTGTGAAGTTATATATCGCTTTTTGAGAGCTCTCCAATGCACTGATTTTTGTAGTTGCTGAAATTTGACCGTTTGTCACTTTTTGCGGCTTCAATTCGAGTGTGTTTCCTTCTGTTCGAGTCAATGCGAAACCAACTGAAGCTTCAACTTGAGGTAAGTTTTGTCCTTTGACAAAAAAAGTCTCAGTGTAAGCTTTAATGTGGTATACCGCTTATAAATTTAATCGAGCTTCAGTTTATCCTATAAGAGACTTCTATTAACCAGCTTCATTGGGAAGCTGGTTCAATGTGTTACTTGTCTACCTTCTAATCAGAAAAGGTGCTCATACCATACATAGCTGAGATGCGCTGTGACACACTTTGCAATCCTTCAACCATAAAATAGATTGATTGATTAGTTAAATAGATATATGGACAGATAAGTAGATAGATAGGTAGATAGATTGATAGATAGTCAGCAAGTCAGTCTGACAACATACAACGTATGATGGCAGACCAGTAAGTGTGACAGAGATGCTGTACGCATTTATTACAGTACACTTGACCCAATTCCAACTTTCCATCTCCATGAATTCGTTGTCATGCTAAGTACTATTTTTCGTGGATGGCTCTGCAATGCATCATTGACTAAGAGGTTTCTTCCAGAGGGTTACAAACGTATAGTAATGCTATTACTGAAGAGAGACCAGGATTGGATACGGATGATATTAGACACTACTGACCAATTTCAAACCTCACCGTTTGAAGGCTGTTGAAAGAATCACGGCTCAGCCTGGCTTCAGAAAGAGTCGCTCAGCGGCGACAGTACTGATTTCTGATGTTGTATTGTACATTGGACCTTCCTCTTGAAACAGTCTCCCTTCTTCTCTCAAACAGTCTCCCTTTAAATCTGAATACTGTTTCAATCGATTGAGCTCAACGCAGATTTTCTGGTTACTTTAGGTTGTACTTGTTTAGATAAGTTACATAGTGATGGAAGTAGTGCTTTTGGGAGGCATTTGTTTTTGGTACACTACATTACACAAGTAATCCTTCCCTTGAAGATTGTCTGTTTCCTCACATTAATTTGAGTGCATTGGACACTCGGGTATTGGCCCATCATATGTGAACAGTCTTCTTCACATATACTTGTATGTACTATTCCTTACACTGTTCAGATCTGTTGAACAGCCTTGTGTACAATTTTTTCGAGGAGTCCTTAAAATGTGCTTATAAATGCTGTGATGTTTACAGTTGAGAGTTTTGTTGATACGGGCATGTGATTAATATGAATTTATTTACAGTACTGAGTACTTTTGTTTTTTGAAGATGTACCTAACTAAACTGATGGACATAATTGTGTCCGAATCTTCACGTATCTTGTACGAACAGCGTGAAATTGCCCTAGAGTCAATTGTGCAGATGTTAAGAATTCCAGGCCTGGTGACAGAACTCTACCTCAACTACGACTGCGATCTCTACTGCACCAATCTCTTTGAAGACCTCACCAAACTCCTCTCCAAGGTTTGATAAAAAGACATTTCTGATTAGGTCTTGCCTGACCACACTACGATTATTAATAGCAAAATATTTAAATTAAACAAATGTTCATGCAGCTGCTGATGTTTTGATACATACACAGATGCATTTGTTGTTTAAGTTTGGTGAACCACAGAACTTCATATCACTTCTGTTCTGCTTTTGATGCTTATGTTATTTAGGTTATTTATTTAGGTTATTTATTTAGTATTTATTTAGGTTATTTATTTAGTATTTATTTAGGTTATTTATTATTTGTTATTTATTTAGGTGATTTACTTATTTATTTATTACTATTATTTATTTATTTTTTATTTAGGCTATTTATTGATATGTAGATTATCATACTGTAATGGAAAACTTTTTTTGTGGTGTTCAGTAAAGGCTGAAATCAAATCAGTTAGAAGTCAGTGGTACAACAATGAATTATTGTCAGTATGACTTGTAAGGTTGAGCTTGAGTTGCAATTGTTAAAGACCAACCTGTTAGCACTAATAATTATAATTAGAAGTAATAACCACTGTATCAATTTCTTTACCTTGCAGAATGCGTTTCCCGTGTCGGGTCTGTTCAGCACTCACTTGTTGTCACTGGATGCTCTGTTGGCTGTCATAGACAGCATCGAACAGCACTGCCATCATCGGTTGCCACGTCAACCAAAGTCAACAACAACTGACCAACATGGTCCTGCAGTGGTGAAGAATGACCATGGTATGAATCGAGAGATTGTGCAATCAAACAACTATCCAATTAGTTATTGTTTTTGATTAGCAGATTGAGTGACTCTATGGTTTAATTAGGTTTTTTCCAGAAAGGTTTTTAGCTGAGTGACTAATGATGGTGTTCAAACTATTGATTGAGTATTTTTGTAAACAATTAAACAATTTCTCAAAAGTATTGGTGCGGTCTTAAGAATAGTGACGAAAGTCTTTTTAAATTAATGATAAGTAGGACAGTGAAGGATAGGTTAAATATGTAGGTGATGTTGTTTGATTGAGTGCCTCTGAGTAGAGCCCTTGAAGAGGTGCTATATAAATTCTATGATTGATTAAATTCTATGATTGATTGATTGATTGTTTTGACTGACTGACTGGTAATCAACCCAACTTTCAACGAAAAGACTGCAGTTGTATAGCTTTAAGAAAAATTCTTGCTTCTTTTTTATATTTGTGAGTTAATTCATGCTACAGTGTGTTATTATTTTCTAATTTATGTGTAATTTGAACTTAAATATAGAGGGCACATCCCAGAAGGCAACCGGACTTGTCATGCCACCCTCCAGTGGCTGCTACGTTGCTGACCAGATGATTGAAACAGTCGGAGAAAAAGACAATGGTAAGAATCCAATAATGTTGTGTTCTATTAACATTATACATTACTTTGCACTTCAGTTAGCTTTAGCTTTATACCACCATTATCTACTTATTATACATTTTGTGTAAATTCTGCACTGAGACAAAATACTCGAGCGAAGTGACAAAGAGGTCAAACAAACCTACATGGCCAGTGATAAGGTTACACTGTTACTATTAAAAATCTTTTATAACCCGAACTAGAAAAAGAATAAGAATTTTTTGTTATTATTGTTCATTTTTGTTTACTACTATTACTGTTTTCAGACTCGGTTGGTGGCAGCATGCAAGATTTGAGGTCAACGTCTAAGATTCGTATGAATCGAATGAAGACGTCCGCACACATTCCAACGGATGAAGAATTGGCTGCAATTAAGATCAAGAAGAAGGTAAAGATGATGGACATTCAAAGCCAGTCAACAGTGATGGATCTACTGAATTTGTTAATCTATACAATCCATGACAAACAGTTGTACATTGATATACGATGTTTATGAATGTATCTGGTTGTTTGTAAGCTTCAGGACTTAAATTTATAAATAGTTTCTGAAGGGATGCCATTTAGGAGTATTGTAAAAATCTTATGGTACTTCTTGGTTATGGCTAGTTCTGTCAGTGGGCACCCGGAGGCCCGCTGGAAGAGCAAGGTTTAAGGTACACAATCCACAGATCAGTGTGTTGTCTGTGGCCTGTGAAGCCATGAATTGGGGCTACTTGTAGTTGTCATGTTTCAAACGGTGAGCGTATAGCATAACTTTGGTCTCTAGAAATCATTCGAAATTAGTACATTGTCATGCTGAGATATGGTGGCCTCGAGGGTAAGGTGTTGGCTCAGGCCGAAGTGCATATAATGACTGACATGGACCATACATGGTGTTGGTAAAGGAATGACCGTCTTACCATTTGTAAACTGGTGGAATGACCCTCTTACCATTCCTCAATTGACAGAAGGTATTAATAGAGGATTGATCCTCTTGCCATTCTTCAGAGAGCAACTAGTACAGGAATGACCCTATTACCATGACTCAGAGGACTAGTGTTGATACAGGGGTGTCCTAGTATCAGCTGCTTTACTTGAATTTGTACATAATATATTTTGCATTTTTTGTAATTCTAGATCTATCAAACGGGTACAGAATATTTCAACACCAAGCCATCAAAGGGAATCACCTACCTACAGGAGCACGGCCTTCTCTCTAATCCCATTGACTCTGGGGAGGTTGTTAACTTCCTAAAGGAGAATCCATCCCTGGACAAACGAATGATCGGCGAGTTTATCAGCGTTCGCAAGAACAGCCAAATACTGGAAGCATATCAAAAGTATGTTTCCAAATGCTTGATAGAGAACAGTGCATCTGTTGAACGTAAACTGATCCTAATTGTAATTGTAACCGAACACTTATATAGCACCACTCAGATCAGTGTCGCTCTCAACTCACATCAATGCCAACACCGGCAAAAAGGAAGGTTTTCACGCACAGGAAGCTCTTCTTGGTGGAGAGACGAGGGGAGACAGTTCCATGCATCAAATCTTAACATTTGTGCATTGCACCATTTACACAAGACATCATTTGAAAGCCACTTCAAACTGAAATTCACAGTCATTGTACATTTAAAACACATAGTGTAGAAATCTATGAAGTCAGAGTTAATCTCGTCTAAACTAATGACTTTTGTAGTGCCATTATCTTAACTAATCTAATCTAATGCTTCCATTATTCTCATCCACAAGGCATCATCAAACAGATGATCATGTGAACGAAATCGTAGTAAGAAAATCATAATAAGTTGGGGAAGGCCGATTGAAATTCTGATTTAAAAAAGTCATAGAACATAAGTATTGAGAATTTCTTCTTATGCGCTAACACATCTGCATTTGGGTTCAAATCCTGGTTTTCATGTGAATTCCACAACTCGATCAGTGAGGTGTGTGCAGTGAAATAAAGTCTGACTTCAGATGCTTTTGTTTGTGATTCAGCCAAAGGCTTTTGATAACCAATGAGGTTCCAGGCCTCTGAAAACTTGCATTGAAAGGTCTTCAGTAAACAGATGGGCTACGAGCTTACTCCTTGTAAATTTGAATTTATAAAAACTTGGTTTTGCAAATACAAATTCAAATATTGAGGTTTCTTTGAAGAGCATATTCTTAATCTTAGAAGTTTTTTTAGAGCTGTCACTATGTGTATATTACCATTTAGATACATTGTTTTCGATAATACTTTGTTTTACGCGATTTCACAGGTTTCTCTAGTAGTTGAATGTAGACCATTTTAGCTATAATCCTTGGTAGCTTTGGTGTATTTATTTTAGGGACCTGCGAAGCTTCGATACTCGATTCGAAAACGAATCGGACGGCGGTATTCGATTCGATTCGAAAATTCAGTCATGATTCGAAATATTTTCGAATCGTTTTCTGGAAAAATGATAACAACTTTGTTGTAAACTAGTTGTTTAAAAATTAGGGCTGCTGATTAATCGCCGTTAACTCGACGACAGCAAACCCTCTGCAAGAAAATGGTTTCTAATTAGAAAGTTATGCTCCGCTTAGATGTATGTACACCAAAGTGCGGTTATGCAATAATTGGTACAATGAAGAATATATTTATTTACTTAACTCATGAATTATTTGTGCTATTTTTTAATTCTTTTAAATAGTTTAATATTTAGTTTAATTCAGTGCTTTTTTCTTAAAACAAGGTTCCAGAACTGAACAATAGGTTCTGGAACTGAACAATTGTGGAAGGGCTAAAATCCCGAGATAAACGGGATTGGGGGTTGGGAGGGGTCTCAATAAACACTGAAAACAGTTCACAATACTGAAATTAAATTAAAATAACTAAATTATTGTTTTTGTTATTAAAATTTAAAATATATTTTCTAGTAGCTGAAAAAAGGTGCCGGAACGCCATTCGGGCGCGTTCCGGCTGAAAAATTAGCACTGGTTTAATTGATTTTAAACTGCAGAAAAGTTATTGATATATTGATACTGTGATACGCCTGTGCTATCAAACTTCGTGAATATCAAACTGGTACCCGCCGATTCGATTCGAGATTCGATTCGAATTCGAACCTTTACCCCCGATTCGATTCGAGATTCGATTCGACTGAAAATTTGTGATTCGCAGGTCCCTAATTTATTTGTTCTTATGTACATAGGTCGTTTAACTTTGAGGACACGAGAATTGACGAATCCTTGCGGATGTATCTGGAAACATTTAGGTTACCTGGAGAAGCACCTGTCATCTCGTATATCCTGGAACAGTTTGCAGAGCATTGGCATGTAAGTGTTGCAGCTTTTTTATTAGAAAAACACTTGGTCAGCTTAATGGCAGGTTATCTTGTTATCTTTCGTATATTTTCCTGTTCTCTGCTATAAGGTTATCATTATTATTACAACATTATTTTAAAACTTTGTGATGAGCACAAAGTCAGAGCAATGTGTGTCGTGGACTGTACATTATCATGGACTGTGCATTGATTAGTTAGGTAGACTCTGGATACATAAATAATTATTTATGTGGTGATGTCAGACTTCCTCTGGACTAGAGATAAATGAAGGGCTTATTTCCAAAACCCGTTAAGTCCACTTTTTGTCAAAAATTAGATCTGGGCATCAGCTACTAGTAAATATGGCAATGCATGTTTTTCTGTAAAGTTGAGGGTCAAAACCGCTTAAGTAACCATAACTAGGGTCCAGGTAAGTTTTGCGTTGTTTCCAAAAGCGATTAAGTCCTGCCTGGTTTCGTTTCCAAAACCTGTTATGTCCAACAGCCAATGGTGTGACGTTTTCGAGGTCACGTGATACGTGTTTAACATGGCGGAAGATATAATAAATTTGTGAAGATTATTCCGAGCTCGTTTCTCCTTCTAATGAAAGCAGAAAGCGTCAGGGCTGTAGTCGAGGGTATACGCGGATATACAGCGTATACTTACCTCTAGAGATCGTATACTCACCTCACTAAAATATTTTTATTTATTTATACTAAAATACTGTAGCGTATACTGACATCTAATAATATTTGTTTCCGAAAACTAACCGGTATCGTGTACTCGCCTCTAATTTTACCACTACAGCCCTGGAAAGCGTAAGAGATTTCCAGAGAAGTGGGAGAAAAATATTTTGAAAGCAAAACGTCATGGCACAGAAGGAAATCACCGGCTGCAAACTGGGATAAGCACTGGAAAATGCAGCATTTGTAAATACTAGGTTCCGATTAGACACCTTTTAATTGCACTTGCGAATATCATATATTCTTAAGTTTTGTTTAATTACTAATAATGTTGTGAAATCTAACATGATTGTTGAGCATTATTTTCCCATGAGAGGCTACTCATTCCTGCCTGCTGGTAGGGTGTTTGGTAGAATCGAGAAGGTTTTCCGCAAAATTGAAACAATAATGCTGCCTACTGAATATCACCGAATTTACGAATGTTTTGGCTAATTTTCACGTGTCTAGTGGTTTACTGACTTCATTTTACAGGTTTCATTATCTTTGTTTCATAGGCATTTGTATCATTTTATCCTATTAATGCCAAAACACAATACAATTTTTTTATTACCGGTATATAATAAAATAAGCTAGAGTCACAGGACTATTCAGTAAGAAAGAATACTTTTAGAAAAAAGCTCATAATCGGATACGCATTGAATGGACTTAACAGGTTTTGGAAGTAAATAATGCTTGTATGGCTGCAAATAATAGAAACGGAAACGTATAGATTTCAAAAACTTCCTTTATCTAAAAGGGCTACTATGGTAACAAAACACAATTTTAGAAAAAAAACACATCGCAGTGAATGGCAGCGACTTTTCATAAAAAACTCGTTTTCTCTGTAATGCTTCGAATGGACTTAACAGGTTTTGGAAATAAGCCCTTCGATTGGCCATTTTGGTATTAGGCACTAGGTCATGAACCTTGATAGTAGTGACACTCTTAAGTTCAACTTATACAATATATTCTTAGTTGATTAATAATAAAAATGTTAGCATACAAGCCTCATGAACATTACAGAGTGAATATGAGGTGCAAGGTATTTATTGTTGTCATATTCCTCGTTCTCAGTGTAACTTGATTGCTGACACTTAGGCCTCGCATATAATACTGGTAGAATTTGATTCTTGGTGCTTCGTGTGAATTTGAGATTTTGTTGTTGAGTCATCTAACAATTGCTTTTCGAATATTGGATTAGGCAACTGTTGTTGTCTGTGCATGAAGAGCCCCAACTTTGGACAGGACCTTGAGGTGCTGATGGTGAAGTGTAATGAAGTTATGCTTACCTTCCTTCCCTAAACAAAGGAGATGTTATTTACTTGTTGCACTGTGGTCTCCTTCATTCATACTGAAGAAAAACTGCACTATTGGTTACAGAGAATGAATGGTGAGCCATTTGCAAATGCGGATGTGGCATTTACGTTGGCTTATGCCGTCATTATACTCAATGTGGACCAGCATAACCTAAATGCAAAAAAGCAGAACGTACCCATGACCAGCGAGGTAAGAGACCGCTTTCGTAGAAAGAAGCATTAGAACTTAAATTAGGAATAGGTTTGGCTATTTATATAGCACGTTTTTAACATCTGACTCAAATGGTTTATTTAGTAGTGAGTTGTGATAATCGATGATTAAAGCCTTTGTTTGTTGTTGTAATAATGCTGTTAGGTAATTTAGTGTTTGTTTGTTTTCACTGGTTCAAATCGAATTCTCAATCCAAAGCATTGATTGAGAATGATTTGGTCATTTTAAGCGACGTTGTATCGTTCAGAGAAGGTGGGGGGATAGAGTAGTGGTAACACTCATGGCCAGGAGAGCATAAGGTACGCGGATCGATTCCTGTAGCCCCCTTTAGGGCGGCGCCTTGCATGGCTGCCAAACCGTGTGTTTAATTAAGATCTTGATTGTGCTTTCGTGTTTTGATGTAATCTTACTGCGTCTGTCGGTTTGAAATAATAAAGAATATAATTATTATTATTATTAATTCGTAAGGGGTTTGAAAGGTGCTTAATATGTAAGTCCAGATACATATGAGCACTGGGAGGTGTTTTTTTTACTGATGTTGGTGCATTTTAATTATGTGGAGTGTGTTTTAAATCCTGTGGAGCAAGGGAGTTTTGAGAGGTTCTATAAAGTGGTAGATAAGGGGTCTGCTATCGGGCTCTATAAATATCTCTACATACAAAGATGCTTGCTGTCTGCTGCTGACAGAACTTCAAGCGGAACTTGTCTAAGGTGAATGGCGGTCTGGACTTTGATGAAGATATGCTGGATGAAGTCTTTCAGGCAATTAAGTAAGTTGTTGGATTGTTGTTCTAGTCTAGTCTGATCTACTGAATTATATAACACTCATCATAGTGTACAACTATCAGTTGATGGTTGTATCAAGTGGAACCATGGTTAAAATCTTAATCTGTTTGAGAAGCCTGGCCAAATTGCGATAGGTCTGGGAAGCATGAAGTCAGGCTACAGTGGATAACCACATTGAAATGGACGAGTCTTTAAGCTCCATATCGATTTCAACTGAAGGATTATAGAACTTGAGTAGCCTGTGTTTTACAACTTGTTGAAAGTGGCATGGTGATATGCTTCTGGTGTTGTAATGTAATTTATGTGAGATTTATTTTGCATCCCATTCTTGTTTTGTTACTTGTGAATGTTACTGCTGTACATTTGGGGCGTGGTGGCTCAGTGGTAAGTTCGGCACCTTGTGACCGGAGGGTTGCAGGTTCGAATCCCACCCTAGCCGCTGCGTACGGACCTTGGGCAAGTCCTTCACTCGTGATTGCTCGTGGCGCTTCGGCGTGAAAACTCCGACACAGTATCAATGCTGTAGTCGGGAGCGCCTCTGAGTAGTAGTAGACTTGAGGAGGCGCTATAGAAATATCCTAAATAAATAAATTTGTACTGCTTTACTGTGTTACATTACTTGATGAATTGGAAGGTGAGAGGCTTATCTTCCATGTTTCAGGAATGAGGAGATCATTATGCCTGCTGAACAAACTGGAATTGTCAAAGAAAACTACATGTGGAAGGTAGGTTTTGCTAGTGGTACGAATTTAGTTGTTAGGTAATTGGAAACAGGAATTGTCTTAGAGATCTAATTGTTGATGATAATGCTATTAGACTAATTATTAGATGAAGTCAGTATTTGGAAGTCTGGTGATGTTGTGTAATTTTCAATGTATTGCGAGTTGCAAACAGCAATACTAGTCCTTACAGCTGTTGTATTGTTGTAAAGTTCATATAATTATATGAACAGAATTATATGTTCAGAATTAACTAATTGACCATGATAGAAATGCAGCGTAATTTAAAACAGCACACAGAGTAATCTATCTTGCAGTGTAATGCCGTTTGGGTCGTTAGAGGTGTAAGAGATGCATGCAACAATTGTGTACGTAGCAGATATGAGTAAATGTGTAAATTCTGAGGTACAGAGAAATTTGGAATCTGAGGTGTGGGATAGGTATTGGCGATTATTGGTGCTATATAAATATATCAGAAGTAATAAATGAATGATTGTCTTCAGATCCTCTTACGGCGATGTGCAAACAGAGAGGGTGACTTCATCCATGCACCGACAGGTGCTTTTGACTCAGACCTGTTCGCAATTGTCTGGGGTCCAACAGTGGCAGCGTTGTCTTTCGTTTTTGACAAAAGCAACGATGAGAACATCATTCAAACAGCCATCTCTGGCTATAGGTATGTCAAAAAATACTTTTTGAAAGATTGTGTTTCATGCTTCGAGTACTAGGGGAAAGGGGAAGATTTTTTCTCCCCCTTAGTTCAGATAATCCCACTGTGATGTCTTTTTTCTTGCTCAAGTTTTCTCTTCCTCACTTCCAACCAGTGTTGAGCACAATTGCTTTCTATAATTTTAAACTTTTGAAAACATTTACTAAAGAGGAACAGTTTGGAAACTTCATATTAACAAGGGCAGATCACTGTCATTCGAAGACTAATTAGAACATTACTATTGGAAAATTCAGTCATTTCATAACATGTTTTGATAAAAGTGAAACTTTTAGAAGCATGTCAGTGTATTTTTATAAGAGCGTTTATGCCATCGAAATGGAGATCTTTTTGATGCATTCAGTTTAGCTGACTGAAAACATTATATGACATTGTTATTAATTTGTGATCTTTGAGCCAAAATCTGGTATTATATATAAAGAGTCAGGAAATCAGTATCAATTGAAAACCCAGAAGGTTTTCTTACATGAAGCTTAATCACTGGACACTGATTTCCTGGATACTGATTTCCTGACTCTTTATTTTATACATGCACAAATCTGTCTTACCCTTATAGATGCTTACTGTATCAGCATTTTCTTCACTGCTTGACTGTACAATACTTGGAGAGAGTCTTACTTTTGACAGGAATATTATAACTGAAATTTTAAAAAAATTTAGACTGAATTTAAACATGTAAATAACTCCACACTGATTTTTTCAACAAAAGTCCCCCGATACCACTGCAGATAACATACCTTTAAATTAACAAAGATATAAGAATACTTGTGCATTTTCTGTGAATCTCTGCAGGAAGTGCGCTGTGATCGCAGCTCACTACAGCATGAGCGATGTATTCGATAATCTCGTCATATCACTGTGCAAGTTTACAACCCTTCTCAGCTTTAGTGAGGTAAGCATGGAATTTTCAAAATGTGTTTTGTTTAACAGTTGAATGTGCTGTATATTTAGATGGCAGGAACCAAGTGTATGTTGCAATTATAAAACAAATTTATGTAGTTAGAAATGTATTTTGTATCAGAATGTAAATCTGAAGTTTAGACGTGAATGACAATCAAAGAACTGACGTAATGAATAGAACCAGCAACTGAGAACACTCGAGAATGCACCACTGTCCTGGTACAAGGCACAAGAAGAGTCGTGGGTCCACTGATCAAGGGCAGTAATTGTTGGTATGAGGGGTTAGCATGGGACAGAGTAGGTTGGCTGATTTAACGGTAGTGCTTTCATAGCGTTAAGACAGATATTAAACTGGATTCTTTGCTGAATGGGCAGCCAGTAGAACAAGTGCAAATGTGGATTTATTATGCTCATGCGTAAGGGTTTTCTCATGGTTTCAGCCACATAATTTTGAGCAGATAGTGGAATTTGTAAATCTGTCATAGTGATACCAATGAGAAGTGAGTTGCACTATTCAAGTTGTCTGTTTCAATCTGTAATAAAGGTTCCAAAATTTGGAACAGTTTGCTGTCTAACATATTACTGTTTGACACCATTTATCATTGTAAGGCTAAATATAAAAATTGTCATGTTGTGTTAGTAGGTATAAGTGAAAATTTAAAGATTTGGTGCTAGCTTACAACTTCTGCTGTTAGTGGATAAATTAATTGCTTTATTTGTATTCTTGCGACTCAGTATGTATTTTTGATTAAGTATCTTTTGTACTGTAGTGGGCATGGTAAGCTCATCTGAGTTTCTTTGCTAGAACATTTTCATTAAATATATAAGAAATGCTTCTATTTAGAATAATATTACATTTATCTGGTTTTAAGGAATAGACTGTTGTTAGCTTTTGTGTTGCAATTCTTCAAATAAATGGTTTTGAGATTTTGGTATGATATGGTGTATGATTACAAATTTTTAAGAGTGCCGAGAGTTTTCCAGTCATCTTTGGCAGCAACAACAAAGCACAGCTGGCAGCACGAACAGTCTTCAGCCTTGCGCAGGCACACAGCGGAATCCTTCACGAAGGATGGAAGAACATTCTGGATTGCCTGCTGCAGCTTTTCAGGGCAAAGATGCTCTCCGAAGTTCTGGTTAAGGTCAGTCACGGCATCTGCTGTGCTTAATTTTGTTATGATTTTCGACTATCTAGGATGTTCAGACTGTATGACAATCTTGCAAGGTTGTGTCTGATCTTCTTAAGGTGATTCCAGTGTAACTTCAAATGGCTTATTCAGCTTAAATCAAAATTAAAAACTCATCTTTTCACATTTGCGCTATGACTAGGAATGCAGCGCAACAAGCTTTCATGCAAGACTTGTCTTGTTAAAGCGCGTTATAAATTTTTCTTCTAGATGCTATACTCTCACTTCACTTATTTATGCATCGATTGGTTACAGGTGGATGATTTTCTTGATCCCGAAGGTCGGATATCCTTGATTCGTACTGAGACAACCACACAACAGCGGTAAGTTAATGGACAAAAGTGGACACTTTCTGTTACACCGGTAATGTCGTCTACCTGGACATTTATGTAGCAGCTTCTTAGAACCTTTCAAAGTGCTCCTTGCAGCTCAAATGATGCCATAGTTCAAGAAGAATGAAGGAATAGAAACTGGAGACTTCTCCTGCTATTCAATGAGAATGACAATTCTTACTAAATAGCCAGAAGTCTCCAGTTCTGCTACTGGAGACTTCTGAGTATTTGATAAGAATTGTTATTCTGGACACTTTCTGGTATTCATTCAGAATGGTAGGAAGTCTCCAGCTTATAAAAGTTGGCGCTTCTAGTCACAGGAACAGAGATAGTAACCTTACTGCAACCCTAAGAAACCTGGATGGTTGGTACAAGATCTGGCCTGTATGATCTTGTTCTGGTGATGGTTGAGGCTTCTGCTTCCGTACCATAATGATATTTTTTAAACTTGCTCTTTGTAACAGTAGTTTAGCTTCGTACAGTTTCTGTTGTTTGCTTTGATCAAGGACGGAGTCTGGTGTCCTCAGCAGCTTTTACTCGTACTTCACAGACACGCCACAGCAGCGAGGACCATCGCCAGAGGAGCAGGAGGCCACAAAACGCGCCCATCGCTGCATTCAGGAATGTCATGTGGAGCAGCTCATCATGGAAAGCAAGTTCCTCCAGGTTGATGCTCTCCAGGAGCTTCTTAAGGTATGTACATCAGATACAGAGGGCAAGAGTGATGGTTAAGATGATCTATCATTGAGGGAAGAATGGAGGGAAAAGAAATGAGAGGAAGACCTAGATGGTGGATGGACTGGATGATGGTGGATGGGTAGAGTTAACTGATTGAGGACCCCCAGCATCAAGAGAAGTTGCGTCATTGAACGTTTGAACCTGCCGAGGGGCAGAGAACTTGAAGCAGAAGGTTTAAGAGTTGTCTGGTTCTACTTGTTTACCCATTGGTACCTGATTTCTAGGTTCCCTGACCTATATGATTTTGACCATAGTAATTATAATTAGTAATAGGTAACTACAACAACTTATTCGAGGATGCTTTGCACTGTCGGCTGTCGGTACTAATGCTTAAAGTTATTATACAGCAAGTACGTTTTATGTGCTTTTTAAAAAACATAAAGGCTTTTGACTTCCTGAACAGGCGTAGGAAGACTTTTACCATAGACTTATGCAGTATTGATAACTGTTTGATAGAAGTGATAAGATTAGATCAGATTTGAATGACTTATGTTTGAAGATCAAAGTTAATACAGGACTGATTGCATAACTGCACCACAACACCTTGCCTTATCTTGTATCTGTTGCAGGCCCTGATCTATGCATCCCGTTGCCCAGATAGTCAAGAGAGCATCAATGGAATGCAATGTGATGAGGATGCAGCAACACTATTCCTTGAAATCCTCATTACAGTTATTCTACAGAACAGGTAATGGAGCTGAATGCATAACTTCCATTGGGCGCTTGATGTTCGGAGACTAACCAATAAAGGAATATCTTTTCATCACAGTGTTGGGGTGCTTTACCTTTTTCAATGCTTGGCCCTACCATTGTTTTAATGCCATTGCCTTCCACAGCACTTTTGCTTCAGTAGATCTTTGATTGTTCATTCTCTGGAGAATTTCTCACTCCTGAGGGATCATTTGTACATCAGTTAAACATATAAATAAATAAGCAGATCTATATCCATGCTGGTACACACACACAGTACATGCATACAAAAGAGTCCTAAAAATGCTTAACAATAAGCAGAATATCCAAATAAAAAACCATTGGCACATCGAGTAGGGCCAGTGTTGGCATATAAATCTAACTGGAAACTACATGCAGATGTTCTATACATACAAACACAAGTGAATACCTAAATACTCACATATATACATAAAAGAGTTAGTGTATTAATAATAGTATGTAATGGAAATGCAAGTAATAGTTAGTAAATGTTGTTGTGTGCCTTGGTTGTAGAGATCGAATAGTTGCGTACTGGCAGATGATTCAGGATCATTTCTACAATCTGATTGTAAATGCCAACGAACACACATTCTTCGTCGAAAGAGCCGTTGTTGGCCTTCTTCGCATCACAATTAAACTGCTCCGTCGAGAGGAAATTGCACAGCAGGTAAACCAGTGTACCTTTAGGTGTTGTTGATTTCTGGTGCAACAGGTTGCAAACTTATGGATTCTTTATTAACTAAAATACATATTAGTGCATCAATAATGAAGAGTAAATCATCTGTCCCTTGTCTGGTCTTCCACGCCGCGGAATTCTGTATGTCTCTCACAAGATTGTGACTGTAAGAGCTGTCACAGACTGCATTGATAGTCTTTTATAAACTCGATACGCTCTACCTCAGCCTAGGCCTAATTTTACCCCGCATCCTAGCATCTTGCTACCGCACCTCTAGGAACCTACATAGGCTGCTTCTGCTGGTAACACCATAAAGTCTGTCAGTCTACTTAGCTCGATCGTTTGTATTCATTCTCAACATCATTAAAAGTTAATTCTACGTGTTTGAATTTCGCTTGCCTCCAGCAGATTTCACCTGCCGCTCCTGGCTTCTGATCAGCCCAGGTCAAGCCAACTTTTGCATCTGTGTTGCTACCCTGGCAGCCATATTGCTTTATTAATTCCAAGTCATTGGTTCCGACTTGATGTGCCTCTGTATTTGATAACTGCATTATCTATCTCGTCCATACTGTAGCATTAAATTTTAGTTTTGTTCTCTCTTCTCCATGCATCTAATTGTTTGTGGAACTGATACAGTATCGATGTGACTACATTACTATACAGTAAAATTCTCTGTGGATCTGAGACCTATTTTCACTGTACCTTAACTCTAACTCTAACTCTAGTACTGTTTGACTGATATAGCTTCTATATGTTGCTGTCATAGTAATATGCTTGTCCCCAGTTTAGTGCTTCCATTATGCCAAATTGGAACTTTGCTTGGTTAGAGTATTGCTTTGTGATGGTTTATCACGTAACTTAAGATCTGTTGACCTATACTTTATTTAAACTACAATGCAGTTCCGTTCTTTGTCTGTGGTCGGTCGAATGTGCCACCCTCCTTACACTACCTCTTGTGAGTTACACTTGCTGCTCAAGGCTACCTTCTTCCACTTGGCCGGGGTAGGGAGCACCTCTGAGTAGGGATAGTAGGGATCTTGAAGGAGTGCTATATAAATTTCGATTGACTGGTTGATTAATAAAACTGTGGCTGAAAACAATTTTATTCAGTGATGAAATGACACTTTTGGATTGTGTGGACACCTGAGGTGCTCTACAATTTCTCTTTAGCAGAAATTACTACACTGTCAACCATGACATTCGACAATTGACATTTGGCTTACATCACTGATGTAGTGCTCTGTGCATTTGTGTTAATAGATGCTGGGTTCTCTTCGAATTCTGTTGCTGATGAAGCCTGAGGTGATCCATTCACTGTCAAAGCATATCGCATATGGCTTGCATGAGCTCGTGAAGACAAATGCGGCTAACATTCACTCAGGGCAAGACTGGTTCACCCTCTTCACCCTAATGGAGGTGGTTGGCGCAGGCACAAACCCTCCGCCTATCCTGCAGTCGCACTCTGGAGTCGACATTCCAGAAGTTATCTCTGATGCAGGTACACTGACATTAAATCAATCGATTGACGATTGAACAAGCCTTCATATGTCAAGGCACTTAATATAGAACCTTGTATTAAACAGATTTAAAGACTGATCTGAAATGGTGCTTTCGAAGGCAAGTAAAAAATATTGGCTGCCTTTGCTCTAAAGTGCTGGACACATGGCTGTGAACAACTCGACGTGTGTGCTTGATAGTTTATGGTTAATTTAACAAAGTTCTGAGTAATTATTAGTCAAGTCAATCTATTGATTCTGGAGTCAATGTAGGAATTCTTACATACAGCAGTCAACCATTTTAGTCCTATTTTAATCCTTTAGTGACGAGAGGGATTAGTTTTCCATGCATTTTAGCGCATGCTCTTTGTTAAAGGGTTTACTGCTGTGTTGCATTTTTTAAGATGCTGTTGGAAGACTGTTATTGGTGAAATTTACAGGGGCACAGAGTGACAGTGAGGTGAATGTCACAGGAAACCAGGGTACAGACGATGGCACCAACAGAGGCTACACCTCAGACAGTGAGCTCTATGGAACACAGAATCGTCATGACAACCGATCATCCCCATTCCCTCACGACATTCGACCTCCCACGTCGACACACGGAAGCTGGCTCATGGTAAGACTTGCTTTCCACCCTAGTATATATGTCTTATAGTAAGTTTATATGGCACCAGTAGTTGGTGTTGAGCTCTGTCGAAATAACTTTTTATTGTGACCATTGCATGATTGTCAACATCATCAGTGGCAAGCTCCTATTTATAACATTGCCATTTCCATGACTGCCAACTGCCTGGTTAGGACTCAACTCCAGGTTGTACAGGGAACCGGATTGAGGTCTCCTATACACCACAGTAGAACCTTTCCTGGTGGTCCTAAAGGTTTTGGTTTTTGTACATCGAAGACCCAGAAAAAGAAATCAGCTCTTTCCACTGTCCTAGCATCCTTCCATAGGGTAAACCTTCAAGACTGTACGACGACTTCACAAGATAGTAACTGAATAATTGAACAGCCATTTTAGAATGTGAATTGTGCAGGTAAACGCATCTTGTGTAAGCTATGATTAATTTACAATACATTACCAGATAAACCACGATGAAGTGGAGAACTGTGGCCAGGGTCATTCCATCTCTGCTTCTTCCTCTTCCGTCATTCCATTGAATCAATTCAGCATCGTACTGAATGAAGAACTCAAGCACCATGACCTGAGATCGCTGCTCAAGTGTTGTGAGACGCTTGCTTTCCTTGTGCGCGATGCAGCCCACGTAACTCCACACAACTTTGAAAGCTGCATTCATGCTATCCGAATGTTTGTGGAAGCAAGTATCGATAGAGGTAGGGAATCAGTTCGTTATTCTATCGATAAGTCAATGCATGATAATAACAATTGCATATGTTTTGTATCTACTGTTAGTCTGTCGGTCAGTTTGTTCATCAGACAGTTGATTGATTGATTAGTCAGTCTGTCATTGTAGATAAATCAGGTGATAGATGTATTTTGTTGATTGTTTTGAGCTTCTACAGTATCAGTAGAGTGCTTTGGTTATCAGTCAGTGTGGTGTTTAATCACATATTTCATTTAATTACTTTAATCATTATTTAAACAAAACCTGCCATAACAGCTGCTCTACCTCCTCTCGCTGACAACTGGACTTGGACCTCCACTGGACATTGCTCTCGAGACAACCCTTCTGATATGGTGCAGTGAACAGATGTGCTCGGTACTTAGCTTTAGAGTAGCACTGTAGAAATTTTATGGTATGATATGATACAATTTGTCCGATGGAATCAGTCAGTCAAAACAAAGGGTGAGCCACTTGGTCAATCAGTCAGCCAAATTGATCTGACCTTGTGACATGTCTAGCGCTTATCATAACATGGATATTTGTGATTTTCTTAAAAGGCACTTTATAAATTTACAGATGCATGTGTGCATTTACTTGTGGTAGATTCCTTGAAGTGTTGCGTTATTTGTTCATCGTTGTTCGTAACTTTGTGCAACCGTTGTCTTGCTGTGCAGGAATTCATCTGCATCAGAAGCAACAGCATTTGACCTCAGGCAACAAGAAGTCACAGCGAAAACAGAAGCAGAAAGATGGACACATAAAGAAGTCGAACTCAACACCGAGTCATCTCATGGGAAAAGGTGATTCAGATGAAGAGAAGGAGGCGGACAGTTACCAAACCATTGCAGTCCAGGTCTGTGGAAGTAAATTACGTACTACATTATGTTCTGTTACGTGGTGCCCTTGTGGCTTATTGCTATTGGATCACACTTTCACCTCTGCTTGTGGGATATCAATTCCAAAGCAGCATATAACAGCACTGCGTAAACATTAATCATTAACGATTGGTAATGTGTCACACTTTAACCTCTGCATGTTGGATTTAGATTCAAAAGCAACCAGTGAGATGACAGTTAAATCTGGCAACGTCAACTTGAGACATACCCACTTAGACCTGTTAGAAAGCCTTGTTCCAGTGCTATTGAAAGGTGTATAAAAGGCTCTATATAAATGTTTGGATACAAATACATACATACATGAAGACACAGGTAGCTGATGGGCTAGCTGTACATCCTTGAATGGATTCAAATCATGCATGGTCTGAAATGCATTGTTAAGCCTTGAAACACATGTGTCTTGTGCATTGTTCGAATTTCAAAATAGTTTGTGCCAAATACTGTGTTTCTACTTTTATTAGCAATGTTTTTGCTGTTGTTGGCAGTTGCTCGATCTCATGCACACGTTGCACACGCGAGCAGGAACCATCTTCAACAGCTGGGCTCAGGAGGAGGGGGAGGAGGAAGAGCGATGGCAGCAGCTGCAGCAGAGAGGAAGCAACGAGGGCCTAGCACTAGATGGCACTGGCATTGTAGTTGGAACGCTCTGGGTCATCTGCTGGTGTCCAATACTACAAGGTAGCCACTGTTGATATCTGTCTGGTCTGTCTTGTCTTGCATGTCTGTCTGTCTGTGTTTTGCATGCAGATGTCACTTAATACAGTGCTTCTCAAACTTTCTGATGCTGTGGACCCGTACTTGCTTTTCCAACCTTACTGCAGACCTGTGCTTTTCAACTACAGCGTCCATTACATATATATCATCCCTGCAAGTGTTTTAGATGAGACTTGTATGGGCTGAATACGGGTCCCATATGAAAATATGGGTTGTACAATGTACATGGGCTCCTTGTGGGCATGGATGTTATATTAAAATTTAGATTTCATAATTTATTTTCACTGTTTATTACAACTATGCTGTTTGTTACTGTTGCATGTTTCAAACCGTTTATTATGTATGAACACTGTCATGTTATGATTTAATATTTTATTTGAGCACCATCAAAATTGTGATTTCAGATATCATTCCACGACCCAGTAACCAATCACTCACAGTCCACAGTTTGAGTGGTGGCACTGACTTCAGTGGCACTGGCATTACAATTTTAGTAATATGTCATGTCTTATCAGTTAACGTCTGTAGTGTCGTATCGTATCTAGTAAGTTATAAGGCACCTCTCGCAGTATAAACTTGGTGCAGGAGCCCCATGGAAACAGAAACGTCTTGAGTGAGCAAGTAGATGCCGGGGAGATTCCCGTCATGAGTTTAGTTCTTAGCAGAGGGGGAAGACCATTCCAGACAGAGGGACCTGTCACAGCAGAAGCTCGACGTTGGGCCAGAGTGGTCCTAGTACGAGGGACAAAGAGATCAAGATGGCCAGTAGAGCACAAAGGACGAGCAGAAGTTGTAGAGAGAGGTTGTTGCATAAGGTCATAGAGGTACTTTGAAACCAGAAGGAGTGTCTTAAATGTCAATCAATTTATCACTTTATATATATATATGTGTGTGTGTGTGCGTGCGTGCATGTGTAAATATGTATACTGGTCAATATAGATATATATATAGAGAGAATGAGTGTTGTATGTATATATATATATGTATATATATGTGTGAGTGTAATAATAATATAATAATATTTATTCTTTAATTAAGTGCCTGCAAGCGCACTGCGCTGTACATGTACATGTTATGCGATAAGCCTTAACTACTAACAGAACAGACAGCCTGCAATACACAATGTATTTTTACAGTTATTTCTGCATGAGAGACAGAGTCATTTTGTGGAAGTTTTGTGCATGTGCTTACATTGAAGTCAACTCTGTTGACTTAGTCATATGCTCAACGCACAATTTCAATGATTTTAAGCAAGTTAGGCTGATCATTTCTTTAATTGACCATTGATTCATATAAAAGTGTATGAAAGCATTAGATGTGTTTCATTGTATTATCTTACCTTTCTTAGGTTTCATTACAACAAAACATACATATGCTTATTAACCTTATATGTTAATCTTGTTTCCTAGGAATTGCACGTCTTTGCTGTGACATGCGACGTCACGTGCGAAGTCAGGCATTAAACTATCTGCAGAAGGCACTTTTGTTGCATGATCTTCAAACGCTATCAGCCATCGAATGGGAAAACTGTTTCAACAAGGTGAGACAGGTGTTCTACTTGGAAAAATTACTACAGGAAGTGGCACTTTTCATGTACTCAGTTAAGATAAATATATTTATTTTGTTTACATTGTTTACACAGCCACCTGTAGTATATATACTACAGGTGGCTGTGTAAACAATGTTAGGGAAGGTAATGTAACGAATTGCTCATGTGTTATGTGATGCCTATATATCAACACTGGGCCTTACAGCTCGTGGATTGAAGAATCCTTGGGTTTATGTGCGCACAGCACTAACATATCACAGCTGGTAATCCTCTAAATAAGTTCAGTGGTTGAATAACATGTACAAGTCTTTTTTTATTGTGAATCTGGTAGTGATCACGATTGCTTTCATGTGACACTGGGATTCAAACCCCAACACACAGTGTAGTAGTAGCCCTAAGTTTCGCACCATTGCAGCATGACACGGTGGCCTATTCAATTAGTGCACTGGGTTTGTAACCTAACAGTTTGCACGCACTAGCCTCTGTTACCAAGCAGTATAATTGATACTTGCGTGAGGTAGGCAGTGAACAGCAAGTCTGTGATGCACAGGCCTCTGTTCAGGACCTTGTGATTTGTTCAATGTGGGCTAAATGGGCTGGAAATTAGCATTTTGTTGACGATGTCCCTTGTGGGAAATGGGACCATCACTTTTTTATTACAGTACACATTAACAGGAGAGATGACTGAAAAGCACTTTATTAATTTGCGACTTTCATTGTTCACACTCTTTATTCACAGCTTTTCTTTGATCTTCATTGCTTGTCAGTCTGTTTTGACTGTGAATCTGGCAGTGATCATGATTGCTTTTTACAATGAATCTATAGATCTGTGATTTTAATTGTTTTGTTCGTGATCTTCAGGTGCTGTTTCCTCTGTTGTCTAAATTACTTGACAATGTCAACAGCTGCGATCCTTCAGGTATTGAAGAAACCAGAATACGAGCATCAACCCTGCTTTGTAAGGTAGGACCATTTCTGACCTCACTTCTCAGGTCGTACCTTTATATTACATCCATGGTGCATTCATTATATTGGTTACATGTCAAAGAATTCTGTTTCAAATCCATGTCATTTTGTTCACAAAGTATTCCAATTTAAATTGGCTAGTATATATCTCTGCTACATGCACACACAATAACAGCAAATTTAATATTGCATTTGATTACCAGACACTGTGTTTTGATTATGCCTTGCACCATGACCGTTTGGGCTCTCATGCTATCCTCAGTGGATGGTCTGAAGCTTTGTAATCAATTGGCTGCTTGTTCTTTCTGTTCTTTAATTTCATTCAGAGCTAAACAAGTCTGTTTCAACGTGGTTATCTAGCGAGGCTTGACTTCTGGTTTCTATGACACATTGAATTCAGATTATGATTTTGACTATGATTTTGAGGTTACTGTAATGGAGCTATATAAGTCACAAGATTAGGTAATAGAGCTCTGTTAATGTGATCTTTCTTTTTTGTTATTAATTTATTATCATTTCTTACCAGAAGTATATTAGATATATTAGTTGTTTTAGGAAATTTTCAAATGTCATATTGTTAGTATGTTCGTTATGTTAGCAAATGTGGTTCCAATGTCATTTTGTTAGTAATGTTGGAAAATTGTTCACTGTCTTATTGTTGCCAGTGGTTGTGTTAGCAAATGTTGCAATGTGTTTGTGATTGGTAGGTGTTTCTGCAGCATCTGAGTCCTCTCTTGAGTCTGTCGACATTTACCGCTCTCTGGCTCACCATACTTGAATACATGGACAAATACATGCACCTTGAACGCAGCGACTTACTTGTAAGTCAACAATTTCATTATCCTGTCAGAAGATACATGTACTATGATGCTAAAACAATCATTTGTGGCCACAGACACATGTAAGCATACATGCTATGGATGTATGTATGTGATGGTGACTGTCTTGCAGACAATATGAGAACATATAGCCGATAGCTATCAGGGAGCAAAGTTCTGGGTTTATTCCCAGAAGGAACTTTTGCCAAACTAGTGTGTATGGAAGATGTTTGGTAAAGTAATGCTTACAGTGAGGGGTTGTAATAATACCACCAGAAACTAAAGTAAAAAGTTTAATTGTATTCGAATGGTATATACTATGCACTGCTACTGGTATATGAATTCCTCAGTTTGATCATTAGATACAGCAATTCTATAACTGAACAACCTTTTCCTTTGGATTACACACATGCATTGGTAATGAATTTCCAGTTTTACATGATGCGTCATGTTTGGTTTTATAGTGGGAGGCAATACCAGAGTCACTGAAGAACATGCTGCTTGTGATGCACACGGCTGGGATCCTGCACCAGGGACAAACGGAGGAATCACAGCTATGGAGGCTCACCTGGGATCGCATCGACACTTTTCTACCAAACCTCAAGAACGAAGTCTTCAGACCTAATGATGCTTCAGGTTAAATCTTACATTCCATTCAGTTGAATCTGGTCTTTATATCTTGGTTAATCCATTCATAATCCTGATTAATCCAAGTTATTTAGGGCTATCTGATATACCTCCTGACCAGTGCTCGAAATGGAAAATTTTACGAAACGGAACGCTAGTCAAAGATATGGGAGCATTCACGTTAATTTCATAGTATTTTCCACAATAATTCATTTGACGAACCGGAACGGAACGCTAATTCATTTTGACGAACCGGAACGGCGTTCCGGTGCGTTCCGGTCCATTTCGAGCACTTCTCCTGACGAACCCATTGATCTGGGTCATCACCAGATTTTGTTTAATCTGATGACTTACATGTAGCCCTTCTTATTTAGAAACTGGAATTTGTTCCAATCTAACATGATTCAAATCTGAGGGTGTCATGTAAAATGGAGTTTTTCTTGTTGAGCATATAATTGTGGGGCGTGGTGGCTCAGTGGTAAGTTCGGCGCCTTGTGACCAGAGGGTTGCAGGTTCGAATCCCACTCTAGCCGCTGCGTATGGACCTTGGGCAAGTTCTTCACTCGCAATTGCTTGTGGCGCTTCGGCGTGAAAATTCCGGCACAGTATCAAATGCTGTAGTCGGGAGCGCCTCTGAGTAGTAGTTGACTTCGAGAGGCGCTATAGAAATATACGGAATAAAAAAATTGGTAAGTAAATAAAAGCCATTTAGTTAGTAAATAAAAGCCATTTAGTTTTCAGTTGGTGTTGTCTGTTTCAGCAGAGAATATTTACATTATTTTAATTTATCTGTTCTTTCCTTATTGTACTCTACCCTGCCTTAACTTTATCTGACTACCTTGCCTTATGATATTTATAATCTAGCTTTCTTCTGCCTTACCTAACCTTAACTTACTTAACGTACCTAATACGCGTTTACTCTGTATTACTTAACCTTACCTTACCTAGTCTTGCCTAAATTTCCCTTCCCATACAGTTTACCTGGCCTTAACATAACTTAGCTTTGTGTATCTTTTCTCACATGACCTTGCTTTATCCTTAGTCTTGCTTACCCTTACCTTGCTTAGCCTCCAATAACCTTTTGTTCCCATATCTAACCCTGCTTTAGCTGATCTTTGAACTAAATCACTGCTGTTACTTAAACAGATCCAGATCGTAGGGGGCTGCGTGACAACAGTCCATCTCCACCACCTGTTACTCCTCCTCGTCCTGCTTCTCCTCCTGTAGTCCAGACTCAGCAACCGCAAGCATCATCCAGTGCTGTTTCCCTGCAAGCCAGTGCCAGCAGCAGTACGAGTTCATCCCAGGTCAACACTTCCAGTCACCATTTGGCACCAGAGACCACCTCTCAGACAGACGGTACTTATGCATTTTGATTTTCTTATTTCATTTTGTATGTACTGTAACTTTCTAGTGATAGGATTTGGTCAGTGTGCTATGGATTTCTTTTAGGGTGTGTACACAGGATAGTTGATCAACTTCTGAACATAATTTCTCAGCTCAGGTGTCATCCAGGAGCTGAGTGTTTTAGTGGCTAATAGGTGACTTGTCATCTTCTGTTTCTGTCTGATGTCAGTTCCCAATGCTTTTGTGAACTTCACTATTCATCATCAAACATTATTATAACAAACATTTTAACATGTACAAGGTCACACAGAAATGTGAATAAAATCATGTTTTGCCCATGAAGAACACCAGAGTGTTTGTGCTTCTTTCAACCCCAGAAACACGTCTGAGAACCTTCTTTTACAGCCCTGCTTGTCAGAAATAAAAGATTTAAATAGTTAAGGAACTTATTATGCACAAACTTATTATGCACATAGTCACTTTAGTCAGTAAATAAAAATCTGGATCTGAGGCGGTTAGCTTACCATACTCTGCAGAGAAAAGGTTGCAGAACGTATAACTACCTATACTTAGAGTTGAACGAAGTGTCTATGTGGTTTATTTAGAATCAGCATTGGCAGTTGTCCCTGAGAATTCGTTGGCCGCTTCTGCCACACCTGGTGTTCCACAGTACTTCCTTCACCCACCCCTTCCTGCAATTGTGAATCCCTCAACAGTGCCAGGGGACGTTTCCCGAGGCTCCATTATGCCACTGCTGCTGAACCCTGACATTTTGCAGCAGAGTACGACCATTCCGGTCATCTCGCCTCAGCTAACGACTAGCTCAGGTAACTAACTCAGGTAACTAGCCAAGGCATATATATCATGTTACTGAGTAAATACCATAATTAGCTAACTTGTAAGTAGCCAGTTCGGGTAACTAACACCTACCAGGTATGTTATATGTCTGTCAGGTTAGTAATGCAGGTTATTACTTAGGCTAAGTATGTGTGGTAAAGACATAATTTAGAAAGACCTCACTAGGTTCCTTGGGTATTGTACAAAGCTTGAATGAACAACTGTGAAAAACACACAATATAGTGTTACCTGTGCCCAATGATTCTGTTTATTCTCTGAGAAACTGGTTTTGGCTATTTGACCAAGCGAGTTGAAGTTGTTCAAACTGATTATTGCTTAAATATGTTGGTGTATTTGTTGCATCACTGGGAAATAATTGAACCTGGTACTTTTTGCTTAACAGGCACTAGGAAATAATGGGATACATACTTGCGTACACGCATGCATGTTGTTTTACATACCTACATGTATATGCATAGGTACATACGTACAGTTTTATAAAGTCACAGACTGTTATTAACCATGACAGCATGTTGTATATTGGTTACTGAGTTTTGCTGTTGTGCATTTCAGATGCCAATCGATAGATCACGAATGGCTTCTCTGTCGCAGTAGGCGCATATGTGAATGACTACATCAGCAAATAAATTAATTAATTTAATTAAAGAAATAAATATTAAAAACTGTGTCATTAACTAATGACTAGTATACAGTGTATATGCATGCCTTTATATATATTTAAAAAGTAGGCATGATTTATATATCTGTATATATTAAAAATATATATATTTGAAGTTATATTAAAGTATACCAAATATATGTTCTAGTAATGCGAATGTTGTACATGTATATTAAATAAATCAGTATATGCGTATGCTGAATAGGTTCTGATTTTACCTGGCATTTGAGATTTGAATATTTGACTTGGAGATGTGATACTGTGGGTGAAATTGAAAATCCATTCTAGAGCCATGTTGCAACCAATAAGTAAAGGTTGGGTGGGATTGTTGACCTGACTTCACTGATATAAGGTCTCCTACCATACCTTTACTTAGTTACTTACAAGCTGTTTATTCATGTGCATCATGTATGAAGGTCATCTGTAGAGGATATTTGAAAACAACCAGGATATTATGAGTGACAATAATTCCTTTCTAATGCTGTGTTGCTGCATACAATTTGTATGCTCTGAAGATGATGTCTTGCAACACTGAGAAGTTCGGTCTTGTGTTAGAAGCACAGCACCTCTCGCCTGCTGCCAGACAAAACATTCAGCTTTTTATAATGAAGAGCAATGTCTGGAATTCTTACTAGGAGTTCATGTGTTTATTTATTTATGTATCTTGACTTTTATAAAGCACATTATGAACCCCTCAAAAATGCTAAGAGCATGGCTGTCTGAGGAAACTGTTCTGGCTGTTCTGTTCAACACTTGTCCTGTAACACAAAATGTGGTTTTGGAAAACTTCTGCTGAGAGGATTGCTGTGTAGGGACCTTGAGCAAGTCCTTGACAAACAGTAACTGCTTAGCAATTTAAACTGACGTCTTAATAACAGGTACATGTCATGGCACCATATAAAGAGGAGAAATATAATAAGTATGTTTTATAATAATATAATGTCTAAAGTGGAAAATAATGCTGTAGTTTGGTAGCTTTATGTTCAAATTGCGTGGTTTGCTAAATAAATAGACTTGTAGATTTTCCAATTGGTACAAACTGAAGTGGGCTGCACATGAGTTGTACTGTGTAAACACTGACCTAGTTGCTTGAAATCTTTAGATTATATGCGGTATATATATTTTTATTAATGTATATATGCACATATATACCTAATTAGGTAGAAAGTGATTTTAATCACTTTTTAAATTAATGTAAAGCCCTGTATTTTAAAATTTTGAGTTAATTAACCGAAAATGAATTGTTTTGGGTGGCACTGTGTCATTTAAAATTCCCCGCTAGCTAATTACAATCTATACATGTCCCTTCCTCGTTATTTGTGCAGATGTATTGCTGTTCCTAATATCTCTGTCTACTTTTGGAAGTTGGGCATTGATCAGTGGTACAGATATTTTCCTCTGTAAAGTAACCTTTAATTTGTATAATTTTGCACACGCTTGTAAATACAACTAAGATTGATGAACGAATATACAAGTATCAATTGTTATGATTGTACAGAGTGTAACTGTATTTTGTCCAGAGTGTATATTGATAGCGTTACAGCAGGCCCTTGATGTTTGGAGGACGAGTCGAGAGTATTGTGGGAATCATAGGCTCAGTTTATTTTCATTTATGTTGTGAAGTTTGGGCGCTCAACTGTGTTTAGCAGTCGCTCGATGTGTGATGTTTTAGGGGAATATGTACTGTCAGTTCTTATGGTTTCTGAGTAAAGATTAAAGACACTGTGTTGTCGATGTTTTTGATGGTTTTAGATCCAGTAAATGGAGGCAAAACTGGGTGTGAAGCTGTGGCCCTTACAATTACTTTCCATAGCTTTTTTCTGTTGCCAAAATTGCGGTTGAATCAGATGTCGCATTCCTTCGCAAAATTAGTTTAGCTGATGGTGTGTTCCTCTTTATACAACATATTTCTATGATAAGAAAGTTTGATTTAATTAAGCAAGGACTGAATGAAAAATGCATAAATACTGGGTGGTTCTCCTCAACATAAACATTTGTGATCTACTGAGTTTGATATATAAAGTGTGCAGGTTTTAAGCCTTGTGGAGCTTTTCACCTTAGAGAACATGGGCAGCTCCGAACTTAATGTCACTCTGACGCTTGTAACCATAGAGTTATTTATATTCAGGTCATGATCAGAATTGTTGTGAAGTTTCCCTATGTCTGTGCGCTTAATTAATAGTGAACACAGCGATGAATTTGTGACACGTTACATTGTGAAACCGCAAAGATGGTTTTACCCACAATGCTACCAAAATTTTGCCACATCAAGTATTGAACTTGTCAAGAATTCACGAGACAGAAATAAAATTCATCCCAAAGTTTTTCAGTCTAATCTGTTGTGAAACAGTCCGCACTCCAGTCTTGTTACATTATTAGTCCAGGATAATTACAAGTCAGCCAACCAAAATAAAGATTTTTACACCAGAGTGTATCAGATCATTATGAAATGTTTTCCCAAAACTTCCAGATACATTAGCATTTATTTTGTGCTGCTTTAATACAAGGGTTTCACATACATTAGAGTCCCAATTTGTTGCAACTTTTCGGTAGGCCTATCTCATTGGTATGGTTTTGTTGAACCTATGAAAAAACCATTAAGTTAACAGCAGAGGATTAAACTCACCGACTCCAATATTCACTAAGAGAATTATGTCGTTTTCTTGATCTAAAAGCTTCTGACGAACAACAGACCTGCTAATGACGATGACTTTATACAGTACAACTCGTATGTGCAGCCCATCTCAATGTGTACCAATCAGAAAATCTCGTAAGTCGGTTCATTTAGCAAAACAAGTTATTTGAAAGTAAAGCTACCAAACTTTTACACATTAGACACTATATTATTACACATACTTTTTTTTTTTATTTCTCTCTTTATATGGTGCCATCATCTATCATCAGTTAAAATCACTATTACTGTTTGTTAAGGACTTGCTCAAGTTCTCACGCACAGGGCACACTCGGCAGAGTCTTCAAACGGCCTGTTTTATATTACAAGGCCAGAGTTACACAAAACAGCCAAAGTGCCACATTTCCAGACAACAGTCATCTCAAAGTGTAACATGTCAAACATTATCCACATCCAGTACACTTGTAATTATGATATTACGCATAGTGGAGCAATCTTTCATTTAGCATTTTTGTGACCCTGCCCTATTTGTTCATGCTGATGAGCCTGGCATATTGTAATTCCATCTTTGTAGTAGAGCTGTACCGATTATCGGCAAAAATAATAGGTGCCGATTAAAAAAAATTTACAATACCTCCTACTGACGTCTTGCTGTGGCCGGTGAAAATGCTGATATAAATAAATATAAATGGCGGGAGGGAGGGCCGTCCGTGTATGAGGCAACCTTGGGATGGCCATAATAAGCCCATAGCCGAAGTTACATGACAGACGGGACATCTGATATTATGTTGGTAGATGCCTTAACACTTTAACGACGAGCATGTACTATAAGTGACTTGGAAACCAATGCAGCTCGTCGTTAAAGTGTTAACTACTTAAATCACTTGGATCTGACAAGCCTCTGCCAATAAAGTTCTCAGAGGAGTGTTTCTAGGGTTGAAGCAGGCACAAACACTCTAGCATTATCCATGGGCTTTATTTGTGGAGGGTACGAGGGGTACCCGTACCCCACTTTTTGGACTGGGGTACCGTACCCCCACTTTTTGAACAATGCCAATCAATATTTTATTATTGCGCGATCCCAGAGATCGCAACCTCTGCCTTGCTTCGTGTATGTAAGAAATTAATTGGTACCCCCCCACTTTTTAGACCAAAGTTAGCCACTACATCACCCAGGTACGAACTACAAGCAAGTGTACGTGGTTTGGGATTAGTTCCTGGGTGACACATTTTGGTGGCAAGATCCCTTTTGGGTCTCCTCTTGTTGAAAAATTCAAACTTTGTGCTGTATTTTCCTTGTATTCAGACGTCAAGTTGCGGTTGCCGTTTGGGGATGCCGTACTCTGGAGTCCAGAGTGCCTACAGGCATCCTGAAGATTAAAGTACAAAATATGTGCCTAGCGTCCACCCTGCCTCCTACACCGAGGCGCTGTATAAATTTCTAGATACGATACATTACTTATTAAATTTTCTCTTCTTGGTGGATGAATACGTCAGCTTTGCGAGTGTTGTGATTACGTCATCTTTTGTTACAATGACGCCACCTTGGTCGCGATGACGTCATCCTTTAACCGATTGTTCCGAGTAATGGAGACATTTCATTTGAAAAGGCGATTTCAGGAAAATGTGGATGTTCGACTGGAGAAGTGTGCTCCGCTGTTAAAGGCAGAGAACAAGCAATGACTGAAGTGATTCGTGTTAACATCATCTCCAACAGAAAATCATCGATCACAAAGAAACTAGAAACTCGAATAGGCCTACAGACGTAAGAATTTTCCTCTTGAAGACAGATGGATAAATAGGCCCTAGGCCTAACTAAATGATCAATCAACAGATTGATTAGGCCTAATCTCAAGAGCTATTCAATGTTCATGTTTTCATAAATGTGCAGCTTAATCTCGAATAATCAAGTAACATAAGTAATAAATAGCCTAAGCTTATGAATTTAAAACAATATATTTCATATCCTAGCAACAGCATTGTAAGTCGGCCATTTAGTTATACTTAGCCTTTACATACTGGGATAATGTTGGCCAAGTGTTGTCCATGCATTGTTCCAACGTAGTCCAAATTTGGCACGTGTGTGTGTGTCAATCAATCAATCAATTAGACATTTATATAGCGCGCTCTTCAAGGCAACTATTCAGAGGCGCTCCCAGCCCAACCTCGACGAAAGAGAACAGCCTTAAGAGCAGAGAAGAAAGAGGTGGATGAGTCTCGAGGGAGAGACCGCAGTCCAACAGGAAGGCCATTCCAGATAGTGGGACCGGCAACGGAGAATGCTCGCTGTTGCATGGTTGCAGTGCGAGCGAAAGGAACATGTAAGTCACCGCGGGCGGTGGAACGGAGTGAACGGCGACCAAGAAGTGCGGACGCTGGAAAACAGAGCTCACGTAGATAGAAAGGAGCGCGGCCAAGCTGACACTGCCAGACAATAGAAGCAACCCGGTATACAATGCGTTGCGAAAAAGGAAGCCAGTGGAGGACGTCACGCATGTAGTCAGACACGTGACCAAACTTAGGGATGCGCCCAACGAGGCGCGCAGCAGAGCGTAGAACGCGTTCAAGGCAATGCAGTCGAGTGTGAGGGAGACCAATATAGAGAGAACAGCAGTAATCAAGTCGACAGGTAATGAAAGCATGAACGAGAGTAGCTGCGTGCTTGGGAGAGAGAGAGCGGGAGACCACACGGAGCTGACGTAACTGGAAATAACAACCCCGGCTCAGCTGCGAAATATGCTGGGAAAGGGTGAGTTCAGAGTCCAAGGTGACACCAAGGTCACGGACAGAAGTGGAGAAGACGATATTAGGGAATTCAGTAGCAAGGCTAGCAAGATCAATCTTATCAAGTTGCCTGCGAGTACCCAGCCATATATATTGGGTCTTGGAGGGGTTCAGACGGAGGCGGTTAGAAGACATCCAGGCTACCAATGAGTCAGTGGAGAGGCACATAAGGCGGACTGCAGTGGCGGCATCAGAGGCAGAGCAATGAGCGTAAGCCTGTACATCATCAGCATAAAGCTGGTTAGACAGAGAGCAGGAAGTAAGAAGATGGCAAAGATCCGAGGTGAAAATAATATATAAGAGGGGACCCAAAACGGAACCCTGAGGAAGGCCGATCCGGACTGGGACCCAAGGGGACCTAGTGGAACCATAAATAACAGAAGATGAGCGGTTGTGTAAATAGGAGGCCAGCCATTCTAGGGGCTTTCCAGAAAGGCCAAAAGATGTGGATAGACGAAGGAGGAGGATGTCATGATCGACCGAGTCAAAGGCTGCTGTGACGTCAAAGAGTGCGAGCAGAGAGACTTGGGAGCGGTCAATGGCGCCATAGAAGTCAGAAAGAAGCCGGAGGAGGAGGGTTTCAGTGGAGTGACCCTTACGGAAGCCAGATTGATGCACCGGAAGTAGGTTATTTCCATCAAGGTAAGCTAACAGTTGCTGAGCAATCAACTTCTCAATAATTTTAGAAATAAATGATACATTGGCTATTGGCCTAAAGTTAGCTGGATCTGACGAGTCGAGTCCAGCTTTCTTGAGGATCGGCGTGACAATCGATCTCTTCTGCGAGACCGGAAGATCGGCGTCACGGAGCGAAGAATTGCACAGGAGGGTCAGGAAGGGAAGAAGCACGTCGATGTAATCCTGAAGCAAGAAGGGAGGAAGGGGGTCAAGCTCGCAGGATTTCGCAGCTGAGGCCAGGATGACGCCGCGGAGCTCTAGGCAGGAGATCTCATGCAGAACTGAGAGTCGGCAGTCGGTCGGAGGAAACTCAGGCGGAGGAAAGCCAGCGGTGTCGTTACGAACCGATTGAACTTTGGCGGTGTAGTGGTTCAGGAAGTCGGTTGCGGTGAAGGATGGATCACCGGCCGTCGGTGCCGATCGATGGCGCCCGAGTAGGTCGTTGAAAGTGGACCAGAGCCGCCTCGGGTCTCCTGCGTTAGATGATATCCGGCTCTCCCAATGATCTTTTTCCTTCTCCCGATGGCGACGATGCATCCCTCTGACGAACTGGATCCATGCTATCTTGTCCGCCGGCGAGCACGTACGCTTATAGACGCGCTCGAGGCGACGCGCCTGGCGTCGGAGGGAATGACACTCCGCGTCAAACCAAGGAGAGAGGGTATGCCGACGTTGTCTGACCGGACGGGATGGAAGAAGACTGTCGACGATGGTTGTCATGGAACTCTCGTAGATGTCGAAGAGGTCAGGTGCAGATAAGTTGGTGAACTGGGTCGGGTCGGAGAAGGCCGGAACGGCAAGGAGAGCCAACCTGAAGGCTTCTCGGTCCAGGCGCTTCCAGCCGCGAGACTGCCGAACGACGTAGGCTGGTATGGTGAGAAGAAAGGGGATATCCGCGTAGAGCAGACCGTGATCGGAGATAACGGGTGGATAGATGCTCAAGCCGATGGGGACGCAGTCGTCACGAGTAATGAAGACGTCCAACCACCCACCAGCGATGTGGGTGGGAGCAGCGACATGCTGGGTGAGGCCGCATTGTGTGTGTGTGTGTGTGTGTGTGTGTTGTGTGTGTGTGTGTGTGTGTGTGTGTGTGTGTGTGTGTGTGTGTGTGTGTGTGTGTGTGTGTGTGTGTGTGTGTGTGTGTGTGTGTGTGTGTGTGGAGGGGAGAGGTGGCTGGTTAGTCTATGAGTAGGCATGTATAAATTTGCTTTTAGTGTCTTAATGCAGGATAGACCGTAGGCCTACGCATTCTGGTGGCGAAATTTTAAATGCCATAGTGACGAGATGCGAATCAGCCTTACCCTACTCCGATCCATGGAGGCTAGATCTGATTTTGTGAAAATAATGTTGAGGTAGATGATGTGTATTGTGTATGGTGGTAAAGGCGATTCATTATTATTCCATTCACTCACTAATGTTTCCTAATCGTTGTTACGTTCGTTCGTTCATTCATTCATTCATTCATTCAAGCTTCATTACAATCAACTAAAATACTACAATATAGGCCTAGGATGACTACAAAAGACTTCAAGATCACGTGTGGGGGTGAGTGGATGTTTGTGGGCTGGTGGGTGAGTTTGGTAGTGGGTGGCGGTGGGCGTGGTGGGGTGGGGTTTGGGTGGCTGGATTGGTGGGTTGGTAGGGCGGGTGTGTATTGGCTGACGAACCACAGTATACATCAACATCTGGTCAACAACGTGAAATCAATCCCATTTACGGCAAAAGCCACAAAGCAAACTGGGTTTGGTATCTTAGGTAAATGGAGTTTAAGCAGGGTCCGATTTGTCAAAAAAGAAGCAGGGGGGTCGGAAATCTAGACAAATAATAAAAATTTATTATGCCATAATTAATTTTTTTACTCGTTATTTTGTAAATGATGTTAATGAACTTCCATAATATGTCAAGATTCTGCAATGACCAACAGTCAATTACGAGGCAAACATGGCATCGAACAAATTTTATATTCAAAATTAAAAGGAGTTTTCAGTCGCAGTTTTAGCTGAAATATACTAAGAGGAACAACAAATTGTAGGCCTACACAGAAGCGTTAAACGTGACTAAATTGCACTGAAAGATGAAATACAAGTACAAAACCAAAGCTATCAAACCATTGAACCAAGTAGGCCCTACTGTCATTGGAAATACTAGCAAACTCAATGAACCAGTGCACCAAGTACACTAGTAGGCCTACAGCCACTATAAAAAAGCTGTGCATATTTCTTTTGTTTGTGCACAATAGTCGCCTTGCCAATTGACTTATCTAAGGCATCATGGCGCCCACATTTCAGCCAGGAAATAACGTATACGGTATATCCTGGCATTCCAAGATGTTAGAGATGGCCCGTTAATCATCAGCAGGTATACCTGATGGGGCCAACAGCTGTTGCGCACTGTAGGCCTATGTTGCAAGTTCATCTGGCTAAAGCCACGCTCGCAAGCTGCAGACGAAATGAGCAGAATCTTCAAAGTCTGCTCAAGTGTTGCGAGATGAGACCGCATATGTTGGCCTTGTTTGTATATATAGAGTACTCGATCACAATCTGGGAATTGTGACTTATTGTTAATTATTTTTTTTAAATGAAAATAAATTGGGAAGATCATTTTAGGGGGCCTACTTATAAATAAAGTGTCTTCTATTATATTAAGAGGTTCAAGTACAAAACAAAAGGATAAGCTTTAAGATTCTTATCCAGTTTTTAATAGAAATTGTTGATACAGACAAATAAATTAAAAATAGTGATTATTTAGGCGGAACCTTCAAACTAAAAACAGATAGATTGAGTCAGTTAATTAGCTCAGTTAAGCTTACAGTTGGGTCTAAATTTGAATAGGCCTAATAGGACTTTGCACACTTTTCCATTGGCAGTCATCAATAAACTGATTAAAATTCAGTTGACGTAGAATATCACTCTCTATGCTCAACGCTGCAGGGTGGCTATAGGTCTGTCATGTGTCATACATGCGCGAAGCGTGTTCTTAATTGTCTTCATGTTAGAAAATGAGCATTCAGCACTACAGTTTGTGACCACGAGAACCAAGTACATTCTTAACATAATTTCCACATTTGGAAATGAGCTTTCAACACCTTTGCCATGTAGGCCTATTGGTAGGCTACATGAACTGCTCCTGACTTATGTTGAGGCCTGCCCTACTTGTCTCGTGTTTAAACATTTTGACAAAAATAATAAGAACACTGCATATTATGAGCTCATTGCCAAGGCTTTCATCGAGGTCATCGCCGTGTATTGCTACAAGGTTTTTCTCTGAGTTTTGTATTTCTTCATCACTACAAGATTCAAGCCTAGATAGAAAACCAAACCTTGAGCAGAGTAGTTCGTATGATACAAGCCTTCTTGTCAACTCGGTTATGAATTGATCAACGATGGGAAGAAAATTGTCAATCCGAAACTTTTCTGAAGCAGAGTGCACAGCTTCTGGGGTTCCACCATAATCCAGTTGTAGGAGACGTGCGTTTTGATGACGTGTTCTTGTTTGAACATAATTTATTCTGCCGTTCCACAACAGAGTCAGACTCGGCAGAGCGGGAAAGTTGTTAAACTGGCGGTTGTTCGACAACAACTGCAGCATCACCAGTGACTTTATATAGGCACAGATGAGCCTGCATTTTGACCATCACGGTGACAGCAGATGTACTAATAACATTTGCTTGAAGTAAAACAGGAAAACTACTTTGCAAGTACTTTCTGATTTTGAGATGTTTTTTCTTAACTTAACGCGTTTTTCAGAGCCACTAGGCCGATTAGTTACCCTTATGCCGATCTCCAATTCGGTTCATCTCACAAAAATGACAGCATAATAGCTGTACTCTGCTATAGATGTGCACTCTAGTCTAGGTCAATCGAGGTCAAAAGCGCCAGCGAACGCTGGACAGAATGCCACTGTCTGCTTGACCTTTACCCCGCAACTGGATGCTCGTGGCGTTGGAGCCGATGTGCCCAAGGCGAGGACCCCAGGCATGACGGGGCCTGAGGGGCTGGCTTGTGCAGGGACTGCGGTCCGTTTGTTGTCGGCTGTATGTTTGGTCATGCCCTGCGAATTATCTCTGACACTGCCTCTGCCTACACAGTAGACGACCTCAGCTTGAGTTAAAAGTAACTTAATCCGTCAACAGCTGAAGATGCCAAGCTTAAAGCGCTACTCGTGAACAATATTAACGCGATATTTCAAAATTAGGGTATACTGACTGCATAATAAATAATTACCCAAAGGTGACACTGACAATTAAGGCAGTACTGCTTGCGATTGGTCATAATGGAGTCGTTTGGTGTAGGACTCAGGGTAATGAATTTGAGGGGGTCAAGCCGACCCCCTCGGGGGTCGGCCAAAGGCTTGAAGCAGGGGGGTCAAAAAAAGAAGCAAGGGGGTCCAACCCCCCGACCCCCCCGGCAAATCGGACCCTGAGTTTAAGGTAATCCTTTCGAGGGCAATGTTTCGTAGTTGTGGTTATTTTCTTCGAAGCTAAATGGGGTTCGGCGTCTGGGGTAAATGGAGTTAAAGGTAATCCTTTTGAAAGTAATGTCTCTTTGTTGTGGTTAGCTCCTTCGAAGTTAAATGGGGTGTGGTGTCTAGGGTAAACGGAATTAATGGAACTTCTATCGTGGGCAATGTTTCTTCTCTGTATGTATGTATGTATGTATGTATGTATGTATGTATGTATGTATGTATGTATGTATGTATGTATGTATGTATGTATGTATGTATGTATGTATGTATGTATGTATGTATGTATGTATGTATGTATGTATGTATGTATGTATGTATGTATGTATGTATGTATGTATGTATGTATGTATGTATGTATGTATGTATGTATGTATGTATGTAATGTATGCACATATAGCCTATATCATGCCACTTAACAGGGACGTAACTTTGGGGTGTATCAATTTCTTACATATAAGATGAAAGGCGAAGACTGCGATCTCTGGGAAGGCACAATAATAAAATATTGATTGGCATTGTTTCAAAAAGTGGGGTACGATACCCCAGTTCAAAAATTGGGGGTACGGGTATCCCTCGTACCCCCCACAAATAACGCCTGTGCCAATTAATACAGCGCGTTTTAGCCGGCTACATCACAAAGGCGCTAGGCCTATACGTCTAGCAGTCTAACTCATCTATACATAATTATTTAAGTGCATTTTAAAGACATTTTGAAAATGTTTGCTGAACATAGCTAAATGCAACAGCACGTGTGTATGGCGGAAGACTGTTCCTAGAGGAAGATCCGTTTCATGCTAAGATACAATGTGTTTGAGTTGATATAGGATACGGGAGCGCAGTACCTGCGTTACTGCATGAGAAGCTGAGCACAATGATCGCTGACCTGGTTGACTTGAGACTGGAACATGAAGTTTCCTGATGCGTGTCAGTGCAGTGCCGAATCTTGTATTTTATTCTTTCCTATGATGATACCAGTATGGGAATTGTAGAAAAAAGACTGGGGGGGGGGTTCAACATTTTATCCGTATTTTCCAAACTGATGTCAACGAAATTTGAAAGCAGCTGATTTCAACGCTAGCAGTTTTGCAAGTCAGACTCAAATCAAAATCAATTCCTTTGTTGAGAAAATTCCGAAATGCATACATGATACACCATGGAATGTTTTCTCTTTTTCAGAGACTCCGAGTCAAATAATGCTAAATCACTCTAGCACAACTGAAGGGTTTGAAAACGACCTCCTGAAGTGTGCATTGGAGATTTAACTTGGGGTCCTAAGAAAGACCAAGGGGTTGAACCCCTCCCCCCACAATTCCCAGCCTGGATGATGCTATATCTGTCATAACGTGTAATAATAACCTTATAATGATGGTTTTCTTAGGACCCCAAGTCTTGTTTCTATAGGTAGGCCTAGGCCTACCTGTGGCTGGCGGCGATGATTCTGTCCTTTGGCGAGATGGGATCGATATAGTGATGCATATTACGGTTGCACTATGGCTCTGTGTCGTCGGGGTGGTAGGTGTGTGTTAGTAGTAGACCTGCTGGGCCTCTGGCGTGGCTTAAAATCCCGTAAGCTCAATAAGGCAGGGGGCCTCTGGCGTGGCGTTAAACCCCGTAAGCCCATAGTTTGTCGGTTCTTTTGTGTTGTGTATTTTGTTGTTGTCCATGAGATGAGCCGATGGATAAGAAGGAGGATGAAAATACTAGATTAGAAGGAAGAGGAGACGGAAGTAGAGTCGAGATGGCCGTCGAATCAATGCCTAAACTACTCAGAAATGTCAGCTGCACGCTCTTCCTCAACCTCGCAGCAAGAGGGCCTGAGGAAGTGCCGTAAAGCTACCCCCAGTCTTGTTGTCCTCGAGACCAAGGTCTTGGTCTCGAGTGCACTCGAGTTCGTTTTTAAAAGTCTTGGTCTTGGTCTTGGTCTTGAGGTTCAAGGTCTTGGTCTTGGTCTTGAGGTTCAAAGTCTTGGTCTTGGTTTTGCAAGACCAAGACCAACACATTTTGACAATATGAACCGTCATTTAACGAAACGAAAGGATTTTAATAACTTATCCAATAATTACTAATACAATTGCTTTAGTATTTACACGGTGTGAGTGAGGCTTTTACTGTTGCTTTTGACATTTATTCTGACTTCCGGTTATTTGCCATGGAATGATTTAAAAACAGACTCACAATTTGTACATTTACATCCGGTACTTGAAAAGCTGCTCTGTGTGCCAGTGAATTCAGCACTGTAGAACGTTTTTTTCACATGGCAGAATTTGTATGGTTATTGTTCTCGGTTTTTGTCTTGAGTTTCAAAGTCTTGGTCTTGGTCTTGAGATTCAAAGTCTTGGTCTTGAGGTTCAAGTTCTTGGTCTTGAGGTTCAAAGTCTTGGTCTTGAGGTTTCAGGTCTTGACAACAAGACTGGCTACCTCAGAGGGGGCCTTGGGCGAAGAACCGACATCAATGGACGTTTCCGCAAGGCCGAAGACCAACTCTTAACCGTCAGAGTTTCAGACGCTTACCTACTCTGTGAGCGCCACGCACACCAACAGTTTTCGGTTATACGTGAGCGAAGTTCGTAGAACAGTTTTGTAGACTTTAGTGGTATTAAAAGTCATCAAAAGGTGACAGCATGTCAGTATGATGAACTTCGCGAACTGCATTTCAGACTGAACTACTAGTAATTGCACATTAATTATTTAATGTTATTGCTATTGTTATTGATCCGACTACGCTCCCTCTACCGGAGGGAAGCCCAACTTGTCAGCATCTGTGTCGCAGGGCAGAGGAGAGCCTCTGTTGATGTCCTGGACAATTCGGGTGGTAATCGTAATCGTAATCTCCAAACTTCTAAAGCGCCACTGGAAGGCCAAGCGCAGGGCACCAGTCTATATTCACGAGCGCTAATCAAGTCAGAGGGTGTTTCCAGAGAGTACCGGTAATCCAACAGAAGTTCGAGTCCAGATTCTAGAAGGCCAAATCAAATCAGATGGGGTTCCCATAGAGTAGTCCAAAAGAGGTCCGAGTCCGGTTTCCAGGGGTCCAGATCAAGAGAGGGGGCAGGGCAGCTGTCAAGGCGGGTGCCGTTTTGGGCGATAATAATTGGAAGGTGGAGGATTAGATGAGTCAGAGTAGGAGTGCTTGAAAAGGTGAGATTTTCAATTTTGAGTGGAAAGCCCCGGGGGTGATAGATAGAATAACATTTAGAGGAGGATGGAGGACAGGTTGCAATGATGATGGCGGAACGAAGAATCTGCGGAATTCAGGTAGAGGTCATTCCAGAGGCGTGGTGCTGTGTCGGATATAGCTCGGTTGGAGAACTTCACATGAGTAGTGAAAGACTGAGATAGGAGGATGCTCGGGTGGAGCGGGTTTCCTGGATAGTGAAGAGATCACGGAGGTAATCGGGCTGGGAATATTGTAGGGAGTTGTAGGTTAGTGATAGGACTTTGAAGTGAATTCGCTCTGGGATTTTTAGCCAATGGAGTGACTTGAGGATGGGAGTGATATGATGATGTTTGGGCGTTCTATATAGTGACAGCTCTGGCTAGTGTGTTTTGAATAAGTTGCAGACGCGTACGCGCTTGATTTGGGTGGATTCAAGGTTGAGGCAGAGGGAGTTGCAATAATCAAGCGTTGAATGAACAATGGAGGTAGCAATGGTGGAGGAAGTTTTAAGGTCAAGCATATATAGGTCGGATGCGTCGGAGGTCACGAATGTGCATGAAGTAGGAGCGCGAGAGATTGGAGAAGTGATTAGAGAAGAAGTGTGGATCAAAAGTAATACCAAGATTGCGGACGATGAAGTCAGAGGTGAAGGTAGGAGACGAAGATTGATAGATGTATGGAAGGGTCAGGGATTTCCTGATTTGAACAGGAAGACCTAGGATGATGAATTCTATTTTGGAAGGGTTAAGGTAGAGGAGATTGGATAACATCCACTGTGAGATTAGGTTAACCACGCTGAGTAATTGTGTGATGGAGGTGGAAAAAGAGCTTGGGGAAAAGGATATGTAGAGTTGGGTGTCATCAGCGTAAAAATGGTGGTCAACAGAGGAGGATTTTATGAGATGGCTTGAAGGTGTGGTATAAAGGATGAAAAGGAGTGGATCCAGGACGGAGCCTTGAGGGTAGAGCTCTGCGACGACTTGATAGTGTCGGCGGCGGAGCGCCGGTTATATTGTGGTGGCGGCGGCGGCGCGGCCTAGTCAGAATACTTGATAAGTATGAGTCACTATGAACAATCGTTTGTCCTGTGACCAGTCAAGAGAGCCAATTTCTCTAAAGCCACTCCATGACAATGAAGCTAAACTACACACAAAGGGACTGAGAGAAGGCACCTACAGACATTTGCCTTATAAATATGAAAATCCTTAATTACATTGCACATCTGTGTAGGTAATGGCAAATAGTAATCAGATGCAAAACATGCATTTGCATATTGCATAAATACACTTGCACGTGCTCTGATACAGTAGAGGCCTACACAACAAGTCACAGCGAAGATGCCTGATGACAGCAGCCTCCCAGTCAAAGAGGCTGCTGTCAAGACCAGGAGTGAAATGTAGATATACACGTTTTCTTCTATAGTGATCGAATGGCCGAGTGGCCTTTAGCCTGTTAGTTTTTAAATCAATTTACCAGGTGGTCTGCTGCCTGTTTGAATTGGTGCCATCATGCCATGTCATTTAAGGTCTGTATATAGACCATTTTTTGTATCAGACTAAACTGAAAGAGGCCATTCTTGATACTTATATGTACTAAGTTAAAAACTGTCTCACCCTGCATGGTACTGTTTACCAGGTAAACAGTACCATGCAGGGTGAGACAGTTTTTTGGCTGGAATCTATTCAGGTAAACTTTACCTTAATAAATTTCAGCCAAAAGTATTAATCAATTATGCCTTCCATTCTGCAGGAATTAGTTAAACGGCATATCTTCAGTCTTGTTGTCCTCGAGACCAAGGTCTTGGTCTCGAGTGCACTCGAGTTCGTTTTTAAAAGTCTTGGTCTTGGTCTTGGTCTTGAGGTTCAAGGTCTTGGTCTTGGTCTTGAGGTTCAAGGTCTTGGTCTTGAGGTTCAAAGTCTTGGTCTTGGTCTCGCAAGACCAAGACCAAGACCGGCTGTCAATATGAACAGTCATTTAACAGAATTCAAGAATTCTGTTTCAAGCCTGCTTGCATTATACGACCAATATCTATGGATGGATACAAGTCTTGTTGGTCAGGAAAACCCATTGGCAGCAGCAACAGTTATTCTGTATCAGACGGTATGATAAGCCATGGGAAGATTTTAAAAGGACTCACTATCTGTACATTTACATCCAGTGCTTGAAAAGCTTCTGTGTGTGTGTGTGTGTGTGTGTGTGTCAGCGACTTCAGCATCTGTAGAACGTATTTTTTCACATGACGGAATTTTTATGAGGCCCACCAGGCACGTTTTGGTCAGAAATTCTGAGCGAATTGGTTTTAATAAAATACAAATGGCATTTTGAATAATAGTTTGCATGAAGGACTTTTGAATACAAATTCGGATTTCTCTGCAGTTTGCATTTAAAGTTAATTTGCTTGAATAAAATAAAAGACTCAAGTTTTCATTAAAATAGCGAATATTCCGACTTGACAATTTTAGAAGTCTTGACCTAATTGCGATTTTTTGGGTCTTGGTCTTGGTCTTGGTCTTGAGGTTCAAGGTCTTGGTCTTGGTCTTGGTCTCGAGGTTCAAAGTCTTGGTCTTGGTCTTGAGGTTCAAGGTCTTGGTCTTGAGGTTCAAGGTCTTGGTCTTGGTCTTGGTCTTGAGGTTTAAGGTCTTGACAACAAGACTGCATATCTTGATATTAATATCACTTATGAACTCCTCTAACCTTACAAAATTAAGCCAAAAATGTACACTAGTGTAATAAGACCACAGACATCAAAGACTACAATCAACAAGTTATAGAAGCTATTCAACATGAAGGTAAAGAACGCGGGTACAGTAGTAGGGCCTACACGTACAAAGACATTCATATTGCTTTTGTTGTCAAGGTATTAAGGAAATGGCAACATGAACAGAAGCATCAAAACACTGGCTACTTGTAGCAAGATATTGCTTTAAATGACTGAGTGTATCATGGCACAAAGATAAGATCATCAAAGTATAATTAAAAAGGAATTTGGTCAGGAAGACCATGCATTCTTGGTATCAAGATGCCCACTTTTATTTCGCACTAAAGTAACACTTTATCACGAAATCATGGAAAACATGAAAAATGCAACAATAGCAATTAAACACTCAGACTGGCATCGGCGGCGCGCTGACAAATTGTCGGCGGCGGCGGCGCGCCGACATAAAACAATCGGCGGCGGCGGCGGCGGCCGGCGCAGGGCTCTACTTGAGGGACACCACAGGAGAGAGGAAGGGGTTGCGAGCAGTGGCTGGAGGCTTTAACAGAGAAAGATCGGGAAGACAAGTGGACTGGTCACGTGTTGTACCCGTTTCTTTCGTCTGAAAGCGCGATCTCCTACTCCCTGCGCCCACGAATAAAACCATGTAATGCGTAAAACGTTCTTAATGAGAATGTTATATCTTATTTAATGTCACGTTTTCAAAAGTGCGGTAAAGCAGTTGGAATTAATAAAGAATATACTTACTTACTTACTTTAAGAACGACGGTGACGTCATCAGCCCGTAATTAGTTCGTCGTCAATCGATCGTTTGCACACGTTGTCCGAATGCACTAAGACACTTTCAATGGGATTTCAAACAGTTTTTCAGCTTCTAATAAGCGATAATAATGGGTAAGGCGGAACTAACTATGCAAGACAGGAGAGAATGAGGAACGACGTTTTCCCGTTTCATATAGCCACGAAACAGAATGGAAAAATACCCCATTAAGAATAATGTGATAACAAATTGCACAAAAGTCGTTCATAATCAGCTCAGCTGTTTAGGTCATGTGGGTTTAATCGTCTTTATTGGCCGTTGCTTTAGTTCTACTTTTCATTTCGATTGTAACATGTGACGGGTACATGTTTTCTCTTTTGAAGAAAAGGAAAAGCTTCAAACGTTTAGTTGCAAGCGCCACTGTTTCACATTTCGCTCTCCTTCAATTTGTTTATCCGAAGACGAGCGATAGTGAAAGAGGTTTGCACGTCATACACGCAATGGTATAATAACAACTAGGCTTCATGTATGGGACTAAACGTCACCTTTTGACAAATTTTCCTAATGCATTTGTCTGTCAGTTTTTGTTGCTCGGTTTAAGAAGTTTACTTAAGTCCCGACCCAGACACCCGCGTTCACTTTGTCCCACGTGCGGCTGACCAGCATTGTGCCACTGGTAAACCTACATCAACTGCATGGTGGCCAATTGTCTACCAATGTGTCCCCAACAAATGTAGCTGAGTCGGCAGAAACTAGAGCAGTTGCCAGTTGTTAGCATGGGCGGAGTTTATCAGGGGCTAGGGGGCTAAGCCCCCCATGAACCCGAACCCACAGACTTGACTGTGCGTCATTAAGGTGTAGTGATGACTGATGGATGATACTGACAGAAGTATTCAGTGAGCAGTGACAGACAGTGAAGTCTGTAAGATATGCACTGCGAATAGTTTAAACATATATCCTGACACTTTACTATAGAGCAGTGGTGTAGTCCTAAAAAATGAAGTGGGGGAACGCCTGGAAATTGAAGTAGCAACTGTAGCAAAAAGTGCAATCTTGCAAGAATTTTGCATAGTGTGAGCGCTGCTATTTTTGAAACTGTTGAATGTAAAAAAATAACAAAAAAATTAATAAATGTAATTATGTAAATTTATACATAGGAATTTGTTATTTAGTATAAAGCCTACACATATATAAATATATCTGCGAAACTGCGAAAGGCTCCAGTAAGTAAGCAGTTGAAACTGTGAGTCTTGAAGTCTTCTTTGTTCATTTATTTCAGCAGAAATGCTGCAAAATAGTGAGGGATCGCGTTCCCTCCCTGGAAAAAAGTGCGGGAACGGCGTTCCCGCCCCACTACACCACTGCTATAGAGTTCGGCAGTCAGTTTACTTACTTACAATTGCTCTCAGTGTTGCACCTGCGTGTTGTAGGCCTACTACTGAACCAGAGCCTTCAGACTCAGGCCCGTCATTGAGTGCTCTAGGACTCAAAGTTTGATCGACCTAAACAACCGCAGCTTGCATCGTTTCCAAAGACGACTTACTATGAAAATAATCTGTGGCCTCATGAATGCTCGATTGAATGCAATGCAGTGTTTTGTTTTGCATGCCGACATTTTCACACCGGCGCATAGTTGAAGAACGTTTCTTAAGTAAGGGAATGAAAGACTGGAAAAAGCTGTCTGAAAAGCTGCTTGAACATGCGGGATCGCAGTCCCACATAATAAGCCACATGCAAAAGTGGCTAGCCTTTAAGTCAACAGACAAGACGGGCAGTGCGGGCCTTAGGATATTTCGGACCCCGTGCAGAGTATAATGTACGGCCCCCATGACATAAGTCAAATTGTTTTCATTGGTAATCATTTTATTTTTGTACATTGTTAACAAGTAGGCCTACAACAAGTCAAATTTAACTATACACGAGAATTCTGGGGTATAGAGGAAGTTTTATTTTATTGACAAAAGAGAGGATTTAATCGAAACCATAATGTTATTATTAGGGTGTTTTGTTCGTAGTAATTTTTTGTGACATTTTCGGCCCCCCTTAAATTGCGGGCCCCCTAAGTTGCGGGCCCCGTGCAACCGCACGGTTCGCACGCCCCTAAGGCCGGCACTGAGACATGTTCAGTTGCTATGCAGATATCAGAAGCACACCAGGCTGAAGTTTTGTTTTCCGCGGTCATGACGAGGGGAAGCACTCCATGTCCAAAGGCAATTTCATAGAAATTTGTGACTTGCTGTCTGGCTAAGTTGAATCATTCGGAGAGATGCAACAGAGTTACTCTAATTGCCGTTGCCCAGATTTCCAGAATGACACCATTAACATTTGTGGTACAGCTGTGCGTAATGCGATTGTTGATGGTGTAAGGCAAGTTGGGTTCTTTACAATGATCGCGGATGAGGCCAGATCAGCCAAAACCGAACAGTTGTCGCTTTGCTTAAGATAATTATGCAGACGGTCTTCATATGACGGAGCGATTTGTAACCTTTGTTGATTGCTCCAGTAGTCGTGATGCTGAAGGCATAACAAAGGTTACAACGGATTGTTTAAAGCAGCTGCAGCTTCAAGATTGTGGGTCAGTGTATTTTTAAGCAGTAAAATCCTTCCAAACCTCCTCACCAGAAGGCCGAAATTAGTACCATGTATGCTCAAATCGCCCCCAAACCTCCTCCGTTTCAAAGGGGGCGCCGCTTCGCGGCGGAGGGAGGGTGAGGTGTGCTTTAGCCCCCATGAACTAAAACCAAACTCCGCCCATGGTTGCTAGTGAAACCAGGACAGCTTGAGGCGTGCAAGATCTTGGCCACAACTTGTCACCCGAGCAGAGGGAACAGCGCAGTGTTTAGGAATTCGGAGGCGGGAGATTTTTGGCGGTTGCCATGGTGCATTTAGTTATCACTGAAGTCCGTAGGCTAGCCAAAGTTAAATGTGGACGATTGATAGCACTCACAGTAGGCTTACATTACATACAGCGCCTAGCTATGTTCTTAAAAGGCTGTTTATGGCCTATATAAATTATAGCCAGTCTTGTTGTCCTCGAGACCAAGGTCTTGGTCTCGAGTGCGCTCGAGTTCGTTTTTAAAAGTCTTGGTCTTGGTCTTGAGGTTCAAGGTCTTGGTCTTGGTCTTGAGGTTCAAGGTCTTGGTCTTGGTCTTGAGGTTCAAAGTCTTGGTCTTGGTTTTTCAAGACCAAGACCAAGACCGACTGAATTTTAAATTTTTCCGCAGCCATTGCGGTTAATAACGATTTCAAAAAAGGCTCACGATTTATACATTTAAATCCAATGCTTGAAAAGCTACTTTGTGTGCCAGCGACTTCAGCACCTATGAAAAGTATTTTTTTACATGGCGAAATTTTTATGAGGCTCCACAAGGCACGTCTTGGTCAGAAAATTCTGGGCGAATTGGTTTTTATAAAGATGCAACAGGCATTTGTGGGGCGTGGTGGCTCAGTGGTAAGTTCGGCGCACTTGTGACCGGAGGGTTGCAGGTTCGAATCGCACTCTAGCCGCTGCGTACGGACCTTGGACAAGTCCTTCACTCACAATTGCTCGTGGCGCTTCGGCGTGAAAACTCCGACACAGTATAGGCCTACCTATGCTGTAGTCGGGAGCGCCTCTGAGTAGTAGTAGACTTGAGGCGGCGCTATAGAAATATCCGAAATAATAATAATAATAATAATGATAATAATAATAATAATAATAATAATAATAATAATAATAATAATAATAATAATAATAATTTGGAATAACATTTTGCATGAAGGACTTAATTTGTAAATTCGAATTCAGAAATCAGAGTTGGTTTGCTTCATTAAAGTAGCGAGTAGTCCGACTTGACAATTTTTAGTAAGGAATAGTGTGGATATGATTGTGATTTTTGGGTCTTGGTCTTGGTCTTGAGGTTCAAGGTCTTGGTCTTGGTCTTGGTCTTGAGGTTCAAGGTCTTGGTCTTGAGGTTCAAGGTCTTGGTCTTGGTCTTGGTCTTGAGGTTCAAGGTCTTGGTCTTGGTCTTGGTCTTGAGGTTTAAGGTCTTGATAACAAGACTGATTATAGCCTATGTAAATAGGAAGGTACGTACGTACGTACACACACACACACACACACACACACACACACACACACACACACACACACACACACACACACACACACACACACACACACACACACACACACACACACACACACACACACACACACACACACACACACACACACACACACACACACACACACACGCGCGCGCGCGCGCGCGCACACACGCACGCACACACACACACACACGGCTTTATATATAGACGCACACATGCATGCATAGAGGTCTATAGACATAGTCATAACTCCTTGTAACTTCGCCACTGCCACACTTTGGTGGTGACAGTCTAAAGATTGACTTGGATAAAGGAGGAGAAGGACGTTAGTGGTCTTTCTTATGACACAGTCGTTAAACAGTAGGCCTAACTATAACTAAATCCTACACAAATAGTACATAGTACATAGGCCTACATGCATCATACGCGCATATTGTGAGATATGTTGAACTGCACTGCACAGTTGCATCATTCTGTCGCCAGGTGTTGAAACCGGATATCCACGGTTTCCGTGTCAAACCCGTCTTTTCCAAGTTGTGTGCGAGTTGCGATCCATAATTGGCTGCGGGTTCATGCAGGGGTCGCTATAGTTGATCCTTTCAATTAAATTTTATATTGTACGCTCAATTCAGAGTTAAAGTGCAACAACTTGGTCTAAATTTTAGGCCTTTAGTCTGCATGCGGGTTCTTAGTTTCCGCGTATCAATCAGTGTTTAGGCCATGCGTTTTAGTGACTTAAATATAGGCTAGTCTTTTGGTCTTGGTCTGAATTACGAAGTGGGTCCAGAGCTAAAAACAGCTTGGCTCGTAAGTTGTACCACTGGCTTCGCCGGTCGTCGGCTCAGGTTCTACGAGAAGAAATGAACGCTTTCCCAATGCCCCACTTTGGATTTAGTTGTAAGGTTAGTTTTCAGATGGAAGCAGTTTAGATGAAGCATAACAAAAGGCGTAACTTTACCCCACAAAGAGGTGATGACCCAATCCGTCCCTCCCCACTCCTTCCCTTACCTTCTTCTCGCTAACCCCTCCCTCCACCCCTTCCCCTCTATACGAATTTCGTATGCTTTAACTGTCCGCCACTACTCGCAGATAACAAAGTAGGCCTACATGCATGGGCGGCGATCCCGGAGGTTGAGGGGGACAAGACCCCCTTTAAGAGTGGGGGACACATCATACATTTGCCCCTACACATTTTTGAAGAAACACCAAAAGGACCTCTTTTTTGACCAGATCAGTTCAAAACTCTTTTCTGACCAGATCAGTTCTAAATTGTCCCCCACCTGTCAAACAAGATCGCCGCCAGTGCCTACATGTTTGCATTCTATTTCATAACTGTTAATATGTTGACAACACCAAGACTGCGAGAGAGCTAAACAACAGTCGCGTCGCTTGAACTTGTTGCTAACCAAAATAACGCCGTCATTGTATTGTATTGCATTGTATTGTATACGGCCATTTATAAAGCGCCTCTCGCGGTATAGACCATTCACAGGCGCTCCCAGTGCCCGAGACCCCGAGAGAAAAAAAACAGGATTTAAGGTGAGAAAAGGAAGAAGCAACGCTACCAGAGAGAATGGTGGTGCGGACAGAAGGAGGAAGTCTGTTCCAAAGTGAGGGACCTATGCAGGCAAAGGATCTGGACTGAGCCATAGTAGTCCTGACACGATACGATAGTCATGTCACAAACAAATCAGCACAGGGCAAGAAAGTGGTGGTGGCTGTCACCAACACTTTTAAAAGTAGTGATGACCGGACACCATCGTCACAATACATAACACGATTAGCAAAAGTAAGGACGGCAGCAGCATCCATATCGCATCAAGGTAAGAAAATCAAAAACTCAATACAAGTCTCCTCAGCCTTTCTCTTCCTTTGTTCCGGAAGCGCCTGAAGTCCATTTTAGTTGTTAGTGACTTGTGTCGGGAGCGCCTCTGAATCGTTGAGTGGCGCTTTTATAGCCTAAATGTTCCATTACCATCACAGTTACAAAGTCTGCATTAACACAAGTTCCACACAAGTGGGATAACGGAGACCAAGGATCTGTCGACTGATGCGAACACTGGTACAGTACGTATTACACATGTGCTATGGCGAAACAACCCAAAACCAATCCCCTATATACGAGTTACATCGCTCTATGCACCGAGGCCCAACATCCCCGAGGTTAGCAGTCCAGAGCGTTCGAGTAGTTTGCAACTCAGACCGTAATTAGTTACATAGTTACTGTATTATTACTAACTAATATATATATATATATATAATATATCAACAGTTGTATATATATATATATATATATATATATATATATATATATATATATATTACTGTTGACTTCGTTGGAAGTTAACCTAATCATTTGAACAGTTTTAACTGTTTACACTTAGGGCCTACAGCTTCAACTCGAGGAAATAAAGCGATATAATCGCTTGCTTTCACTTTCAGCAAGCGACAATTTCCTTTTCTACAGCGAACAGGAAAGCGATAGACGGCCTACAGACAACATCCCGACTGAAAGGTCTCAACTGCTGTGTTTCTCTTTTACAATTGCCCCTGACCAGCGGCGACATGCCCCCAGCAATTCCCACCACACACACCCCAGCAATCGCACACCACACCCCAACATTTCCTGACGAAACCTTAACAACCCGAGGCCTTAATGTAAAACAAGATACGACTGTTTATAGGCCTGCTACTGCCGAACGGCGCAGACGTGTTCCTGTCGGTCTACTGCCTAATTTAGGCCGTCGATTGTTAGCCTAGACCAGTAATTACGCGCTGGAGTCGTTCGCGGATAAATTGCGCTTGCGCCGTTGTTATCTGCGACAGAGCAAACAGACGCGCCTTTATCAGGCCCGTCGGATCGCCTCTTCTCACAGGACATCGACGACAGCCACACGAGAGCACCAGGACGAGAGAACTCTTCGCTGTGTTTGTATGCACCCGTCCTCGACGACCAATATCGACGACGGACCGACGGACGGAGAGAGGGACGGCGACCGAGGAATAGGATGGGGATGATGAGTGTCACCCAGGACGTGACGCCGGTTGACGGAGCAACGCAGACGCGGCTGCAGGGCCCGAGGCAACAGACCAGACGACCTTCGTACCGTCGACACACGGAACTAACGACGACTAACGGGTAGGAAACGATATTCAACAAGTAGGTGAAAACCCACCTACGTTAATTCGATGATTAACCGCGTATATAGCTTAAATCTTAAGTTAACCTCTTCAGAGCACTTAACCGTTTTATGAAGATAAAATAATTGGCAAATGTGACGTCGTGTATGATGTATCGTATATACATGGAATAGGGTTGATACAACATAATTTTGTAATCGGACAGGGAATTACATTCGAATTGTGTAGGCCCCTATAGACGAACTTCTAAAATAGGCCTAATCCGCGCAGAATCCTAACCTTTTCAATATCTATTGCAGTTTCACGAAGATAAAATAAAATGGCAGTGGATAATTAGGTAGGCTATAAGCCCCTATTGTGTGGATAATTAGGCATATTATGTCTCATACATGGAATATGGTTAATACGTCAGAAATTGTATTGTGCGCGGAGGCTCATGAAAAGTGGAGGTCAAAAGCGAGACAACTGAAACTTGAATGCGCCCAGCGTCCGAGTTAGTCTCACTGAAGGGACTGGGAGCCTTGCAAGGTTTTCAGCTTGGTGTGGAGCGGAGCTGCGAACGCGACGAGTCATAGGCGTAGCCACCATGAGGCCAGAGGAGGCAGTTGCCTCCTCTAGCTTTTTCGGATTTCAGAAATTTTCTGTGGGCTAAACCCCGTATTCCCAAGTACCCCCAAACCCAAGCTGCCTCCTCTTGAATTTAAGTATGGCTATGTTACTGCATACAATCTAATATTATTGAAAACTGACTCTTTTTCGGCAAAAATGAATGCACAATTCTGCTGTTTTAGAGCACTCTTGCCATTGCTAAAACCGTAAAATATTTTATGCTTTATTGAAGGGTTGTAGAAAATATTGATAGGCCTAATTGCTTGTTTGCATACTAAGCTACAGCTCCATGTTCAATTAAACAACATGAATGTTTTAATAGATGAGATATCCTAATTCAGCTCCAATATGACGTTTCAGTTCTGGTTTGGCCAACATTTGACCCGGCGAAGAATTGAACCCCAACCTCTTGGTTGACAATCTAGCGCTTGTCCTATAATTGTTGCGCATCCTCTGCCATCTTTTGAAAGGCTACGGAAGTGCCGTTTTTATCCTCTATCCTCTATAGGCTGCTCTTACGCCTATAGCCGGCTATTCACCTTGTCACCTTGTGCCGTCAGCTCGTGGAGCTCTGGCGATCGTCCTGGTGAACACACTCCACCGTCTATTACCAACGTTAAATTATTATGATGATGCGTTTAAGTCATTGTTGAACTTCTAAAATAGGCCTAATCCGCGCAGAATCCTAACCTTTTCAATATCTATTGCAGTTTCACGAAGATAAAATAAAATGGCAGTGGATAATTAGGTAGGCTATAAGCCCCTATTGTGTGGATAATTAGGCATATTATGTCTCATACATGGAATATGGTTAATACGTCAGAAATTGTATTGTGCGCGGAGGCTCATGAAAAGTGGAGGTCAAAAGCGAGACAACTGAAACTTGAATGCGCCCAGCGTCCGAGTTAGTCTCACTGAAGGGACTGGGAGCCTTGCAAGGTTTTCAGCTTGGTGTGGAGCGGAGCTGCGAACGCGACGAGTCATAGGCGTAGCCACCATGAGGCCAGAGGAGGCAGTTGCCTCCTCTAGCTTTTTCGGATTTCAGAAATTTTCTGTGGGCTAAACCCCGTATTCCCAAGTACCCCCAAACCCAAGCTGCCTCCTCTTGAATTTAAGTATGGCTATGTTACTGCATACAATCTAATATTATTGAAAACTGACTCTTTTTCGGCAAAAATGAATGCACAATTCTGCTGTTTTAGAGCACTCTTGCCATTGCTAAAACCGTAAAATATTTTATGCTTTATTGAAGGGTTGTAGAAAATATTGATAGGCCTAATTGCTTGTTTGCATACTAAGCTACAGCTCCATGTTCAATTAAACAACATGAATGTTTTAATAGATGAGATATCCTAATTCAGCTCCAATATGACGTTTCAGTTCTGGTTTGGCCAACATTTGACCCGGCGAAGAATTGAACCCCAACCTCTTGGTTGACAATCTAGCGCTTGTCCTATAATTGTTGCGCATCCTCTGCCATCTTTTGAAAGGCTACGGAAGTGCCGTTTTTATCCTCTATCCTCTATAGGCTGCTCTTACGCCTATAGCCGGCTATTCACCTTGTCACCTTGTGCCGTCAGCTCGTGGAGCTCTGGCGATCGTCCTGGTGAACACACTCCACCGTCTATTACCAACGTTAAATTATTATGATGATGCGTTTAAGTCATTGTTGACTTTTAATTTCGTTCTCTTTGAATTGCAGATTGAAGACTCGAGGGACAGTCATCTTTTCTTATAGTTTTGTGAAGTACTCACCACTAACCTAGTTCTGAAATATCGAATGCTTCGTACTCCAGCATATCCATGGGCATTAGTTGGGACTCCTATAGGCTCTATGCGGGTCCCACATGGGAATATGGGCTCCATGTGGGCATGCTGGCAGTGACGGGTCACTGCCTACCAGCATACCCATCAATATTTGATGGACCCCGTTTGGTTCCTGTTGGCATCACACTGGGGAATGTATGGCAGAGTAAAATTAAGGCCGCATGGTTATAAAACCTGGCATTACTTCGTCGTCCTGTGGTATAGTAAGACGCTGAAGTCGACCGTTACCTTGCCGTTCCGTTCATTTGCTTTTATCAACCATCTGAACTGCCGTTTCGAAGTTTTTAGCCTCGATGGCCTGAAATATTTCCATTGTCTGTTGTTACCCCTTTGTTCACCCTCTATAGGCGCGCGTTTACTCGTATAGGCCGATTGTTTGAACCAATAATGTTTCAGTCACGCCACTCTAGTGATTTACCATCCTCCGCCAAACAAGACGGGTGTTTAACATATCCAATAGTTTTCGTCCTCTAGCAGTCTCGTTTATCTAGAGTGGGAGGGTGCATGACTACTAGGAAGAGCGCTACAAGTCTAATTGAGCGCTAACAGAGTTAACAGAGAAAATCTAAACTAACAATTATTGCGTTTATTTATTTTAAAAAACATTTATTTAAAACATGGTCGTCTGCTATTCTAGTACATGTAAAACGTTGGTGGGTCGTGTACTTCCTGTTTTTAATACTGACCGTCCTATAGGACTACAACTCTATACCATTTCCTCGTACAATAATGATTATAGACTAATAATAACAATGCTTCATTATTGCTGTACATAGCCATTATCTGTAATGGAAATGAGTTGATACTGTAGGCCTACAAACTGCTGACCGCGCGTTACTAAATTTAGGCCTAAACCAATCGCCCAGTTTTCGTTAGGACCTCTGCAGGCTTAGCCTAGTACCGCTCATATTCCGCGGGTATACCGCACCAACTACGTGTAGGCGTATACATGTTGACAACCACAAAAAGAAGGGTATAGGCCTACAACAAAATACGCGTTATACCACAAACGCGCTTTAATACAAACGACGGTTTACCACATGAAACACGGTATAGGAAAACTCGACAAAGCGCAGCATGGTCTCGATCAGGTCTAGCTCAAGAAGTCACTGCCCGCGGGGATCTGAAATTGAAGTTGAATTCAAAGGCAAGACGACGAAAGAACTGTACAGAGGGGGGATTGGTGGAGACGACTGAAAGTTGAGGGATATGGTTTAATCTCAGCAGGTAGTGATGAGTGTCGTCAGAAAATCTCATGATGTCTGCTGGGATGAGACTAATCTCTAATCTCAACACGTCACCTGTCGTACAGACGTCGTCCGTAAAGGACATCCTCATAGAGGGAGACGGGGTCATCCAAATGTGGACAAAGTTGAGGGCATTTTGCGGCCGTCCGCATCTAGATTTCATACTGTTATTTCGAAACAGCCGCTGGCTTGACACCAACTTACAGTCATACTATTACCCGGAGTCAGTCGCTATGGAGTTAGTGACTGTCTTAATGAGTTAGCGACTGACTTGGCGACTCAATCGACTAGATAACATGCCAAGGACCTTTTACCTGTTTAATATAGAATCCTTGGTCACATGCTTATCAACTGACTAAGTTGCTTAGACTTACTGACTGACTTACCGACTTGCTATCGATTTGACGTAGCGCTCGTGAACAGGACTATACCGTCATTTCCATGGGCATTAGATGGGACCTAAGTGGGTTCTATACATCCAATATGGGCTCCGCTACATGTGGGCATGCCGATATAGGGGACAGATTGATGACTGTGAAATGTTAATGTGAATTTATAAAAGGTGACAGACGCATTCGACTGTTTATAAAAGACATCGGAGTGGTGGTAGTAAGTATAGCTGGTAACAATTGCGTGACGTCAGGTAACACGACAGACATCGGAGTGGTGGTAGTAAGTATAGCTGGTAACAATTGCGTGACGTCAGGTAACACGACAGACATCGGAGTGGTGGTAGTAAGTATAGCTGGTAACAATTGCGTGACGTCAGGTAACACGACAGACATCGGAGTGGTGGTAGTAAGTATAGCTGGTAACAATTGCGTGACGTCAGGTAACACGACAGACATCGGAGTGGTGGTAGTAAGTATAGCTGGTAACGACATCGGAGTGGTGGTAGTAAGTATAGCTGGTAACAATTGCGTGACGTCAGGTAACGCTACAGACATCGGAGTGGTGGTAGCAAGTATAGCTGGTAACAATTGCGTGACGCTACAGACAAAGGAGTGGTGGTAGTAAGTATAGCTGGTAACAATTGCGTGATGTCAGGTAACGCTACAGACATCGGAGTGGTGGTAGTAAGTATAGCTGGTAACGACATCGGAGTGGTGGTAGTAAGTATAGCTGGTAACAATTGCGTGACGTCAGGTAACGCTACAGACATCGGAGTGGTGGTAGCAAGTATAGCTGGTAACAATTGCGTGACGCTACAGACAAAGGAGTGGTGGTAGTAAGTATAGCTGGTAACAATTGCGTGATGTCAGGTAACGCTACAGACATCGGAGTGGTGGTAGTAAGTATAGCTGGTAACGACATCGGAGTGGTGGTAGTAAGTATAGCTGGTAACAATTGCGTGACGTCAGGTAACGCTACAGACATCGGAGTGGTGGTAGCAAGTATAGCTGGTAACAATTGCGTGACGTCAGGTAACGCTACAGACATCGGAGTGGTGGTAGCAAGTATAGCTGGTAACAATTGCGTGACGTCAGGTAACGCTACAGACAAAGGAGTGGTGGTAGTAAGTATAGCTGGTAACAATTGCGTTACGTCAGGTAACGCGACAGACATCGGAGTGGTGGTAGTAAGTATAGCTGGTAACAATTGCGTGACGTCAGGTAACACGACAGACATCGGAGTGGTGGTAGTAAGTATACCTGGTGTCGACGTCGGAGTGGTGGTAGTAAGTATAGCTGATAAAGTAGTAAATAGGTAGATAGTAAGGTAGTAAGTAAAGAACTGGTGATCTGATATCGACTGATTGTTAAAATGTTAGCCTGTTGCACTGTGACTCGTACCTTATAAGCAAGTGTTGTTTCTGTCCTGTTGCTGATGTCTTCGTCAAATCAAAACTCGGAAACCGCGATTAAAACAAGCAAAATATTAAGTGAAGGAAGTCACAAGCAGTCGATAGCTTAGAGACTGGTTTCAACTTGAGGGCTTAGCGGCGGCGGATGGCGCCGGGGTGTCTATTGAACGGAGCAGTGTCAAATTAACCGGCTCCGTATCACACTTATCCCTGCCAGATCAACAGGGTACTAGTCTAATCCATGCCTCGGCACTACCTCTTAGTGCGGACGTCTGCAAAGGTGAGGAGAGAGGGCGATCCCAAATACGGGCGAGAGGAAGGAGGAGAGCAAAGATCATTTTTACGGACGTCCTTTATGGCCGACCCCCACACAGTGTCATCAGCAATGCATTCAGTCAGTCAACCACTTATTCAGCCAGTCAACCACGCATTCAGTCAGTCAGTAAGTCAGTCAGTCAGTCAACCACTTATTCAGTAAATCAGTCAGTCAACCAAAATTTTATTCAGTAAGTCAGTCAGTCAGTCGACAACTTATTCAGTAAGTTAGTCAGTCTGTCAGTCAACCACTTGTTCAGGAAGTGTCAGTTAGTCAGTCAATTAGTCAGTCAGTCAAACAACCACTTATTCATTAATCAGTCAGTCACTCAGTCAGTCAGTCAGGCAGTCAACCAATTATTCAGTAAGTAAGTAAGTCAGTCAACCACTTATTCTTATTCAGTAAGTCAGTCGGTCAGTCAATTAGTCAGTCCGTCAATTAGTCAGTCAGTCAATTAGTCAGTCAGTCAATCAGTCAGTCAGTCAACCACTTATTCAGTAGGTCAGTCAGTCAACCACTTATTCAGTAGCTCAGTCAGTCGGTTAATCAGTCAGTAAGTCAGCTAGTCAGTCAGTCAATCAGTCAGTCAGCTAGTCAGTCGATCATCCATTCTATGCACCCAGTAAGTTATCAGCCAATCAGTGTCCCAGTAAGTCAGCCGCCACCATGCCTACCAGCACCACTCAAGTCAACAATAATCAAATAAATATGAATCATTAAACAGGAAGTCATTTAAGCAAATTCATTTCAATCACTCTTACAGGAAGATGTCTACAGTAAAAAGCTAACTTCCACAAACATCTTTTAAATAATGGAAAGTGTTAAGCGTCAATGCTCATTGGAAAATACATGCAAATGATGGGTGGATCCAGAGTTTAACGACACCTTATGGCAACAAAGCTCATTAGAAAACACACGCAAACGATTGGTGGATCCAAAGTTTAACGACATCTTATGGCAACAAAGACCGTTGATGTCGAAAGAAAATATTGTGGCATAATATGTGCAAATGAGAAATCGTTTTCAGCCCATAAGTTAGAGAAACATGGTTGCTAGAATTGTTGTATTTGCACTCCAGTTAAAGGCTTCTCAACCTCAAGGCCAATTTAATAACCCTTTCAACCACAAGGCCTCCAAGGACAATGGCCGACTGAGGTAGGAAATAAATGAGCATACAATGACCTTACCTTGCACAATGAATCACACACACAACACCTAAGACACAAACTGAACGACTGCAAACGACCCAGTCAGCATCCAGTCCTTGCTTTCTTCAGCTGCCTTCTCCGCCACTCCTTCTTCAAGACCAACCACCAGGTCACATTTAAGTGTCCGCAGGGTGCAGAGTGGTGCTGGGCAGAATCCACGAAGTGCTGAGCGGAATGGTGTCGTTGGAGTCCACTTAAGGTCACCACACAGCTTGCGATAGTTGAGGTCGCCCTTGAAGAGGATCAGGCCAGAGCTCGTAAGGTCAAGGAAAAGGTCAGGTGCCACAGTTTCCATTGCTTCAAAGTCATGTGGAAGCGTCCAGAATGGATGAACCTGGAGCTTCCACGACCCCTTTGCAACCAACTCTTTCCACCTCCGTCCAAGCCATGCAACAGCTGCATCTTCTGAGCTGGAAAGCTTTTCTAGTGTCCATTCCCAATCGTTTGGAGTTACATCCGACACAAACCACGGCATTGACTTGACGTGGAAGTGAACAGTGTCAACTCCCAGTCGAGCAACAAGAAAGTCTGCCAGACACAGATCTGTAAACAGTTCGAATCCCGCATTGTCCAAAACAATATCGACACGCTTGGCTGGCTTTTTGCGATCAGATAAACGGTGCCAAGTGGCGTCTGTTTCATCGCAGAGGATGTGCGGCTGAAGCAACTCGAGCTGAGCCAAGGGATCTGCCATCTGTGAATTGTTGGAACCAGCAGATATGGAAAGATCACACTTGTTACCCCAAAGTGCCACCTGTTAATAAAACACCAATTATTAGCACCATTTACCAATCAAACACCCCAGTTTCCCATCAACAGGTTTCACTGATCAGGCACAAGATTTTACCCAAAAGACCCAAACAACCATCACTGGTTACCCCACACCATTCAGACACCAATTCAACAAGCACCACCCGCCAACAAAGATCAGTGTTAGTTCAAAGGTGGGAAACTTGACTCAAGTTCCCCACTTTTAGACTTCAAATACAATTACTATACTTGTTAAAGTCTTCCCTTAGATTGATTTGTGGCATCGTTTGTCAATCAGGGAAAACTATCTTCCTCTTGTGCAGGAACATTGTGGGATGCTGAGTAACTCCATAGAAACCACGACTGTATCTATAGGTTTGACTGATTATGCTATACAATGCGCTGCAGGTCACAATAACCAATACATTAGAAATGTGGTTTTGTATACATAGCATCTGCTCCTTTATTGACCAGCAACAAACAGACAAGACATTTTGCCAGTAGCTGATTTGTGTAGCACTGCTATGAAAAAGTCCAAGACATGTAACACCTGCAAATAGTGATCTCCCATTTGACACCCACATATACTGATCTCCAAAGTAACACCTGCAAATAATGGTCTCCCACTTAACAGCCTAATTACCATGACATCAAAGTATTCTTTTCGAAGGATGGTAGAAACAAGGTCTAAGAAGCAACAGGGTAAAAAATAAAACTCTGAATACTTCACGCTTTCCAACAGTCAATGAAACCAAGACATACGTAGAAGAGCTGTAGAAACAGTTCATGGTTGGAGATGGAGGATGGTGAGGAGTTGGACAACTTCAAGTGTTTCATGATGTAGGATGCGAGAGTGGAGATTGCAGGCAGAGAGTCAACCAAAGCTGTCTGCTTCTGAACCTCAAAAGGATCAAACGTCTTCAGATGGGTGCTGTAATAAAAACATCAAACAGTAAGTGTAATGTAACATTAGCAAAGACAACTGCATTACTGACTCATAGCTTACTTACTGTTTAACTTTTAACTATCTTAACATCTTAACGATGTTAAGTCATTTAGGTTGATGTAAGCAACACTCTTTCAGCAGGTAATTAAAAGGAACAAAATTAAGTGTCTTAATAATTAACTAACTAAGTATGTCTATTATGCATGTGGCTATGTGATTCCACAAAAGTGAAATTGAAATCTGCATAAAAGTAAACTCAAACGCTGAACTGAAATAGCTCACAAATTAATCATCCAGCAAGTCAGTAAGTCAATAAACATACGAATTCACGAATCTTCAACTTGAGGAACCAATGAACGAATCAGCAAATACAAAAATAATATATCAGACACTGAATCAACAAACCAAAAAGCATATTTACAACCTAATTAGCCAACTAATTGATTTATTTATTTAACATTATTTATGGACCTATTTATATATCTAGCATTTATACAATATTATGTTTCATAAATCTTATTCATTTATCATTAAGTCTATAAATCAAACCATATCAATCCATCCAATCCAAGGACAAAACAAGGCTACAAGGCTACAAGGGAGAAGGCCAAATGGCCTTAGCCTCAACCACTGACCTTAGGGCAATCGCAGACATAATGCGCCGGTAGAAGTAGCATTCGACATAGAGCCATGAACTCTGAAACCACGAAGGAACATGACCACCGTCCATCTGCTGGACCTTGCTGTCAGCGTCCAGATAGGCATTCCACAGCTGGACATCCTTCTGGTCATCCTCAAGGATGGTCAGTACTTTGTTGGTCTGCACTTCGTTCTTCAGTCGAGAAAGGTGACCAACAATCGACTTCAGATCATCCACACCCACCTACATATCATTAAGACATTTATTATTATTACTCATCATCATCATCATCAGTTCCTGACGTTAGCCATTTGACACCAATGGGTATGAATAAATTACCTCCTATGATAATACAAATAATATATAAATAATAAATTGATGCTCAAGGTTTAGCTAATCCACACGTTTTATTTCTCTGGAGGTTCCTCAAGTGCAAAGAGATCAGATGTTCAATTGTACGTTGTAAATATTATTATTACAATTACTGTCTCATCATCATGATCATGATCATGATCATGATCGTCATATCATCACCACCATCATCAATTCTTTCCAAAGGTGTAAAATATATGCAAAACTTTTGCGAGCTACTAAAGGTGATATATTAAGTTTCTCTATGCATACAAAATTACCTAAATAAATATCCGTAAAATCAACCTCGACACAGAAAAGTTTATCCGCAATATGTATGACATTGTATGTATTCCAATAATTAATGCCACTGTTGCATGCTTAGCAATAATCAACTATCAAAATATTATTTGTATTATTTAAACATCATCATAAACATATTATATGTAATGCCAATTCTCTACAACAGTATTATTTGGGATACGGAAATTTCGCCCCCGGAAGATTCGCCCCCGACATTTCGCCCCCGGGAAGATTCGCCCCGAGGAAGTTTCGCCTCCGGGATCCATGATGAAAATGTAACTAAGACTAGAAGCTGGATTAGCGATGAAAATGTAACTAGAAGACTAGAAACTGGATCTATGATGAAAATGTAACTAAGACCAGAAGCTGGATCGACGGGGGCGAAACTTCCGGGGGGCGAAATGTCGGGGGCGAATCTTCCGGGGGCGAATCTTCCGGGGGCGAAAAGTCCTAGAACCGTATTATTTATCATATAAACAATTACCTTAAACAATAATAGTAATTGCTTATCATATTTGTATTGTATTGTTGTATTGTATATGGGGATTTGTAAAGCGCCTCTCGCGGTACAGACCATTCAGAGGCGCATATATTTGGGAACTAAGTGAAGTTGGAAATGAAACGGAGTTCCAGTACCAGGAAATATTCTGCTTTGAAAAGTGGTATTTGCTATTCCATATGTACCACAAACAAGTCCAACTCATAACGTGACCTTACAAAAGTAAGAAATTTATCATTAGAATAACAACATACAAAGCATACTACACCTCTCCAATCTTTTCCAGGACTTCACTTTTCATTCGATACACAGTGTCCACCACTTTAGTAAGTATGATAGGTAATCTGTCCTTCACTGTTGGATATGCAAAATCACTGAAACAGAAAACAGTCTTTTGCTAACATGGTACATTTTACTAAGAATTATAGGAGTGTCATTCAGTTAGTATCACTGCACTTCAAAACAACTGCTTGAAATGTAATTTTGGTTAAAAGCAACCATTGATTGATGTCACATTAAGATAATGGGGCTACAGAAATTTCCCGGTTACAATAGACTTCAAGAAAAAACTAAGTCCTTTAACCAGATTCTTACAATTACCCTGACAACTAAGAAAATTGTTGTGGAAGCCAAATGCCAGGGCTAGTCCAGTCGAAAGCCAAGATGCGGAAACAGCCTACAAAGGAAATGAGTCTAGGATAAGACGAGTTTTAGCCGAGATCGAAAAGCTAGAAGACTTTCCACAACCAACATATGCCGGAGCCAGTCCAGCTTCTTGACCCGTACCCATCTGACAGAAGAGAGTTCCAGAGTCTGGGGCCTGCAACAGAAAAGGCACGCCTTCCGAGAACCGTCCTTGTCCACGGAATAGTCAGATTAGAAAAGCAGAACTGGTCGAGTATAGAAAAGCCTTTGGAGTCAGCATGGACTGAAGAATATTAAGGTTGACTGAATTATCTAAAACTGTACAGTTAGACCAGTCTTGAAAGTTATTCGTTTCCTATGGGCAGCCAATGCAATGATTTTTGGATCGGTAATGTATGTAAACCCCCATGACGCATCCTTTTAAGGTAAGTTGCGGCTTCTAACATTTAATCACGTGAGCGGGGACTGCGCTCATGCATTTCTGGGCAATTTTTCGATTTAAAAGCGACAGCGGACGATGCCCAATGCCAAGCATCGCTGCATTTAGTTTCATTCGCAGCTGACACCGGCTAGTAAGGTGATCTACTATGGTGATCCAATTTAAACGATGCACTGGTCAATAGGAAAGTGCAGATTCCTTAACTCTACGAAAAAATAGACCATGATCCAGTACCTTTCAAACTTAGCCGACAACGATCTGGGTAAATTACTTGCTTTTAACATTTTCTACATTTACCAATTCTTTGATCATTTACATACGAAGACCGCACCACCGATGCGTGTAGAAAATAGATTTCGGCGCAATAATCCAAGAAATTGTAACAAGAGTCTACACATTTAAACCATAGTGTAAATAATTTTAATTATTTATACTGTTTAAACCATGCTAAGAAAACAAATGGGCAATTAGCACTATAAGCTATTTCTCCCTAGTTTATGCTGAACCGAACTGCCTTCATAATAATAATAATCTGGCATTTATAACGCGCCTAAATAAAATGACATCTTGCACAAAACCGCGTAGGCCTAACAGAAAATACAGTCATAGTAAATCTTAAACAAATAAGTTTTAAGGTTAGATTTGAAGATCGAAGGTGACGAGGATTTTCGAATAATGCGGCCATTTAAACCATTGACTTTCGGCACTCAGGCCCGGGTTAACTATTGGAGCACACGGAGCACGTGCTCCGGGGCCCCCGACGACCAAGGGGCTCCCAAATATGAGTCTTTTTTTCTGCGTCTCAAAATGTAAATTGAATTCACTTTTGGTGAAAAAATGGAATTCATTTTGATTAAAATGCTCCGACAAGTCACATTACTTTGAAATCAGCCTAGAGTAGCAGTTATGTCAAGACTCTAGATATTTAATTATTTCTGTTGTTACGTCATCAACTCATCATCTTGTTGACATGTTGTGCCGACTTAATAATAGGCTAATAATAATCTTCGTTTAATATCTTCAAACTGACAATAACGCAGTATGATTACAAATCAGTATGAACGGATGATCACAAGTTATTACAGGAGTCGAATTTAACTGTACAAGGCAGCCATGCAAGGCGCCCATCACGTCCTACATCTCATTTTAACAACGCGCCATCTCGCGAATGAAAGGCTGAGTGGACCTAAATTTGAGGAGGCTGCGGGAAGCGATCCCGCTACCTCTTGCTCTTCACGCCAGTGATGTTACCACTCCTCTATGGATCCCCTGTGTGTAACTAAATAACTACGGTAACTTTTCTGTAGTTTAAGTCATTATAAGTTAAACTTAAAGTATTGAATGATCATTCGATAATGTCGAGTACTCGCAAGTATACCAGTGGGTTTTTAAACAAGCTGCAAAGCGCGAATAAGTGAAGCGAAATCTCGAAATGTTAACTAACACCCAAAAATTGGCGACGTTCTGTCAGATTAGTAGTGCTGTGTCTGATAGTATGCCTGTGACTGTGAGTGGGAAGGCTATACTAGTGATGGTAGTGAGCCGGAATAAGTCCGCAGATCAATCGTTGACGAACTTGACGATGATGCGCAAATTAATTTGAATTCTAAGGACAGCGTACAAGCCGTACATGACAATGAGATGCTTTGCTATTTATCTGATTCATTCAATTTTGCTCACACAATTTGAGCCTACAGTTTGAACTATAGCCTAGTTAGTTGAGAGTCTTACGTGAGTTGAATTTAAGCCTACAGTTTGTAATGACAGTGAAGCAATGACAGAGTCGCTGTAGGCCCTATATGCCTGCCTGTATCCATAACCCGTTTGCGCGTTTGTTGACAGTCTGATGATGAAAAAGCCATGTTATTACTGTCTAGTGTAAAATAATTTGACAATCCATTTAACTGACTTTTGCACTGAGCTGTTGCTCTGTAATGTAATGCGAATATGCGTGAGTAAAATTAATGTGCTTAATATTATCGTTGAATTTGTTGTTGATTGGAGTCTGAGCAGATTTGAATATTACTAAATTAGGGAAGGGGGATGGGCAGGGACGTCATTTGGGGGAGCAAGGGGGGGCATTTGCCCCCCATATTTGAAAAAAAACTTAAAAGCTGGAACAAGAAAAGGAAGAAGAAGAAAGGGGTAAAAAAAGAAGAAAATGATACTCAATTCATGGAATTATTATAGACTATTAACAAAATTATAGAGTCTGCATAGGTTTTTTCACAAGACCACACCTCTTTGACAGCGAGGGGGCACATTACGTATAGTTTGCCCCGAAAATGTTAAAAAAAAACATGAAAAATTGACGTCCTTGCCCCCCCCCCTGAAAAAAGCTGAAATGACGTCCCTGGGGATGGGAGGAGAAAGGAAAGGGGGAGGGGAAGGAGAGGTAGGGAGGGGAGAAGAAATGGAAGGGACGAGAAGGGACTTAAGGGACCCCAACATGACAGAGTGCTCCAGGGCCCCAGAACCCCTTAACACGGGCCTGACGGCACTAATGAAATGTAAATGTTTTTCTATAGCAACCGTAGGGCTATAGCCTAGCCTAGGCTATATGGCCTAGACGGTAGACCCCTGCTCATTTTTCGATGAATTTATCGGGTGCGATCGTTTACCACTGCTGCCCACTTGAATGGGTGCTACGCCATTTAACTAAGGTTCCGGCATCTGGACCGCTATCCAGATCTCTTAAATAAGCCACCTTCGGTGAACCGGCATATTCACGCATCTGGTCCGGTTAGCTACATTGGTTAAGAGCGCACACCCTCTTGCGGATGTCAGTTTGTGTACCGACAGTGGCTATTTCAGAAAGGGGCCATCCATATATTACGTACACAAAAATCCGGGAAAATTGGACCCCCTCCCCCCCTGTTCGCAAGCGTACTTTCTTCCACTACCCCCCCTGAGTACGTACGTTTGACGCACCCCCCCCCGATGACCAGCTGCAGAAAGTGTCTCCAGGCAGCCTGTCTGCACTTTAGGCCAGATTATTGAAGGGCCAATACAGACAAATTATAGGTGTCGGTCACAGCACAGAATAACTGCACATGGCTTTTATATAATGTAATAAAATGCCATGGGACGACTATAGGATAATACAGAGTTATAAATAGGCTAATGTGGACGTCATAATTAGAAATTTATTTTGGGTACGTACACATTTTGTTACCCCCCCCCCCCTTTCCCCCCCCCGTTCGCACCCGTACGCAAAATCGCCAAAATCCGACCCCCCGACCCCCCCCCCCCCTAAGTGCGTACGTAATATGTGGATGGCCCCAAATTCAGAGATGTAAATCTAGGAGTGATTCGGCTACAATAAAGTTCCGCTTATTGAAGACGCAATTTGCAGTCCTTGTCAAACTGGCAACCAGTTTACCGAAGTTATAGGGCCACTCTGCGACTCGATGCTCTTGGCCTAGTTTCAGCTGCTTGACGCTTCATTTCCCGGCTGGCTCCAGGCACGAGACAGAGAATGCATCTGTATGCCTGTGTTACTGCAGGGAGGTCATCAGTCAATTTAAAGCTACAGCCTACATATACTTTAAGCTCACTCGAGAATCTTAACCTCATCTCCTGACGAGCGTTCTATGGTCCCACGTTACAAAGAACGACCTAAGCAGGTTCCGTGAAACAGTTATGTTTGTACAGTGTATTGTCTGTGGTCGGGCCATAGGCTGTTATTCGATATAACCCGAAGTTCAAATACCGAAGTGACCGGCGAAGTCCGAGAAAACGAAGTTTTACAGTAATACAGCAAAACTTCGGTATTTCGAACTTCCGGTTATATCGGATAGCAGTAAATGACCTGGCCACGATCAACGCAAACACATACAAATATGGCTGTTTTATCGAAACTGCTTATATTGAAGTCTCGCTTTTATCGATCGGTCTTTGTCGAACAATGGGGCATGCAGATATATCGAAGTTATAGGGCCGCTCTGAATATCAATGCGTGTGGCCTAGTTGTAGCTGACTGATGAATAATTAAGAGATGCTGTTACCCGACTGCCTCCAGCTAAGAGACAAGGGTGCTTGACAGGGTGTATGTCTGGTCACTGGGAGGGGAACAGTCTATGTTTACATTAATTTCACACCGTTGCTTCATTATGTTGACCGCACTACGTCCTATTGTTCAGTGGCGGATATAGCTACAGCAGCGAGAGACGGCCCCCGCGCCCTACTTGAATATATTCCGGCGCCTCCCAAGTCCAGTCCGGTGCGCGATTAGCCGTAGAACGTGGCGCCTCTCTGGGATCTCCCTTGCCTCTACGCAAGCAACCCCGTCACTTCTATTGCATCTGCAATGGTGTTCCGTACGTGGCCCATAATTATCAAAAGGACTGATCTTGCTAAACCTACTTGTTGTTAGTCATCATTATGACGAAGTGTGCAATTCAATAATGGCGTCGCAAAAGATAATTAAAGAATGCACTAACAGTTGTCAGTAGTCAACAACGAAGTAAGGGCCAGAAGTAGGCAGGCCTACATTCTGGCAATCTGTTCTTGATTCTAGCAATCTGTTCTTGATTCTAGCAATCAGTTCTTGATTCTAGCAATCAGTTCTTGATTCTGGCATTCAGATCATGATTGGAGCGTCGTAGTCGTTCTTGAGGGTGGGACGTAGGGTATGTCACGGCCTTGTCTCCGGACTTCGCCGGTGACAGACGCTCAAGAAACCACCAGCACTGTGCAGGGATTGAAGAACGGCAGAAGATTCCCGTTTTAATATCACACGAAGCCCACGCCTCCGAACTCGATCGAATAGCTACCAAGACGCAGTGATAGCCTACGGGCGAGCGACTCGCGAAGATCACCATCCACCACCCCCTCTACCGCACCAACTCCAGAGACGAGAAATCGGACACCCGTCAAACGGCCAATCACATTTAAACAAATAAATCTAAAAACGGAGAATACCTGCCAATCTTCTCTGGGCTTTGACAGCCAGTGGCGTACGGAGCTGAACTGCCGCCCGGGGCGATGGCCCAAAATGCCGCCCTTGGTCACTTAATTTTCGATATGCTATATTTTCTCTAAGATATTAGGCCTATACATGACGATCGTGTAGGCCCTACATATACAATTTTATTTACCAAGGGGTGATACGGGACTTACGGGTGATACAGTTTATAACCTTTTCTGGATTTGTCACTTTCACTGTATTTTGCAATTATCCTTTTTTAGCTATATAGGCCTACTGAAATCTATTTTATTAGATAATTAAACATTTCAGGGCATGTTTTGAGAAAAATTATTTTATCACTGCACATGGCGTAGGCCTACGTGCGGCGCCTGAGCGCATAAAAATCATAAATAATTATTAATTACCAATTCATTTCCCGCACAAACAGCGGTTAACAGCTAGCCTTTCATCATTGCACATTTAAAACAATTCCTGAAACATTTTATTGCTCTATTTTATTAGATAATAAAACATTTCAGGGCATGTTTGAGGAAAATTTATCAGCGGCGCCTGAGCGCATAAAAATCAAAAATAATTATTAATTACAATTCATTTCCCGCACAAACAGCGGTCAACAGCCTTTCATCATTACACATTTAAAACAATTCCTGAAACATTTTATTGCTCGACTTGCGACTGTCGCTGACTCGTGCGTATGTATACATGTATACAGTAGTACAGTGTACATACATGTACAGGGCCTACATATTAGGCCTGTGTTATAATTACCATTATTATCATTAGGCTAGGCCTATGCTATTAACGTTATCTTGCGAGGTTTTGTGCGCAGTAGAAGTTTAGGTTTTAATAACAATCAAATTAAACAATTAAACACTGCATTTTATTTACCGGATAATAGTATAATAGGTTCATACTTAGTAAACATTGTAAAACAACTGCAGTCTGCAGCATTATTTCAAAATCGCAAAAGGAAAATGTAAACAGCGAGTAAAATCGAAATTTGAAAATAACTTAATACTATCAGAATACTACTAAACTCTGTTGAAAGGATAAGTGGTAATTTCAAAACCAGACCAATTTTAAGATTAATTTTAAAAAGAGGACCAAACTAAGTGGTGAAAGGCTGTGGTAGTGATATTGATAGTTTGTGATTACATTTTATTCCAAGTCATTAATTCGTTTAGATACCTTCTTCTTTCTTCTCTTCCATCAGTTTCCCGACGATGAGGCTCTTATGAAGTTTCTCCATAGTGTTCTGTCCCTGACAGTTTCGCGCACCATGGTTAAGTCCGTACCTTTGCTCTTCAAGTCTTCCTTGACATTGTCCATCCACGTTTTTCGTGGTCTCCCTCTACTCTCTCCCTCGATCTGCCCATGTAGGGCTGCGACTGGTAATCTGCTGTTATCCATCCTTTCTACATGGCCAAACCACTTGAGTCTTCTGTTTTGTATCTTTTCTACTACCGTTAGGTCCGTTACCTCTGCGCCCAACTCCTTTCTTAAGTTGTTATTGTATTTCTGATTCTTTCCCTTCTGCTTCTGCCCGTAATTCTCCTCAGCCAACTCATCCCTGTTACCAATAGTCTTCTTTCATCTTCTCTCTTCAAGCACCAACATTCTGATCCATATAGGCCTAGCAACACTGGTACATTTAGATACCTATAGCCTACATATAGCGTATAGCGCCTATAGACTTCTGAATCGTTGCATCGATTTCCTTTCGACTGTTTACGAACTATGGCACTTAAATCTCTGCTATTATTATTATTATTATTATTATTATTATTATTATTATTATTATTATTATTATTATTATTATTATTATTATTATTATTATTATTATTATTATTATTTTGCCCCAAGGTACATATGATCCCTTGGGGACTTAAATATTAATTAAAATAAGTGATTATTTAATTAATTATTATTATTATTATTATTATTATTATTATTATTATTATTATTATTATTATTATTATTATTATTATTATATTTTTGTTGCCCCAAGGTACATAATTATGATCCCTCGGGGGCTTAGATATTAATTTGTTGGTATGTTATTCCTAGGAAATCAGGCCTCGTCCTCCGCTGAGGAGGACGAGGCCTAGATTTATTATCATTATAATTATTATTACTATTATTATTATTATTATTATTATTATATTATGATTATGAAGGGCAGCATAGCAAAAATATGCTTTAAAGTAGACTGTTAAGTAGATAAATGCGATTCCGCCTCCTTTTCTGCAATTCTTTTTAGTGTTTAACGTATGCCTCTAAGAGTGATGCCGCCCCTAGGCCCTAACGATCAACGGAAGCCAAGCCGACTTGACCAAAGTGACGGATGCTTTCTTTCCTTCCTTTTCTTTCTTTCTTTCTCCCTTAATTTTTAATTTTTTATACAAAATTAACTTTTTCTATTTTTCTTCAGCCCTATTTTGACGCCCCTGCAAAAGTGCCGCCCGGGGCGACTTGCCCCCTCTGCCCCCCCCTTCGGTACGCCACTGTTGACAGCTTTGTTGTAATTTTGGTCTTTTTGGTTTCTGTGTTTATCTGCTGAAATACAATAATTTGATTAAAATGGCTCAAATACATAAAACAAATCTTAATTTTAAAAAACCTGGCAATCTTCTCTGGGCTTTGATAGTCTTGTTGTGATTTTTGGTCTTCCTGGTTTCTGTGTTTATCTGCTGCACAACTTTAATTTGATTAAGATTACTCCAAAATATAAAACAAATATCATTTGGGTTTGAGGAAGGCTTTGGGGGCCATCCATATATTACGTACGCAAAATTCCGGGAAAATTGGACCCCCTCCCCCCTGTTCGCAAGCGTACTTTCTTCCACATCCCCCTGCTGCGTACGTACACTTAACGCTCACCTCCCGAAGACCAGCTGCAGAAAGTGTCTCGGGAGCGACTGTCTGCACTTTAGGCCAGATTGAAGGATGAGTTAAGGCCAATATAAACAAATTTATACGTATCTCGTTCACAGCACATAATAACTGCACATGGCTTTTATATAATGTAATAAAATGCCATCGAACGACTGACTATAGGACAATACAGAGTTATAAATAGGCTAATGTGGACGTCATAATTAGAAATTTATTTTGCGTACGTACACTTTTGTCCACCCCCTCCCCCCGTTCGCACCCGTACGCAAAATCGCCAAAATCCGACCCCCTCCCCTCATTGCGTACGTAGTATGTGGACGGCCCCTTGTTGTAATTTTGGTCCTCTTGGTTTCCGTGTCTATCTGCTGAAAAACAATAATTTGATTAAAATATACAAATAATCTCAATTTGAAAACTACCTGCCAATCTTCTCTGGGCTTTGAGGAAGGATTTATTGTAATTTTGTTATGTTTGGTTTCTTTGTTTATCTGCTGAAAACTAATTTGATTAAAATGGCTAAAATACACAAAACAAATAAATCTCAATTTGAAGAATACCTGCCAATCTTCTCTGGTTCTGATAGCTTGGTTGTGATATTGGTTTTCTTGGTTTCTGTGTTTATCTCCTAAAAAACCTTAACTTGATCAAAACTGCTCAAATACATAAAACAAATACATCTCAATTTGATAATTACCTGCCAATCTTCTTTGAGCATTGATAACTTTGTTGTGATTTTGGTCTTTTTGGTTTCTGTGTTTATCTGCTGAAAAACTTTAATTTGAATAAAATGGCCCAAAAACATAAAACAAATAAATATCAGTTGAAACTTACCTGCCAATCTTTTTTAGGCTTTGATAGCTTTGTTGTGATTTTGGTCTTCTTGGTTTCTGTGTTTATCTGTTGAATAAGTTTGATTAAAATGGCTCAAATACATAAAACAAATAGATTCAATTTGAAAAATACCTGCCAATCTTCTTGCTTTGATTGCTTTATTGTGATTTTGGTCTTCTTGGTTTCTCTATTTATCTGCTTAAAAACAATAGTTTGATTAGAATGGCTGAAATACCTAAGGGAAATAAATATCAATATCAAAAATATTGCCAATTTTCTACAGCTTTGTTGTGATTGTGGTTTTATTGGTTTCTTTGTTCGTCTGCTGAAAAACTTTAATTGATTAAAACGGATCAAATACATGAAACAAATACTTACTAATTTGATAATCATCTGCCAACTCTGGGCTCTGATAGCTTTGTTGTGATTTTGATCTTTTTGGCTTCTGTTTATCTGCTGAAAAACTTTAATTTGATTAAAAATAAACAAGTAATGTCAAATCTCAACTTGAAACTTACCTGCCTATCATTTCAGGGCTTTCATGAAGGTTTTTTGTCATTCTGGTCTTCTTGGTACATGTGTTTCTGCTGAAAAACTTTAATTTGATTAAAATGGTGCAAATACATAAAAAAATAAATTTCAAATGTGAAAAGTACTTGCCCAATCTTATTTAGGTTAGGTTTTGCTGTGATTTTGGTCTTTTTGGTTCCTTTGTTTCTGCTGAAAAACTTTAATTTGATTAAAATGGCTCGAAAACATAAAGCAAATAAATATCAAATTGAAACTTACATGCCAATCTTTTCTAGGCTTTGATTGCTTTGCTGTGATTTTGTTCTTCTTGATTTCTGTGTTTATCTGCTGAAAAACAATAATTTGATTAAAATGGCTCAAATACATAAAACAAATAAATCTCATCACGAAGAATACCTGCCAATCTTCTCTATGCTTTGATAGCTTTGTTTTAATTTTGGTCTTTTTGGTTTCTGTGTTTATCTGCTGAAAAGCAATAATTTGATTAAAATGGCTCAAATACATAAAACAAATCTCAATTTCAAAAATACCTTGGAATCTTCTCTGGGCTTTGATAGCCTTGTTGTGATTTTGGTCCTATTGGTTCTGTGTTTATTTGAAGAAAATCAACAATTTGATTAAAATGGCTCAAATACATGACACAAATAAATCTCAAATTGAAAATTACCTACCAATCTTGAATGGACTTTGATAGGTTTGTTCTGATTTTTTACTCTTCCTGCTTTCTGTGTTTATCTGCTGCACAACTTTAATTTGATTAAGTTCACTCAAATATATAAAACAAATAAATCTCAATGCAAAGAATACCTGCTAATCTTCTCTGGGCTTTGATAGCTTTGTTGTAATTTTGGTCTTTTGGTTCTGTATTTGTCTGCTGAAAAACTTTAATTTCATTAAATATTTAGACAAATAATCTGAAATCTCAAATAACCTGCCAATCTTCTCTAGGCTTTGAGGAATGATTTATTGTAATTTTGTTCTGTTTGGTTTCTGTGTTTATCTGCTGAAAACTCTTTTGATTAAAATGGCTCAAATACATAAAACAAATAAATCTCAGTTTGAAGAATAGTGACCAATCTTCTTTGGGCTCTGATAGCTTTGTTGTGATATTGGTTTTCTTGGTTTCTGTGTTTATCTCTTAAAAACCTTAATTTGATTAAAACTGCTCAAATACATTAAAAAAAATTACATGCCAATCTTCTTTGAGCATTGATAGCTTTGTTGTGATTTTGGTCTTTCTGGTTTCTATGTTTATCTGCTGAAAAACTTTAATTAGATCAAATAAACAATCTCAAATCTCAACCTGAAAATTACCTGCCAATCTTTTCAGGGATTTCATGAAGGATTGTTGTGATTTTGGTCTGTTTGGCTCCTGCGTTTCTGCTGAAAACTTTAATTGAATAAAATGGCCCAAAAACATAAAACAAATAAATATAAATTGAAACTTACCTGCCAATCTTTTCTAGACTTTGATAGCTTTGTTGTGATTTTGGTCTTCTTGGTTCCTGTGTTTATCTGCTGAATCAGTTTGAGTAAATTGGCTCAAATACATAAAACAAATAAATCTCAATTTGAAGAATACCTGCTAATCTTCTTGCTTTGATAGCTTTATTGGGGATTTTGGTCTTCTTGGTTTCTGTGTTTATCTGTTGAATAAGTTTGATTAAAATGGCTCAAATACATAAAACAAATAGATTCAATTTGAAAAATACCTGCCAATCTTCTTGCTTTGATTGCTTTATTGTGATTTTGGTCTTCTTGGTTTCTCTATTTATCTGCTTAAAAACAATAATTTGATTAGAATGGCTGAAATACCTAAAGGAAATAAATATCAATTTCAAAAATACCTGCCAATCTTCTATGGTCTTTGATAGCTTTGTTGTGATTGTGGTTTTATTGGTTTCTGTGTTTGTCTGTTGAAAAACTTTAATTAATTAAAACGGATCAAATACATAAAACAAATACTTGTTAATTTGATAATCACCTGCCAATCTTTTCTGGTCTTTGATAGCTTTGTTTTGATTGTGTTCTTTTTGGCTTCTGTTTATCTGCTGAAAAAATTTAATTTGATTAAAATAAACAAGCAATGTCAAATCTCAACTTGAAACGTACCTGCCAATCTTTTCAGGGCTTTCATGAAGGTTTTGCTGTTATTTTGGTTTTCTTGGTTCAAGTGTTTCTGCTGAAAAACTTTAATTTGATTAAAATGGCTCAAATACATAAAACAAATAAATTTCAAATTTGAAAATTACCTGCCCAATCTTATTTGGGCATTGGGGAAGGCTTTGTTGTCATTTAGGTCTTCTTGATTCCTGTTTCCATCTGCTGAAATACTTAAATTAGATTAAAATGGCTCAAGTACATAAAACAAATAAATCTCAATACGAAGAATACCTGCCAATCCTCTCTGGGCTTTGATAACTTTGTTGTAATTTTGGTGTTTTTGGTTTCTGTGTTTATCTGCTGAAAAACTTTAATTTGAATAAAATGGCTCGAAAACATAAAGAAATAAATATCAAATTGAAACTTACATGCCAATCTTTTCTAGGCTTTGATAGATTTGCTGTGATTTTGGTCTTCTTGGTTTATGTGTTTATCTGCTGAAACAGTTTGATTAACATGGCTCAAATACATAAAACAACTATATATCTCAATTTGAAGAATACCTGCCAATCTTCTATGGGTTTTGCTAGCTCTGTTGTGATTTTGTTCTTCTTGGTTTCTGTGTTTATCTGCTGGAAAACAATAATTTTATTAGAATGGCTGAAATATCTAAAGGAAATAAAAATCAATTAAAAAATACCTGCCAACCTTCTGTGGCATTTGATAGCTCTGCTATGATTTTGGTCTTCTTGGTATCTGTGTTTATTTGCTGAAAATCTTCAAATACATAAAACAAATAAACCTCAAATTTGAAAATTACCTGCCAATCTTTTCTAGGCTTTGATAGCTTTGTTGTGATTTTGGTCTCTTTTGGTTTCTGTGTTTATCTGCTGAAAATCAATAATTTGATAAAAATGGATGAAATACATATAACATAACATAACATAATATTTTATTGAACCAACTTAAAAGAACATAATTTATAACAGATTGAACTGGGTAACAGTTCCCAGATTGCTAGAGAATCAGATATATATAAATTTAAACAAATGCAGAATACAATACCTGGGTCAACGTACACATAAGTCCAAAGTTCGCATCAAATCTGACAGGCCCAGGAGTAAACTGCCTACAATGCTGCACTCAAAAGGGAGTACCTTTGAATATGAAGTAATAACAATCAAAATCAAATCGCATAGTTGAGCTCAATTGGGAGGTCCAGAAGGGATTGGATCCCGCTAAGGAGGGCCCCCTATTACAACAGGAATTTTTTAGACAAGATGGCTTTCAGATAAATAAATTAAAGATTAACTTGTTTTAATGGTAAACAGGCTAGTAGCATACATAACAAAAACAAAAAGAGAAATAAAAAATTAATAATATAACAAAATAATCTCAATTTGAAGAATACCAGCCAATCTTCTCTTGACTTTGATACCTTTGTTGTATTTTGGTTTCTGTTTATCTGCTGAAAAACATTAATTTAAAATTCAGGATTAAAATAAACAATCTGAAATCTCATTTTGAAAATTACCTGCACATCTTTTCACGGCTTTCAAGGTTTTGTTGTGATTTTGGTCTTTTTGGTTTCTGTTTTTAACTGCTGGAAAACTTTAATTTGATTAAAATGGCTCATATACATAAAACAAATAAATTTCAAATTTGAAAATTACCTGACAATCTTGTATGGGCTTTGAGGAAGGCTTTGTTGTCATTTAGATTTTCTTGGTTCCTGTGTCTAACTGCTGAACAACTTTAATTTGATTAAAATGGCTCAAATACATAAAACAAATACATTTGAATATGATAGTTACCTGCCAATCTTCACTTGGCTTTGATAGCTTTGTTGTGATTTTGGTCTTCTTGGTTTCTGTGTTTATCTGCTGAAACATTTTAATTTGATTAAAATGGCTGAAATACATAAAACAAATAGATCTCAATATGATAATTACCTGCCAATCTTCTCTTGGCTTTGATAGTTTTGTTGTGATTTTGGTCCTTTTGGTTTCTGTGTTTATCTGCTGAAAAACATTAATTTGGTTTAAAAAACTCTCATTAAAATGCATTGGTTTAAAAAACTCTCATTAAAAAGCAGTAAGAATATATGAGACATAGAAACCATAAAAAATATACCTGCCAACTTTACTGGGCTTTGAGGAAGGCATTTTGTGATTTTGGTCATTTTGGTTTTTATTTTTTCTGACTTTCATAAGGAAAACGATATATATATATATATATCTTACGTCTAAATATATATATATATATATATATATATATATATCTCTTAATTTGAATAATACCTGCCATTTCCCTCTGATTATGGCTTTCTTCTGGTTTTGGTCTTCTTGGGTTTTGTATTTATCTGCTAAAAAACTTTCATCAGTAAACAACTTGAACATATGAGACAGAAAACCTTAATTTTTAAAGTACCTGCGAATTTTTCTCTGGGCTTTGATTATGGTTTTGCTGTGAATTTGGCCATCTTGGTGTTTCTATTTATCTGCTGGAAAACTTTCATTATAAAAGCGCATCTGATACATGCATGAGACAGAGAACCATAATTTGTAAAATACCTGTCAATCTTTTCTGTGCTTTGAGGAAGGCTTTGTTGTGAGGTTGGTTTACTTGGTCTTTAGCATTTATCTGCTGAAAAACATTCATCATTAAAACAACTTCGATATTTGACAGAGAAATCTTGTTCAGAAAATTTCAGCACTAAAATGACTTCATGTGACTGAGCAATTTTAATTTGAAAAATACCTGCCAGTCTTCTTTGGGGTTTGATTGAGGATGGTTCTGTTGTGATGCTGGATTTCTTGGTGATTATGTTTATCTCCTGAAAATATCAGTATTAGATGACTTCAATATATGAGCCAGAAAAAAATCTGAATTCGAAAATTTATTGCCAGTCTTCTCTGGACTTTAATGACAGTAGTTTTGTTGTGATTTTGCCTTTCTTTGTATTTGTATATTTACCTGTTGAAAGCTGTAATCCCTGAAAGGAAGCTGAGATATGAATTAGGCGAGACTTAGTACCAAAATACCAGTTGAACCTGTATTCCTGACTGCAGGTCTGTTTTGATTCTGGCTATGTTTTAACATCAGCTTTCTTCAGATTTTCTCTTTTACTTGATGAACTAATAACGTTCTAGTCCTTAAAACGACATAAAACTTAATTTCGTAAATACCTGTTTATATTTTCCATAGTTGAACTGCTTCGTGTTCTTGCTTTGAAGATGTTTTACTCTTAATGTTGGCTTTTTCAGATATTGAGGATTTCTGCTGAACTTTTTCCAGTAGGTCTGTAAAATGAAACAGAGAAATTTAGGCCCATAAATGTCAGAAAGATATAGAACACAGAAATCTTACTTCGAAATACCTGTGTTGAAGTTCTGTACTAGATCAACTAACTACAGGCTTTGGTTTGATAGTTACTTTGCTTGGAAAGTTGCTGTTTTGATGTTGGCTTTATTGATACTTTATTAATTTGTATTTTGAAGGAAACACCGTTGACAATAGTGTGAACAAGATAAACAGACAAGTTTTAAGTAGAAAAATACCTGTTGATCTTCTGCACTGTACTTCTGGTCTTTGCTTTTGTGCTGACTTTACTGGCTGTCTTTTGATGTAGGCTTCTCTTGATGCTGGCTCTTGATATATATTTTATATGATTTGGTTTGCTACAAAACTTTGCCCATACTGTGACATAAAAATATGAAACAAAGAAATCTTCATTTGAAAAAGTACCTGCAGATCTTCTCTTTTGATGTTGGCTGTTTAGGTTCTAGCTTTGCTCTGACGTAGACTTTACTGATATCTAACGTCTGCTGAAAACTGTAACCAGGTATGAAACACGTTAATCATTTTAATCTAATTTATAAATAACCCGTAGGGCTGCTCTCCTGTACCTCAGTGCATTTCCCAGTCAGTGGCTTTGTATTGGTGGTGACTTTGCCTTAATGGTGACTTTGCCTTAATGGTGGCTTTTGATTTTTTGCCTTTTATGCTTTTGTATTTATCTGCTGGAAACAAGTCTCCCCTAAAATGACAATGATATATGGAACAGAGGAATCAGACTTTGAAAATACCTGCTGACCTTTTGTTCAGAACCTCTGGACTTTTCTTTCATGACAACATCTCTGAAGTTGGTAGGACTAAGTTTAACTGCTTTAAGCCACCGTTAGTTCATAAAGTGAAGTGTCACAAAGATTTGAAATGGAAAATTTATTTTAAAATACGACCTGGTCTTCTGGATTTCTTGGCTTTTCTGCGTTTGACTCTGCTTGGCTGTAGTATTGGCTTTCTTTACATTTTTGTTTTATCACCTGAAAACAATTTTTATCAACTAAACTGACAAAAGAGAAATCTGAATTTTGATAATACCTGCCAATGTGCTTTGTAATGATGACGGCTTTATGGATTTCTTGTTTTATTCTTAATTTTAATCTGCTAAAAATAAGTTTTAACTATTAGGGTGACATAAAATATATGAAACAGAGAAACTATAATTTAAACATGGTGTGATGTATGTATGCTGTATGTATGTATGTATGTATGTATAAGTGTTTGTATGCGTGGTGTGTGTATGGTATGTGAGAGTGTATGTATGTCTGTTGACACGAACCTGAATTTTCATAAAGATATGAACCAGAGGACAAATATTCCTAAAAGCACTTGTTGGTCTTCTGTTTTGGACCCCCACGGGCTTTGCTTGAAGTTGGCTTTTTTGGTTAGCTTTCTTTGTGTTGTGTGTTTTTGCTTATAGGGCCTACAGTCTATACTGAGAAAGGTTTAGCCATTAAAATGACAAAGATATGTAACAGGCAACCTTAATATGATATTATCACATAAAAGGACTAATGCAGAATCATCAGAATCATGCCATCATGCACATAGGCCTATCTAGGGCTAATAATCAGAAAACAGAAGAAGGGCAGTCCCTTATGGCTTATGCTATCCTTGGGGTAACCAAGAGTGTGAAGCGTTAGCTACTTCATTTTCTTAACCTCAGCAGTTCGGCAAATGAGGCCGGGTGGCCAGTCCTCTCCCTCACCGTCTCATCCTCCCATCGACAGAGTACGGTCGGTTTACTCATTATAGCTGAGATTGACAATGCAGCACGCTAGCCATTACACTATCGAGAACAGAGTTAAACGCTAAACATTTCGAAGTTAGACATGAAGTCATGTCTAACAAGTAAAAATTGGAAACTTTCAACCAGTGGCTTATAGGTCTGTAATACATACCTCGAATAACTTCGGAATAAGCTTATAATGAAACGACAGCTCGTAGATTTCGAACTATACGCAGCTAGAATTCGATTCAAGCTGGTGTCCCAGCCTTATAATAGATGACTATCTAGCTCTGAGCAAAATAAAACTATGAACTAACGAAAAATTTGAGCAGAAGCCATTGCGGGTTGCGGCCATCGATAGTTGCGGCGGGGCTACTGTGGCAACTGATTTGACGTCATCATGTGTTTGTTTCTATAGAATGACGTCACCAGTCATTAGCCAATCATGTTATTTGATTTATATCACGTGCAGCATACATCCAATCATGTTCTAGTCTGCGTTCAATCTACCGGTTGACTGCTTTGCCCTAAGATTTTAAGAAGGAACTTATTAACATCTTTGACTTTGCCGCTCATTCGTGCATACAATACAATACAACACAACACAATACAACTTATAACGCGCCTTAAGAAAACAGAGTCTTACTCAAACGACGCGTTACAATGCAGTGGTTAATTATAGTAGCCTACTTAGAGAATAAATGAGTTTTTAGTTTATTTTTAAAAGTATTTATTGAAGTGGATCCACAGTATAAATAATTACTTATATGTACTGTGGTGGATCTTCGAACTGATTCTGACAGAGTTCCATTCAGCTGGACCACCCACTTCAAACATCCTAGCATGACGCTATCTAATTCAGTAAGTATGTACGCAAGGGAGTAAATGCTACTTATAGGGACGCTGAATATACCAAGAGCTGCGGATGAGTTGGTGCACCGATTTACTGCCGTGGTCGTTGACTGTAGCCTGTAGGCCCATGTGTTATATAAATAAGAAGTTGTAGAGCTGCAGAGGCCACATACGGCTATGGGTCATCTACTAATTAATTAAGGACGTCGACTACAACGGAGGGTCAAATAAGGACAGATGTGGATAAAGAGAACGGATTATCCCCAGTGCGGACGTCCGCACCTATAATTACTACTTTTTTATTTCATAAAGACTGTGCCGCCAACTTCAGTCAGAATTTAGCAGATATAGACCATAGGCCCTATTGCATTGGATCAGAAACATTATTTCAGTTTTTTGGGGGGGGGGAGGGCACGGACGTCATTTGAGTATTCTTCCGGGGGAACTTGGCCAGCTCGTTGTTTTTTTATAGTTACAAAAAATGTGAAAAAAGCTATGCAAACTCTAGTTTTGTCAATAGTACATAATAATTTGAGTATCATTTCTTTTACCCCTTTCTTCTTCCTCCTTTTCTTGTTCCATCCTTGTTCTTTTAAAAAAATCAAGGCCGGGGAAAATTTGCCCTCTGACCCCCCCAAAGACGTCCCTGCATTGGATCTAGTTCAAGTCCTTTTGCTGGACATTGCAGTATGAAGTATGAGGTTTTATGCAATCACCTCACTGACCTTATATAAAACTTACAAGTCTGCAATTTAACAATGGTGTCGCAAAACAGAAAGAATGCACTTACAGTTGTCAGACGGTGGATAGAATGTCACAATACCAACATTTGTAGCCCATGTTGCCGAACTTGAGTGAATAACAAAGCACTACACGCTTATGTAGGCAGACATTGGTCTTCATGTAGGCCTTTTATTTTTCACAGACGTTTACGTATACATTCATGCGTGTCATGTATCAAAACTTTAGCCTTGTAATCACTTATATGTATTAACAGTAACTATTAATACATAAAGACTTTGAAAACCGAAATATGCATGGAGATCATCTCCCATCCTACTTATCATCCATGGTCACACCTTGTAACTCTGTTAAAGGTCGCTCCTCTCTGCGATCAGCAACTGCTGTAATTGTTCCTGGTACACGTCTTATCTTTGGCCAGCTTTCATTTACAGTTGCTGCTACCTGCATCTGGAACTCTCTACCTCCTCATGTTTGCAACTCTCTTAGCAAGATTGTCTATTGCTCTGAACTGAACTTACTTCTTCCAGTCTGGCTATAGCGCTTAATGGTTGCCTGACTTCAATGTGCACTTCTGAACTTTGCAAGGAGGGCATTTATCAAACTATACTTGTATTGTATTGGGCATTGTATGGATTTTTTACATTTATAAGTGTATTATTAGTTTAATTACTCTCTCAGCATTATGTAAAATTGACAGGTGATAAGCTTTAGAAATACACAAAGGAATTGGTTAATTAACAAATTTATATTTATTATAAACATTTAATGCTGTTGTTCAACATTTCCAATTTTCCTACTCTATATCAATTCATGAGTTTTAATCAAAAGTGCCAATCCTCACAACTTAGCAGTCAGTATTAAAACAGTCATTACTAATACCAAAGTCTTGTAGTACTCTTGTAGTACTATAAGTACTACTAAGCAAGCAATCCACATACCAGTCAAATAGATGTCATAAATTAACCAGTACATGAACCAGTGAAATAAATCTGACAAAAATGATTAAAACCAGTCACTCAGCAAGTACTGATTAAAACCAGTCACTCAGCAAGTACTGATTAGATCCAGTCACTCAGCAAGTACTGATTCAAACCAGTCAATTGGCAAGTACTGATTTAAACAAGTTGATTAGCAAGTACTGATTAAACCAGTCAATCAGCACATATCAATTAAATACGAAGAATTTCAGCGGCTATCGAACTACTCAAAGCGCCATCTGTCTCCGGCCTGCGAATCACAATACGGGCAAACGTTCCGCCCACTTGACCTTTGGCCAGACGCCCTGGATTGACGCACACTGCCTTGCCAACATTCTGAAATTGACATACACATACGAATCAGTGAGAAGTTTGAAACTATTATGAAACTGTACAAGTTTTCTTTAAAATTCACAGCAAATTATATCTGAAAGTACTTAAGTATACCCTATACTTAAAATTTTGGGTATACTTTCCACGTTTTAGGGAACTTTCAGGATCTTTCAACAGTCCTTTTAACAAGTGCATTGTTCAAGACAGAGATTATCCTAAATGTGTGCTTCCTAAAGTCTGTTAAGTGCCAAAACTTTTCTGTCTTTGCCAGATAGTTTCTGTATTATATTAGGGGCCATCCACATATTACGTACGCAATTAGGAGGGGGTCGGATTTTGGCGATTTTGCGTATGGTGCGAACGGGGGAGACAAAATGTGTACGTACACAAAATAAATTTCTAATTATGACGTCCACATTAGCCTATTTATAACTCTGTATTGTCCTATAGTCGTCCGATGGCATTTTATTACATTATATAAAAGCCATGTGCAGTTATTCTGTGCTGTGAACGAGACACCTATGATTTGTCTATATTGGCCCTTACTCATCCTTCAATAATCTGGCCTAAAGTGCAGACAGTCGCTGCCGAGACACTGTTTGCAGCTGGTCTTTGGGGGAGGGGGGTGCGTCAAGCGTACGTACACAGGGGGGTGGAAGAAAGTATGCTTGCGAACAGGGGGGTCCAATTTTCCCGGATTTTTGTGTACGTAATATATGGATGGCCCTTACCTTGCTTAAATATATATAGCTGCTAAAAAGCACGCCTCACCTTGACAAAGTAGCGCAGGTCAGAGGGCAACAATAGTAGGTGAGGGTTCACTGAAAGTTGTCCATAAAGGTCGTTAAGTTCAATGTCAACGTTAACATCTGGACCAGGAGGAAGCAATGGATAGTAGCTGCAAAACAGGTAAACAACTTGAACTACTAACTACCTGATTCTTAAATTACGGTATCAGCCACAATCAGTATCAAAGATAGAGTTTTCCCGTATCACAGGATAACCAAATATTTATTACATGCCTCCAACAACATCACAGTCGTAATGGCGTGGACCATGGTTGTGAAGGGTTACATACCAGTCCGTGAACTAAAACACATCTCATAAGATAACAATAAATCAGTCGTTCATTCTTTCAAATTATTGTACTATCATTCCTTCATTCAGTCACTCAGTCATGTGGGATATGGTAGCTGATTGGTCAGTGCTCGCCTTACAAGGTACGGGTTTAAGCTTACCAAGATGGTTACTATGTAGGAACCTTGAGCAAGTCTTTCAATCACTATTGCTCAGCGCCATCGATCGTTACTTATCATTAGGCAGTGGAACTTTATAAATGCATAATAATAATCAGTCCATTATTCAATCACTCAACTATTCATTCCAAGATTCGTTTAACCAATCCAGGCCCGGCTCAAGACATTTGACGGCCCTAGGCAAACCGTCCGAAGGATGGTCATTTCATCCATCTTTTTTGGGATTTTCATATTAAAAAAAAGTTGATGACCTTTTCTTTAGTAATTCACGGTTACACCTGCGATTTATTACACCAACACTGTAATACTTCCATCTAGCGAATAATAATTAAAAAATAATACAACGTTTTTCATTTATCAATTTCCAGAAATTATTTTTTCATGTTTATTTTGGAAAAATGGAAAATCGACGGCCCCTAAAAATCGGCGGACCTAGGCGGCTGCCTAGTTTGCCTAACGGACGAACCGGGCCTGAATCAATCAGATCCATCAGTTAAAGATGAAAGAGAAAGCTACTGACCAGTGTTGCGTCAAGATGTGTTTTGCAAGTCGTGAGAAGCGATCCATCGGATGAGAGCTGGAAAGAAAACCAGAACAACCAGACACTGACAATCAACTCATAGACTATGTATGGCGTTATCTAACTGACCACATAAATGTACATTACATGCAGCACAGATTTTCAACTGAGATAAAACATCACTTGCTCGTCACAATGTATTAAAAGTGTGATATGTGTTACAATACATTCAAAAGCTGAATTACAAACCAGTGTAAAGTAGTAAAATATGCCTTAAATAATAAAGAGGTCACGTGATAATTATGCAGGATTAAATTTAGAACACTAGCCCTCGACCGTATTATGTAATATGTACTGGGCTATTTATATAGCACTATTTTAAAGACCTTTTAGAATTCAAGTCATACAAACAACTTCACTTTATATACTCCCACTTAAGTATGAATTCAGAAACAAACACAACACAGCTATCACACAATACGAATTAGTTTTAACAGAATCAAGTTCAGCTGCTCTAGAGGAGTAAGCATTGGAGGTAGGCCACAATTTGCGGCATACTTTGATATTTCCTCGGCTCCCATGTGAAACAGAATGTCGGTTGACGTAGCTCCAATAACAACCCCATCGATATCCAGTGTGCAAGGATCAGACATAAAATGGACACCAGCACCCTGAAAATGTCACACACCAGAGGTGGTGATTAACACATTCCAGCCACTAACACTAATTAACGTACACAAATGTACACTCTGTTGACAGGAGTTAGTCAAAGGAAGGTGTGTTAATCATTGTTTTAATAATTTCTTGAAGCACTGAGATTTCAAAATGAGATTTTAACCTCATATCCAGTGACAGCCTTAATCACTGGATATGGATTTCAATCCTGGGTAAATATATATACCTGGCAATTCATTGTGACCCTGTCACCTGTATGGAGCATAGTTGAGTTGTCATACAAGCATCTGTACATGTCTCACCACATTTACGTTTGTCCATTGCCCATACAGAAATTGGCTATATTTCGTCAAAGTAAATGCTGATAATGATAATAGTACATTGTTGCATGTCAGCGTGTGGCTGTACCAGGTGTTGTGGATAGGACTGATTGCACACCTTATCATTTTGGCAGGAGTTCCACATCAGCATAAATTTGGGAACACTGCTTATTAGCGTTGGACTGGAGTTAGGTTGTTTCTCTGTTAGTTTCCAGTCTTGTCGAGCTGTTACTTTGGGTCCCCGATTATGGATGACATTAGTAATCGTTTTCGAACCAGTCTTTTTGAGACTAACTGGTTTTCTTGTTCTTTACGTTTGTATTCTGCATTGTCTTGGAAAGATATAATTCTCATGTAAATAACTAAATAAAAATTGCTTTATATTAAACCAGTGCCTCTTGGCAGTTTCCCTCTAGCATATAAATTTGGCATGTATAAAAAATTGTATTGTTGGACATATTGTCCAACAACACAATTTTTTATACATGCCAAATTTAAATTTTTTTAAATCCTCATAATGTTTTTTGTATTTATTTATAACAGGCCTGTGTCATACCTTGGAAGGTGTGAAGGCAAAAGGCGGCTGTGGATAGACCCAATCATGATGAATATCCCGCTGAGATGGAAGCACGACAAGCGAGATTTCTAATCTAAAAAATGCACCATAACCAGCATAAGGCCACAATAACCCAGTGTAAAGGCACAATAACCCAACATAAGAGCACAATAACCCAGTGTAAAGGCCCAGTAACCCAGCATAAGGGGAAAATAACCCAGCATAAGGGGAAAATAACCCAGCATAAGGGGAAAAATAACCCAGCATAAGGGAACAATAACCCAGCACAAGGGCACAATAACCCAGTATAAAGGCACAATAACCCACCATAAGGCCACAATAACCCAGTGTAGTCACAATAACCCAGTGTAAAGGCACAATGACAAAGTGTAAGAGCACATTATTATTCTACAGTAATTTCACTGGTTCGGGTTGGGAGCACCACTGATGAAAATTAGATTTGCTAGTAAGAAATGATATCTCGAATGCAATATTTTCAGAAAGAAAATTATTAATAATTATTTATCCAACAATCATATTGCGCTAATTATACAGTTTTTGCAGATATAAAAATAACATAACTACTTCTTACTTCTTACTGAAGCTGACAATTTCATTCATCTTTTGGTTAAAGATTTCGTCGAATGCAATTTCTGTAGATTCCAACTTCTGCGACAAAAGCAATCAGCACATAATAGATGTTTCAATATGTGGTTACAAGATCAGCAAACTATGAGATGGTCGGATGGGAGGCATTGGTCAAGTTTCTGCCTTTTAACCATTCATCGACCATCTTATATTAGCACTGAAATGTCTAGACTGGCCAAAAACTGGCAAGTGATAAAGGAAAAAAAGAAAACTGTGAAATTAGCTTGAGGTAAGGCAAGGTAAAGTAACGATGGTTTTGCTTTGTGTTCTGAAGCTGTATAACTGGAGGATCTTGGGCTGAAGCATAAATAGTTACTAATGAGTGAAGCATGCAGAATTAGAAATTTCCATAGGATGAGTGGATGACAGTAAGTAAACAATGCCTTTCAGTTTCAAACTTACTTCTGAATCAAACATCTTAGAATCAACAAACGGCCCAAACTGAAACATGAAAACAGACATTAAGAATAAACAAAGCAGACACAACCTTTCACAGACAGTATCATAAACAGTCAAGAAAAGTAAGCTAAGGTTTTTAGCGCTTGCCGAGTACTGCCAAACAATAAAATTAATATAAAATGCAAAGCAATGCAGATATGGACAACGTAGAAAAGAATTTAAAATTAGCAGGTTCTATGTATGATGATGATAAGTTCTCTGGCACCCGTGGATAAGATGAGCGAGGTGGTTTCCCTTTGCCTTCCTCACTGACAATTGTGGGTGAGCAACTAGTCCAAGGTTGCTACGCAGTGGGCTGAGGTAGATTCGAACCTGTGACCCTCCGGTTACAAGGCACAGAACCTACCGCTATACCACCACGTCCCACGTATATACATGAAATATTAGAAAAATTACTAACCAGAAGACAAACATCCGGTCGGTTCGCTTCTAGATAAGTGAAAAGGTCAGCGAGAGGTTCGTAGAGGTCGTTATCAGAGACCGTAAAAGGACCACAAGCCACGACTATGCTCAGCTCACCTAAAACAATCCAGTTAAAATTTCAAATTCTAAAATGCCTTAATATCAGTTTATCCTAAAAATTATAATTTTTAACCCTTTGATCCCGTCAGGTCGGAAAATTATTTTGCAAAGCCCACTTGATTCTGTTGATTTCACTTGCAATTTCAGTTAAATAAATCATAATCAAATGACAAAATTCATTTTAAAACATCAAAATATATCCAAATAAGACCACTTTAAAATTATGAATATTTTGTAGTGTCAACATTCCTTTACAAATAAGACAATATAAATGTACCTAAGTATTTAAAAAAATCCAAATAAATGCTACATTTTAACATTCCCAATTAAATACTTAAAATTGCTTCACCATTTCTTTTTTTGTCCCAAAAATATTTATAACGTCAAAAATCTGCAACAGTCAGTTCGCAAGCTTTTACACATTTGATGATAAGAATAAAATGGCAGCACTTTGAGAGCTACTAAAACACAACAATAGTGTTTTGATACATTGTATTGTATTGCGTCTGTACATTTATAAAGTACTTCTCACAGTACATACATACACCATATCCACTATTACATACGTCATAACACGAATTCTGATACAACAAAATCAGGACACAGTAGGGGTCAGCCGAGTAGACATTTTCCACCGAGTACCGAATCCGAGTATTTGGATGTACTATTTGCCGGATCCGGGTACGAACCGAGTACCATTTGTTCTATATGCGAAGCTTCACATTTTAATGTAATGAAATTTATCTAAATAAATTTTTGTACTCCTAATAACTGACTAATACATTTTGAATTTTATAAATAAATAATCAATGAACTGGACTTGACGTCCGTTGTGGACTTCCGGTGTCGGCGTTTTTTGTACTTTTCTTCTTCAAAATGAATATGCTAGATGAGAGTTTAGCTGATATTATGAGCCTACAAATTCCGGCATGTGCATGAGGCAGACAAGCAACTATTTGCATCTACAGTATTTGCCGAGGCGAATACTTCCGAATAGTACAGAAAAACGGGATATTCGGCCGAGGCAAATGTCCGAGGCGATTTCCGGCTGACCCCTAGGACACAGATCTCATAATTACCTTGAGAAAGAACAGGTCTTGTTGAAAGAGGTAAATCGATGCCCTACAAAAAAGAAAACAAACACTATGATAAGGTATGGCAACTTCTCATTAAGCACGCACCATCTCTTGACTGAACTGCAAATGTGACAATAAAATTCAACAACTCTTTCCTTACTATGATCATGATTCAAACTCCAATGGCAGAGATGCAATGTGATGTTCACAGTAAGACACAAAATATGGACTCACAAAATTCTGCTGCAGCACCTAGAGTTTGCTACGTCACAACAGGATCATATTATCTAAAGCAATGTTTTCAGGTTATCTAGGTCGTGCCTTTTTCGATCTGTCATAGTTAAATTTCAGTACCTTCAGAGGTTCTCAAATTATGCTATGGAACACATATATACAATAGCAAGGAAGGTTCCCATACATCATAATAGGACATGAGGGGTACAATGTCATCCTGAGCTGGCTTGGATCCCTGTACATATGGCTAGGCTGTTACAGGACATGCCATGTCATTTCCAACTTCTGCCAAAATTGTGAATCAGTCATGACCCAACTAGATGTTTTCATAGCTGTAGCTCAGCAGGCTGGAACCAGGCCAAGATGACTTTATGTGAAGAAAATACCAACCAAGACTTCACTGAGGCTCTTGTTAAGCCATGGCGGCATCACTTCACAAGACAGTGGAAAGGATGCTTGTATATGGAGCAGCTAATGAAACACAGTGACTTGAAAGGATAAGAACATGTCATGGCCCCAGGTGCACTGCAAGCCTCAAGAACTCCTACCGGCAGTTATGAAGTTCTGAAACTTTGCAAACCCTCATGATACGTATCTCAACGGTTAGTTTATTTACATACTGGCCAAAAATTATCAAAATCTTAGATGAACACCTTACCAAACGGAAAATGTGCCAGCAAATGAACTGCCTATAACATTTCAAATGGAATAAGAGAATCACTAATTATTAGTGCAATTTCCAGTCACTAGAGGCATCACAACGCTTACTTCGTATATTTTTGAGACAACAAACCGAGTGCCATTTGCATTTGTGCCTTCAACTGCAACAAGCTGAAACAAAAGCAAACAGGCAAACCTATTTTTTATGTTCAAAATGCATCGCTATGTAAAGACAAAGTGTCAAGAGTTTGTGCCTTTAGGGCTGTCAGAAGGAGGCTCAAATCTGTAGTCTCCACACACGAACAAAGTTACAGAAATTAGCCATGGGGTCATACATGTTTTTTTTTCTCATTTAAATTATACTCATTGAAGCATCCCCATCTGTGTAACTATTTTTTAAACATTTTCACTATTTCCAAGCCTTTTAAAAGTGCAAACCTCTTGTTTCACAGAAGTCCACAGTTTAATTAGCACTTTGCCCCTTCAACAACAAGGTTTTAGTTTTTCCATACATTTTAGTACACGATCGTCGTTAAAGTGTTAATGACTAAAAGCAACTGGGAACCAATGCAGCTCGTCGTTAAGTGTTAAACTCTAAATTATAACAGAAAATTAATTCCTATTTATATTATATTTAATAAAATATCATCATCAAACTTTTATATAAACATTTATTCAGTGCTATTTGACAACCTCTGACAAACTGACAACCTCTTGTTTCAAGTAATTCAAACTTTAATTTAACTCTAAGTTACAACAAAAATCACCACCTGGCCAGGAAAGAGAGAATAGTGAGGAATAGCTGAAAGATCGAGGGGAATCCAACGTCCGTAGGATTCTTCTCTCGATCCTTGAAGGATCACAGAATTGCTGTTGAGTCGTCCATTTCCATCACAAGCAATCTGACCCATAACAGTCAACGTTCCCTAAACACACCAAATCAATTGATTGATCATAAGTTTTCAACTCAAAACACCCAATATTAATCAAAATCATATTAAGAAAAAATCCAATTGAGACCACAAACAATTCATAAAGTAATCTATCAAAATAAAATAATTACTCAATTAAACTACTTAAACAAAAATCCTAAATAACCAATCAATCAATGAAGTAACTAATAAATTAAGCAAAACTTAGACATCATCTTAACAATCAATTGATCAATCCAACAGTCAATCAACCAATTAATCATTAAATCAACAGCAACTTATCAATTAGGCAAATAATCATTAACAGGAATCAAGGTTTACTTAGTAACTAGCCAATCAACAAAGCAATCACTTAATCAAGCAAAAAACCTGTTGTGGAATTGAGACATGTGAAAACTCTTCAACTAAATGGCACTCCTTGAATTGACTTGCCATCTCTTGAATCTGGTTGCTTAAAACTACAAATAAATACACATATCGACTGGCCAACACACCAAAAACTAACACACAAAATTTCGTTGGTCACAATATTAGCAGAAGGCCAGTCCTGTGAGCAAATCTCGAGAGGCATTTGAAGGTACAAAGAGTTAGCGATTTCGTTTTTTCTTAGTGTCACAATGATCGCCAGTCCACTGCTCATCAAGCAGTGTACAGCCAGCATACTAATTTTAGTTCTCTGTGGAGGCACAAATGAAACCGTGTACAGTATTGGAAGCCGTCATATAAGGTAAGATATGACAATACTGTACACTGCCTAGCTCAGAATCCCGTATTATAGACTCTTTTACCAAATGGTTAACATGCCAGGTCATCATCCCTGAGGTTAAAATATCTGCCAGGATCAGAATATTTTGTAAATTCTGAAATAGGAACAGAGAAGACCTAACATGCTGTATGTTGAGAAATATTTAATGGAACGCCAATTCCCGTAAAGTTACTGCTTTGCATTAAAACAGCAAAATCATAAATTGGATCAAAACTCAAAGCATTTCACCTAAAGTGAAGTTGAAATGAGATCATCTGAAAAACTTAAACTTACTGTGGGACTTCTCACAGAGTTTTTCGAACATGTATTTACATTCTTTCAGGGTAGCGTCAGGGTCATAGTTTGAAATGACAAGGTCTTTTTTCTGTAAGCGACTCCACGTGGTGCCATCTGTTGGTCCAAACTTGATCAACACTTCGCCAGCATTGTTCCGACTCTTGTATTTCTCAGATGGGGCACTGGAACAAGGAAAATCAATCATGCCAAGAGATGGTTAACTAGAACTTTCAGTTACTTATTTTTCATATTCAAGCTATATAACAACTAAAGCATACATATGTTTTTCCTGTATTGCAACACAGGTATCTCACAAAGCTCTGCACACATGGTTATCTAGCACACGTAAACAAGTGTCTTAAGCTACTAGAAAAAGTGTGCTGTACATAGCCAAATCAAATTGTCAACTGATTGGGTTAAGCATCAAAACCTGGTCAAGACTAGGGCTGTAAGTGGACCCCCAGAGGGCCGTGCGTCTGTTCAAAGGGTTGCACCTGGCCATGAATTCAAAACCCAAAACCCGCACAATGAAGCACAATGATTTAGGCAGATTGCTTAGTCACTGTTTTGCAGTTTACTAATGGGCAGTTGTCTGCCAGTCTGAGGCCAATGGGGCATTGGGTTATACTCTTCTCAGGCGCTCGATCCCTCTAATGCAACATTGTAACGAACATGATGACTAACTGTGAATTAGGTTGAAGTGTATACAATAACTCACATTCCACCCAGTGTACGACTCTTCAATTTTCTGCTCTAAACTACTGCACTTACTGACCTATGTCTTGAGAGATTTTAAATATCTCATTGGCTGGCAATTGAATAAATACAAATTTCAGCAGTATATCAGAATCCAATGTAATTTATTGCATATTATATGGTTCACGTCAGTCCAGGTAACTTTCTGAACAATAACCTGTATTAAATATTATTTTCATGGTTTCATGTCAACTATAGTACATGCAGTTCATAATAACGTTAAACTATTATCGCTTTATACAAACAGTTTCCATTATGGACTGATGAGCAGTCAGGAACCTCCTCAGAATAGATTTTGGTACGCGGGTCTGGCAGTCTGCATTCTACTAAAATGTTGACACCTGTGCTTAAGACAGTCAAGAATTTATCATTTCAGAACACAGCTGCCATTGCAATAACAAATCTTAATTTAATCTAACACTGTCTCTCACAAGACCTGGACACTGGATGAAATGAAACTCACGTGTTAGGCGACGACAAACTGCGAGGCGAAAAAGGCAATTGAGGGCTGCGATTCAGGGTAGTGATGCGTTTATTATTTCCTGTTTCACCCAGTCGCTGGCGTTTTTTGGATATGCTCTGGAAAACCAGATAAGGAGAAATAAGCTATAATTAAGGTGAAAGAGGATAAGGTAAATCACATAAATCACATGTTTCATAATAAAGGTAAAACGAGAAAATGCAAATCATCCACTTGATGGCATTTGTTGTCAAATGTCGATAGGTTCTCCTTGGCCAAAGTCTCTGGCATGTATGTTTGTATGCATGAAGTCACTTAATAGAGCACCTCTTGAGAACCTTTGAAAAGCTCAGCATACATGAACATCTAACTGATCAAAACAAGCACATTTTATACTAGTTCTAAACAAACCCGGTTGTGCCACCTGCTTCATGAAGTCGTGTCGTGGCCACCAAAACCATCCGCAGAGCTCAGTGGTCAAGGACAGAGTCTTGAAGCGGCACTGACCATCAATCACAGAATGTCTTAACTACCCACCAGTCAGCGGAAAATACCTGTCCTGTGTGTATCTGGTGGTTTAACGGATTTCCAGACACAACATGTTCTTCCATCTGCGAAGGATTGCTGGATGGGGACACAACTGTTTGCCGTTGGCCGAAGATCACATCACCTATCATCCTTACCCTCGATTCAATGCACTTCAAGAACTATAAATCTGCTGTCATCTGTCAACTACTGTTGGAAATATGTTGGTTGCGCTCAGTATACTGGAGTTTTCTTAAACTCCGGCACCATGAAGTAGCAACTTCAGGAAGTTCTGAAATAGCGCTGCATAAATGTCAAGATCATATATAATATTTCTGTAAAAAATCCTCTGAACAAAACAACCATCATAGAAATATTACAGACATGTACTTTCTAACCTTTGGAGTGATTGCGTACTGATTCACTAGATCATCCTTGTCCAAGTCGTCATCACCAAGACTAAGCCCAAGTTAAGAACAAATATTTGAGTTTACGATAACGACACGATTGCTTCCACTACTGTAACTGGTATACACTAAAACCTCGTACAACACACATCATTGAAAGATGAATAGTAGTGAAAATAATAATTAAACTATTTACTTTACACTTTCACGATTAGCTGTATTGTTTCCCCAGTAGCTGTTAGTGTCTCCTCGGCGTAAAAGAATTAAAGCACTCGTTATCTGTGCATATTCAGTAAATCTAAATATCAGGAGCAGAATTCTCGCACAGAATTGTCAGAAATAGAGATAGTGTAATTCTGCTTCAGAACAAAAACTCATTAAAGCACAACCTCAATACATGCAGTTTCAAGAGGACAGCATAATAAAGACGTTCTAGAGCAGTGCTTCTCAAACTTTCTGATACTGTGAACCAGTAATTGCTTTACCAGCCTTACCATGGACCGGTGCTTTTCGACATCAGCTTACATACATACATACAAACACATAATATTAAAATTTAGATTTGGCATTATTGTCACTGTTTATCACAACTATAGGGCCTACTTTTGTTACTGCTACATGTTTAAAACTGTTCAGAATGTAGAAAGACTGTGTAGGGACCTGCGAAGCTTCGATATTCGATTCGAAAACGAATCGGGCGGCGGTATTCGATTCGATTCGAAAATGATGTCATGATTCGAAAAATTTCGAATCTTTTTCGGAAAAATTATTAGCCCTTTGTTGTAAACTAATTGTTTTAATTGTTTACTGCGCGTGGATTGGTTGTTGAATTTCTGCGTGCAACGCGGCACACGACGACAGCAAACCCTCAGCAACAGTGAATTGCAAAGGAAATTTCGTTAAGTAGGCCTACCCCTGATTTAGTTCTATATTGCACATTTCTCAGGATTCTACCCTTCACATACATGTAGATTTCATGCCCTGAAAATGGCTGCACTGTTTCCAAGAACCAATATTTGTGAATTCGTGAACAGTTCTTCTCAGAGATGAAACTAACAAAATGTAAAAACGGATGCAGACCAACAGATGACAATCTCTCCAATGAACTTCGAATTGGCACTTCGTACATTAAAGCAAACATTCCGGATTTGTGTGGTGGGAAGAAGTGTCAGATCTCACCTTAATCATTATTATATATTAAATATTGCACATCCAGCAAATGGATGCATTTTACAGACTAACAGTTTTATGTTTTTTTAAACTGAAGAAACTTGAAACATATTTTGTTTTTTTTATTGTAGTGTAGAACTCTAGGCATTAGGATAATTATGTTTTCATCATAAAAATTATTTTCATTTATTTTAAACTTGAAGTTTAACCGAAATTAATATTTTCTCATTTTCTGGGGCAAATTAATCTGCAAAAATTAGCCTGCGATTGGCATTCGGCCCCAGAGCTGCCCTTAAAATCTTAGGGCGGACCTCAATTAAAAGAAGTTGCCCATGCCTGGCTTAGGTTAATGTACACCAACGTGGTACAATAAAGAATAAACTTACTTAACTCATAAACTTACTTACTTAACTCATAAATTATTTGTGAGTTATTCTGTTAAATAGCTTAATGTTTAGTTTAATTGATTTTAAATTGCAGAAATGTTATTGAGATATTGATACTGTGGTACGCCTGTGCAATCACATACACACTAGTTGAATATCAAATATGGTTTTGGTACCCACTGATTCGATTCGAGATTCGATTCGAATTCGAATCTTAACCCCCGATTCGATTCGAGATTCGATTCGACGGAAAATTTGTGATTCGCAGGTCCCTAAGACTGTGTTGTGTTCTCATAACCATATGTTTTACATTAAATACAATTTAATAGTTTCTGAGTACAATCAAAATTGTGATTCCGGTTATCATTCTGCAGCCAAGTAACCAATCACTCGCGGACCAGCACCAGGCTGCGGACCACAGTTTGAGTACCAATGTTCTAGAGTACTGAAAAAATTATCACTTCCAGCCAGTACCCAGAGTCAAACCTAAAAAGCAACATAATACATCAAAACTTAATTCTGAAGAGAACAAAATAGTGAGAGCTGCTAAGATTTTCCTATAAGTGATGATAGCAACATCTTTCTATATAATTAAATAATAAAAATAAAATACTCTTCCTCAGCAAGACACCAAGCACTACTACGAGATTATTAAATTAAAAAAAGTCAGATCTTTTAGCTGAAATGCAGACTTGACAAAAACATGATGCAACATTTAAGGTGAGTGATAATGAAGACATTCATCATAACGATACAACACTGGCCAGTTTCTTTATGACCAGAAATATTTTCATTTCAGTTTATGTATTGAATCCTTAACAGACATATCTAAAGGATACGCCTCGTCAATTGTGTCGATTGTGTACATGACCGGTGAAGCACGACCAGGTTTTGGCCGAGGTTTTGAGCTATTTTTGTTTAGCCTCTGTTAATGAAATAAAAACTCTGTTAATGAAACCAAAACAAATCACAACAGAACAAAGATAAATACTATTCAGAAAGAATTTAACAGGAAAATCAACTGGGCCATTCCAACTCAACTCAACCAGTTTACAGGATGTCAAATGTGGTTGTATTTTGCTCCTGGGTATTGCAATCATGAATGAATTGTACAAACACAGTAATATCAATAGCAAATGGGTCAGGTTGGAACGTTGCTCAGCATTGGATGACCCATCTATAAAATTTGGGAATTTGTACACTGCTTTTGTCTGAAAGCAATGTTCAATTAGTTCGTTCAGTGACTGCCTTGCAAGTCGGATGGTCCATGTTTAGACGTTCAAAAGAAATTAATAAATGGACCTGGTTAGGAACAAAACAGGCTACAACAGAATGAGGCACAGAATTCACAAAGATAACCGCATAGATAAACAAAGATGACCCAAGAAAATAACAAAATAAAGTCATAGATAAGCCAGATAAAATGAGGTCACGAGCAAAACAAATACACAGGTCCCAGACATGGCCACAATCAAGGAAGGCATCTAGGCATTAAATTTAGAGCTGAAGTTGTGCCTTACCATACACATTCAACCATTTTAATATATTTATCATTTGTAATTGATAACTACAATAAAATTGAATGAACCTCTCTTTCAAACTGTTCCATAGTTTCAACGGTTGGTGACAGAGGAGTTTTCTTTGATTTGTTGAAGGCAAGCCACTCAAAAGCAATCTCTTCTGCTCCCAAGCCATGAAGCTGACAAAACTGACGTACTTAAAAATATATAAAACTGTACAGTTGCAATATGTATCTAAATATCACTTTTAGATGAAAAAAATAATATATGTATAAATCTGAAACACTGTAAAATATCAATTTCATTTAGTAATCTGATATTTATTGGTTCAACTGCAAAATTAACATAATTTGTCGCTCATCCTGCTTGCCCTCTCTCCTGCAACTTTCCACTCGCGACTGAAAATGAACTCTTCAAGCTATCCTATCCTGATTCTACTCCTGCACCACACCACGGCCACCATCATCAACGATATCCACCATAACGCCATGCTGTCTCCTCGACTAGACCTATTGGCACTGAAATAGGCCAAACAACCTGGCCATTGCAGATTTGATTTTGAAATAGCACCGGTGAATAAGCTGGTCTCCCTCCTGACAAATTTTGGAGATTTACATTAATTACATTAAAATTACGAGGAACCAACAGAACATTTTACCTTCTAGCCATTAACAGCATGCAAGTTAATTAACACACTGAACGCGAGGTACGAGTTAACTCGTATGTCATTTCACGGGTCTAGGCGCGACGTACGAGATAACTCGTACCTCAGTATACATCATTTCCACAGCGTCTATAGGCATATCCAGCGTGCTGGCAATCCTTTCTGCCGCGTCTCTGTTACTACTATGGTGAGTACTGCCATCTGATGAATAGCGGAGAAAATTTTTAAATTTTAATTGTAATTTTTATTGTAACTGCAGCCATTAGACTACGCATATGTGCACTGTCAGACGTCCGCGTTCTGGTAGTTATGTCGTCGCGTATTATATATGTTCTAAACAGTCAGGTTACTGTGGAGTAGAATAAAGTAGAGTAGAGCAATGAACAGTTTGAAACAACTAGATTTGAATATTTTGATGATGTTTGCAACACGCGTGAACAGCGCAACGATACACGTTATATTTGCGGCGCGTGTCGCCGCGTGTGCTTCTATAGCCTTCATGCTTCAATGATTATCATTCAAATGCAGACTTTTAGTCAGTTTACTGTAGAGTAGAGTAGAGTAAAAAGCAGTTTATTTGCATTTTCATTCATTTTATGTAGATTTTCAGAGTTACTGTCGATAATAAGTGACAATGGCCGTTGATATCCGATATCCTTACATTACCGATAATTGATTACAGGGCTGTACGCGTATTGGTAATAATTTGGCCCGCTGCCAAAGTGTTAAGCTCAGAAGCAATTTAATTGACTCTAATGACTTATACATAGCCACTATTACAATGCATAAAGCATCAGTCAATGGTCCCTTGAAGTGAGAATGTAGTTAAGAATTATAATTTGTTGTAAAAGTCTGGTCAAAATTTAGGTCATGGATGCCAGAAATCAGAAGCAAGTACTTCATTGCATTTCAAAGCTTGTAAAGTACTAAACTAAATTATAAACAGCTCTTAAAGTTACATCACCAGCATCCCTTTCTGTCCAATTACATCTCTACAGGCAGATTTCTCAATGCTTTGCTCAAATGACCGAGTATTCAAAAGGCTATGCAGCTGAAGAACTCCCTGTTCATTATTTTATTTTATAAATTTAATCCAGTTTTGTATCGTCTGAAATTTCTTTCCTTAGTAAAAAAAATGCAAAAACTGGAAGGCACAAGTCAGCAAAGTAACTTGTTATCAGATCGTGAAGCACCATGTAAATAACAAATGCAACTTTAAACTGGGCCCTGAACTAAAGGTCGGCTAATAGTCACAGTTATTGAAGACCTAGGATCTTGTAGCACAGAACATGGCGAACAACGGCACGCAGTGCTCACTGACTGGAAATCGTAATCGTCAAACTTCTAAAGTGCCACTCGAGAGTCAACCAAGCGCAGGGCACCAGCTTATTCACGAGCATTGGAAACAGATATATAGGTCACTAGAAATACAAGCGATAAAATACCATTATGTATGGGAACTTGCTTAGCTTTGCCCGATAAAATCACTTATAACACGAGTAGCTGGGGTCAGCCCGAATCCCCGAAACCCGAATCCCCGAAAACAATTTCGCCCGGATCCCCGAAATCGATTTTCTATAGGGCCTATTATATCTATATTCGGTAAACGTGCGTTTTAGCGTAATTAATTATTGGACGAAATGTCCACGTACGCTTTAGCGTAATTAATTATTGGAAGCTGGATGAGCGATGAAAATAGAAATCAAACTGGAAGCTGGATGAGCGATGAAAAAAGAAATCAAACTGGAAGCTGGATGAGCGATGAAAATGGAGATAAAACGAGAAGCTGGATGTGCGAAGTAAATAGACCTCGAACTACAAGCTCTATCAGCGATGAAAATGTGTCATATTAAAACTTAAAATAGAAGCTCGATGTGCGATGAAAATGAGCTAAAACTGGAAGCTGGATGGATGAACGATTAAAACGTGTAATATTAAAACTAAACTAGAAGCTGGAAGGTTGATGAAGACATAGTTCAAACGAGAAACTGGATGAAATAATTATTTACGCTATTCGTTTTTTCGAAATCCTGCCAATAATTAATTACGCTAAAGCGTACGTTTACCCTATACTCTATATTATATCGAGATATATCAAGGCAACGCTAGGTCTATGTCACGTATAGGCCTAAGAGTTTACAATTTAACTCTGAATAGTTTTCGGGAGTTCGGCCGCTTTCTATAGGACTAAAACTGTTTTCGGGAAATCGGGCTTTTGTGTATTTTCAGCGTTTTCGGGGATTCGGGTTTCGGGGATTCGGGCCGGACCCGAGTAGCTGGAGCCCCAATCTTGCATGCAATACATCTCGATTACGAAATAAACAACACACTGATAGACCAAATAATTTTCCCAAGCATAAATACACTGCCACAACTTAGTCCAAATAGACGTACGCTTGTCCAAAACGGCAGGGTTATTTACGGACACCCCGAAAGTGATGAACTCTTCTATAAATTCCTCGTCTGCAATATCCGCCATTCTACAGAAATAAATTTTATTAAGTTTTGCCGATTGAAATTACAGCACACTTTCGCGGAAAAATTACAACCTAAGGTACGGCATGTGGTGGTCATTATAAACGATAAATTGTAACGAAATATTGTAGCGCATGACTTTATCAGTTTGCCTTCGCATCCTTGCAACAGAAATTATAAAGCCATCGTTCGATTACTGTATATATCACTTGTCTAAACCTGCATAAGTATATTTAATATAATGTCGCGGCAAGCCAGTCTAGCAGAAACATATTATGCTGAAAAAGGAACGTCAAATTTACCGATTTAGTTAATTGTAAATAAATATAAATGTACGCGATTTTCTATAGCGACCGTATAATTATGGCCTCGACCCTGCTCATTTTTCAATGAATTGATCGGGTGAGATCCTTCACCACCGCTACCCGTTTGAATGGGTGCCACGCCATTTAAGGTGCCCGTGTTGGAACCGTGCTAGCCCGAGATTTAAATCTCTGAAATAAGCCACCTTCGGGAAGCATGTTGAAAAATAATTTCATGGGCTTGTGGATTGTTAGATCCACAAAGATGTTTCAAGGTATCTGTTCGTCAGTGCCTTCTAGGCTAGTGAGTTCAACTATCATATATATATATTATTAATCAACGACTTAGCCTAATCTACTGAACACCGTCCGTTTAAAGATAGGCCTACAGGTGTCAGCCCCAGACAGCGATACCACACTGGGCCACCTATATATAAATCCCACAACCATGGGCGTCCGGTGGGGGCAACTGGCTTAAGCTTCTTCTTCTTCTTCGTCTTTGTCTCTGTTCCTTCAGATATGTACCCACGATGAGGTTTGAACAAGATCTGTCCATTTCTGTCTCCGATCATATGTTGACATTAGTCCGCCATGTTTACTTCTCGCGTCACGAGGTCCTCTGGGCCCTAGCTCACATTATCTAAGTCTTCGTGTGTCATAAGCTTACAATTAAAGAGCTTAATTACTCCGATCGTATCAATATTTCAGATTTATAAAATTTACAACCTCACTTGGAGCGACCATAGACTGACGCATAGGCCTAGCCGAGTATATCTATAGAAGAACCTCAGAGGAGATAAGATATGAATGGGTAGGTGTAGTTTCAATTTCTCACTCACCAGATGTCGCGTGACAATTCATAGAATACGCTGAGTGCTTTCTGATGATGTGTACTAATTCTGAATACCAAGTGGAAAGACGACGTTATTAGTGCCGACTAAAAGAGCCAATACACTTCTCTGTTTCCTTGAGTCGATATAGGCGACATCATCCAGCGCCTCTCCACAGGCGACATCATCCAGCGCCTCTCCACAGGCGACATCATCCAGCGCATCTCCACAGGCGACATCATCCAGCACCTTTAAAAGGGTGACATCATCCAGCGCCTCTCCACAGGCGACATCACCCAGCGCCTCTTCACAGGCGAAATCATACAGCGCCTCTTCACAGGCGACATCCTCCACCACCCTTATAAGGGCGATATCATCCAGCGCCTCTTCACGGGCGAAATCATCCAGCGCCTCTTCACAGGCTACATCATCCAGCGCCTCTTCACAGGCGACATCATCCAGCGCCTGTTCATAGGCGACATCATCCAGCGCCTCTTCACAGGCGATATCATCCAGCGCCTCTTCACAGGCGATATCATCCAGCGCCTCTTCACAGGCGATATCATCCAGCGCCTCTTCACAGGCGATATCATCCAGCGCCTCTTCACGGGCGACATCATCCAGCTACTCTTCACAGGCGACATCATCCAGCGCCTCTTCACAGGCGACATCATCCAGCGCCTCTTCACAGGCGATATCATCCAGCGCCTCTTCACAGGCGACATCAACCAGCGCCTCTTCACAGGCGACATCCTCCACCACCCTTATAAGGGCGACATCATCCAGCGCTTCTTCACAGGCGATATCATCCACCGCCTCTTCACAGGCGACACCATCCAGCGCCTCTTCACAGGCGACATCATCCAGCGCCTCTCCACAGGCGACATACTCCACCACCCTTGTAAGGGCGACATCATCCAGCGCCTCTTCACAGGCGACACAATCCAGCGTCTCTTCACAGGCGATATCGTCCAGCGCCTCTTCACGGGCGACACCATACAGCGCCTCTTCATAGGCGACATCATCCAGCGCCTCTTCACAGGCGACATCCTCCACCACCCTTATAAGGGCGACATCATCCAGCGCCTCTTCACAGGCGATATCATCCAGCGCCTCTTCACGGGCGACACCATCCAGCGCCTCTTCACAGGCGATATCGTCCAGCGCCTCTTCACGGGCGACACCATCCAGCGCCTCTTCACACTCGGCATCATCCAGCGCCTCTTCACAGGCGATATCATCCTGCGCCTCTTCACAGGCGATATCATCCTGCGCCTCGTCACAGGCGACATCATCCAGCGCCTCTCCACAGGCGACATCATCCAGCGCCTCTTCACAGCGACATCATCCAGCGCCTCTTCACAGGCGATATCATCCAGCGCCTGTTCACAAGATATCGCCCTTATACGGGCGATATCGTATTTTCATTCAATTCATTCAACGCCTCTTCACATGCATCATCCAGCGCCTTTGCACAGGCGACACCCTATACGGCACCTTCCAAAATGCGACATCCTCCAGCACCCTTATAAGGGCGACATCATCCAGCGACTCTTCACAGGCACTCTTTACAAGGCGAAATCATCCAGCGCCTCTTCACAAGCGACATCATTCAGCGGTCGACATTTCGACCTCATTGACCTCAGCAAGGTCAGGATCATATGACAAGAAACCGTCCTTAACAGAAGCGTTAGGTTATACCTGTTCCTGGCGAAGAGGAGCTTCCGGAGTTCCGGTGGCAGCGCTGGACTTCCATCTTCGACGTTATCTCTCATCGGTCGAACTGGACAAGAACGGACCGTATTGAGCGTCGACGTATCGACGAAATGCCTAACGAAATGACAACGACAACGTAACCTACGAAACATAGTCTCTCTGGTATCAAACACAAACGCAGACAAAATTCGCAAACTATCGCAAAAAATCACATATCTGCGATCGTCTGATTTAACTACACGGAAAGCTAGAGAGACAATGACGATGAGCCTAGATGTAGCACTGCCATGGGCTCTCGTGCATTTCGTGTTGCAGCCCCCAGGGAATGAAACGACTACCAATGTTTATCTGTTGCTCTACCTCTTCTTCTTTCAAGAAAAGCCACAAAACTCACCACTTCTAACTGGCTTTCAAACATTTTGATATCTAATTGTTAAATTATTAAATTAATTGCTCTTCACTTGGCGACTGACTAACTGCGCCTCAGATTCGCATTTCTGTGTGACTTTGCGCGCGTTAAAAATGTTCGTAATAATAATAAGAATAATGACGTCATTAACACTCAAGCGGGCGGAAACGAAATGACGTAATATAATAGCATCGCTCGTAAACGTTTAAAATCTCTTTTAATAAAAATAATAAGATACGTTGTAATTGTAATGAAGAACTTATATAGCGCCACTCAAAGTCAGAGGCGCTCCCGATCCAGATCAGTGTCTTCACTGACCAGTGTTTAATCTAGACGCCTTTGGGGGGATGTCCCCCAGGATTTATGTTTCCCCCTCAGAGGCCAGCAATATTACAATGTAGAGACCTTTAGGGGAGGAAAATCCCCCCAGGATACATGTGTATACATGTCCCACCCCCAGAGAGATGATTTCCTAAAAAAGGTTATCAACCTTTTTTGAGAGATTAATTGCTGTAGAAAAAGTTTAAAAAATCGGACCGACTAAAAAAAGTCATCAACTTTTTTTGAAGATGAAATTAGGAAAAGTCTTAAACTTTTTCAAGATGGATGAAATTAAAGAAAAAAATCTTGTGTAAATTCGTTGGTCCCCCCAGAAACCTTGTTTCCCCTCCCAGGAGAGGGGACTAGATAATTAGGCCTAAACACTGTTCACTGACGAAGAGAAAATTTATGCTTAGACGTGATAACAATCGATACATATAGTTTCCTTATATGCAAATTTGTCTGTCGTATAACGCTTTCTGTTCTATTGTGAAACCGTTTGTGACGTCACTATACTGCCGTCTTGACGACGGTCGTCTTGACGACGGCGATCAGAGCATTTTAGCCAACGATACATATAGGCCTATAATGATACACTGTCGTCACGTCATAATTATGACGGGCAAATACACTAGTAGTAATAATAATAATAATAGCAATAATTTACACCATAAAGTTTTCGGTTTGGGGCTCTGTAATTTTACCATTAATAAAATAATATTAATAACTTAGAGAAGCTGTGTAAGCGCTATATAAATATTCAAATATATATACATTTTGGTCTACACTAATATTAATATATCAGTGTAGACCCAAATGACGTATGTATATATATGTATATATATACGTATATATATGTATATATATGTATAATATATTTGTGTATATATATCTATAGGGCCTATATACACATATAAGCTTAAGCCTATCTACCCATGAGTGACGTTGATTAATCTCTCTCTCTCTCTCTCTCTCTCTCTCTCTCTCTCTCTCTCTCTCTCTCTCTCTCTCTCTCTCTCTCTCTCTCTGTATCTCTATATATAGGCCTATATATAAGTGCCATAGGCCTATTATAATAATCATATAGAAAAATTCACGCATAGGCCTAATAGATCTACAACGCTACAATTAAAGTTAATTAATTCACTTCATCAAATGCAGCAAATTGTCTTCTAATTAGCTGGGCAAATCTACAGAAACAAATTTACTTAAACGTTAATAATGAATAAGCCCTGCACGATCAGCAGAGTAGAGTAATCTAGGCCTGCCTTAGTAGGCGGACTGAAGGCAATTCTCAGCGGTGCAATCTTTAGCAACTCTGCTCTTCTGTCAGGAATGTCGCTATCGATGGCTGCATCGCTCGGTAGTCAGTTGTCTCTTCTGCTCATCATCAGTCTCCTACTCTTTTGGAGTGTGGACACCACAAATGGGGTGTTGACGGTGATGCCAGACGCGGACAAAGGGGAAGGGCCCCGTTAGCTACATTGGCATGAGGCTACTAGGTGCGTCCTATACATATAGTCCTCTGTGCAAGAGAGCATAAAGATCACCTTCCTGATGTGGCTTATTTCAGAGATTTAAATCTCGGGCAAACACGGTCCGTAGACTCCGTACACGGGGACCTTAAAGTGGTGTGGCGCCTACTCAGCGGCGGTGAAGGATCTCACTTGCTCAATTAATTGAAAAATGAGCAGGGTCGGGGCCATACGGCCGCTGCATAAAAACGTGTACGCATACAGTGAATTCTAAAGCTGGTCTCTCTAAAGCGGCTTTTATGTGGCGCTCGGAAATTTTAATTTATGTTACATGTGTCGTCAAGTGGGACGTCATATCATATCTCGCTATTTCGAACCTTGGGATATATCGAACCTTGTTGACGATGGTTCCTTGCAGTTCGATATAACAATTAAGTTTTGCTGTAGTGCATATAATGTAATCACCTAGCGATAACATACCAAAATCAGCGACACTAGCCATCAGGTTCTTTTGTCTGAATCACAGATAGGGGGCCTTTTTTTTAGGGGCCTATTCAATGTAGCAGCAGCAGCAGCAGCAGCAGCAGCAGCAGCAGTCCTTGAGTTGATTGCTCAGCAGTGTACAGCCAGCCTACTAACTTCACTCAGGTTCCGAAAGCATGTTACCTCTATCATGCAAAACTAAGCAAATCTTAATAAAATAAAACCTCATAAATTATAGTTTCTTACTAATGTAATCAGTGGTGGCGATCTTGTTTGACAGGTGAGGGGGACATTTTTGAACTGATCTGTTCAAAAAAGACTTTTGAACTGATCTGGTCAAAAAGAGGTAAATAAAATTTATCGCCGCAAACTGATCTGGTCCAAAAAAGGTTAAAAAAATTATTTCGCACTCATGCGTGAAAAAATTCATGACCTTTTGGCCGTTTCTTCAAAATGTGGGGTCCGATGCATAGCGTGTCCCCACTGTTAAAGGTGGGGGTCTTGTCCCCCTCACCCCCCATGATCAACACCCATGAATGTAATTTCTTTACTTAGGAAAAGAAACAATACCAACCATGTGACATAATTTTAATTTGTTGGTTTTACAATTCAAAGGTAAATGTCGTATAATCACAGCCAAAATTCCATCCCATCATCAACTCTAAAGTTTCACACCAGTACGCGGTCTCCAACTCCAAAATTAAATAACGTAGTAACAATACATCAACAATACTCTCTTTATAAATAGGGTGGAGGGCTGCAAGGGTAATCATCCTAGTAGTAACCGGTCTCAGCACTACGTTGTACTTACCTAACTATAAAAGAGAAAAGTAACACAACCAGAAGCAAGGTCCCCAAGGCAAAAAATATTATGCAAACAATCCACTAACAGGTTTTAACCATCCAATTTGAGCTAATACTCTTCAAATCCTGAAGATATCCACCTGTGAACACTCACAAAGAAACTACTGTACAGGTGTACAAGAATGAAAACAATGACAACAATGGATCTTCTGTCAATAGTATTGATTCTAGGTACCATTTAACATCTATAGCTCACCTAATACAGGAATGATGCAAGTAAATATCAATAACTTTTCACATAACATAAATTTTATACAGAGCGCCTAATAATCCTCTCCAGAAACCTCTCTATACGTGAGTATTGAATTTTCCATAGTAGTTAAAAAGAGCACCAAGCGACCACGTGATCTCTATGTCATCAACTTTCTTGTTCAACTGGAATAAACAAAACAACAGTTAATGTACGGTAATGGAAGTTATATAACAATATACACCGCCAACAACAACATTATTATTCCAAAATACAACATCATTATTATTCAAAATTAATGAACAGCCATTTCATTATTATTCAAAGCAATATGAGATGCACTTGCCCGAAACTTTGAGCCATTACCACTGCACTGGCCCAAGACTGGGCCATTAATATTATGCAGGCCCAACACTTTAAGCTGCTACCACTGCAATCACCCAACACTTTGAGCAGCCATTATTACACTGTCCCAAATCCTTGGTAGTAACTGGCTTGTTTAGATCAAAGGAAAGTAAATCGGTGTATTCACCCAATCGGCTTGAGTCGATAGTACAGAAAGACACAACTTAAGTTAAACGAACCAGAAAATTTGTATTCAGGTCAAATCCGAAGCCATTTGTGAGCAGGGAACCAATATAACACAGATCTAAACAGAGGAACGGGTCACCAGTCCACGTTGGTTGTTGACATACTAAAACAGAAAAAGACAATGATTAAGTCACGAAACTTTCATCACTAACAGGTCAATTAATAATGTACACAGTTAAATACACTGTAAAAGGAATGTCTGCCAAGTGCTAAGAGCAGAAATTTGTGACTAGAATGCATGTAATGAAATAATGGGGCATCCAACAGTCACTGTAATCACCAAATGAAAGCCAAACCAACGCTGTCTCATAGCGTAAGCACTCAATTGGTTACTGTGTCCTACAAGTGTCAAAAATGGATCCCATTTCACTCTACATGTCCGTGAGAGACTACCATTGGAAACCTTCTCCAGCTAAGCAAGCATTATTGCCCACAAACATTTACAACTTTAATGACACCATTTAGGATAATGACGAGTGCTTTTGATACGTTCTGTAAACGAACCATGGATTAACCAATATCGTGTAAATAAATCAAGTCTGTGTCTGATGGGTGATGAGAAGGTAAGTAATGACCATCTGTTCTCCTAAGCCAAGGCTGAAAAATTGAAATTGGTGGCAGTTAATATTCATTTCAGTTGTGTAAACTCATCAAACAATATTCTATCTCCTCTGAAATCACTGAACTGCGATGTTGCTTCAATCCTGTCTTACCATTTTTAGCAGCATTTATGAAATCTTGAACTCTGACTTGACCACCTTTATCTGCATCTAAAAGTGAAAATAAAATGTAAATGGTGTAGAAAAAATGTCAAGCATAGAAAAGTGAGACAATGATATGAAAGTTCAATCCAAATGCATCTTGTTTTGTCGTACTTATGCTTATGTTATATAAGCATTTTATATTTTCTGGAAGTACACCAGAAACTGAAACATTCAGTACGTTGACAGTTTTATGCTTGCATGCGAAATAGCTACTAAATCCAATGACTAAAAAATGTATGAAAGCGCACTGAAAATTGGGCTAATCCAGGTATGTTGTAAGCCTCATATCTCAGAAACCTCGGAGGATTTAGGTTTCAAACATTGCAAATATTCCTGATAAATATTCATCTACATACTGACAGAAAACTATCAAAATCTGAGATAGCGAGGTGGGAACCAATGCTTAAGTTGACACGGATTGCCCCAGTTATAAAAATTAGCAGTACAGCAAAACTGATGGCTATAAACAGTAGCACAAAATGAAAGGACCATATAAAGGAACTATAACACTGGTAAAAAATCAAAGTGATACCTATAAGTTTGACATCAACTGCCCTATCGTAGTAGTAGGACAGAGCATAGAATGTCTTTTCGTTGAGGTCTTTTGGCTTGTTGACATTGTACTTGTCAACAACAGACTGAGCAACAGAGGAGCAGGCCTCGAAACGAGATTTTGAGTTGTTGAAAGACTTGCTGAAAGAAGTTTAAACCAAATTACAACTTCTGCAGCATAACACGATATGATGGCTGATTTTCAATAAGCATAAAGTTCACTTAAATTCCAGCATTTTTGCTTGATTGCAAGTCAAGATAGTAGTTTGGTGAAGGGCTTGTGCATGCCCTCTAGCCCAACAACAGATATTGTATAGCTGTGATAAACAAGTCCTTGACATGCAACTACTAAACATCTGCGATATCTTCCCTGATAATGAAATTTCTACAAACAATAAGAAATACTCTGACGAGTCTCTCTTGAAGTGGTGCTATATAAATTTGCAATTACCATTACTATAGATAAAATGCTATTACAGGATTAAAAACACAGATATTCTGTTTTCATTCTACTTATTTTTCTTAACTATAATTAACTAATCTCATTTGTTTATTTTTTCGACAAAGTTAGAGAATGTTCAAGGTTACTGCAAACAAATGACAAATGGTTATGCAACCTGTGAAGAAAGATCGTCCAGTTGCTTTATGGCTGTTGTCTTTGTGACTGTGTTGATTGAAAGAACATCACTGTAGGACCATGTCTTTGGAGACTAGACAGTAAAGCTACCCAGGGTGTATTTAATAAGTGTAATATTTACTTACTTAAAGTACTTAGTTTGCATGGACAGTACATAAATCAGAATCCAAGGCATGAAAACCATAGAGTACTTCCTCTATTTCTTCCACTAACCTGGTAATATTGTGTTCAGCAGCACCGTATTTCCACTTTCCCGAGTAACCGTTTGGGAGGCAGACACTACGGAAAGAACCAGGTTGCATCGCTGCATGAACAGACAAAAGGAAACAGCAAAGTTCAGATCTACTTGGAATTCAGTGCCATTTCTGGTTAATTCAGTTCACATTCAGTGCTCATCATGAGAAACAAACTTACACTGAGTTCAGACTTGACTCACACTGAATTCAGACTTGAGTGCTGTGAGGCCAGCCATTTGATGTCATCATTACCCTCAAAGTCCTACAACACGAAGTCCATGCCTTTTCTTTGCCTCTGTTCTGCAAGCGCTTGGAAACCATTACCAGTATGTTCAATTATGATTCTGTGTTGTCAGATTAGAAGTGCCTCTGGGGAGTTTCTCGTGGTGTATAATTATGCTCTTAGTAAATTTTTTAAAAATCTTTCTGATCTTCTGGATGTCGACCTGACTATGGCTTGGTTTTGGTATTCCATTGGTCAATGCCTTGTGCATTACACACTGGCACTACCGAAGTTGCTAATTAATAATAATACAAATCTAATGTCCACTTAAAAACTGTCAGAGATCATCCATTGGTACAACGCTGGAATTTTCAGATGCAACCACTGACAATTTGATTAAATATGTGGCAATGAAAAATATATGAGATTGATTACATAAGAAATTGGAACATTGATCTAAACTCACATTCAGAAGATTCTCTTCCTCCCAAAGTTTGAAATCGTACAGAATTAATTCCAAGACCTAAATAACTGAAGCAGAAGAAGACACATTTATGAAGTCAGTCAAATGCAACATAGCACAACACTGGCATATAAGCAAGGATAAAGCCTTGAGAAACAGTTTAAAGCCGCCTTGAGCAAGTTGTGACATAAAACATCTTAGCAGATACTATCAAGCAACGCTTTGTTGGTTGTAAGCCAGAGGCCATTTTTATAGCAATCGGTCTGGTGTAATCCCACGGTACTTGTCAACTCCCACCGCTAGTCCTGCTTTTACAAACCGACCCAAATCAGACTTGCATAGTCCATATCTGTGAACTCATTCTGCCCATGCTTTATCCTAATAAGCTTGGACTGTTGTAAGACTGTCTTTTCAGAAGCACATATGATTTTCTGATCGCTTTTTCTTATCAGTATCAACTCTGAAGCATTGATAAGATAGATTTTAAAATGTTAGTAATGACTACCTGTAAGTGTAGATATCAAGTTCCTGTCCTAGCATCTGAACTCCAACCAGGTATCCCTGTGGTATCAGTTCGTTAGCTTTTACCTGAAATATCCAAATGTAGGCAGTCAATCACTATAACCAGTTTGGGAAATAAAACAATAAAAACAAAGAAGCGATATGAAATGATATGATGGCCGACTGGCTTGAGAGCTCACCTTGTAACATTATGAATGCGAGTTTGAGCCTCCTGGACATGGTAAGATTGCTATGTAGACAGCATGAGCAAGTCCTTAACACACACACACTGTTTAGTGCCATCAATCGAAGCTTGTCATCAGATATATGTACATGAGAATTTATATTACCAGCCTCTCAAATGATGCTGACACCGCACAGCGCTCTTAGGCTATCTAAACAGTGACCAGTTACTTAAAATAGGGTACAGTTTTTTAGCAGAAGATTGTTCCAGAAGGATGGACCATGCACTGTCACAGCAGCAGAGTAGGACCAACAGAAGGCAGTGAGCACAGAAGATATGAATGCACTGATGTATTCTAGAGTCACACGACTAATACATCATGCACACCATTAGGAGGACACTGAAAACAATTCATAAGCTGTGAACCAATGCAGCACATCTCACATATAGTTGAAATATGAGATTTGTTTTAGATTGGCCCAACATAGGTGGCCATAGGCGTAATTTGTGGGGGGTACGAGGGGTACCCGTACCCCCACTTTTTGGACTGGGGGGTACCGTACCCCTCACTTTTTAAACAATATCAATCAATATTTTATTATTGAGTCTTCCCAGAGATCGCAGTCTCCGCCTTGCTCGTGCATGTAAGAAATTGGTACCCCCCACTTTTTAGACCAAAGTTACGCCTCTGTAGGTGGCACAGCTGAGAACAAACAGAAGTTGGCATATAGAAAAATCTGGCAGGCCTGCAAGGACAGAATTACAGCCCAGGACATCAGAATGGAGTGAACAGTATTACTTGGCACACTCTTAGCACTTGGCAGCGGCAGTGCCGCCTAGGTTGCCGTACCACTTTTTAAGGTGGTATGGCAACAACATACTTTTGCCGTACCACTTTTTGTCTATTAAGAGCTTCAATCCCACAGACCCTCTAATTTGCCGTACTACTTTTCAAATCGTGGCGCCGCCACTGGGCAGCGGAAATCTTTGTTCTGCATCTCGAGGTGAACTTGTTGTTCCCTTTGCGCACACTTCAAAGATGCAACATGTACACCACTAAGTGACACAGTAGAACAGAATTACACCAACAAGTAAAACAGCATCGAATGATTATGTAGAACTATAGCAATTAAAAACATACCCCTGGTGTAGGCAAGTATGTGATCTGGGTAGATCCGCCACCGAGGTCCAGTATACCGACCGTTTTATCAAGACTTTGCAGCAAACCTTCAAAAGTCAAAACATGCATCAAAAGCACATAAGAAAGAACCCTATGCTTACTGCATAAATTTACCAGGTAAACAATCTTTATATCAGTTACATTAAAGTTTCCCGCTTTCCTTGTCTTCAGAGACAAAGTCTGGGGGATGAAGGATCTGTGTGCTAAGGGTAGGAAAAAACAGTTGCCAAAGCACTGGCAAACAGTTCATTACATGACGTGACAAATAAACTGTCCAGGATTTGAAACCAAAAAGGCAGAACAGAACAACTGAATAATCTGCCTTCAGCCATTATGCCATCTCTAAGTAACTTGATTGTTTATTGCCAAAGGTAAACAATCACTAAAGTTTCAGCATGTCTGTGGTTACAGTTATGCAAATTTACCCCACTTTACCAATTTAAATTAAACAACATTAAGACTCAGGTTTATATGAGAAGAAGATTGATCCACCAGGCACACAACTTGAATTTACATTTACAAATGACTCACACAAAAAAGCGAAATAAAAAATCTTACTAAAAAAGATGACATAATGATGACAAAATTAAAATAATATTTTCACCAGATAGGAAACATAAAGAACCATAAGCAGATTGGAAGTGGTAAGTGTTCAGTTTAGAGTGAAAGACAGTTTCCGTAAGAGAGTTGTAAACGTGATGCAGTAGAGAATTCCAGATGAAGGTAGCAGCAACTGTGAATGAACGCCGGACAAAGAAAAGACGTGTACCAGGAACAACATATTTTTCCGGAAGATGAAATAAGATACAGAAAACAATTCATACCTTTAAGAAAGTTGATGGTGAACCAGCAGAACAGACCCTCTTCCGCTCCCTCCAGGATGGAAACACCACTGCTGGCAGTCTGGAATGGGTAAGACTGGAATAGCTTTGAAACCTGTGTAAAAATTACACCAAAACCATTCAGGATAATATGAGATTACAGCACATAATTTAAAAGGCACTTGTTAAGTGCACAAAGTCAGTAAGTCCGACTCTGAAGAATATTAACCAACTGCATTTCACTTACTGGGGTATAAAAATTATGTAGGGTTATATCAAATGGGATGCGCTGGTGTTGATAGGTTGTAGTGGCGTAACGGTATGTCCTGTGCCTTGTGTCGGAGGCTCACAGGTTCAAATCTACCTCAAGCCACTGTGTAGATACCTTGGACAAGTTGCTCACCCACAACTGTTGGTGAGGAAGACAAAGGTTTTAAATCACCTCACTCAAATCATTCCCGGATGGCATAAAGCCAATAGATCTGCCTTCGGGCAGAGAACTCATCATCTTCATCATAGATTCAACCACATCAAGCAAATGAACTGAGGTAATAATAATGTAATATCTACAGAATTCTGATCTGGCTTGTTCATGCTCAGTGATATGTGTACAAACGATTTCAGACCTGTACACACGAAAAAGTTAAATAATTTACACGGTGTACACAATTAATTAAAATCCTAAGATATCTTGACAAAATAAGTAGGTTGGTTACTTGGCAATTAAAGCATATCTATCAGATTCTGATGTGGCTTTTCGAATGGATTATGATTTCTGATTGTGATTTCAGTCTAAGTGACCATTGTCTGATGTCTCGACAATGGCGCTATAGAAGTCGTTAAATTAAAATAGATGTTAATTTAAAGATACTAATGTGTATTTAAACTTATGCAGTGTTATCATAGATTAGAAAGATTATGTAACTTATTTTAAACATATGCAAACTTAATATGCATGTGACTTCACCAACTTCATCAAGAATTGCCAGAGCAGTTTTGTTGGAAAGCAGTCGCAGGCCGGCTGTTGCCTTCAAGCCAAGTGCCGTTTTTGACCATTTTGAAGATGGAATGTGCTGTTTGGCTTTATCCAGCATGCTTCGCAGGCTGTCTGCAGCCTAACATACACAGACCGACCAATTTCAGTAAAAAAGCACAAGCAGGTCAAGCAAATTACGTAAAAAATATATAGCTAGCCAAACATTTAAATGTGATGCATGTTAGAATTGACCAAACTTGTTCTAACTAATCAAATTATTCACACTGTTGAAGACTCTTAAATATTTTATTCATTCACTCATTCTGTAAATTTATATAGCACTGTTTAAAGTTATTTACTCCTAAGGCACTCATAGCCCAGCCTTGGCAACAACAGAGAACAGTCAAGCATTGTGTGTATACGCATTACGTGCGGTATCAAAATGTAAACAAAGCACAGTCCTATCAGAACCTTTCAAAAACAAAAACTTGCTACACAGTCCCACGTTCAGGTAGTGCCCATTACATCTGTAAAGTTTCATTTGTTCTGAAAAAAAATGAAATGGCCACTTCTGTTCGCGCAGTCTTTAGAATGTTTCACAACGTTCCATGCTATCAACACAGGGACCAAGCTGCTGTCAATTATGACGGGAATCAGCTGGTTAGGTTCCATACACATGTGCCTGGGCATCAGTATTTTCAACAAAGCTTAAAGCTTGAAATCTGACTCCATCATCACAGATAAACCTTACTCAGCTTAAGCATTAAGCACACCAAGTGGGGCGTGGTGGCTTAGTGGTAAGTTCGGTGCCTTGTGACCGGAGGGTTGCAGGTTCGAATCCCACTCTAGCCGCTGCGTACGGACCTTGGGCAAGTCCTTCACTCGCAATTGCTCGTGGCGCTTTGGCGTGAAAACTCCGACACAGTATACCAATGCTGTAGTCGGGAGCGCCTATGAGTAGTAGTTGACTTCGAGAGGCGCTATAGAAATATCCGGAATAAATAAAAATAAAATAAATAAAAAAGAAGTGAAATCACCTTTGCAGGATAATTTGCAAACGATGAAAGACCAGGTTTAGTTGCCATAAAAAATTCATCTAGAAGCTGATAAGCGCCATCTTTGGCTAAAGTGAAAAACAGAACAACTTTGACAATAGGTTGATGTATATATATATATATCAATTAGATGATATATGTACAAACATAGATGAATGATAAAACTCTTGCCTGAAGAGCAATAGATCTTGAAAAGTCGCAGTTCGATACTCGTAGCCCCCTCTATTTTGTCTCAGCCTTCCACTCCCTAGGGGACAGCAGTAAAGTGAGCGGGTGCCTTACAGGCTGCCAAGACGTTTGTTAATAAGATCTTGATAATTGTATCGTCATGTTTCAATTGTTTCAATGTAACTTACTGGGGTTAGTCAGTGAGCTTGTCAATAAACACAAATATTATTATTATTATAATTATTATTATTATTATTATTATTATATCACTTCTGCATATAATCTAATATAATTAATTTTATAGGACAATTATTATAAAGCACAAGGCGTTAATCAATAGCCACTTCAAGTGAAACTATAGTAAAAATAATAATCTTTGAGAAGCCACGTCCAAAACTCAGGCTATGGTAGGTACTGCGACTTGTTGAATGAGATGTACACTTCAAGACGATCAGTACCTACGAGTCAGCCTGACAGGCAGTCATCAATATGAAGGCTCAGCAACTTCAAAAATTAGATTTAAATTAATGTGCAATTAATTTGTACCAGTACTAACTTCTGAAAGGTAAATTCATGCAGATCTGATGTAACTAATTCAAAAGAATCTAAATTAGCCCAAATAATTTTTAACTAATATAATAAGAACGTAAAATTAGTCCAAATGATTCCGAATATAAACATTATTTTTACTGACCTGTTGGGTCCTGTTGAAGCTTGAACACATGAATTCGACTTCCTGTGCTTCCTGCATCGAACATTATCCCAAAGAACTCGGTTGAGCCATCCGATGTGGACTGCTGATGATCAGTCAAGGCCTTAATTGGCACTTGACCAGCCCCAATCAGCAGGCTCCACCAAGACGTTGGTGAACTTATGACACCTTGATATGCCATGATTGTCAACAGCAGTACAATTCCAATGAAGACCGCAACAACGTAGAGTTTGATTCGACGAGAACGAAGCTTGTTCGTGTTGTTCAGCTTTTTCATGGCTGCTATGGTGACGATTACGACAACAAATACAAAGGAGAGATACCAAATGATGAGCATAACTGAGCGAACCAAACTGAAAAATGAAACAGTAAGTCTTTCAGAAATTCAAAGTGGTAAGGTGAGGTAAACAAAGGATAAAGCATGGTAATGGCATTGCTCAGCGCATAATTATATGATATGTGCCTATGCGAAAAATGGCCCTCCTGATCTTTAATGGTCTTCTACAAGAGGAAGAGATAAATTAAGTAACCAGAAGAATTTTTTTAAATCAAAAGAGGTCTCGTCTGTGTGTGTCTTGTGTATGAACCTCATTGTCGTAATAATCTACAAAGTTCTGATCTTCCAACTCATGGTTAGTGTTCTCATTTAATAGCTCAGTTTGATCTAATCAATAGCGTAGTTATAAAAATGTCCAAGACATCAGTCAATGGTCACTTCTAGTAAATCAAAGATTATATTCGTAGGTTACGGTGGGTATGCAAGTTGAATGAGACGAGTCTTAAGTTTGGGCCGGAATGACTTCAAATAATTGACAGAACGAACTGAGCTAGCAAATTCCAAAGCTTCGGACCAGTGACCGAAATTCCCGAGAGCCTAACATTGTATGGGTGTAGCCTGTAGGGCATAACCAAGAGTTTCAGCATCAACTGCCCGAATGGGATCATTTGTGGTGAGCATGTAATAGATGCCGGTTTCTTAAACTGTAGTACTTTGCGAACTGAGACATATTTTGAAACTGATACTATCCTCAATGGACAGCTGATAATTACGAGTCTTCTTATACGTAAAGGGTCAGTAAGTCATTTAAAGAAAACAAGTTATCGTCCAGTCTACGTGCTCAGTGAAATGTGTAAAAACAATTTCATACCTTTACACCCGAAAAAGTTAAATAATTTACTAAATTAATTAAAACCCTAAGCTGTCTTGAGAAAATAAATATGTTGGTTAATTTCCTAAATTCGTGGAACTGTCATTCTCAAACATTTCCCTTCCTCAACGCAAAGACCTGTTATTTCGCTCACTACGCAATGAGACAACCGCATCATATAGATTGCGATTAAGGTTCGGCTTCATTAACTTAGTTTTAGGCCAACGACGAGCAGCCACGCTGCTGATAGCAAATTATTGTTAGCTTTTTAACTAAATTTAGTAAAGAGCTTTGCTTATACTGTTGTATCACAGTGTCCATGCGTCTAAAAACGAACAATGTTCAGTTTCAGCTTTATTTTACAATAGTTTCTTACCACACAGAGTGCAGTTTAGTCCTTCCTGTAGCAAATAATATGACGTCAATGTCCACGTTCTTCAATGTAGTTGGTAAGTTGCATCGACCTTTATCAAGATGTAAGCAACGAGTCAACGACCTGTTATCGTGGGTGTCGGGCTTTTAGCCTCCAACAAGGAATCTATAAGAATTATTGTGCCTTGAGACCTCCAACTTTAAACAGCGAATTTAATATTTTTACTGATGTAAGCACCAGTGGCGGCGATCTTGTCTGAGAGGTGGGGGGGGGGACAAAGTCGGCCACAATCTCGTCGACGACCGTTTTTTTAAATGCCCCCCAAGAAAAATTTTTTGGTACTTCATCTCCAAAAAATTTCGCTTTCATCTCCGAGAAAAGTTGATGACCTTTTTTTTAGTCATTAGCCTCTTTCCTCTTTTTTTCACAAATTTTTTCCCAGTGGTAAATTTTTTCGTCCGTAGACTTTTTCTAGGATCTCATCTTCAAAAAATCCAACAAAATTTCTATCTCATCTTCAAAAAAAGTTTATGACCTTTTTTTCGTGACTTTTCGATGCCTTTTCAAAATAACTCACTTTTTCTAACTATTCGTTTCCACAGAATTTTCTCGACTTTTTTTCCTTCTCCTTTTTTCCTTCTCTTACACAATTTCATAATTTCGTAACTTTTTTCTTCTAATTTTGGGGGGGGGACACTTCTGCTCAAAACAACTTTTCTCGTCAAAAAGGCACTCAAAACTCATTTTCGCCCTCACACACAATTGCATTTCTTGACCTTTTTTCATGTATCTTCAAAATTTGGGAGGGGTCCGATGTATGGCTTGACCCCCCAACTCTTGAAGGTGGGGGTCTTGTCCCCCTCGACCCCCCTAGATCGCCGCCCATGGTAAGCACTAAGCACAAATAAAGGATTTAAACAAGAATAGCACGCACGCACACACTTTGTTTGTCCATTAAGCTTATAATTTATTTTGTTGTGATCATAGGCCTACATGCTGTGGAGAACGAGGCCCTACCTACAAGCAAGGCTTGAGTTGTGGTTCAATGACCTGCTTCTCTTAACTTCGTGAAGTGGGCTGAAACACGTAATTCTCTTGCAAAATAGATCATAAATAGGCTATAATATCAGTATCGCTAATTGTTATGCTCCCCGTAACAGGTGTCTGTTCCATCAAAGCAAAATTGATAATTAGCTGGCCTACTTGCATAGTCCCAACACAAGAGTCGTCTATTAGGTCTATACCGCAAAGCGCTGCAGGGATCGAGGCTGTGACAACCAGGGGCGTCTCCACCATAGAAACCTTGGAGCAAATGCTCCATCCAAGAAATGGGGGGGGGGGTCTGTCAGTGTGCCACCATTAATGGGGTGGGGGGAAGGAAAGGGGAGGGAGGAAGAAGGGGGAAGTTGCTCCAATGACTTTTGGGGGGTGGGTGGGATAGAAGCCCCTGGTGACAACAGCAGTTGATCTTCTACACTTTAAATTAAATCCACAGCCTATACATATATATATATAAGGAAAGAAGTCATCACTTAATGAATTGCTCAGGCCTTCTCAGTTGGGTCATTTGGATCCAATCAGTCTTGTTGTCCTCGAGACCAAGGTCTTGGTCTTGAGTGCACTCGAGTTCGTTTTTAAAAGTCTTGGTCTTGGTCTTGAGGTTCAAGGTCTTGGTCTTGGTCTTGAGGTTCAAGGTCTTGGTCTTGGTCTTGAGGTTCAAGGTCTTGGTCTTGGTCTCGCAAGACCAAGACCAAGACCGGCTGTTAATATGAACAGTCATTTAACAGAACTCAAGAATTCTGTATCAAGCCTGTTTGCCTCATACGACCAATATCTATGGATGGATACAAGTCTTAGGAAAACCCATTGGCAGCAGCAACAGTTATTCTGTATCAGACGATATGATAAACCATGGGAAGATTTCAAAAGGACTCACTATCTGTACATTTACATCCAGTGCTTGAAAAGCTACTCTGTGTGTGTGTCAGCGACTTCAGCACCTGTAGAACGTATTTTTTCACATGGCGGAATTTTTATAAGGCCCACCAGGCACGTCTTGGTCAGAAAATTCTGAGCGAATTGGTTTTTTATAAAATACAAAAGGCATTTGGTACAAGAGGTTGCATGAAGGACTTTTGAATACAAATTCGGATTTCTCTGCAGTTTTCATTTAAAGTTAATTTGCTTGAATAAAATAAAAGACTCATGTTTTCATTAAAATAGCGAATATTCCGACTTGACAATTTTTAGAAGTCTTGACCTGATTTCGATTTTTTTGGGTCTTGGCCTTGGTCTTGGTCTTGAGTTTCAAGGTCTTGGTCTTGGTCTTGGTCTCGAGGTTCAAAGTCTTGGTCTTGGTCTTGGTCTCGAGGTTCAAGGTCTTGGTCTTGAGGTTCAAGGTCTTGGTCTTGGTCTTGAGGTTTAAGGTCTTGACAACAAGACTGGATCCAATGCAACCGCTTTTGATTCTCCCTTGTCTCATTCAGTTAACAAGAAAACTGAAACGGAGACACTCTGTAGTTCACACTACATCGTCGATTCGTCGCTTGTAACACTTCATACGCCACGTATTATCTCACAACCGAAATGTCGGGATCGATCGCCAATACAGATCCATGTCAATCGATAGGATCGTTTCCAACAATTCACTTGATTCAACCTCAAACAGCAGTCAGTAAAACGTTGGATATCATAGGAGTCCCTTTTCTTGGCCTTGCTGGCAGCATCGAAGAACCCCACCCAGTAGCACAGTTATCACTAAATCATAGATGTGAGCACAATGCCAGACACGGCCAAAGAGAGGAATGGGTCCAAAGTAGATCATTTGTACGGATGTCCCCTATGGAGGACCCCCTAGGGGTCCTCTCTTGAACCAGTCCATACTGCCCTCTTTCCCACTTCATGAAATCCACTTCACAATTAACTTTAACCAGAGGACATGACCGCCTTTTCACACTAGGTGGGTTACCTAATTCTAGCCCTCTATCCAATGCTTAACAATAATTATATCATATCCTTGAAATCCATGACTGTTTTTTAAATATAAGTGCGACCATATTCGCTAAAATCGTACCATTTTGCATTAAAACAGTAGTAAACAGCTTGTCAAAGACTTGAGAACATCTTGTATAGCCAGCCTACATGACAGAATTATTGCATTTGATCACTACTTACTTAGTATACTTAGTCCTTCCCGTGCAGGTCTGCACATCGGGCGACGCATCTCCTCCACTCCCCTCTGCCCTCTGCCTCCTCCCATGTCAGCTCCAGATATCTGAGGTCGTCTCTGACTGTCTCTGGCCAGTTCTTTCTCGGCCTTCCTCTTTTCCTTTTCCCTCCAGCGTCCTGCAGTTTGTATTCCCTCATTTCTCTTAGCACCTGTGCCAACCTTCCAGTAATGTTCAGTGATCTTACATTCCAGGTGCCGATGTTAGTTACATATTTTGCCGAAAGCGTCTGAGCTTCCGAATCCCAACTTCCGAGAATCAGCTTGAGTCATACAACACTGGCATAAAGTTCATTACACCTTGATGCAAAGCATGAATTCATGATTTTATGAGTTCATGAACACATGAGTTGCTCTGGGCACAACCTGAAACAAAATTAATGAGAAAAAACGTCGAGATGTTGAGATTATTTTTAGGAATACACATAAGAATTTCACAACAGCAGAAAAGTTGTAAAATTTTAACAACTTAAAAATCAGTAATAAAATAGAATCAGCAGCCATTAACAACAGCTAACTGAATTACAGAACAAAAGCAGGCATTCCTGTCTATACCCAGAGTCTTGGAGCCTGTTTTTCTTTTAATACAACTGTTACACAAGGCAAATTCAAGTGTCTCCAAAGGCACAGGTGGGACAGTCAGACTAGATTAATGTTTCACATTCATTGTTACTAATTATCACAGAATTACCAACTAAACTCTAAATGCTCCTAATGCCTTTAAATTAATGTACAGCACTTGAAAAAACTGTGTCTACCTGAATGACTGTTCACAATTATCACTTTACTACTAAACATAAAATTACTCTAGTGTCTATAATGCCGTTAATATAATACAAACGTTATCTGTCAATAATCACTTCAAGTGATGTTGTAGCCGACAGTCATAATTCACTGGAGAAGCAAGTTGAAAAAGATAAGTATATAATGTTTAATTACACAGGACAGAGGCACCTCTGCAGTCAGATTATTTAGCTAAGGGCCTAAGGCACAACCATAAACCTAATCGCCGTTACTCACATTACAAGCTGACACTGTGAAAGTAATACCTGCCAACAGCAGAATAAAATTGTGTGAATTTTCACAGACATAAAAAGCAACAACGTGGCTTTACTAGTAATCAGTCCGATCCCCAAAACTGTTCTTAAACCAGACAATTCAACAGTGTCCAGTCAACATTACCATCTGCCATCACCAAACAAAACTGAATTGCATGTCTTAAACACAGTTTGCATTAGTCTTTCTAAAACCAGTATTTCTGATAATCTGATTGTATCAGGTATCCAGCTATAACTTAGCAAACTGCGGCAATTTGGTCTGCTGAAACAAGGTTTATCAAAGGCGACATTCAGGTGATCCATAAACAGAGGCAAAACAATAGCAAGCCAGATACATATGACGCCTAGGGATTCAAATCTCGGACACAAAGACGAAAAGCAATCAGGATTTTTATCCACACTATAATTATTATACGATCTATCACAAACACTTTATTGTCACCAAATATCACCAATATTTGACAATCTGTCAAAGGTAAACCTTTGTTTCAGGAGAGCAACGTCAAAGGATTTGTGTTTAAACACCAAAATAGGAAATCAGTTCAAAATATTAGTTATGAAGATATTCTAAACATGATATTCTCTACAAAATCCTATAACACTAGTAACCTATACAACTGTAATGAAAACTTTAAAATGTCTACTATGATACACGAATTATACAAACTGATAATGTACAAAATAAAGTAATATTTTCGGCAATTCTGCAAATAGCATAAACAAATGAGACTACTGAAGCTGGAACCGGATGCTGGAATGATTCCAGAAAGTTAAAATAAGTAGTGAAATCAACTTCTAGTAAGTTTACTAAAATATTTGCAAATCAGCCGACTCCTAAAATATCAGCTTCAGCCTCTGAACTACTGGCACTCGATCCACAAACAGAATTCACACTGGCAGCAGACTATTTGCTGCCGCTAACTGCATTGGTACCGGATGAAGTGGAAGCATTAGACGCAGACGTAGCTGTGACCTTGGCTCCAGAGTTATTGGCAACAGTAGCACCAGAAAGAGTCTCAGCAGCATTAGACGTTGCTTGGAAATAGTTGCACAATGGAGACAAGAGATGGCGAATCACAGGAACACTCCACGACTGGCCGAGCAGCTTGAGACGTCTTGAAGCAGACAGGTTCGCAACATCCGTATAGTGTTCGGGAAATCCAAAAATTCTACAATGAGGTAATACAAGGTTAGTAAAATGCACTTTCATTCATGACATGCCTGTGTCAGTAGAGGTATGAAGCAATTCAGACTGAGTGCTAATATGACAATACAATCTAATTACAGAAGAAAATTTCTGCTCAGACTGCACAGCTTCAAAAGTGGACCAACCTGCGTTGCTTGTGCCTTGTAGCTGTGAAACACAAATATCTTCTGACAACTATGGTTCGTTCTGTCCTTGTATAGGTCTCTAAACCCAAAAATTGCTCTTCTGCTCTGCGTTTGGCTCACAATGTTACAGTGGCCTTCCTTCAAAGTGAATCAATTGAGAAGGATGGACATTAACAAATTCTCAGCTGTACTGTACTAAAGAAAAACAAGTGCAGCTACCTTTCCACCTCTGGAATCCAAAGACTGTCACCAGCATCACCCATTGTCACAGGAAACGAATCATCTTTGTTTCGATCCATGAGAAGCGAATTTCGCTGTGTTGTAATTGTGCGTACCTTCTGAACCTAGAAGAAAGCAGTTCATCTGACCTCTCTACACTGTGTACCAAATTCAGTGCACTACTTAAACGCAGGTCTAGTAACAGCAGTCAATAACTTGGTCAAAATGCCCTAACATTTACTATATAAGCATTTACTGTATAAATGATTTGAGTTGGTTAAACGATGGGATACACTTGTCCATAGCATGCTAAACAATTCAGTGTTCCTCTGATGTTACTGAACAGTTGAAAACTCATAGGGGCAAAAAATAAGACAAAAAGCCGTCTTATTCACAGATGCTTTAGGTGTTGACTGCTGCTTCAAGAGTCTTTTTGAATTAGTAATTTTGCATCCATTATTTTTACTGCACCATTGTGAATCTCTGACGATGATTTCACCTCTTCACCTTGTTATGCTGCATATCTTATTGAAACATTGTCATTTGTTCTTGAGAAAGTTATGGCTACAAAGGAAGTTTACTTTGATTTGTTAACACTGTACAAGTATCTAGTTAGACCACATTAGAAGCTTAGCATAGCCATGTAGAAGAGTCTCCAGCAGCCTGGTGAAACAGGTTAAAGGGTTAAGATTAAGTTTAGAGGTAAACTTTCAGACCTTTGCCAATCAAGGTGATTAACCTGAACAGTTTACCTTATTTATTATTCATTTCCTTTTAAATAACCTAACGACAAAGCATCAACCAATGGTGTTTGGCGCAAGAGCATTAACAAATTGCTTACAATCCCTACACTTTTAAATAACCTAACGACAAAGCATCAACCAATGGTGTTTGGCGCAAGAGCATTAACAAATTGCTTACAATCCCTACACAGTCGCCATTTTAGAAAAGGTGTGAATGCATATTCCTGCATTACAAGGCCAGCACTCAACCCAAAATGGCACACTTGTGAAAGTGTATCTGGTATTCCACAAATAGTGTGAGTGGATCGAGTGGATTTTCATCAAATCAGAAGGAATATCACAATTGCCATTGACCAATGCAATATCTAAAACCCTCAAAATGCCATTAAATTCTAGGTGGCCTTGCACTGGTCCATTCCTATTAGATTTCCATACCTTGGCCTTTCGTGTTGGAAAAAGACTGTCCTCCAGACTGCCACCAGCCTCATTAGCTGAATACTGCAGTGGGCTGAAAATGAAGAAAAGCATTAATATTTAACGAACACAAAATATAACCTGAATTCTGGAAACTGGCAACTAACTTCTGTTGTTGTCTACCATTCCCCTTAAACTTTCTGACTTTTTCTCAGAAATTTTAATCTACGCTTCAATTCCTGATGTCTTCTGCTTCTGAACTTAAAATAACAGTTACCTTCAATGATAGGCCTACTTTTGGCAATTTTTCAAAAAAATTCCAGGATTTCCTCTCCATATTAAATCTCAAGCAGTGCATGTCTTTCCACATGAATGCCATGGACATGGTTCTCCTTATAACCTGGTACAGCTCAGTCCTCTGTCGAAAATCTCTACTTTTGAGTCATAGTTGTTTGTCCACACTGCCATTTATGCTCAGGTTTCTTTCCGTCATAGCTGCACTCAGCCGCTCTCCACTCATAAGTAACCACCCTTGGAAAATGTTAAATATTTCGACCTTTGAAGCTGACAGCTTTCTAGCTTTCTGTCCAATTGTATTCAAATCTATCTGAAATCTTGGATAAGCATATTCTTAATAAGTGCAAGTTGATTGCAGCATATTCTTCCCAGCCTTAGCACAGTGGAGATACAGCTATCAGGATGCTGCCCAGCTAACTTGACAAGCGCCAGGCAATGCTCCCATTTACCTTCTTATCTCAAATATAGCATCAGCATCTAATTGTTCATAAGCTTGTCTCAGCAGCCAAATTCAAATCTGTCTTACAGTTCACACAGTAGTATAAAGTTAAATCCGCCGATCTATCTCTGCCCTTTGTTCATCGCTCCTACCAATTATACTGCACTTAATGAACAAACACTTGGAACCTTTTATGCCTTGAACTAGGACAGCATTGGGCTCTCAAAACATTCTCACTGTTAGCCAAAGGCTTTGGAATTCAGTCTGGTTTGCTGCATGTTATATCACTTCTGTAACACCATTCTGCACTATACTGAATATTGTATTGTATTGTACTGTGTTTTAAGAAAGGTAAATAGGAAGAGACATTACCTGAGAGAATAGAAGAATGAACGGATGGAGAAAGTTCATCCCAAAGGGCAGGGCCAATGGAAGCAAAAGACCGAGATTGAACCAGTGAAGTCCTGACACGGGAAACGACGAAGTCCAAATGGACAGAGGAACAGAGGACGGAGAGAAGCAGCCTGTTTCAACCTTGTTTACCAACACAGACATTCTTCTAGAATTTAACTGCTTCACCAGCAAATTATAATTTTTTATAACGGTTTCACCTGAAGCAACCTTCAATTGGTGCCTTATGATAAAAGATACGATCAGCTTAGCTAGAAGCATCTATTCCTATAAAGTAATCAAGCAACAGCGAGAATGTGTCCAGCTGATGGATTGCCAGTCATTTCTGAACTCCAGCTGCTACTTCCAAGCACTACTGTCAACTAAAACATAATATCAACGTATTAAAGTAACCTTATTTACCTATGGAGATATTGTTAGATAAGCCTTTCCACAGCCTTTCCCTTATTCTCAGTGCTAGCACAATGTACGTTTTTCATACTAACCAGTACATTCCAGGAATGTTTCCCCAAAAGTAACGAGCACGTCGCTGTGCTGAGAAGTACTTGGCGTCCCACAATGCCGGCTCGCACTGCAAAACAAAGAGCGCTGGATTTTTAAATTTACTTTACACAATGTGCAAAATGATACTACAAAACATACTAAATTTCATTATGCACTAATACACAGAATTTTATTCTGTTACAACATAATTTCAGTATATAATACATTGTAATCCATATGAGCATAATATAATCAGACATTTATAAAATAACCTCAAGAAAATTCCTCAGTGCAGCTGGTATCCTTTGGAGTTGCTAGATGCTTTTAATGATTCAATGATTAAATCCCATTTTTGAACTGTGTAAACTTTACACAAGTGCATTTCACATCCTAGGTGTCAGAGACGTAAAATGCATTCCTCGGCTTTCTCAGTTGTTGGCACAAGGTACTAGAATTCTCTACTTGATTCCATCTGATTTGCCGGTTCTCAAATGTCAATCACATCCCAACTCAAATACGACCTTTAAGGAATGTTCTTCTGCAATAGCACGCCCTCTACACTCTCTGACCTTCCTCTAGTCTCTTTGACCTTACACATTTTCACTAGATCTGTCTAAAACATTAAGATTACAGACTGAACATTAATAGATGCATTGTTTGCTATGATAATTACACCATAACAAAACTCACTTCAAACATTCTCGAGATGATCGAACGAGATTCATCATTCATGCTGGCCACGTTTTCGTAAATCCAGAATAATGGGCGATTCCTGTTTTCGGTTTTCAAACTCCACAAAATCCGACAGAAATCGAAGAACAGGAGACCTGACCCAGCTGACAAAAAGACAAATCCAGGCAAAACTCTTAAGCTGTTATAGAACTGTTGTAATCTATATTAAAAGTTACCTGAAACTTTCTTCGAGTCTTCAAAAACTCACTCTACATTGACCATGTGGCATTTTCAATTTTTAAACATCTGTTATATATAGTTTGTATATTCTCAGTTATATAGTTAAAAATTTATATTATTCTTATTGTTTTAATCAACTGAGGTAGAAAGGATCACCAGAGTTGAAAAATAGGCTATGAGCACAGGAAAGTTCTAAGTATTTATGCTCAAGTTTCTTGCCATCGTAGCTGCTCTCAGCTGCTCTCCAACCCTTGTAAGACGTTACATGTTTCAACCTTTGAACAAGAAAGTTCGAAGTAGGCTATTTATACTCAAGCATTATTGTTCATACTTTTGTCACATTGATTACAGAATTCATTCCAAATCAAAATAACTGAAAATCAGTCTAGGTGGTACCAAAACAAACGGTAAGACGTTGTCTCTAGTCAATTGTACAGAGTTTCAAGACACAGGACAATCAGCCTGAATCACTCATTAAGTGATTCAGATAAAGTATAAGTCACAATAGTTAATTCTTACGAGATTACCTTCAAGTCCTTTGCGACATGGATTTGCAACTGACAATTCGTTACAGGGCGAACCACCGATCAGCAAGTCAATTGGACCAATTTGGTTTAACTGGATCACAAACAGTATGACCTGGTATTGTATCATATTCCAAAATTTTATAGAGCCTTTGTTTATGTTTATATTCGTTTAATGAAACAACAGACATAACACTGTAGGTGTACAAGGAAGTGAATTAAAATTGTTAATTGTTAATAATAGCTTAGTAAGAGTTAGAAAATAACATTCTAGATATGAAGTTTCGAGAGTCTTTATCTGGTAGATTAAAATTGTGAGGACGATTTCTTAGGGAGTAAGGAGTAATATGGTTGGTTGGGAATAAACATCTAATTGAGTGATTTTCATTGAGTAAAGCTGCTTTAAATAAGGCCATTTCGGCTTTGAGCACAAGCTGCAAAAACTAACTTAAAGCACTGGTCAATTTAGTATATCTAATTATCATCACTAGTATTCAAGGCATGATCCTGAGAATGTTAGTTCCTGCAGGGACAATCTTCAGTGGTTGTGTCCCACAGAAAATCACTTACAAGTTATCTCTTAAGACATTCAAGACTCCAAATAATTGCTAAAAATTCACCTGCATGTCCTAAAACCACCAGTACAAACTGGAGACTGCTCCTTAGGCATTACTGAAGATATTCACATAAGGCCTGCTCTAAGAGAAAGTCCTCAGGGAGCTCTAAGAGAAAGTCCTCAGGAAGTCTTCGTGAAATTGTTAGGCACTTTTAACCAAGACTTAGTCTTGTTTCACAAGAATCGTTCTCAAAAAGTAATTCAACTCTTAGATTTAACTGCACCAAAAGCTACCTCTCCTAGAGCCTCAAACATGTTATAAACCAACGTAAATGGTCAGAGTATTCAAGAAATCAAAAAGTGCAATAAGGTGACCGAAAATTAAAGCACAGAATTCATAGGAATCAAAGCACGAGTTCTTACTGTTTCTCTCTTGACACTGCGCACATCTCCCAGGTGATGGATCAACCCTGGATGCCGTATCTGGGCAACAGTGATCGCATCTTGTTCAACCTCACTGGCAAAGTACTTTTCAATCTGAATGTTCAGCTGATCAAGGACCAGCTTACCTAAACAAACCAAAAGCATGATCACAATATGGCAACATGGATTATCACCAGACAAGGTTTGCAAATATAAGGAATATACCGAGTCATACTGTAAGGCAGTGCAAGACCTCTTCAGCCTTCCTGTCAAAATTTCCATAAATGGTTCAACTTATTGCATTGTAATCTCAAAATTTCTAGTGCCCAAAAAGCGAAGTCACAGGAACCAGCTTATTCGCAGGCGCTTAGTCAAAACATAATCGATGGACAGGGGTGAAATCGGTTCCAGGTCAAGATCTAAAGGTCAGGCAGGCAGACAGATGGCTAAGGTGGGTGATGTTTAGAGCTGAAACGGCATGGGAGGTAAGGGGAAGAGTTAGAATCGGGATAGGATTTGTGAAAGGGCAGTGTTTTGAGTTTTGACAGATAGCAAGGTTTTGGTGAGTTCGTAGGAGCTGTTTTATCAAGTTCAGAGTAGTTTCTTATAGCTACGCAAAAATGCAAAGTTACAACACACCACAAGATAGTCTAATGATAACATAATTTGAAAATTAGGTTAAGTTTTAACACAAGTTATAACTACCTGCGGTTTGTCAGCAAGAGCAAAATAAACGAATATATATATATATAATATATATAATTATATATACATATATATATATACAAGGAATAACAAATAAGGCAAGATAATACATAGGTCAGAAAAGATCTTGTACAGTCTGGTGAGCAACAAAAGGTAAGATGGTGTTGGGTAAGGCATACATAGACGAAATTCTACTACCTGTACCAATGCCATCAAACAACGACAGTACTCTAATCGGTTGACGATCTGCAAGAGCTTTGTTTGGCTGACAGAAACACAAACTGTAAATGATTAAGCACAGAAGAATCTAACTGAAGAGCATCCAAATCTTTCACAAATACAGAAATTGACGTTGTACTAAGAATAATAATAATAATAAATAATATCGCTAGCAATATGTTTTCAGACATCTGTCTGTCTATCCATAAAGTTAATAATAATTTAAATAAAAAGCTATCCTAGAAATGCAAATGTAGATGAAAAATAATAATAATACTGATAATTATAAAAATAACAGTAACAAAGTAATCATAATATTAATATTAGTTATACCTGTAATTCACACTAAGAAGAGAAGAGCAGTCCCTTAGGCTAGCCATGAGGCAGCCATGGGTATGAAGTGTTAGCGACTTATTTTCTTAGCCTCAGCATATGAGGGTGGGTGGCCAGTCCTCTCCCTTGCCGTCTCATCTTCCTACCGACAGTCTACGGTCAGTGTACTCATTATAATAATAAATAATTATCTTTTCTTTATTAATTCAAACCAACAAACGCAGCAAGATTACAGTGAGACATGACAGTACAATTATCAATATCTTAACTAAAAACACGTTATGGCAGCCATGCAAGGCGCCCGCCCGAGAGGGGTTGCGGGAATCGAACCGTGTACTGCTGCACTCCTGGCCATGAGTGTTACCATTGCTCTATCCCCCTGAGTTGGCTAGGGGTGCAGGAAGAGCAGAAATCACAAACCAAATTTTTCCTCTGGTGGGGATTTGAACTCCCGACCTGTCAGTTGACAGTCCAGCACGCTAGCCACTACACAATTGAGTACCCCATACACACTGAATTCACATTACACGCATCAAAAATAAAGTTATTCCATAATAACCAAAGTTCATTCAGCAGTAAGCTAATACTAAGAAAAAACGTAACAGTACAAAGATTTTATATATACGTCAATTCCAAAAGGCTGAGAAAGTGATGCCAGATTTGTGCGCCACTCCCGTTTTCCATTAAGTAGTCCATGCTTCTTTGGATCATATGTGGTACAAAGGAAACAACTCCACTCATCTGTCTTTCTCACAACTTCGACGACACCTTCTCCAGCCAAGCGTTTGATACAGTCACTGCAGTAAACCCTGACAGAGCACAATTACACCAGAACCTTTCTATAACACTGCCATTGGAGGCCATGTAAATGCAAGGACACCCTTACAATGACATTCTGTTATAAAAGGTCATTTTCCAAAGCTGAACTAAATTTTGGAGCCATATGTACCCAATCGTGTAATATCAGAATTCTTGTTATAATAAAGTGTGTTCATGATATCATTTACATAAATAAGCAAATTGAAACACACAAGTCTTAAGTTGAGAACAAAATGACATAAGTGACTCAGCATAATGAACAGATAGATTCAGGGAATGAGTTCCAACATCTAGGTCCAGCAACTGATGAAACCTGTTCAGTGTTCACCAAGAAGAGCTCAAGTCTTTGGGATTACAAGAGAAAGACAAATGATACAACGATAAGTTTGAGGAATAAGGACTGATTTTAAGTACCATGGTTCGCAAGAGTTCAGTGTTGCAAAAACTATGAGCCCCAACTTGAAACAAATCCTTTGCAGAACAGGAAGCCAATGCAAAGACATATAAGTACAGGGTTTATGTTAACATTTTGACATATTAGTTAAAGAGTTCCAAACTGCTTTGGACTTTTAGCATGTTTGACTTTGTGATACCAACAAGAAGCAAGTTACAGTAATCAAATCGACTTGAGACCAATACATGTACTCGGTGGTTTAAAAACAAACAGAACAGGATGATTTAAATATATATCAAAATAGAAAATAATTTAAGAATTCAGTCAACATGAGTGAATCTGAATCCATGGTAAGTGTTACCCAGTAGACAGGTTTATACGACCACATATTTGCCTTCAACAGTTCAATACAACTCACTTGTTGCAACCTACAACTTCACAGACGAAAACTTCTTTCCCAAATCCACAGATGATGCAATAACTCTGAAACATTACCAAGGCACCGTATTAAACTTTGATATTTTGATGCAAATTGGCGATATAATGTGAACCTACAGCTATGATAAAAAATTTCACTAGGTTTATAGAATGAAACCAACAGTGACCTCATCTCTGAAAAATGGAATGCTTCGATACTCTCTGAGATGACTGATTTTCCCACTCATTCTTGCCATTTTCATTTTGAGGCAATTTAAGCTTTTAGATGCATCACAATGTCCTTACACCTGTGGTTCGTGCCTTCAATTGTGGTGGTGTTAATTACTGCAATTCAATATTCATTAGTAGGGATTGACCGGAAAGAGATTTTCCACCGGAAACCGGAACCGAGTATTTGGATGAACTATTTGCCGGAAACGAACCGGAAACGAACCGGTACCATTTGTTCCATATGCCCTAAATTAGCGCTACAATATGCGACGCCATTTTCGGATCAGTTAATAGTTAATACATTTCAAGAAAATGGAACTGAATTCAATGGATGTTTAATTGTTTTAAGGCTGAACATTAATAATTTTATATACGTAAGTTTATTAAATAAATTCTGAAAGAAACAAATTTTTTGCAACTATTTGCGTCTACAATATTTGCCGAGGCGAATACTTCCGGAAATGGGATTTCCGGCCGAACCGAGTATCCGAAACGGTTTCCGGTCAATCCCTATTCATTAGTTTCCTAAACTATAATTGTCAGGTTTTCGATCTGTACTAAACCATGCAGCAATGACTGTGGCTTGTTTTCCATGACTCCCTCATCATTTTACCCATGCATGATTTCTAAACCTACTACCTGGTATAGATATAAAGAAATTCCCTGTTGTTCCTCATTCTTGATGTAATGCTATCCATGAACTCTGAACATCTGTCAGTTATTGGAGCACTGCTCGCTAAATGCTGATTCATGAACGCTCTACCTTACTGACAATTAACATCTTTTAGTTAGCATAGTGATGACCTCTGAGTAGTTTCTTTGAAGTGGTTCCATATAAATTTCGGCTCAAAATTACAAATTACAGTAAAGTTTAACAAATAAGAAAGATGAAAGCAAGCCTTCAAAAACAGAAACAGCATGATACCTATCATGGAAAAAGAACTAGAGTAAATTAGCGTTATAGAAGGCACACCAGAGAAAGGTTTACAGACATTAGTGAAAACTTAAAAGACTTTGTGGAAACATGACAGAAAACTCACATTTGTTCCATCGCTGTCAAAGAAAAAGATGCTCTGAAGAATCGCTTCCTGAAAAATACACAACAATTATTTATCTAATAATTACTGCTTTTTGTTGGTATTTCATGAGTAAGTAATCACTAAATAATCAAACACATAAAATAAGTAAAAGTTCCTTGTATAAACTTGTTTTGTCACATACAAAATGGATTTGCAACATTATCAAGTCCCTTGTTACATAAGAGTTGATCTTCCTTCAAGTGTTTTAATACTTACGCTACTGTACCTAAACATTAACAGAATATCCTGTTAACTTCTTATAAACTTACCCTACAGTTTGGACAAAGACCTCCATTGAAGAACGGATGTTCGTACCTCATCGATCCGATCAGCACACAGCAGCACACTATGCAGATGTCTAGGAATCACAGTACAACATACAGTTGTAATTGCCATTAGAATCACAAATTTGTAAAGTGCCTCGACAGAGTTGCTACTGACCCAACAGCACAAAATCAGGTTCAACAGATTGGCTTACTTGTGGTTGTAAAATTGTGTAAAGCTCATGAATGAGTAAATGAATACTCATTAATTGAACATCATAGCCGACATAACGCAACTAGAAAAAGCTACAGAGGTTATAGTCTCACGAGCAGCTAATTATCGTCAGTAGGCATTCTTGTAGAGAATGCGGGGTATAAAATTGTAATCACCTTTTCGGGTAGGGTACTGACATTATTATGACATAATCAATTTATTATGACAAAATCAATTCACTTGTCAAAGACAATGCCTAACTGTATGTAATGCCAAATTACATCACACAACTACTTCACTGAAATGATGCAAGAAGAAACGTTTTGAACCAGGGCTCAAAACCCGTCACATGTCGGTTTTCTGACCTTTTTACTTAGTCATATTCTACAATTAATCTGCTTCAAAATACTTTTTATAGAATGAAATATCTTTTTGCTAACTGAAGTTATGCTCGTTTGATTCTTTCATTAATATATAGTGAGAAAATCGAATAAAAAATATCGGAATATTTGTGTCATCAAAATTGGATAACTAAATTGCAAATTATGGCAAATTCATATGCAACTGGTGAATTGAAGAATGTTCAATATTTTTGACCCCTCTCTCCTATTTCGGCTTCTAGCTCAATATTTAGGAAGCGACAAGCGACGGGTTTTGAGCCCTGGCGTCACATATCTTAATGCATATCATAATTATCATAGCATATCAATTCTTATTATGGCATAACATATCATATCTTAAATCTCCGATCTGCTAGACAGCTGTGAGAAAGTTTTTAAAGCTGCTATATAAATACCAAGATACTGTTGCATACATACATACATACATAGAATATTCACATAAATCTAATCTATATAAATAAAGAGAAGACTCTGTCTGTCTGTCACAGCGATGTTTGACCGCGATGCATTTCTACAGCTTTGGACCTTTTCACTCCAAACCTTCACTACTGTTTCGGGGTGGGCATTACACAACCAGTGTAAGGCTTCGCGTCCCCCGTTTTCACCGCTTCCATGGTGTCCCGGGCCAAAACCTCTCCCAAACCCCCACTTTTTACCTGGTCCAAACAAATTCGAGTCGACCTATTTTCATTCAGATGGCGCCGCCCGAGAAGATTCTGTGTGTTTGACCGCCAATTCTCTGTCACCGGCACGCATTTCTAAAGATTCGCCAGATGGCGCAGCCGTAGGGATTTCACTTCACATTAACTTTTGTTGCTTATTCGCTACAGGGATTGAAACTTATAACTCCGGGCAACGCCGGATAAACCAGCTAGTTCTTAATAAGAGTAGAAACAGTACATTTTCAAGTAGTAAAGTGAGGTAGACAATTCACCTGTAATTGACTGAATTTCTTGACCATCTTTACAAAATTCAGAAGTTGCTACGGAGAAAGACAAGCCACCATTACTAAAGAGTACCGTAAGTTTAAGTTCATGGCACTTGTATGGTAACAATCATTATAACTGCACAAAAACCTCCTTACAAAGTTGTAAGTTGACCGACTTTCGATCAGTAACTTTTTTAACTCAAACGTCTGCAACTTATCCAAAACTCACTAGAATGCCCAAACATCATTATACCACTCCCGTCCTCAAATCACTGCATTGGCTAAAAATCCTAGAGCAAATCCACTACAGAGTCCCGTCACTAACCTACAACTCCCTACAATATTTAATATTACTAAATTTATTAAACAGCTGCTCATTTAATTTTTTGTGTGAATACGCTGTTTTTCTTGAAGTAAACCTTTCTGATGCTGAAGTATATGATTACAAATCTCAACTTTTATAAAACAACAATCCTACGACACAAAGTGGAATAATGCACAGCTTGACTTTGCCACTTTGGTTCAGGAAGAGATTTATAATTGTAACTGTAATCTGACATTTATAAAGCGCCACATCAAGAAAACTCATCAGTGGTGTACTCCACTGCTGCCTTTCAACATCTCTTGATATTGGAAGGCAGCAGTACAGTATGTGGGCCTTAACATTGAGCTCTGCTTTGTGTTTAGGTATTTAGTAGTTTGGGGGCTGGGCCTCACAGCACAAGACAGTGATGGTTTTTGACCTGATGGTGATGCACATGGGTCTAATGATGACTCAACCAAGGTCAAATAAGTGGAAGACTACAAAATATTATGTATTTTTATCAGATAAGAAGTCAAAACTCACATGCAAAAGAAGGATGATGAGGATAATTGCTAAATTGAGACTGCTAAAACTGAATGAGAAATTTTATTTGTCTAAATAAACCTCATTCATTATCTTGTTTAAACTATACTTACTTACTGCTTAAGAAGCTATCATGATTATGGCAATTTTTGACAGTCTGCACCATTGCTTATCTTTGGTATAACCTTTTTAAACAAATGTTACATATGCTGACATTTTCAAGTAAGTCATAATTAATACTGTCACAGCTCTAATACCTTTAATTGCATTCGATTCATCCTTCCTGCGAACTTCTGCCTCTGTATCTGAATCCTGCAGCTCAAGTTGGGCAAGTCTGATCTTCTCAAGTTTTTCAAGAATCCAGCTTGGCAGGCGCAAAGCTTCAGAATACAATCAAATGGCAATGATAATGATATTTTAGATGTTATAATAATTAAATATATTACACATAACCAAGATTAGTAATATTAACTATATACATAATTAGTTTGTTCAGTCACTTTTAAAGAGTAGTCCAACCCACACATCAGCTCTCTATCTCAGCAGTGAGTTTTTCACCTCATGACAACCGTGTCTATATGGAGACTGTTACAAACTGCTGCTACTGAACACAATATCAGGTGAACGAAGCTTCACATTTGCAGGCCTGGCTACTTTGAGTCTGATGACAGTGATAGCCATGTTGACTGGGCCCATAGCTGGCCACCAATGATCTCGAGTGGGATATTGCAGATCTGCTATAGTCCAGTGACCCTGGCCCTCCAAGTAGCTCTGCAGCGAGGTGATGAATGCCACTGTGGCATGTATTGCAACCAGACAGTAAGCAATATCAAATGTTGCAGCAAAACTAGAACAATAGATTCCTATGCTCCCACAATTCAGTGTTGGTACTCTCCTGCAGGTCTGAAAGTACAGTTTTCATAATGCCACAACTGTGTTAAACAGAAACTACCCACCTTGGAATCTAACAATGGGTTCTTCCACTCACATAGTTACACACATGACTAGCTGTAGAGAAAAATTACATACACCATTCTTTGTGGACTTCAGAGGTCGTAGAAAATGCATTTCTGACCCAGGCAATCAAGTCTTTGCTGCTTTGGACACCCTCACAATCAGTGCCATGAACCCTGTCTGCAAGCACCTGCAAGACAGTAGCATGTTACAGAAATCAGATGACAGTGTTATAATGCAATGGCCTCTGCTTGATGCTTTAGCTTACATTTCAGATATCAAACGTCAGCATTCGGTGCAACATATTGAACGTGAAATGTGAAAATAGGAAGTACGAAATATGAAGTGACATCAGGTTAGACATCACCTCATATTTCATATTTTAGATTTAAACAATCAGCAGCACGATCAATCCTTGAACTTGCATAGTTTTTCCAAAGTGAAACAATATAAAAATCAGTTCATGCCACAGTGAAGCTTTACAAACCCTGTAATCAGATCAAGAAGTACGTAATTCCATTTCCTATGCTTTCAACCAGAAAAATGCAAATCCCAGTCCTCGACCGGTGGCACCAGTGCATCACAAGGCCAGTCAATAACTTCCTTACAGCTGCTAGGAGTAAGCAAACTTCATGCTAAGAATTTCCCCATGGCATTTATATGGCCTTAGCTCAGCAAGTCCAAAATGATATTCATTAAGTCACCACACACGTGCACTCACTACTAATATATTTAATGGCTGATAAGTCAATAACAAGAAAGAAACTTAATAAGATGGTACCTTTACTGCTTCCAAGATTCCTGTTTCGTAGGTTTTACGCTGTGACTTGACATACTTCGCTGAGAAATTTGATGCAAATGGCAGTACTTTTGCCAAGGGAACCTGTAAAACAAAACAGACACAATGATATAGTACCTCATAAAAGTGCTGCCTATGCCAGCCATAACGATGTTCAGGTCATTAAGAACAAAAAGTTAATCTTAACTGGCTTAAAATACCTGAACAAAATGAGTAGGCCTACACTGGCTTATAATACCTGAACAAAAGGAGTACAAGTCCTATCTCTTACATCCAACATACTGCAATTCTCCCAACCCATCAACCTTCGTAAGTTATATTCAATTCAACCACTCCACTCTTCTTCCACTCTCTCTGCCCTCCCATCACCTCATCTATAACACTTGGAAACTGCTAAACAGGCAAGCCTCTGGGACAAACTTCTGCCAGATTTACAACAAACATCTTGTTTATCTTAAAAACCCACCAACACTCTACCTCTTGCAAAACTCTTTCACTCAAAACTGGAAACACTCCATAAATCCTATCTACAGCATTGCACCACAAACTAACCTCTGAAACCTTATAGTCTCCAAACCAGAAGACCCAACAGTATCCAGGCTTCGTAGTCGACTGCCCACAGGTTAACGGATCCACAACTATAGCTGGCCAGAACCTCTGAAAAGACAGCCGAGCCCAGACCAATTCTCCCTGACATTCCAAACACAAACATTCAGCTTTTCAGTTAAGACATCCTCAGTGAAGTCACACAAGATAACTGCTCAGTAACTCATGCACACGTATCGATAAGCAGGCCTCACTGGCTTGTATTTGAGTAGATCTGAACAACTACATACATCCTTGTAAGAACATCTCCAAGGAGTAATAAGGCCTAAATATATTTATGTAACTGAAATTTTAATTCTCTCCAAAATTTACAAAAATTATTTCAGAGCAGAGCTAACAACTTTAGCATGCACTGATAAATGTTTCATCATGGTTCTGTTTTACCACATAATACTTTGTTATGGTTATATTTGTAGTACAGTAATCCATGCGCAACAGTTTTCTTGTTTGTAGGTTAAATCCTTCCTTTCTGGGTATTTTTTTAATTCTGAGTTTATTAAGGAACATTTCTAATGACAAGCGTCAATCGATGGCACCAAGCAACTCTGCATAAAGGATTTGCTCAAGGTCTCTGCACAGTATGCATGTATGTATCAAGACAATAGTTGTATCGTGTTTTAAGTACCTCACAAATGCACTGCAAGCACAACTAGTACCCACCTTGAATGCAAACAATCAAGGCGAGCGCTCACACTACTCAGTTACCGAGTCACACATGGCAGATGTTGCCCCAACTGTACAGCGTTCAGAAGTTGTGTTTCTTTGCACTCTGGAGCTTATTTTTCTAACAGGCTTCCAAAATGCTAGTTTACACCCAACGCATCACACATCCGATTCAAATTGCTGTGTGACTTTGCGGATTGGAATATTTTAAAATAATAATTATTGCAACTGTAATCAAGGCTCTGTATGGCATCTCTTCACAAGAGACTCCTCAGATTCTCTCAGCTCAAGTATGATCAAGCAATATACAATAAGTTTACAAAGGCCCTATACAGATTTGCTGTAAGTGACTCCCTTTCAGATACCTCAGATAGCCATGCTTCAGTGTTTATTAACACACAAAATTACATATACGTGCATGCATACAGACATACAGGCATACATACATACAGATGCACAACATATGTACATATTGGCTTGCAAACAAACATACACAGTCACTGTCTGCGGTGAAGCTTAAACTTACACCACAACCAGCAGCCATTGTGTCACATACATAATAATAACAAAAGTACCAGCAAAATAGCAATTCTGCTAAAAACAGCCATGGTACACATACCAGTCTACGAGATACCGATTCAGCAAGGTCCGACTCTGGTTGTCCCACCAATTGCTTCTTAGGATTTGCAGTCTTCTTATTAGACTTCACCAAACTCTGCAACAGCTTACTCATGATATCTCCGGAGTCTAAAAAAATCCAGAATATACGTCAAATCTTTCAAATCATAACAAAACACACCTGAGCAGCCTTTTCACATGCTTTGTCATAATGCAAGTTCTGATTTAGTGTGTGTCAATGACATGGTACCCAAATTTATCTCAGCCTCAGAACACAAACCTGTATTAGTATAGCCTTGTGATAAAGTAGTATCTGATCAGACTCCCAAATGCAGGATTATTAGGATGTTCCACTGTTTTAATGTACAGCAAGAAAGAAATGAAATTTCCACACAGATTAGTAGTGCATCTGTATCAAAGTAAAGTCTTAGCACAGAATTTCTGATGGTAATAAAAATACAAGCAACCAACAAAAGAACAATAGCATTTTTTAAATAATAATAATTGTAATTGCACTGCTTTTCACCTAAGGTTTCAGATTACCAGAAATGCAACAAAAATCAGTGTGTTATTCCAGAAAAAATTCAAACATCCAAGAGCATACAAGTGCATCTCAACAACAAGCAGCCATTTTAACTTCCAACTAGTTTCCTCTACATTTGACACCTATATCACAACAATAATCATTCTACCCTTTGAAGTGATTGACTTTTCTCTGGATAAATGCATTAATCAGAAGAAGAATTAGCAGTGTGCAACTATCATCTCTTGCCAAAGGCCAGAGATTTACAGTCCCTTAACAGGCTCTCAAATCCAATTTCCAGAGCTTTGAATGAACTGACAAAGAGGTGAATTAATTAAGTTACCTTTAGAAGTCTCAGAAGCTTTTTCTTCAGTCTTTACTGCAACTCCTTGATGGTCAAACTGGAAAGGTTTCACCTTTGCTGGATTTACTCGGAGGCCAAGAATGGATCCTCTGTGGATTTTCTGGGCATCATTCTAACACAAGAAAAAATTATTTACACTATTTAACTATCACGCAATCAGAGAATCCATGCCTTTAAGCATTTTAGACTAACCATGTATTTATGAGTGATGGGAAACCCTTGTGTGTTTAGAAAATCTGTGGCTTTGAGTTAACCCTTGTGCCATAATGGACAACGTTCCATACAGGCGAAAGACACAAAATTTCGACATTATAGACGTGCTTACTAAAGCAATTGGAAGTTAGGAAACCAGCATTCATTCTACGTAAATAAGTTAACTGTTAATTATTATATAATATAGTTTACCATTGTTTATTTATACACACATTGGATAGTTGGGAATATTAGACTTGAATGCCAGCAATCTCTTTCATTTTACGATCGCGTTTTACAACTGCAGTGGCAAATGAAGATGAAATTTGTTGTGATTTTTGAAAATTCCAGTTGTATTTGTTATTTAATTACTGATTTTACACAACTATTGTAGCAAGACCAACTTCCTGTAAGAAGGATACATACTGATAATTTCTAGAACTTTTCAAATGATAATAGAAACAATTACCGAGTAGTAAAAGTAATGTTCATACTAATGTTTTCTAGAACTTTCAAACGATAATAATAAAAGCAATGCCAGCAGTGATTATGGACAGTGTTGCATTAACAAGACCATAACATAAAGTCTTTACCTAGGACATGCCTGGCTTGAAATCCATCAAGCCACACAAAAAAACCTTTAAAGAGATAACTTCAAAGAGTTTTCACCTAAATGGCAATATGACTTCTTTGCCCTCTGCCCATCCTACACATAACCATATACGAAGTTCGACCGCTCTTACCTAACATCAATACCTAACATCAATGACAGCTGGAGATTTTCCTACAACTCAAATTGTTAACTGAGAGTTGAAAGAAGCAATGGTGCATTTGAAAGCAATGGTTTACATACAAAACCGATAACTGACCAAGACAATCGCTTGAATCTAAAGTTTTAGGCCTAAATGTGGTCTAACCTAACTACTGAAGACACACTATTAATAACATATCTTAACATTATATTTTATAAGTAACACATATTTATTTAAACATCGTTACAATGTAAAAAGACAATGTGATGAGATATGTATGCCACATCATCACATTCTGCCGATATCTGTAAAAACATTTACAAACAATTAAATGTACAAACAATTAAATGACACAAGTTCATTCAAAAGTCATTTTTAAATAAGTTTCAAGTTACACTTCAACTTGATTTTCACTGCTCAATGAGATACAACATTTTTACTCTTTAGGGGTTAAAAGGACCTAAACTTAAAAAAATATCTGCCCATGACCCAAACACGGGTTAAACATCGGGCAAGCAGCGTTAAAAGGTTCTTGACTTTTATACAGCACTCTAAGACTGTAAGAACATCTGCAATGCAAATTCTTGGTTTCAAGATAGCCATTTAACTTGACAAAATACAGGTATTTCATTTACATCAAGCAATGAATTCATGAATCAAGAGAAATTGATGGGTATAGAAATGTAAGACTGTCTAAGTAATAGCACTGCTGACACTCTATTTGCACTTCAGCTCAGAGATCTTTCCAAATTAAACCCTGTCTTTCAGGACCAATGTTAAAGCATGCAATGAGTGATATCCAAGTGCTACCTCAAATTACATTAGCAGAAGCATAAACAAAGATGAAATTGTGTTACATCTACTGACCTTAGAATTCTCCTTTGCAGTTGCAAAATTTTTGCATTGTCGTTTTGGCAATTTCCTCTTTGACTCCTCAGGTGTGGGATTGTGACCTGGTTCTCCAACAAAACCTTCTTTCATCAGAGTAACTGCACCATCATCAGTAAGGTATTCTGGCATAATTTTAGTGCTTACAGACTGTACATCAACACAGCATCCGATATCCAGCATGTTCAAGAAACCTTCACTTGGCAATGCCGTGCTAGAGTTGACTTCCTGGACATCAACAAAGTTGGGGAAAACTGCAGATTCATCCTTCTTGTGTTTAACTGTAGCAAAGGAAGCAACTTCTGGAAAATTTATTGTGCGTTGGGACATTGTCACAGAAAAATCATCAACCTCCTTGACTGCTGAAAAGTTGGTATTGCCTGTATATGGATCCGACACAGGTTCGGTTTTAGCACAGCCTTCACTCAGGTCTTGTGATTCCAATATGATGTCCTTACCACAATTCAGAATATGTTCATCAGATCGCAACTGTTCAAAATGTCCCTCTGATGCCTTTATTACATCTTCTGATTGCCCAACAATACAAAATGAATCCTTCTCAGGCATTACATCAAACTTGATATTGGACACCTCAGTTTTATGGGTTGGCATAAAAGTGTAACAGTTATCTTGCGACATTACGAAATCGTCGTTAAACTCAGGAGTGATACAACACACCTCTTCTGGCAAAAATGTATCATTCTGTAGTGGCAAAAGATTGACATATTCGTTTGCCATCTCTCTTTTGTCCTCAGACGATTCAACAAAGAAGAATGCATCATTCTGAAGCGGCAAACCATTTACATTTTCATCTTCTGCCTTTTCTCTTTCGTCCTCAGAAGATTCAACTAAGTAGCATACCTCTTCTGACAAGAAAGCATCATTCTGCGACTGCAAACGATTCTCAATTTCATCATTTGCCATTTCTCCATTGTCCTCAGAAGATTCAACAAGGTATCTTACCTCTTCTGACACGAAAGCACCATTCTGTGACTGCAAACGATTCTCAATTTCATCATTTGACATTTCTCCTTTGTCCTCAGAAGATTCAACAAAATAGTATACCTGTTCTGGCAAGAATGTGTCATTCTGTAGTGGCAAAAGATTGCTATTCCCAACTTGCGATGGTGCAACAGCATAACACACCTTATGGGGCAAAAATGTATCATTTTGTCGCTGCAACAGATTGTTATTCCCAACTTGTGATCCGTTATAATACATCTGTTTTGGTGTATCATTCCACAGCTGCAACAGATTGGTATTCCCAACCTGTGCCTGTACAACAGCATAACACAACTGACCTGGCAAAATTGTATCATTCTGCAGTTGCAACATATTGCTGTTCCAAACCTGTGATTGTGTATTCCTACAACACATCTCTTTTTGCAAGCAGTTGCAGTTATCTCCTTGTAACACCACTGAAAAACCTGGATGTGGAGCAAAAGTCGCATAATAATCCCCTGGAGTTGTCAAGGTAATGCCCTGAGGTTGTGTAACATCATAAACATCAAGATTTGCAGAAACACCACCGTCTGGCAGAAGATTGTCACATGCTTGCTGTTCTGTACTATAATTCTCATCAGGTACTAGCATTAAACTAGCGGGTTGAGCAAAGCCATACAAGTACTCCTTGGGCATCATCATAACACTTTGGGTGGGTGCAACAGCCTGCAACTGCTCTTTTGGCATGGCTGTAAAGCTTTGAGAGTGTGCAATGACATTTACCTCCTCTTCCGACATTGTAGTAACATTCTGGGAGTGTGCAACAGTATTCGAGTGTTCTGGTATGACTGTAGCCCTTTGTGAGAATGAGACAGAATTTAACTGTTTTCCTGATACAGCTTTAACATTTTGGGAGAATGTAACAGCCTTCAACTGTTTTTCTTGCATGTCTGTAATCTTCTTGGAGCGTGAAATGACATGTAACTGTTTTTCTGACATAGCTGTAACATTTTGGGAATGTACACCATCGTTTAACTGATTTTCTGACATGGATGTTATACTTTTTGCAGGTGCAACTGGCTTAAGCTGTTTTTCTGTCATGGCTGTAACATTTTGGAAATCCATGAAAGTATTTAACTGTTCTTCTGACATCTCTTCACTACTACAATAGTCCATAACTGGGAGCAAATGCTTTTCTGATATGCATGAGAAACTCTGAGTATGTTTAGTAGCATCAAATTGCATTTCAGGACTGGCAGTAACATTTCGGAAGCTTACAACAGCATTTGTGTGTTCTTCTGTTACAGTTTTAACAGCATGAGATGGTATAACAGCATTCACGTGATCTTCTGGCAAAGAGGGAATACTTTCGATGGATGTCGTAGGATTCAAATAATCTGCTGCCAGGGTTGTAACCCTCTTGGAATCCTCATCAGCATTCAAATGCTCTTTTGAGGTAAGACTAACTGTATGACTAATCGTACATTCTTTTGATGATCCGATAGGTTTAAGTAGAACGTCTGCAGCTTGTATCATTTTGTAGCATTCGTTCTTGGGTATTGTTGTTTCACTACCTGTTGATTGTTTACGAGCATAAGAGTGCTCACTGAACACTGACATATGCTGCATGGACTTGTCAACAACAGTATTCAGCTCTGAAACAATAGCATCACATTGATTCTGTATTTCAGTGACCTCTCCTGTCTTCTCTGAATGATCTGCATGCCCCACTGCTCTTAGCTTCATTTTCCAAAGTTTTCCAGCAATATCATCCAGTCGTGCATGCTTCCGAGGTTGAAGGACTTTCTTTGGCTCACTAGTTTGCTGTAGCACGCAAAAAGAACAACCAGCACCCACACTAGGAATGGTGGCAAGATCACCTGAATTTTTACCATTCTCAGACAACGGTTCCATAGTAATGGAACAAGTATGGGTATTTTCTGCACCGAAGGCAGTTTCACCTGCTGGTATGCTTTTAGCAATGCTACTTATCTTGATTTGTTTACCTCCTGAAGAATGCCAAACCATATTCGACATAACATCAGGTTTATGCGTCTCTTCAACACATTCCGCTGCTTCTTTCAAAAACGAAGTGTTTGACTCATAACTTGGTTCAGTCTTCTGTTGTATGCAAGCACAAACATCTTTATCAGCCAACTGTTTGCTATATTCAGGATTTGTTTCAACTTCAGTTTCAAGAGCTTCAGCCTCTATCAGTGAATCTTTTAGTTGACCGTTTGCTTGAGGAACACTTGATCCACAGTCTGTCACCTGATTTTCAACACTGATGCTTCCTCCAAAATTCATGCAAGCGCTTCTGCTCTTGTCTGTTTGCAATGGAAAACTTAAGGCACCTATCACTCGCCTTCCCAGCATATCTCTCTGGAGATTTTGTAATGACTCATCAGTGGGCTCTGGAATCAAAGTTTCCAGTGTCTCTTCAACCAACACCGATGCAGATGGATCAATTATCTTCTGCTTCAAAGCAGTATAATCAAACACTTCCATTTTTAACTTGTCCACAATTTGAGAAGCATCCTGCCCTTCCAAAAGACCGTTTTCCAGTGACACACTCTTCATCTCAGATAGCACTGGAACTGGATCAACTTCTTGCATCTGTGAACAGTTCTTACTGCTGTCATCTCTTTGCAAAGAACTGCTATCCAAAGACATAAACATAACATCTTGCAAACGATGAAGGGATACCTTGCTGATTTTTGAAACTTTCGTTTCAGTTTTGGTTTTCAGTGTTCCAACTTCAGCTGCTGATCGTCGTCCAAGTCTTACTTCCAGCGTCTTGCATTTGTTTTGTCTCACTACTTCATTTAGGCTTTTTGGTAAACTTCTCTTGAATTTGGTGTTGGTTCTCTTTGCCTTTTTGTTTAATACTTCTTCCACTTCCGTTGCCTTCCGCTTGACTCCTCTTTCATTTTCAGTTTCCTCTCTATTGATTAATATGCATTTTTCTGTTTCGCTTTTTCTGCCATCTGAATTAGTTACAGTGGCTTTTTTCTTGACTACAGTTTTTGTTTTTACTTCTTTTTCCTTGACTCCTGTATCACCTTCAACTGCCTTTTTCTCAACTACTTTTTCACTTTTTAACGCCTTCTTCTTTGGTTCTGGTACTGTTTCAGCTCTGGTAGATTTTTTCTTGATTACAGTTTCCATTTTCACCAATGCTTTATTTTCTACTTTCTCAGCTTCAGTGGCTTTATTCCTGACCCCTTTTTCAGTTTTTGTTGCTTTCTTCTTAACCACGTTCTTAGCTTCAGCAACTTGTGTCTTTCTAACGTTTTCAGTTTTTTCTCCTTTCTTAACTTCTATTTCAGCTTTATATGCCTTTTTCCTTCTTAAGTTTTCTGCTGGTAATACCTTTTTCTTGACTACTCTTTCAGCTTCGGAGACTGTTTTCTTGATTATAGTTTCTGTTTTTGCTGGATGTTTATTTGCTCCAGTCTCATCTTCTGTTGCTTTTCCTACACCTTCTTTATTAGCTGTTGCTAACTTCTTCTTCTTCACCTCCTTTTCAGCTTCAGGGACCATTATGTGACCTACTTTTTCAGCTTTTTCTGGCCTTTTCTTAGATGATTTTTCAACTTCATTGGTAACTACCTTTCCTCGCTTTTTCTTGAGTGGTGCTCTTTCAGCATCCACTGTGTTTCTCTTAACTTTTCTCTTAGCCTGTGATGGTACTTTATGTGCATTTTCAGATTTTGCGCTTTTCTTAACATTTTCAGCTCTTGCTGCTTTTTTCTTGACTCCTTCATTGGCTTCCTTATGCAATTTTTCAGCTTCTTCTGGCCTTTTCTTGAATGTTTTTTCAACTTCATTGGCCTCATTTGTAATTAATTTTTCTGGTGTTTTCTTTAGTGCTTTCTCAGCATCCATTGTGTTTTTCTTAACTATTCTTTTCGCCTTTTCTGGTTTTACCATACGTGATTTATCAGCTGTTGTGCTTTTCTTAACTACACTTTTAGTTTCTGCAGGCCTTTTCTTGACTCTAATACCATCTTCTGTAGTGTTTTTCTTCACTACTTTCTTGGCTTTTGCAGGCTGTTTCTTAACACCTTTTTCAACTTCACCTGCCTGTCTTGCGACTTCATTCCCAGTTTTTGCCATTCCTTCTAGCACTTTTGTTCTTGTTATTTGTTTTTTCAGAATTTTGTCTAAGTTGCCATTTCCAATTTTTGTTGTTGTTGACCCCTTCAGCTTTTTTCTGTTTGTCTTGTCTTTTATCGTTGAAATTACCTTCTTTATCCCCAATTTCTTAACCAAATTCTCTGTTCGTTTATGCTCAAGAACTGTAGTTGCTGATTTTTTACGTCTTTCTCCAACATTTTCAGGTGCAAGTTCAATCTTCATTGTTTTTGTTTTGGTTTCACAATCAAAAAGTGATTCAGCATGACGTTTTCTTTCGGCTTTCATTAACATGTTACCAACAAACGTTGACACGCTCAAATGCTCAGCTTCAGGATTTGATTCAGCAATCAAATCTTGCTGATTAGATACCAACTCAGGTAACTTTCTTTTAAAGCGAAGCCTTAAGTTAGGTGGAAGTGAACTAGATGGTAGGTTTTGAACTCCAGCTCCTGACACACACCACTTCACACTTTCAGTGCCACTTACTCCACACCCTGTACCTTCAAGTGTAGCATTTAATCCACCTGCATTGCAGATTCCTCCATTGTTCATTACACTACCTTCTTTGTTCAGTATGGTGCCTGCATCATTTGGTACAAGGTGCTTGTTGTCCAGTATGTTTTTTCGGTCATCCTCCATCGCATATGTTAACAACTTTGGTCTTTTTATATATCTCCTAGTATTTACTGAAATCAAATTAACAGATAATAAATCAAAGAGTTCTGTACCATCTGCAGCTGCAATCAGAGCATAAACAAATAAGCAATGTATCTAAACATTAATCAATATATTGTGGCTAAAAGCTGTGTAGCACTGAATAATGAAAACAAACTGTCTGAAAGTATGCCACAACAGCTGTTCTTTGATGATCGAACAAGTAATATCTACAAACTTTTTTGCTACTTGCTAAGTAACACCGAGCATCATCATTTGCACAGACAGATGTGTGTATGTAAAGCATCCTAGAAGTAGGTAGCTACCGACAATGCTATATAAATTGTCGTAATTATAATTTTAGCCAAGTAATGGCTGCTGTTAACACAACATTTAGTTTCAGCATTTGTTCAAAATACAAATTTCTGAATAAACCTATCCAAAAACATTTGTACTGTTATTAAAATAATTTGCTAGGCATCATTTGATGGCTTCTTCATACTTATAACCTAGCCATACATCCATCACAGAGCTTTTGGAGCTCTAGGATCTGAACTTGTTCTGTTAAAAAGGATTATGGTCTTGGCAGTTGGCTTTGCTTATAAGTGGCCATAAATTGATGCATAGGATCTGAACCATCAACATATGTGACCTCGGCCGAGAGAAGGGACCACTTGTCGCTTTCTAGATTAGCCGGAAAACGCGTTTTTACGCTAAAAGATTATATTGATTTTTGCGTCTGATTAATCAATCTGTAGCTCAGACCCACTGTACTACAACGAATCTTATGCTACTTGATGCGTTAAGGCTAAATTTAGGCATTAATGCATTGGGTCCAGACATATTAAATTTTTTCATGCGATTTCCCGCCAAATGATATTTTATATTTTTGTGAAAAAAGTGCATAAATTATGGTCCAAACGCTCTGAAATTGTTTCCTCATTTTACCTAAGGTGTAAGCATGTAGAAACTGATAATAAGTCCATTTGCGACAAGTGGTCCCTTCTCTCGGCCGAGGTCACATATATTCAGTGGATGGAGCATAGGCGATTCAAGTTGAAGCCTGGCCTGTTGCTTGCCTCCGACGTCATTCATGGTCGAATGCAGGACGGGAAATGCACAACACGAAATCACCATTCTTTTCAACACTCAAAGACACAGCAAACGATCAAAAATTTGTGTATCCTTCCCTTTCAGACAAATTATGAACCTCTATCAACAAATTCTGAAAGTTATGCGCAAGTCTGGATGCCTAGAGCTACCATCTACAACTTCCGTCGATGGCAGATACTAACCGGTCTAAATATAGATATCGATGTTTCATCCATGAATGACGTCAGGTAGAGCTAATTAACATAATAGGTGCAGGCATCAGAATCTAGAAGGCAATGTACTAGCCTATGCTCCGTCCACTGAATATAGGTCGATGATCTGAACTAGTTCTGTTAAAAAGGATTATGGTTTTGGCAGCTGGCTTTGCTTAGAAGCGGCCATCTATTGATGCATAGGATCTGAACTAGTTCTGTTAAAAAGGATCATGGTTTTGGCCGCTGGCTTGGCGTAGAAGTGGCCATCTGTTGATGTGTGTGCATGATGAAACACCATCAAAGAATTTTACATATTATATATTTTAGTTTTTCCCACTTTGGAGCCAGTTTAAAGGTTTCATGCAAAATTTATAACCTTTTTTAATTTTTAGTCCAATATATGCCTTTCTAGGTTTATCATGCATTTTTAATTTCACATTTCTGTGGGCAACCCTTGCAAATCAATGAAAGAGTGAACTCAATGTCCCTCTGCACTCAAATTTTGCATGGACTTTGGATCTGCTCTAGAAATGTCCATCTATAGGCGTAATTTGTGGGTGTACCCCCACCCCCACTTTTTTTACTGGGGTACCGTACCCCCCCCCCAACTTTTTAAACAATGCCGATCAATATTTGTACATCTGTTAAACTCCCAATGTGCAGGGATGGATTCGTACATGTTATGCACTAGTACAGCCTGGCATTACGGGGCCCAGGCTCAAGCAGAAAATAACGTCCATTATAAACTGATGGAAAATTGGCAGCCTGGGATGGTGAGACATGCCAGACACTACTACTCAGCTGAACCCCAGAATTAATCTGCTTTGGTCCATTGGTAAGCAAATTACATATGTTACTGTAACCCTCCAAAACCTTTGCAGCTAAAGCGCAAACACAAGTACCAAAATCCAACAACTCTTCCTCTTCTTTTTTTAAAGTACGGTAAAAGCTACCGAAAAAGGCAAGAAGCCAGAGGCGTAACTTTAGTCTAAAAAGTGGGGGGTACCAATACTTTGGTCTAAAAAGTGGGGGGGTACCAATTGCTTCTCCACTTTCGCTTTTCGCATGGTGGCCATTTTGAACATATTCCCTGTCTGTATTCTCATTAGTTTTGGCTCTCGATTTACCTGTGTATCTAAGAACTTTCGCACTTTGGCAGATACTGCATTCTCTGGGAAGGCACAATAACAAAATATTGATTGACATTGCTTAAAAAGTGGGGGGTACAGTACCCCCCAGTCCAAAAAGTGGGGGGTACGGGTACCCCTCGTACCCCCCACAAATTACGCCTATGCAAGAAGCTGATTCAGAGCAGGCCATGTCCCTTTGTTACATCAGTTTCATGAGCCATTATTTCACCGTCATATATTATACTGACAAAACGGACATGGTAAACTTTATAGACATCTTCTGGCAGAACAGCACTAATAAAAACACTGATTACATGATACTGTCTTTTGTTGTAAATGTAAACAAGACGACTAAAATGGCCTGAAATAGGCAAATCATTATACAAAGGTAAAACTTTGACAAGTGCATTACTAATTTCAAAATGGCTGCCGCCGCCGCCTAATAAGAACTTCAACGCACCGTCTTCTAGCGTCCTGCTTAAATTATTAACGACGAATTAATAAGACGAGCTGTTTCTACAGCCTCTGTGTCAAACATGCCTTAGCGAATAATCGAGATTATCGAGACTTATTTTCAATCGAAATAAACTTGTAGAATTTAAAGACAAGCTTCAGACGTTAGACGGGCTTATAGCAAAAACTTCGTCAAAAGCAAATCACCAAAGAATATTTACATCAACATACTGTTGACTAGTCCAGGCGCTGATTCCAAATACTTAGCAACTTAGTGCCTGCAAATAATGAGACATTGCTCAAGCGCTGGCCGAAAAAATGAACGTCACCTTGGGTGGTCTCCATATTAATCATATTAAAAATATAAATATGTCAAAATTATGGAAATATTTAGCGCTAAACTAATTACAGCGGAAAACAAACTTTTATGCATAGGGGCCTATTCAAGAAAATCACGTCTGCAAGCGCAGCGTGGGTTCATGATACATTCTGTCATGTTCATTTTGCAGTACTGTTGACTCCAAAACCAGCTTTAAGGCTATAGCGGCTATTAGTGATGCCGCATAAATTGCTGCATCCTATTAAATTTTGATTCAGCATTATTAAAAATTGTATGCGCGCCATTTCATGTTTATTCGTTTTCTGAACAATTCGCAGGCTTTTGGAGCTTATCCATCTCTCTCTCTCTCTCTCTCTCTCTCTCTCTCTCTCTCTCTCTCTCTCTCTCTCTCTCTCTCTCTCTCTCTCTCTCTATATATATATATATATATATATATATATATATATATATATATATATATATATATATATATATATATATATATATATATACAGTGGCGGCGATCTTGTCTGAGAGGTGGGGGGGGACAAAGTCGGCCATGGTCTGGTCGATGACCTTTTTTAGGAATTCATGTCCCCCCGAAATTTTTTTTTACTTTTCAGGAATTCATCCACAAAAACCAAAAACATTAAGACTTTTCTACGAATTCATCTCCCAAAAAAGTTTATGACCTTTTTTACGACTTACTTTCAATTATTCGTCTGAAAAATAAATTGCTTACCTCTTTCGAGATTTCGGGGGAAACTTTTCCTAAAAAATTGACTTTTTTTTACCTCGTCTGGTCAAAAAGGCAGTGAAAACCCTCACACGCAATTACATTTCTTGCCCTTTTTGGTGTTTCTTCAAAATTGGGGGGGGCAAATGTATGGCGTGTCCCCCCACTCTTAAAGGTGGGGGTCATGTCCCCCTCGACTCCCCTAGATCGCCGATATATATATATATATATATATATATATATATATATATAATTATATACAGGCACGTAACTAGGCTTTTTCGTTTGGGGGGGCTTAAGCCTTGAACATGGCAACATTTATACAGTGTTCATACGAATTTTAGCCGTAAGCATACAACGGCTTGACTTGTTTGGGGGGGCTTAAACTCCGTTTGGGGGGGGCTTAAGCCCCCCCAAGCCCAACGCTAGATACGTCCCTGATTATATATATATATTAGGCTCTATACACCCATTGCAAAGCATCATCGTATACATCATTCCCATTCATGTCACTCGACTGGCTCAAAATTCCTGAACACTGGCACGACGATCAGAAAGACGCAGGTTCATAGGCGTAATTTGTGGGGGTACGAGGGGTACCCGTACCCCCCACTTTTTGGACTGGGGGGTACCGTACTCCCCACATTTTGAACAATGCCAATGAATATTTTATTATTGTGCCTTCCGCAGTCTCAGCCTTGTTTCGTGTATGTCAGAAATTGGTACCCCCACTTGTTAGACCAAATTAAGTTACGCCCCTGATTATATTATTATTATTATTAAATTTCTCAATCAATCAATCAATCAATCAATCAATCAATCAATATTCGTTCATTCGTCAACCATTTGACATAACGCAATTGGTAACAATCATAGCCTAGATAAGTAAAATAGGGCCTAATGAATAGAAATCTATAAGCTGTTTCTCGTTCATTTCAAAACTAATACAAGTCATGATATAGGACCCTCTCAGTCCCACTGTGCCACACAAAAGCTGGGTGATATAAAAGCTGGTCTCTCTGACGTGGCTTTTGTGTGGCGCAGAGGAAGTTAGATGATTTGTAATTGTAATTGTAATTGAACATTTATATAGCGCCACTCAAATCAGAGGCGCTCTCGACCCGCATCACTGCCAAAACCGGCAAAAAGAAAGGTTATCAAGCGTCTACGGAACTGAAGAGGAGAGAGGACAAGAAGGACAAGATTTACATTTACAACCTACATTATATACAACGCACATAATGGTAGGCCTACATCGTTGTAGGCTTATATATCTAAAACTATCCTGAATGTTGCTTTGTCAATATATTGTGGTGCTATACAAATTAGCAAACGGTCTCGCAGAAATAGCTCTCGCAAACATAATTTAATTAATTATATTGGATATTTCATTTCTAATAATATTACCGCTACGGCGCTAGGCCTACATTATTTTATTATTTTAAATGAGTTGACCCAGGTTTTTCGAGTTTTAAATATAAATGACGTCATTTCAATGTTTGTTCATATATTCCGATGACGTCGTCGTCTCTATAGTTTCCGCGGCTTTGTTGCAATATTGTTACTTTGCTCCGGGTGTTTCCTCGGGGACTAGACGGAGGTCTGCGGTGGACGAGGCGCTTTCTCGTTTCGACGACGGAGCTTTCGCCTGTGTCAGTAGTTTTACTTTTCCCTGCTGAGCCTCTGGCGTGGCGTAAAACCCCGTAAGCTCATTGTTTGGCAGGAGGGCCTCTGGCGTGGCGTAAAACCCCGTAAGCCAATACTTTGTACGTAGTTATACTTTTCCCTGCTGAGCCTCTGGCGTGGCGTAAAACCACAGTATAGATAATTACACAGTACGTTGACTCTCATTGCTGGCTGTTGACAAGTTTTTCTGGTCACGTGATTACGACGTCATTACGACGCCATTTTGTCGCGTACATTTTGAATTATAGATTTAAGCTGAAATTAACGTTAAAAATAATATTGCTAATTCTAATGAAATCCTCAATGTTGTTGTAACGTTTAAAAAATATTTTATTTGATGGATTCCGGTTTATCGGCGTGTAGTCCTCAGTGTTGTTTTAACGTTTAACAAATATTTGATGTGATTGTTTCTGGTGTATGGGCATGGTAAACGGTCTCTTTTAAGATAGCGGACGACATAATGACGTCACAGTGGGCGGGGCTTAGTTATTTTTAATGTCACACATTCTGACTGCAGCAGCGGCGAGGAGTCGACGTACTGTGTAATTATCTATACTGTGGTAAAACCCCGTAAGCTCATTGTTTGGCAGGAGGGCCTCTGGCGTGGCGTAAAACCCCGTAAGCCAATACTTTTTACGTAGTTATACTTTTCCCTGCTGAGCCTCTGGCGTGGCGTAAAACCCCGTAAGCTCATTTGTTTGGCAGGAGGGCCTCTGGCGTGGCGTAAAACCCCGTAAGCCAATACTTTGTCAGTAGGCCTAGTTTGTTATACAATTCCCTGCTGAGCCTCTGGCGTGGCGTAAAACCCCGTAAGCTCATTTGTTTGGCAGGAGGGCCTCTGGCGTGGCGTCAAACCCCGTAAGCCAATACTTTGTCAGTAGTTTGTTATACTTTTCCCTGCTGAGCCTCTGGCTTGGTGTAAAACCCCGTACGGTAAGCCAATACTTTTTTGGTGTTTTGTGTTGTGTATTTCGGTCACTTCAATCATGCACAGATCTACACGGGCGTTTAATGCCTCAAGTTCATATATGCGTAATTTGGGGGTACGAGAGGCACCGTACCCCCACATTTTGAACAATTTCAATCAATATTTTTTTATTGTGCCTTCCCAGAGATTGCAGTCTCAGCTTGCTTCGCGTATGTAAGAAATTGGTACCCCCCACTTTTTAGACCAAAGTTACGCCCCTGCGCGGTTTCGATGTTACATCTTTGGACCAGATATTATTCAAGGGAGAATCACAGAATGAACCAAGTTAATGATGTCACACACACACACTGACAGATCTTCCACCAGTATGAGAATTGTAGGAAAAAGACTGGGGGGTTAGACTTTGATTTACGTGGAGTTGGGGTGTGCAATGAAGACTTTACTGTGGGGTCCTAAGAAAGACTGGGGGTTAAACCCCCCGACAATTCTCACCCTGTCCTCCACCCATATTTTTGGAAGGAGCTCCTAGGTTTCCATGGTGTAGACTCAGAAACTAAAGTAATTGTTTTACTAATTATTGGGAATTTTTTTAAATTCTTGCGTTTTGTTAGATGACTGTTCACATTGTCAAAAGTCTTGGTCTTGCAAAACCAAGACCAAGACTTTGAACCTCAAGACCAAGACCAAGACCTTGAACCTCAAGACCAAGACCAAGACCTTGAACCTCAAGACCAAGACCAAGACTTTTAAAAACAAACTCGAGTGCACTCGAGACCAAGACCTTGGTCTCGAGGACAACAAGACTGGGTAAGACTCCACCGCTCGTATCTATGTGTGGCGAGGGCCAGTGTTTAATCTAGTCCCCTGTTCTGAGGGGGGAAACAAGGTTTGTCGGGGGGGGGTGACCAACAAGGGCGACCTTTTTTCGGAATTTCATCTTTAAGAAGTTGATGACTTTGTTAGTAATTCATCTCTCAAAAACTTTCATACACTGGCGTAAACTTGTCCAAAATATTGGGGGGCATAGGGTCTGGACCAAAAAAACAAGTTTTTTCAAGGTGAAAAGTTTTGTTGTTGTTTTTCTCGTTTTTTGTTTTTATGGTTTTTGTTGTTTTGGTTGTTTTTAAGATTTTTGGATTTCGTATCATAAAAATCATGAAAAATGGCATGAACAAGAGCTCCGACTCAATTTCATTCAGTTGCGATTTCCGAAAATTATAAATTATTAAATCAATGCTATTAAAATAACTTCTACAAAATATAAAATCTAAGAATAAAAAAAAATTTTGTTGGTTTTCCTTTTTTTTATTAGAAAAAGTCCGAAAAAACTTTTTTCACCAACGGTCTGGACAGTCAGCAGAGGCTTCTGGTGTTACGTTAATGCGTATCCAAGTGCTGCTCCCATAATACCTGTGGTCTGAACAGTCTTCTGGTGTTACGTTAATGAGTATGAAATGGGGCGTTTTGTTTACATGTAAATTTGTTTCATATTGAAGATATTGAAGATAAAAATAAATCTTTGTTTTCATTATGAATTTCTAATAGTATTTCAGTTCTGTGTCTCTGTTTCTGAAGAAATTTGTCTATATTGAAACATAATATTTTAATATTTGAAGAAATTCTCCTCTCGATTTTTTGGGGGCATTGCCCCGGCTCCTCAATTATTGGGGGGCACGTGCCCCGGCTGCCCCCCAGAGTCTACGCCTATGCTTTCATATATCTCACTTTGTAATTTTATTCTTATATTACTCCTTTACTCGTCTCTGGGGGAGCGCAACATGTATCCTGGGGGGAATTTCCCCCCAAAACAGGTGTCTACATTAAAATATTGCTGGCCTATGGGGGAACATAAATCCTGGGGGAATTTCCCCCAAAAAGGTGTCTAGATTAAACACTGGGCGAGGGCATAGGCCCGGGAGCTCCGACCCTCCCATTCCAGCCACGAAACGGCTTCTAAGTATCAGCTGTTTGGTGTAATTCTACTTGTAAATGAACTCTGTCGAGTCCTTATGAGTCACGGCGTGGGGGAGGTCGTTCCAAAGCGAGGGACCAATGCAGGCAAAAGAACGATGCTGACCCATGGCGGTCCTAGACGGAGGGACAAAGAGGCCAATCCGATCCAAAGAGCGAAGAGGACGAAGTGAGGCATCCGAGATGGGCCAACGAATAGAGTCACAGAGGGAGGTTGGGACTTGATCCAAGAAGTGTGCCTGCATTAATGATTAAACATAACCCAACCACTCCCTCCCTTCTTGCGGACGTCCTTAACGGACGACCCCGTTTTAAGGCCTAGGCACGCGAGGCACGGGCCTAGGGCCCCGCGAAGCGGGGGGCCCCGCGGCGGCCCAGAAACAAAATAACAATAGGCCTATTATAAGTTGTGTTCTAGCAAGTAACAATTCTGCAAAGTAAAGTAAGAACAATAACACATTTTTATTATTTTTTTAAACAAACGTCTGCGGTCTGCATTTTTAGTTAAATATAATTATTGGTAATAAAAATCAGAGCGCTATAGAAATAAATGAATAATTTTAACGCATGGCGACGATGGCGCACAACTTGCTGTAGGCTATTGGCTATTATGTTTGTTTTCATTTGTCTGCTTTTTCACAACGCTTTCAGGGCCGGTTTAACCACTAGGCGAACTAGGTGGCCGCCTAGGGCGGCACATTTCTGGGGGCGTCAGAAAAGCTACACAAAGAAATATTTTTAAAACCATTGCCGCGCCGTTTTGCCAGTCCAGACGCGTAGGCCTAGCCATACAAGGCGCTTAAGGTGCGTATTCTGCTCTTTCATTTTCCTCCAAGCGCTGTCTACGGTGTTCAAAAAGCCCGTGTACTGCGTGTATGTCTCAGCCTCTCTGTCTCTGCAGTCTGAACTACAGTCTGTATGATGACGGATGCGGCCGGGATGCCTCATGGTATCTGATACACAGGGCCACAGACATATTGTATGTGTGGTATTTGTCTATACATGTACTAGGTTACCCTGATGTGTCGGAGTAATTGACCTTGTTCGACCCCCCCAGCTGCACCTGAGCCAGATTCTCTCTTTTTGATGTACAACCACGGCACACTTTAGGGCTATGCCAGAAATAGTTTGCCTTGTTCGTATGTCTTTTGCGCTCTCTCTCTCTCTCTCTCTCTCTTTCTCTCTCTCACTCACTCACGCACTCACTCACTCACTCACTCACTCACTCTCTGTCTATCTGTCTGTCTCTATCTGTCTCTGTCTCTCTCTGTCTCTCAATCTCTGTCTCTCTCTCTCTCTCGTTTTCTCTCGTTTTCTCTCGCTCTGTCTCTGTCGCAGTCTGTCTGTCTCAATGTCTCTCTACAAGTCTTGTTGCCTGTACACTCTACAATCTACATTGTCTACCCACGATTGCAGTATTCAAAGCTCTCTTGAAAAAAGAAACTAAGACTGAACTGATGGTAAGGAACTTCTAAATTTAGAGTAGTAGTTCTTGTTGCTTTAATTTTTAAGTAGTACATGCGTAATCGGCTTCTCGTTTCTACATTTGCTAAAGAGAAAGCGCGAAAAATCGGTTTTTGAAATTTCATTATATTTGTATAGACTTCGCACGTAGGTAGGACTAGGACTTAGTAAACGTAGCCACAGGAGTTACTACGTGAGTAAGCTGGTTCCCGCGACTTCGCTTTTTTGGGCGCTGTAGAAATCCGGAGATTACGATTAAGTGTTCAAATGAAACTGTGCACTGTATCGTTAATTCATATTTACATTTTAAATTCCCATTAAACGTGTTAGACTATACAGCATAGGCTGCATAGTTGAAATTGCAATAAGAATGTTTCTGTCAATGATGGTGACAAACTGTACGGGTGAACGTTCTTTCTCAAAACTTAAATTAATCAAGAACGAGCTTCGCAGCCGTATGATGCAAGAACGATTGTCTGTCTGTCATGAGCATAGAATCAGATGTGTTGGAGTCTTTGAATTTCGACGATATTATAAAAGACTGCTCAGAGCAAAACACGAAAGCGATGTTCATAAGAAACTGTCGTTACAAAGTTACAATCCATGTATAGCAAACATGTACTCATTATAATCACACTTTCAGTTTGTATTACAAATAAACAATGGAAACTGAAAAGTATGTTAAACTAAACTTTTATTTTACACTTGTAGTACAAAGATTAATGTGTTAGCTGTGTTATTATGAGTTTAGTAACAGTATACTATATTAATAAATTATACAAAATGACACATATGCACATAGAATGCACTAATGCAATACTTTGTATCTGAGACGGAGATATTGAGACGGAAATCGGATTACGTTTAAGGTTATTTAGGGTTTGTGCGGGTTGTGCCTAGGGCCCCCAAACTCCTTAAAACGGCTCTGCCCCTAACTACTGCTACTGCAGAACAGTAGATATACACCAAGATGAATGCTGAAGCAGTGATCATTTCTACCGTGCCTCTCAAGAATTAATTTACACCCAAGCTTTAAGCCAGGATATGCTGAAAAGTTTCTTCAGCATTCTGGTAAAATCTGCAGGCGACGGGTTGGTACATCAACAATTTAACAAAGGAACACCACGAGCCATGTTCATTGTGTATATCCAAAGGCTTTAACCATCATGAGCATTATATACGCAGACACTTAAAGCAGACATTTAAATCACAGTTACAAACCTGTTAATTACTTGGCTAACAAGCCAATTAAGTTAATTAACAGGTTTGTTAACAGGTCTGTTCAATGTGAACAAACCATGTCTCAAACTCCGAATTATTGACTGCACATGGATAAACAATCATTTGAGACAAACAGATAATACAGTATTAAAGATCACTGTTCAAGAACTGTAGAAAAAAGACTAACAGACTTTGATCCACGTGGAGTTTATTTTAACCGTATTTTGCAAACTGATGTCAATGAAATTTGAAAGCAGCAGATTTCAACGCTAGCAGTTTTGCAAGTCAGACTCCAGTCAAAATCAATTCCTTTGTTGAGAATATTCAAAAGTGCATACATGATACATCATGGAAATTTCTTCTCTTTGTCAGAGACTCAGAGTCAAATAATGCTAAATCACACTAGCACAACTGAGGGGATGGACAAGACTCCCAGGGTGTGTAATGAAGACTTAACTGTGGGGTCCTAAGAAAGACTGGGGGTTTGAAAGTAGAAGTAAAACAATTCTCACCTTGAGTAAAATGTCAACTTTCGATAAAGGCTAGATCACTCTCTGACTAGAGACCACAGCAACTGTCCTTTATTACTGATAAAACAACTCTCAAATTTATAGCTATGTTTGCTTCTGCTGCTACCAAACATTACCCACACTTATAATCAGAGGTTCAAGTGGAGTGGGAACGGCATTCTCACTGCTTTCGAAATTCTTTGCTTGCGTTCCCGATGCTCACGTATGCGTTCCAATGAGACTCTTCTTTGGCGTTCCCACTGCTCAGCCAAACCACTTTAACCACTGCTTATAATGAAAAACAAGAATAGTCACTGCACACAACAGCTAGTTTTCGTAATCCAATTTCCACCAATGAAACACATTTTATACAACTTAGGAAATTCAGGTGTCAGATGACATCAACCATTTCCTTCTAATCTTGCCTAACCTTAATAAGTAGCACGGCAAAAGATTGCCAATACATTTGCCTGTCATCCATGTGCACATTTTTGTATATCAGAGACTCATAATGACAATTCACATGCCTCAAAAATTAAAACAATTCTCCAGCATCATTAAAAGTATCAGGGAATGTACTTAAAAGTAAAAGTAAATAAGACTTTATGTACTTAAGTCAAAGTACTCATCACAAATTTTACATTTGTGAAAGTAAAGTATTCTTCCAAATAATACTTTTTAAAGTAAAAAGTAAAAGTACGGAGTCTTGTTTCTATAATTCGATCCACTGAAGACTAAATTCTCACAATGCTTATCATTCAATAGAATGCATTTATGATTTATGTTATAGCACAATTTACTGTAACAGCATTTTCTTCTTTGCTCTTTAATATAAACATTGGCGACAAATATGGCCATGAATGTTCCAAATTGTCAACGGATTCACTCATTATGAATTGGAGAGAGTTTAGGGATAAAATGAATAAAAGTGCAAACTAAGTCCACTTTTTCGACATATATTTAAGAAAATTTCTTACTTATTTTCCAAGCTACACAGGAATTACTACCATGAGTCACTTGTTTTGGGTGAAGCCTTTCTATTGGTACCAGTTGGAGATTACCAGAATCCATAAATAGATTTCCAATTGCATCCTGTTTACAAATAATATTAGCTCTTTCAGTGTTGCCCTTTCTAACAAAATGTTATAGCACAATTTTTAGTAATGAACATTGTAACGAATATTTAATACATAAATAGTAATGAAGTAAAAGTACCGAAGAATGGGTTAAATTTCACTTAGTTAAAAGTAAAAGTAATTTATGTTTTGTGATATTCTTTACAAGTAAAAGTAATGAAACTTTTACTTAAGTACAGTAAGGCATTACTTTTACTTCATTACTTTACAACACTGCAATTTTCATACTGATTTCTTAAACATACATATACCATTCCTCATGTTTTAATTTTCTTGAATAACTTTAAACTAGGGTTGCATTGTAAAGTAACATGTGTAATATAATTCATTTGTTAACTGCACATTCGCATCGCAACGACTAATCACATTCCTGATGAAAATTCTTATCACAGAACTCATAAACATTTCTTGAGATCTGACTTCGAACTTCCTTCAGAAGTCTGGTACCCATCCACAGTTGGTGCACAGTTTACAGTCATCCTTGTGTCTTTTCTCCTTCTGCTGACAATTCTTCTGTCGTTCGAGGACGATTTCCGGAAGGTTCGTGTGCGTTCCATCACAGTAAGGCGGCGACTTTGTGTGCTTGCAGTTACAGATCTCGTGACGTGTCTGGTTCGAAGGAACTGTCCACTTCAGAGAATGGAAGCCAGTGCCCTTGTGGCTGCCTAACAATGTCCAGATACCAGATATTGTAAGACAAGAGGCAACACAAGAAAGAATGAAGTATTCAAAATAATGCTCCCACTAATCGTAATCATAAATCATAATCGTAAATTTGTATAGCTCCACTTCAAGAGAAACTCTTGAGGCACTCCAACTCCCGACGATGGAAAAAGTAGGTTATGGTAGTTTTCTGTAAATAAGCTGAGGTCCTGCACTTAGCTTTCAAGTAGGGCTTAAGAATCCTCGACTTTGTAATTTATGAATAGGATGGGTAGTAGGTACAAGGGTAGGCTAATGTGCCAGATCAACTAGGTGTAGTAAGACTCTTAGATGCATTGGGTATAAGGAGCAAGTTTGGGGTGGGGCAACTAATTCTGAGGTTACTGAAATAAAGAAACAGAGATGCCAGACCATGGTATCCTCACAATAGGAGGTGCCATCGACGTGTTTACACCCACTATAGCTATCTCATGTGGTTTCTAACATTGTTTAATCAGTTAGGTAGTCACAAGTACAGCACTGTTGCAAAGGTAGCTGAAAGGTGTTATTGTAAGTATCTTCATACATACACATATATATACACAAACAATAGAACATACCACTCCTTAACCCCTCAACCAGATGCCCTAATGCAAGCATTCACTTGCAGCAGGGTAGGTTCAATTTCAATCTATGCGCCCCTCACTCTACACCGTTATTAAGCAGTTCAATCTGGATGATGATGATGATGATGATGATGATAGTGGTGGTGATGATGATGATGATGGCATCATTAGTGTTGAGGATACACACGTTGACAGCAATCCATCAACCAGACAATTACAATGACCCGAAAGAGCAGAAAAGTAACCAATCACAAAAACACCTACATTAATATGAAGTAAACCAATAACCTTACTGTCACACCATGGCTGCTCTTTGCTCAGTCCACAGGTGCACCATTTTCGCCGCTCTCCCTCCTTCAGGTCAAGCACGTTTATAGGACCATACTAGACACAAGAAAGAATGAGACTGTATAAGAAATATTTATGCTAAATGATATTCTAACATGCTCTAAAAGGATCTATATAAATGCCCATAGAGACAAAAGTTAAAAGGTGTGCTTAACAAATTTTTGCAAACCGATTTAATTAACAAAATTTTTCATGAAAAGTATGCAAAAGTAAGTGATGCATGTAAGAAAAGTATGCAAAAGTAAGTGATGCATGTAAGTTTTCTCTATTCAAGTTCTTAAAAGGATAGTTGAAACAAATATTGTGGGGGTCCAGGGACTTCATACTGACAGTGCTTGAAATTCAGTGAATTCCTACCTATGAAATGCAATTATGGCATGCTGCAATGTTTGTATACAATATACAGGTATCTATACAGAGAGAACACCTGTTAAGAACCTCTCCAGATGCCATATAACAGCTGCGATAGTGTCTGGCCCAAATTAAATACCAGTCTCCCCCAACTGTTGGAGCAGAAGGGATAAACATCGATTGCTCAAAAGAAGCATTATATAAGAAACCGCAAAATTCGCATATAAACATCAGTCTCTTTAAACCCAGTCTCTAATGATCACTGGATCTCCTTTAGGTGTTGGAATGGTAAAGATATAGGATGTGCTATGATAACGTCACACAAATCAGGAAAACAAAGCTGACAAGGCCATGCAGCTGGTTTACAAGTGTGCATATAACATGCATTCTTAGTAAAAAGATACACCACTATGTTACTTTACCAAGAGATAAAAACAATTTGTGCAATAAAAGCCAGCTTCTGTTAACTGTCGGTTCCAACTGATGCATGGGGTTAAAAGTTATTTGCCACAGGCGTTTATAAGAAGTTTCACAGTAAGTTGCAAATTTTTATCGAGCCATACATTTAGGATTTACTTTTGAGATTGTTCCATTAACAGGTCCAGAGTACAAGCATAATGTGCTTGAGTCATTATTATACGAGAGCGCCTGACCAGTTGGATTCATGACAAGTTGATAGTCTACGCTTGTTTCACCCAATGTGCAATAGGTCTATGCACGCCCAGTCATATGCCATAGAAAATTATTTGCAGCACTTGGATCTGCAACTCTTGGAATGGTCTTTGGAACGCCATCGAATCCTTAAACTAAGCACTGTATATGACGCATATTCGTCTAACAACATCTTAAATTTAACAATGCGCTATATAATACAGCTGATTCTATCAGAATAGTCAGTTCTGGTTACTGCACTAACCGTAGCAACCGCAGGACACCGCGTTTGCTCGTCCAATTTCTTGCTCGATTCAGTTGTTTCTGATGTCATACTCACCGCAAATCAAACGTGTGACACCCTAACTACCTTGTCTGCTCTTACTGTGGTTTCCGAAATCCGGAAAACAACTTCTCACACCATTTACCCTTGTACCACATGGAGCAACGTTCGATTCCTTTACGATTTAGTCAGAATGTTTGGTGACCCTTGGTTGACCCTCTGCAGCAACCGGAAATTGAAATAGTAAGCAGGCATGCGTGCGAGCATCGAATCCACAACATAAAAAACGCTGTATTGTAATGTAACTTAATTTAAATTTCCGAAATTTCTCTGCGCCACATAAAAGCCACGTCAGAGAGATCAGCTAGCTTATTCACGGGCTCCGTCTTTGTGGCAGTGGCGATTCGTAATCGTCAGATTTCTTCAGCTGGTTGATGCGGAGGATCCGAGACATATAGGCCTAGCACAGTATAAATAATTTATACTGTGGCCTAGCACAGTATAAATAATTATTTATACCCTAGGCGCCGACTTCTTGGGGGCCTTGATTGCCAGAGAGAAAGTTCAGTGGGTGCCTGGCACCCAGATGAATTCAGACCAAAAATTCAATTTTTTACACCTAAGCAGTAATCTCACAACGTGAGAGTACAACTACAACACAAAAACCTAACATTGCATGATCTCACAGTCACATTCCATACATAAATAAATTATTTATTTATTATTTAAAATAAATAAATAATAACACTGGAACCCTGGACAAGAAAACACTTCTTTCTCCGAAAATCCGCTAAAACTCACCTACCTATGGGGTGGGGGTATGGAAATGGAGCAGTAATGGAGCGGCGATCTTGTTTGAGAGGTGGGGGGGGGACATTTGGGAACTGATCTGGTCAAAAAAGAGTTTTGAACTGATCTGGTCAAAAAAGAGGCTGCAAAATTTTTTTTAACCCGAGTACGAAAAAATGTGATGCATGGGCGCGATCTAGGGGGACATGTCCCCCACCTTTAAGAGTGGGGGGACACTTCATACATTTGTCCCCCCCACATTTTGAAGAAACACCAAAAAAGGCGGAGAAATGTAATTGTGCGTGAGGATTTTTGCAGCGTTTCTGAGGAGACAAGGTAAAAATAAAATTTGTGAGCAGAAGTGTCCCCCCAAAATAATGAGAAAGAAGAAGGAATTCGTAAAAAAGTCAAAAGAATCAAAGTTTTTAGACGAAATCATAAAAGGAAAAGGGTTGAGGTTATTGTTGGGAGACGGGAAAAAGTTGTAAAACACGTGGCGAATGACTAAAAAAAGTCATAAACTTTTTTTCGAGATGAAATCGATATTTTGCGGAGATGAAGTGGTGAAAATGAAAGTGGGGAAAAAGTTAAAGTGAAGAAGTGGGAAAAAAAGGAGAGTGTAAGAAAAAGTTGTAAAAGAGGTGGACTAAAAAAAAAGGTCATCAACTTTTTTCGGAGATGAAAGGGAAATTTTTCGGAGATGAAGTGGGAGAAAAATTTTTTTGGGGACAAGATTTTCCAGAAACGGTCGTCGACGAGATCGTGGCCGACTTTGTATTACTGACAATGTCAGTGGGAGGTTGAGGGAGAGGACTGGCCACCCGCCCTCGTATGCTGAGGCTAAGAAAATAAAGTCGCTAACACTGCATATCCATGGCTGCCTCGGGGCTAGCTTTTCTCCATCTATTAAAATTATATATTAAAAAGTTTCTGTCCAAGAGAATCACACAATTTCTACCTATATGTTTCAGCCGCCCAGTGGTTGACTGGAACAGATAAAATGAAAACAAACGCCTTTGACAAACAGATACTATGTTATATAGCAGTTAGCAATTTTTACAGTAGCAGTAACAAAATCCTCTAATTTCACCATCATCAAAGTAACAAAGGACAACAAGATCCTATTGTATTAAATATGCCAATATTCGCCATGCAGTTAATCAACAGCATTAACTGCATGCCCAGAGACCACCGCGAGGAGGTTTTGGCAAAAGGTCTCCGTAATCCATTCATCAAATTGAACACCCCCAAATTTCAAGAAATTTTAAATTTGTATGAATTTTGAAATTTTAAAGTTTCTGTTGGTGAGAAAGATCAGCAGAGACAGATAGAGAGTTGATATAGAAGAAACAAAAGACAAGGTTTGACACGTAGCAGAATGGGAAGCTGGATTCATGGACAAGTCCCGGAGCAAAGCATCAGAAATAGAACATGCAAAACAGCAAGAGAGATGTGTGTAAAAAGACAGGGTCAAAGAAACCAACATGGAAAGAAAGACGTGTCTGAGGGAGACAGTAATGGTATGACAGAAAGGAACAAGCAGACATACAAATCTATGGATACAATGGGCAGAGGTACGATAAGGAAGCATATGTGGAAAAAGAAATAAGAAACCAAAGCTTACATAGCACAAAGCAAGGACAGGTAACAAGGTAACAGAAGACAAGGAGAGGTAACAAGGTGACATAACGCAAGGACAGGTAACAAGGTGACAGAAGACAAGGAGAGGTAACAAGGTGACATCAGGCAAGGACAGGTAACAAGGTGACAGAAGACAAAGGTAGGTAACAGTGTGACATAAGGCATGGATAGGTAACAAGGTGACAGAAGACAAAGGTAGGTAACAGTGTGACATAAGGCATGGATAGGTAACAAGGTGACAGAAGACAAAGGTAGGTAACAGTGTGACAGAAGGCAGGGACAGGTAACAAGGTGACATAAGGCAAGGACAGGTTACAAGGTGTGAGAAGATACGGACAGGTAACAAGGTGACAGACGACTAGGATATGTGACAAGTGACATAAGGCAAGGACAGGTAACAAGGTGACAGAAGACAATGACAGGTAACAACAGGTAACAAGGTGACATAAGACAAGGACAGGTGACAAGGTGACAGAAGACAAGGACAGGTGACAAGGTGACAGAAGATAAGGACAGGTAACAAGGTGACAGAAGACAAAGCCCCTGAATCCCATAATTTATAAATGCAAAACAAATTAAACAATTTCAAAAGCGTGGATGAATGAAGTACCCAAATGCAATTTAAATCAGTCAATCAAGAGAAGAAGCGATGCATTTGGTCATCAACTTCTCTCACACAAGTCTTTATAACAATATCAACAAAAATATTCAACGCTCAGGTGAGTCTAACATTTCAACACTCATTGAGTCTTTAACATATTCAACGCTCAGGTGAGTCTAACATTTCAACACTCATGGAGTCTTTAACATATTCAACGCTCAGGTGAGTCTAACATTTCAACACTCATGGAGTCTTTAACATATTCAACGCTCAGGTGAGTCTTTAATCAACTACACAAATACGCCACAGTCAACTCACTGTTTAAAAACAGTCCACAAAATCGGTAACTGCCAACACTGACAATGGCCAGAAACTAGACAAACCTCACTCTCAACGCACTCACTACTCGCTCACTATGAGAACCTGGACCAAGATCAACCTGAGCCACAGCAGGCAAGATGTTACATAGCCAACAGCAAACCAAGCGACGAGGTCAAACCCAAGTGGTAACACCGACCACTTCTGGGGAAGATGAGAACGTACATGAGACACGCAGAGAGAGATAAGAAGAGGAAGATAGCTATATCTGTAAAGATAAATAGAAGGATAAACCAGAATGGATAAAACACAGTAGCACCAAGTTAAAAAACTACTTCAATGATACCTATATTATGATGTTTACGAAGACAAGGCAACATAGCACTGCAGAAAATAAAGTGCAAGGAAAATAATCATCAGAAATGGCAATATAGTAGTTATGGGCAATAAACAAGACACGAGTAAAATGGAAGTCACTGGTAAAATAGAAGTTACTGGCAATATAGAAATCGCAGGCAATATAAAAGTCACTGGTAATATAAAAGTCATTCATGTAAAAGAAGTCACAAAGCATAATTTCTAATTATAAAGCTACCCTATTCAAAGTAGGTAAGAATCCAACATGCTATCAAATGACACCTCCATTGTGATTTCGAAACTGCATGCTATAGAAGTTACAGTGTTATCATGACAGACAGCCACTCATAATTAAACCAGACAGTTTTGATGATGTGGTATTCAGCCAGGCAGCTAGCATTTGAACTCAATGGGGAAGCATTAGCTAACTGAAAATGTCACATGTCAGGAACAGGAGGTGAAAACAACTTGAGTAAGAAGCTTAAAAGAGAATTGCCAAATACACCAAAAGACAAAACAATCCTAACATAAAGCACTCTTCAGAAACAACAAAAGGAAAGGAAAAGAGTGAATCAGGTGAGATTGGAAACAGGTGGTCTCACTCTCCACCTTTGAAAGGAACAGACACGTGTGAATCAGGGGCGTCTATCCCCCCGTAGTCATTAGAGCAATTTCCCATTTCCCCCTCTTCTTCCCCCCTCCCCTTCGTCCCCCCCTAAAATGGTGACACACACACACACTGACAGATCTTCCCCCAATTTCTTGGATGGAGCATTTGCTCCAAGGTTTCTATGGTGTAGACGCCCCTGGTGGAGAGTGTATTGTGTGAAAGGAAAGAACAGACAAGTGTGAATCATGTGAGATTGGAAACAGGTGGAGAGTGAGTTGTGTGAAAGGAAAGAACAGACAAGTGTGAATCATGTGAGATTGGAAACAGGTGGAGAGTGAGTTGTGTGAACGGAAAGAACAGACAAGTATGAATCACGTGAGATTGGAAACAGGTGGAGAGTGAGTTGTGTGAAGGGAAAGAACAGACAAGTATGAATCACGTGAGATTGGAAACAGGTGGAGAGTGAGTTGTGTGAAAGGAAAGAACAGACAAGTGTGAATCATGTGAGATTGGAAAAAGGTGGAGAGTGTATGTGTGAAAGGAAAGACTAGACAAGTGTGAACCCTGTGAGATTGGAAACAGGTGGAGAGTGAGTTGTGTGAAAGGAAAGAACAGATAAGAGTGAATCATGTGAGATTGGAAACAGGTGGAGAGTGAGTTGTGTGAAAGGAAAGAACAGACAAGTGTGAATCATGTGAGATTGGAAACAGGTGGAGAGTGAGTTGTGTGAAAGGAAAGACCAGACAAGTGTGAATCATGTGAGATTGGAAACAGGTGGAGAGTGAGTTGTGTGAAAGGAAAGACCAGACAAGTGTGAATCATGTGAGAGTGGAAACAGGTGGAGAGTGAGTTGTGTGAAAGGAAAGAACAGACAAGTGTGAATCATGTGAGATTGGAAACAGGTGGAGAGTGAGTTGTGTGAAAGGAAAGAACATACAAGTATGAATCATGTGAGATTGGAAACAGGTGGAGAGTGAGTTGTGTGAAAGGAAAGAACAGACAAGTATGAATCATGTGAGATTGGAAACAGGTGGAGAGTGAGTTGTGTGAAAGGAAAGACCAGACAAGTGTGAATCATGTGAAATTGGAAACAGGTGGAGAGTGAGTTGTGTGAAGGAAAGAACAGACAAGTATGAATCATGTGAGATTGGAAACAGGTGGAGAGTGAGTAGTGTGAAAGGAAAGAACAGACAAGTATGAATCATGTGAGATTGGAAACAGGTGGAGAGTGAGTTGTGTGAAAGGAAAGACCAGACAAGTGTGAATCATGTGAGAGTGGAAACAGGTGGAGAGTGTGTTGTGTGAAAGGAAAGAACAGACAAGTATGAATCATGTGAGAATGGAAACAGGTGGAGAGTGAGTTGTGTGAAAGGAAAGACCAAACAAGTGTGAATCATGTGAGATTGGAAAAAGGTGGAGAGTGTATGTGTGAAAGGAAAGACTAGACAAGTGTGAACCATGTGAGATTGGAAACAGGTGGAAAGTGAGTTGCGTGAAAGGAAAGAACAGACAAGTGTGAATCATGTCAGATTGGTAGCACACAGAGGGTGGATTCAATCCACCCTACCGCTGCTTCCAACCTCACATGATTCATCCTTATCTGTCATTTCCTTTCACACAATTCACTCTCTACTGGTTCCAATCTCACATAATTCAACCTCATCTGTTCTTTCCATTCACACAATTCACTCTCCACCTGTTCCCAATCTCACATAATTCATTCTCATCTGTTCTTTCCATTCACACAATTCACTCTCCACTTGTTCCCAATCTCACATAATTCAACCTCATCTGTCATTTCCTGTCACACAATTCACTCTCCACCTGTTCCCAGTCTCGCATAATTCACTCTTATCTGTCATTTCCTGTTACACAATTCACTCTCCACCTGTTCCCAGTCTCACATAATTCAACCTCATCTGTCATTTCCTGTCACACAATTCAGTCTCCACCTGTTCCCAGTCTCACATAATTCACTCTTATCTGTCATTTCCTGTCACACAATTCACTCTCCACCTGTTCCCAATCTCACATAATTCACTCTTATCTGTCATTTCCTGTCACACAATTCACTCTCCACCTGTTCCCAATCTCACATAATTCACTCTTATCTGTCATTTCCTGTCACACAATTCACTCTCCACCTGTTCCCAATCTCACATAATTCACTCTTATCTGTCATTTCCTGTCACACAATTCACTCTCCACTTGTTCCCAGTCTCACATAATTCAACCTCATCTGTCATTTCCTGTCACACAATTCAGTCTCCACCTGTTCCCAGTCTCACATAATTCACTCTTATCTGTCATTTCCTGTCACACAATTCACTCTCCACCTGTTCCCAGTCTCACATAATTCACTCTTATCTGTCATTTCCTGTCACACAATTCACTCTCCACCTGTTCCCAGTCTCACATAATTCAACCTCATCTGTCATTTCCTGTCACACAATTCACTCTTCACCTGTTCCCAATCTCACATAATTCATTCTCATCTGCTCTTTCCATTCACGCAAATCACTCTCCACCAGTTCCCAATCTCACATAATTCACTCTTATCTGTCATTTCCTGTCACACAATTCACTCTCCACTTGTTCCCAATCTCACATAATTCACTCTTATCTGTCATTTCCTGTCACACAATTCACTCTTCACCTGTTCCCAATCTCACATAATTCACTCTTATCTGTCATTTCCTGTCACACAATTCACTCTCCACTTGTTCCCAATCTCACATACTTCACTCTTATCTGTCATTTCCTGTCACACAATTCACTCTCCATTTGTTCCCAATCTCACATAATTCATTCTCATCTGGTCTTTCCATTCACACAATTCACTCTCCACCAGTTCCCAATCTCACATAATTCACTCTTATCTGTCATTTCCTGTCAAACAATTCACTCTCCATCTGTTCCCAATCTCACATAATTCACTCTCATCTGTCCTTTCCATTCACACAATTCACTATCCACCTGTTCCCAATCTCACATAATTCACTCTTATCTGTCATTTCCTGTCACACAATTCACTCTCCACTTGTTCCCAATCTCACATAATTCACTCTTATCTGTCATTTCCTTTCACACAATTCACTATCCACCTGCTTCTAATCTCACGATTCTATCTGTTCTCTCCTTTCACCCAATCCAACCTTCACCTGCTTCCAATCTAACATGACTCCTGCATCTTACCTTTTCTTTCCCTTACACACAACCCATTCTCTATCTTCTTCATCCCTATTCTTCCCCTTCACACAATCCCCTTCGCTTCTTACCTCCACTTACTTCTAGATCACACCACACAATTTTATTCTCATCCTCCTCTAAGTTTCGCCATCCCTGTTACCTCCAGCCCAACACAATAAAGCATTCCAACCATTACATGCAAACATTTGACAAAAATGCATCGATGGTTTAGGATCTTTGGAGTTTCCATTTGTTGGAAGCGTCATCCGTTGGCCGATGTTGATCTTCGTAGATCTCGTGGATCGATGTTCGATCCTCGTAGATCTCGACAGTTGGAGACAAACGCCACAGATGGGAGTCGCACGATCTCACGTACCGGCAACATAAACAACAGACAGAGATTCAGTAGCCTCGCTGGAATCTTTCAAGCAATAAAAAAATCTATTACCAAAGGATGCTTAGTGGTACAAATCATCTTCTCCCACTGTGTCATAGGTTCAAATCCTAGTGCTATTAGACTCAGAAGGAAAGAATCAATGGAAGACACTCCCCACTTATGGAAACAACAAAGCACACAACAAAGGGACAATCAACGCATGAGGTCAGAAGTTCAGATGCTATTATTGGAAGAGGCTGCTGATCAGATGCTATGGAGATAACATGGATGGAGAGAAGAATGTGGAGTAGAAGTAGAAGAATGAGGGTAGGTGATCTAGAAAATGCAGTTAAGTGTGTAAAGGTGAAAGAATTGAGAAAGGAGAATGTGTAGAAGCGAAGATCAAGAAGATCATAATCGTAATCTCCAAAGTTCTAAAGCACTACTCGAAGGCCAAGCACAAGGCACCAGCCTATTCACAAGTGCAAAATGGGATTTGTTGAAAAAGAATATTACAAAATGAAGATTGCATGAAAGTAAAACGAGATGGAGATCAATTAATGAGATTTTGTTCATATGGAAGATTGGGTTGTGTGAATGGAAGAGAACATGAGGAGACTGTGTGAAAGTGAAACACGAAAGAGGGTGAATCGTGTGAAAGGGAGAAAACAGATAAGAGATCATGTACAAGTGGAGGCAGAAAAGTGTGAAAGGAGAACAGATTCAATGAGATAATGCTTTAGTTGTCATAAGCAGCTGTCCTGTATGCAATACTCTTAACGCAGCAAAGAGAATCATGTATGTGGCAACATCACAAATGTCTGGTTACCTTACTTTACGTCTGCACTATAGAAATCATTAGGTGTATTAGACCAACTGGCCTTGATGGGCATCAAGTTCAATTACTAAAATGCCATTGGTTGATACCCAAACTGTTATATAGTTGAGACAGACACAATGAACAAGGTCCACAACATTCAGTTTCATACCAGTACAAAACTTAGGCTCTCCGAGATGGTGCAAAAGCCTTGAGCAAGCTGTAGACCCACAGGGTGCTTATGAAAGCAAATATTCAAAGCACCATCGACTAACGCCTGTGTTCTAAGATATCATGCAGTAAACACGAACTACAATTGTGGCAGAAATCACAGCCACTTTATAAATACACCCTACTGTGGAACATGGTTAACCGTTAGAGCACTTGCCTGGTAATGGGGAGAGTATGGGTTCGAGCTTTCCCTGAGACGGCTATTGTATATGGACCTTGATCAAGTCCTTCACTCACAACTGCTCAGCGCCATCTACTGATGCTTGGAGTTTAGATAGTGGTGCTTAATAAATGCAAAATAATAATAATAATCATTACATAAATATATACACAGTGACATATTAACTTAACTGCCTAGGAAGGAAGGAAAAGAGGATGGAAGGAAGGCAGGAAACAGGATGGTAGCACGTTCTCATCTTCTCCAAAAGCGGACATCACCACTGTACAGGAACGATGTTTCAAGTCCTTCAGTAAACAGGACGGTAGCAGGATCGCATCTTCTCCACGGGCGGACATCACCACTGTACAGGAACGATGTTTCAAGTCCTTCAGCAAACAGGATGGTAGCAGGATCGCATCTTCTCCATAGGCGGACATCACCACTGTACAGGAACGATGTTTCAAGTCCTTCCATTGCGGAACATGGAACAGTTGCGACCAGCCAAACGATCAATCAACAATTGCAGTCTCAGGTGTAACAGTACAGACGTAAAGTTTCAGATGTAACTTCTTGCAAGAATGGCTGACAGTCCACTTGCCATGTCGTCTCAATGTGAGGTTTCAGATGTAACGTCATGGACGACAATCCACTTGTGAGGTTGTCTCAAAGTGAGATTTCAGATGTAACGTCATGGCCGACAATCCACTTGTGAGGTTGTCTCAATGTGAGATTTCAGATGTAACGTCATGGACGACAATCCACTTGTGAGGTTGTCTCTATGTGAGATTTCAGATGTAACGTCATGGACGACAATCCACTCGACAGTTCGTCTCAGGATGTTGTAGGTAAAGTTTCTCACATGACAAACATGACCCAGTATATATTCTGATGTTGGTGACAGTTTAAGAAGAGTCCGGACGTTCACGGGTAAACAGTGAGGTCACCCGCTTCAGACTCGTTGCTCCCATCATCCGCAGACCCTGATGAAATCGCTCAAACGACTGGCGTACACGCACGCCAGACGCTCGGACCCTCTGACGAGCCACATCCAATCTGGCAGATGCTGCTGTGTGGTCACCTGTTGCAGAAACCGCATCAGATTCAGTAGGAGATTCTGTTGAAATGACATCAGAAACCAATGCCGTGGCGTATTCCACTGGAGCAATCGCAACTTTAGACTCTTCTGTCGAAAGCAAGACAGGGGCAACCACCTTACGAGCAACATGCAGCTGCGGACACACTCGGTACTGAGCCTCTTCCCTTTCGTCTCCACTGCAAGAGTCTTTCGGAGGCAGAACACAGTTCCGGTACTTCTCTCGCGTTGGCTCGATCAGGAACTGGTCGAACTGACTCACAGCCTGATGAAGACGGGCACTGGAAGCTTGGAACTTTCGATGAGCTGCATCAATTCTGGCATCCCAGTCTACAGGTTCACATTTCACAGTCTGCGCCAGTAATTTAATCTGTTTCATTTCCTCTTTAAGAATGCCGAGTCTTTCGTGCATTCTATCCAGGCTGTCTTGTTTCATGGTCAAGCATTGTCGGACACTTGATGCTTGGACGTTCTGATGACCTGCATCGATTTTGGCATCACACTCAATGACATCCGGCTCAACGGAAGCTGATCCACTGCCATATTGCACTGGGTCGACCGTCTCCAGCGTCTCAGGTGACAAGATTGCTTCTGCCTCATCTTGTTCATGACAATCGTGCAGATCCAAATTCTCGGAGTCCAAAGCCTCTGTGATAGACTTAAGTTGTTCTAATTGTTCTTGAAGACTGGAGAGTTGCTGAAGAACTCTATCCCGTCTGTCACGTGTCACGGTCAAGCGGAGCTGAGCCAAGGAGACGTCTGCCGAGGAAGGTCCAGACCTTTGTCCACACCTGCAAGGTCACACAAATACAAAACAACAGTTTAGATACAAGACCTTAACATATTTCTAACATCGCCTACTGCTTCAACAACATTTTTTAATTTCATACTGCAGTGTAATTTTAGAAGCATTCTCATAATCATAATCTCAGATGTCTAAACCCTACTTTAGAGCGAATCACCGGGCACCACCTTATTCAAGAGTGCAAGTATAATAGCAATTATAATTAATATCGTTAATATTCCCCTGTGGTAAAAGATGAGACAGAGAACTTGAAACTAAATCCCTTTATTAAGAATAATGCAGAAAAGTGCATGGATTACTGAGGATGAGGTGTAGCTAGCAGTTACACGTGTCTCATTTTCTGCTCCAAATCCAAACTAAATCTCCTCAAGAATCACATGTACCATGTCACAGATCATGGTTTTATCATAGCCTATGTAGGCTAATCAACCAATAATGTTAACTATTTCATCTTTCTTCAATGCCCCTTTTCCATAAGCACTAGAAACCCGTGGGTTTGTTTTGCCAGGTTGGAACTGTCCCTGAGGAGTTTCTCCTTAACAGGTAATATACAAATTTGTGATTACTGCAACAAATTACAATTACATTAATTATAATTGCTATAAGCAATAGTACTTGTAGATTTTTATACCTGTAATAATAAAATAAGAGTCAACAGGTTTACAGCAAATTTTAAACCTGTAATAATAAAATAAGAGTTCACAGGTTTGACCTAATGCAGGTTATCCTTGTTTTAATTCTCAAAAGAGTCTAATACAGAAACAAGTTGGTTACATATCTAGCATTAAGCATTAAGATTAAGCAAAACAGAAAAATTATATCATTCTAACTTAAAAAATCACTCCATTGGTTAAAAATCACATAGCAAATCCACTTCAAAGTCTTATCAGTAACCTACAACACCCTACAATATTCCCAACCCAAGTATCTCTGTGATCTCTTCACCATCCAGGCAACCCGCTCTACCTGATCATCCTCCCGTCTCAGTCTTTTTCGATCCCCAGTCACTACTCATCTCAAGTTCTCCAACCGTATACCATATCCAACACAGCACCACGCCTCTGGAACGATCTCCCTTCTGAGTTCCACAGATCTAATCGGTTCCTCCATCATCATTCAAACCCGTCCTCTACTCTGCTTATGCTCCTCTGTCGCCCCCTCCCGGGCTTTCTACTCAAAGCTGAAGTTTCATCTTTTCAAGAACTCCTACCCTGACTCATCTGATCCTCCACCTTCCAAATCTTAACGCCCCAAACAGCTTAACAGCTGCCCAGCATCCTCTCTTGACCTGCCCCCATAGAAACCGAACGCAGACTTCGTCTGGACTGCTCTTTGAAAAACCCCTCTGATTTTACGCAGTGCTCGGGAATAGGTTGGTGCCCTGCGCTTCGCCTTTGACTGGCGCTTTAGAAGTTTGGAGATTAAAATTACGATTAACAGTGCATGTCTTAACACAGACCACAACAAACTTTAAACAGTGCTATTCAAATGTGAAGAAATTTATGCCCAGAATCTGGACTTTGCTGTTGTGACTTTTGATTAGAACATCAGTCAAATGCAGGGCAGCGATCCCAGGGGGGTTGAGGGAGACAAGACCCCCACCTTTAACAGTGGGGGGACACACAATACAGTTGTCCCCCCAAATTTAGAAGAAACACAAAAATCGGTCAATACAATTCACGTGCGAAAAAAAAATTTCACCTCTTTTTTTTTACCAGATCAGTTCAAAAGTGTCCCATGTCCCCCCACCTGTCAAACAAGATCGCCGCCACTGGTCAAATGCCAGAACTGCAAAGTCCAGATTCTGGCTATTTCGGCATTAAATTTAAGTCTCTGTATAGTAACAGATAAGCCAACTGGAATCAGAGTAGACCAGCTTAGCTACATAAGTCAATACATCAGGGCAAACTTCTCTCAGTTGAAAATGTCCAGTTACATCTTTTCTGCACCTCACACACATCAGTTAACACTTTAACGACGAACTGGATTGGCTTCCCAGTCGCTTTTAGTACACGCTTATCGTCTTATCGTTAAAAGTGTTAAACAGGTTTGCTGTATGGAGAGGACTGTTCAATAAATCAAACATCCCATATGTTTTTGGAATTCAAAGCCCATCTCTCCCTGGGTTACTTAGTCCCAGTGGCCTTCTAGAAATGTCTGCCTTTACTCTGCAGACTTTATTTTAACAGTTTTGAAGAAATACTCTTCACAATGAAATAACATCTTTAAATGGAAATGTGGATAAACCATCGTTATTTCATTATCTATGCAACTGCCAAATTAAAAAAAACACAGTATCAGAATCTTCAAAACATGTTTAGCCATATATGATTTCTCCAGGGTCCGATTTGTCAAAAAAGAAGCAGGGGGGTCGGAAATCTATACAAATAATAAAAATTTATTAAGCCATAATTAATTTTTTTTCTCGTAATTTTGTAAATGAGGTTAATGAACTTCCATAATATGTCAAGATTCTGCAATGACCAACAGTCAACTACGATGCAAACATGACATCGAAAGAATTTTATATTCAAAATTAAAGGAGTTTTCAGTTGCAGTTTTAGCTGAAATATACTTATAGGAACAACAAATTGTAGGCCTACACAGAAGCGTTAGACGTGACTAAATTGCACTGAAAGATGAAAATAATACAAGTACACAAACAAAGCTATCAAACCAATGCACCAAGCAGGGCCTACTGTCATTGGAAATACTAGCAAAACCCAAATGAACCAGTGCACCAAGTACACTAGTACAGCCACTATAAAAAAGCTGTGCATATTTCTTTTGTTTGTGCACAATAGTCGCAATGCCAATTGGCTTATCTAAGGCATCATGGCGCCCAGATTTCAGCCAGGAAATAACGTATATCCTGGCATTCCAAGATGTTAGAGATGGCCCTTTAATGCTGATCATCAGCAGGTAGCTGATGGGGCCAACAGCCAGCAGGTTGCGTACTGTAGGCCTATGTTGCAAGTTCATCTGGCTAAAGCCACGCTCACAAGCTGCAGACGAAATGAGCAGAATCTTCAAAGCCTGCTCAAGTGTTGCGAGATGAGACCCCATAATGCTGGCCTTGTTTGTATGTATAGAGTAGGCCTACTCGATCACAATCTGGGAATTGTGACTTATTGTTAATTTATTTTTTTAAATATGAAAATAAATTGGGAAGATCATTTTACTTATAAATAAAGTGTCTTCTATTATATTAAGAGGTTCAAGTACAAAACAAAAGGATAAGCTTTAAGATTCTTATCCATTTTTTAATAGAAATTGTTGATACAGACATAGAAAGAAATTAAAAATAGTTATAGGCGGGACCTCTAAACTAAAAACAGATAGATTGAGTCAGTAAATTAGCTCAGTTAAGCCTACAGTTGGGTCTATATTTGAATAGGCCCAATAGGACTTTGCGCACTTTTCCATTGGCAGTCATCAATAAACTGATTAAAATTCAGTTGACGTAGAATATCACTATGCTAGGTCTCTCATGTGTCATACATGCGTGAAGCGTGTTCTTAATTGTCTTCATCTTAGAAAATGACCATTCAGCACTACAGTTTGTTACCACCAAGTACATTCTTAACATACTTTCCACATTTGGAAATGAACTTTCAACACCTTTGCCATGTATTGGTACATGAACTGCTCCTGACTTATGTTGAGGCCTGCCCTACCTGTCTCGTGTTTAAACATTTTGACAAAATAAGAACACTGCATATTATGAGCTCATTGCCAAGGCTTTCATCGAGGTCATCGCCGTATATTGCTACAAGGTTTTCTCTGAATTGTGTATTTCTTCATCACTACAAGATCAAGCCTAGATAGAAAACCAAACCTTGAGCAGAGTAGTTCGTATGATGCAAGCCTTCTTGTCAATTCGGTTGTGAATTGATCAACGATGGGCAGAAAATTGTCAATCCGAAACTTCTCTGAAGCAGAGTGCACAGCTTCTGGGGTTCCACCATAATCCAGTGGTAGGAGACGTACGTTTTGATGACGTGTTCTTGTTTGAACATATTCTGCCGTTCCACAACAGAGTCAGACTCGGCAGAGCGGGAAAGTTGTTAAACTGGCGGTTGTCGACATCAACTGCAGCATCACCAGTGACTTTATATAGGCACAGATGAGCCTGCATTTTGACCATCACGGTGACTGCAGATGTACTAATAGCTTTTGCTTGAAGAAAAACAGGAAAACTACTTTGCAAGTACTTTCTGATTTAGAGATGTTTTTTCTTTACTTAACGCGTTTTTGAGAGCCACTAGGCCGATTAGTGGCTCTTATGCCGATTTCCAATTCGGTTCATGTCACAAAAATGACAGCATATAGCTGTGCTCTGCTATAGATGTGCTCTCTAGTCTAGGTCAATCGAGGTCAAAAGCGGCAGCGAACGCTGGACAGAATGCCACTGTCTACATGTTTGACCTTTACCCCGCAACTGGATGCTCGTGGCGTTGGAGCCGATGTGCCCAAGGCGAGGACCCCGGGCATGAAGGGGCCTGAGGGGCTGGCTTGTGCAGGGACTGCGGTCCGTTTGTTGTCTGCTGTATGTTTAGTCATGCCCTGCGAAATATCTCTGACACTGCCTCTGCCTACACAGTAGACGACCTCAGCTTGAGTTAAAAGTAACTTAATCCGTCAACAGCTGAAGATGCCAAACTTAAAGCGCTACTCGTGAACAATATTAGCGCGGTATTTCAAACTTAGGGCACCGATTGGATAATAAATAATTACCCAAAGGTACCAAGGCAGTACTGCTTGCGATTGGTCATAATGGAGTCGTTTGGTTTAGGACTCAGGGTAATGAATTTGAGGGGGGTCAAGCCGACCCCCCCGGGGGTCGGCCAAAGGCTTGAAGCAGGGGGGTCAAAAAAAGAAGCAGGGGGGTCCAACCCCCCTGACCCCCCCGGCAAATCGGACCCTGGATTTCTCCAAACAATGTCACACAAGGTATTTTTCATTCCGCCTCTTACTATAGCAGCATACCTTCAAGTCACAGCTCTCCTCACTCGCCACTCTAGTTGTCATTTCCTATACCCTGTATAAGCTCCCGAGTGAAAAGTGTGAACTTGCCCCACTTGCGAACATCACTAACATTTATTAACAAGTGCCTTTCTACCAGTTTACAACTTTCCCATTCTCTTCAAAACAACCGCAAATTATGGTACCATCATCTGCTTAGTAAAACGAAGACAACTGGCGTCTCTTCACGTTTGCCACGCACAGACTGTACAAATGACTTTCAAAAGTAATAAAATAACAAGAACTTACAGATACGGCTGCTTTTAAATGATTATACCATATTATAACATAAACACCCAAAAATTCCTTATTTAATATAGCATCGTGGGAAGTGTTTGCGCCTTTGCAGAACATAGGCTACATATTTATCGCATGTTACACACTTGCAAAGAGGCACTCCAGGCTGTACTCAGGGAACAGGGCGCCATCGTGCGACTACATGCATGAGCCTATTAATGAGTCCTGGTGTAATGTAAATCGTCCACGAAATATCTCAGCGCTACACAAAAGCCGCGTCAGAGAGACCAACTCATTCACCAGAGCTGTATCCAATCAAGTACGCCAGAGCCTAAAAAATCAGACCTTATTTTTGTCAATTAATCACGGACCGATTTAAATCCGTCTGCTAATTGAATTATTTTCATGAAGTAAGTAAGTAGGTATATTCTTCACACTTACATTTTGTTGTGAGGGTCCTCAGCCAGACGAGGACCCGACCTCCCGACCCTCTCCCGCCGTGCGAACTCCTCCTGCCAGCGTTCTTCCAGCGTCGATGCAGAACCAGCACGGACCTCTCCCTTCGCAGCTCTCTCCGTCGTCTGTCGTCTCTGGACCAAAGAACGTCGAGGGTCTCCCTGTACAAATGCAACCACATAGGCCTAGATTAACCACTGAACCTATTCCGCTGTCATTAGGTCTTTCAAAACGCACGAAATATTAGACAGAACGCGTAAATTCAGAGAGGGATTAAGTTCACAGTATCGTGTTAAAAAAGAAGGGCCCTTCAAACCGGAGCTGTATACGCTGATAATTTAGAATGCACTTCTAAAAGACGTCTGTTGCACGCCTCACGATCAATGACAGTTTGTAATTTCGATGCAATTTTAAATAGATAAATTTGCAATATTTCGGCTTACTTGATTTCCCTCGACGCCGCGGGGTTCCAGCCGAGACCGGGAACGCAGACAAGACGGCAGACAGCGAGACATCTTCCACGAAATACTTCGAAAAGCTTCTCGAAATTCAGGCAAAATTAAATTTCGTTTATCCAGAGCGAAATCCAAAGCGCAAGTGAAGATTTGGAACGTTTACGACAATAGGCCGATTATGACGTCAAAGACATTTAATTAGCGAATAGATGACGTCATCATAAGTAAGTCTATCATTATTACTCGGTCATCAATCGCCATTTGAAAGATTGCGTGCTGTAATATGCTAAGCTTATTCGTAACGATATTAATTATGATGATGTTATAATAATAATAATAATAATAATAATAATAATAATAATAATAATAATAATAATAATAGTAGTAGTAGTAGTAGTAGTAGTAGTAGTAGTAGTAGTAGTAGTAGTAGTAGTAGTAGTAGTAGTAGTAGTAGTAGTAGTAGTAGTAGTAGTAGTAGTTGTAGTAGTAATAATAATAATAAATGATGATAATAATAATAATAGTAACGATGATGATGACGATGGTGATGGTGATGATGTTGATGATGGTGATGATGGTGATATGATGATGATGATGATGATGATGATGATGATGATGATGATGATGATGATGATGATGATGATGATGACGACGACGACGGCCGACCTGCGACTGGGAACTGCGTTATGTGAACCATCAAAATGTGGGGGAACAAATGTATGGTGTGTCCCTCCACTCCTAAAGGTGGGGTCTTGTCCCCCTCGACCCCCTCCCGCCGTGATGACCTTTTTTGGTGTTTCTTCAAAATTGCAGCAACGTAACTAGGATTTTTCGTTTGGGGGGGCTTAAGCCTTGAACATGGCAACATTTATACAGTATTCATACGAATTTTAGCTGTAAGCATACAACGGCTTGACTTGTTTGGGGGGGCTTCAACTTCGTTTGGGGGGCTTAAGCCCCCCAAGCCCAACGCTAGATACGTTCCTGCAAAATTGGGGGGGCGGTCCGATGTATGGCGTGTCCCCCCACTGTTAAAGGTGGGGGTCTTGTCCCCCTCGACCCCCCGGGATCGCCGCCCATGAAATGGAAGGAGGACCCATGCACTCAGTGGCACCCAGAGACAAAAGCAAAGGTCGGCGCCTATGATTTATACTGTGGGCCTAGGCTACATGCTCACGGTCCAACCACTTCGCTCAACCTGCTCCTTTCCGCCCGAACACTTCCCCGCCCTTCCGTCACCTCATCACTAAAGTTTGCGAAACGCTCCATAGGATAGCCATTCCACCGCTCTGTAACAAACTCCCGCCAGTTTTACGATCCATCGTATACGAACTCACCAAAACCGCACCTCTTGCCAGTCTTGTTGTCCTCGAGACCAAGGTCTTGGTCTCGAGTGCACTCGAGTTCGTTTTTAAAAGTCTTGGTCTTGGTCTTGGTCTTGAGGTTCAAGGTCTTGGTCTTGGTCTTGGTCTTGAGGTTCAAGGTCTTGGTCTTGGTCTTGAGGTTCAAAGTCTTGGTCTTGGTCTCGCAAGACCAAGACCAAGACCGGCTGTCAATATGAACAGTCATTTAACAATACTAAAGAATTCTGTATCAAGCCTGCTTGCATCATACGACCAATATCTATGGGTATTGAGACTGGTATTTTAATCTTGTTGGTCAGGAAAACCCATTGGCAGCAGCAACAATTATTTTGTATCAGACGGTATGATAAACCTTCAAAAGGGTCACTATCTGTACATTTATATCCAGTGCTTGAAAAGCTTCTGTGTGTGTCAGCGACTTCAGCACCTGTAGAACGTATAAATTTATTCACACGGCGGAATTTTTATGAGGCCCACCCATCGATATCTATATTTAGACCTGGATTGCGCTTAGCCTATTCGTTCTGCACGAATCGGCGCGGTCGGCGAACAGGCCTTTCCGCCATCTTCCTACTCTTATTCTATTAGCTGTGCGTTTCATACCTGTAATAAAGTTTCGACTAAGACCTTCAAGTAAAGAGCATTTCCACATTCAATACAAGCTAAGCAACCGTTAATTGATGTTCAGTCGTCTTACTACGACTAGTACAAATTAGTATGTGTTGTTTAGCAACAATTCTTTAGTAAAGGACCAAGGGGCGTCCATATAGTACGTAGCCTACGCACAGCATAACGCATAGAGGTAGAGGGGTCAGGTATGCAAGCGTGGGGTCAGCGGAAAATGTACGTACGCATTATGCGGGGTTATGTCCATATATTACGTACGCATGGAGGGAGAGGGGGTAACCGAAATGCATGTGTTGCGTACGCTTGCGAATGGGGGGGGAGGGTTGGGGTCTACTGATAATGTACGTACGCATAGGAAACGGGGCCTTCGAGTTGATTGGCCTTCAAATGAGCTAGAGTTCAGTCTTTCCAGCTATCCGGTACTACCAGAGGAAGTAGGATTGTAGGAGAGGTGTCATTTGTATGCCACCTTACCTCTGAACGCTATTACTAAACTATCACACAACTCAGCAGTGAGTCCATGGATTATTCATCCTTCAATCTGGCCTAAAGTGCAGACAGTCGCTGCAGCCTGGACCTGTGGTACTGACACATTCTGCAGCTGTCTCGGTGGGGGGGGGTGCGTCAGCCGTACGTACCCAGGTGGGGGTGGTAGAAAAAAGTACGTGTGCGAACAGGGCGAGTCCAATTTTCCTGAATTTTTGCGTACGTAATATATGGAATGATTTAAAATAATGCCTCGTTTGCTTCGGGATATCTCTTAAAGGCACATAATCCACCTCCCTCCGAAGGGTCTGACTTCACCCTCCCCACAGATGGCGACACTGGAGAAAAGTCTTCCTCCCTGCCCTACGACACAGACCAGGCCGAACACTTCGTATCCTTCCAGACCGTCAGCACCACCTCAGACGACGACCTACACCTCCTCATTCCCGCGCAATGATGACTGGTATGACCACCACCACCTACCATTACATCACATCACGGCAGTGACAAGTAATTTGGCAACTTTGGACTCCTATATCAGACGCTTCAGCTACACGCATCCTAACTACTCTACAGCCCATCATAGTCGAGAACACCGTCAGAGCCAAGGACACTTTTCATTCCCCTTTCAGACCTTACTTACCTCCTGCAACAACCCCTCTCCTGCCTCCTGGACCTTTTGCAAGACAGACACCCAGTTCTCTAGCCCATGAAGCTACATATAAAATATACACAATAATTTCTGTTTTGATGTATATTTACTAAACTCATGGGCGTAACTTTGGTCTAAAAAGTCGGGGTACCATTTACCCCTTGGTACCATTGACGAAGAGTTGCTGGATGAGGGAGTGCAAGGTGAAAAGTACGGCGCACATAATTGTATGCCTTCAGAGAGTAGAAGGCTAGTGTCAATGCAAAAGATCTAAGATCATCGGGGTAGGATGAACGTGTTGGTCTAGCAGACTTCTGATTCATGATCCGTTTCATTAGTAGCTGAGATACTCCAGTGAAAGTGCTTTCAAGTAATTTCTCACAACGAGAAGAGATCAGGTCATTCTTCCTCAATTCTGACACAATTTCTGACAGCGACTTGACTCTGTGCCTGAGACGTTGAACTTTGGCATTGCTGTACTTTAAGCGCTTCTGTACTGCAACAGCACGATCAACAACAACATCCATTTTCCTTTTCAGAGATCTTGGACTATCTTTTATCGAATAGGAGTGATCCTTCTCAGGCAGTACAACTGTAGGCGATGTTAACGGTGCACACGGTTCTGACATCTGTGTATTCATGGCAGCCTCAACTTGCTGCAATCGCTCTTTCGGGGTTTCCGAGACTTCACAACCTAACACAGCAACAAGCAACATAAAATCAATAATACAGCTGATAATGGAAAACATACATGTGGTTGATAGGCTGTTCAGAGGTAGCCCTAACACAAAACATACTATTGTGCTATGTATTATTGTATCCTTGCGTTTTTCTCTGGATGGTTACCAAAAAAATGAAATGAATGTGGTTGTGCTTTTGACACATCTCTGTAAACACGTCAGGTGCCAGGTATGGGCTGGGACTGAATTTATGCACTATATAAATCCAATGTTCCTTGTAAAAGTACATATTTGACATATTTGACTGGCTCTGGACTTGGATCAAGGGATGTCTAAGTGGTGTCCTGTGCTTTGCTGACTTATACAAACTACTATCATGGTCTAAAACGATGTTACCATGTTTATAATTGTCTATATTTCATAATAGCAGCATAAATCAACAACAGCTTTACAAAACAATATTGAATAAATATATTAATTAACGGTGTGCACAATTCTGACATCTGTCTATTCATGGTTGCCTCAACTTGCTGCAGTCACTCTTAATTAATTAATTAAATTATCCTCAGTTCACCAGTTTAAATAAATAATAGCTGACAGATGGGTATGAAGTAAAAAGTTGTTGCAGGAAAAATCAGTATGGAAAGAAACCTTAACAAGGTGATCAGGTAAGGTAAAGATGGTTGGCACAGATCCAGGATGAAGTCTGACTGTCTGTCCAGTTCGATCAAAGCAGCTTGGCTGAAAGTGATCAGAGCAAACGACCGATTTCTTTGATGGTGCAAAACTTTCTCGATGCATATTGTTCGCCCACTGTTTCAGCAGTTCCGGGTGGGAATGTGGAAATCTGTTGATATATTCAGCATATTCACAAATTTCAATTAGTAAATATGCGTTAGTACAAATTGCAAATATTTATTATACATCTATATAAGAATTTTGGGTGAGGAATTGTGATTAAGATGCGAAACTGGCAACTTTAAAGGTGCATGATGCAATGGTTTGGGATGATGTTTGGGACGTGTAAGTGGGGTCTTCCCGAATCCCCGATTCCCGAAAGTGGTGGATAAGCAAAATTGTTTGAATTCCTGAAAACAATTGTCTGCCATTTGTTCGAATACTGAAAACTACTATGGATTAGCCGGCCAATATCCTGAATAGGGTAAAAATAGCTTTCCGGCGAAGTTCTGTTTCGGGAATTAGACACGAACCCGTGTAAGCGATATGGGTATTTCGCGTGATTGAAGTCCGTATTCACTTGAATTTATTTACATTTTCATCAGAACTCGCTCACTCAGTACTAAAATAGTCAGTAAATAGGCATACTCACACATGAAACGACTGTGGTGCTCCTTTAAATTGCTGATTAGAACAGTTTATAGCCGCGCAACAAGGCATCTTCAGTCAACATTCGACAACACTCAGAGGAGCAAGATGGCAGGTCGCTGACCTCATTTCTCAGCCCCCTTAGCGCAATCCAGGTCTAAATATAGATATCGATGGGCCCACCAGACACGTCTTGGTCAGAAAATTCTGAGCGAATTGGTTTTTATAAAATACAAAAGGCATTTGGAATAATAGTTTGCATGAAGGACTTTTGAATACAAATTCGGATTTCTCTGCAGTTTGCATTTAAAGTTAATTTGCTTGAATAAAATAAAAGACTCATGTTTTCATTAAAATAGCGAATATTCCGACTTGACAATTTTAGAAGTTTTGAGCTGATTGCGATTTTTTGGGTCTTGGTCTTGGTCTTGGTCTTGAGGTTCAAGGTCTTGGTCTTGGTCTTGGTCTCGAGGTTCAAGGTCTTGGTCTTGGTCTTGGTCTTGAGGTTCAAGGTCTTGGTCTTGGTCTTGGTCTTGAGGTTCAAGGTCTTGGTCTTGGTCTTGGTCTTGAGGTTTAAGGTCTTGACAACAAGACTGCCTCTTGCTATCTCTGCACGGGTCTTTCACTCAAAACTGAAACCACTGTTCTTTCACAAAACCTATCCGGGACCATAGGCGTGATTTTTGGGGGGTACGAGGGGTACCCGTACCCCCACTTTTTGAGCTGGGGGTACCGTACCCACACTTTTTGAACAATGCCAATCAATATTTTATTACTGTGCCTTCCCAGAGATCGCAGTCTCCGCCTTGCTTTTTGTAGGCTATGTGAGAAATTGGTATCTCCACTTTTTAGACCAAAGTTACGCCCATGCCTATCCCGATTCCTCATCATAGGCGTAATTTCTGAGGGGTACGATGGGTACCCGTACCCCAACTTTTAGGACTGGGGTACCGTACCCCCACTCTTTAAGCAATATGGGAATGAATATTTTATTATTGTTCCTTCCCAGAGATGGTCCCCATGCGAAAAGCGAAAGTGGAGAAGAAATTGGTAGTTTGTACCCCCCCCCCACTTTTCAGACCAAATTAAGTTACGCCTCTGTTCCTCACCTTACCCTTACACCCCTCGCCGTTTCAACTCTGACACCACCCACCTTTGCCGTCTGTCTGCCTGTCTGACCCCTTTGGATCTTGAACTGGAACCAATTTCACACCCACAATTATGTTTTGACAAAGCGCCCTTGAATAAGCTGGTTCCCGCGACTTTGCTTTTTTGGGAGCTGTAATATAATAGTTGACGGCGAATGAGATCATTGTGTTATAAGCTCGAACCACTGAGCGTAGATTACGTCACTCTAGGGCTTTGCTTTAATAGAGTCCGCAACTAAATCCTGACTCAGTATTGTAAAGTTGTCCTTTTTCCAATAAGTGTGATGGTCCTGCGATGTGCATGGATCTATAATTTTGGGCCTAAATATAAAAAAGTCAAGTCTGTCATATTTTAAAATAAAATAAAACCTATCGAAAACTATCTTGCAAGCAGACGGAAAATCTGTATAGCAGATAAATCGCATTGGACTTAGTAAGATGAATATATCCTGCTATACAGCAGTGCCTGACATTCCCAGAAATGTCAACTGCAAACTTTTCCTCAAACTGTACTTGAATAGTAAGTAAAATTTCAGGTATTAGAATGAAATCGTGTGTTCATGTAAACGTTGTTGACAGCTACTCTTTAAAAAATTCACAATCAAAATGCATACTTCAGACTGGGACTAAGATAGCAATCTTAATCCCAGCTTCAGACAAGTCAATTGCACGTAATAATTGACAATTAGGCCCTATAATGTCAACTGCACACGTTGTGTAATAAGACTAAGTTTAGCGACTCTAAGATCATTGCTATAAGCAGGACCAATCGCTTTATCCATCTGACTGTGTGTATGGTACTTATCTGACCTTGGAATCTGCACTAAATCTGATCATACCTACATCACCGACCGATTCTGTTTTTGATTGACGCATGCTAGCTGATTCGATCAGTGACTTAGCTTTTGGGAACCGAAGAAACCCGGCAAGGGCACGAAATAACCGATGACAACGGCCAATTAGAGATACGCGAAAATTTAAATCGTATCTTATCCCGTACTATTGTCGTCTTTAGCATGTTCGGACACTGCGAGCCCAAAATTCTCCGATGAGATATAGCACGCGCAGTTTCAAAGTGTTTGAAAAGTTGTGAAATATTCTTAAGTTGTGTTTTCTTTCGAACAAAATATGAGTGAACGAGAGAAGCTCATCCTCGAGACAAAGAAGGAAATTAGGTCCATCCTTTTGTCGACAAAATCCGGGGTTGAGTTCACCCGTTTGAACAGAGAGTATGAAATGTTCACTGGTTCGAAGATCAATTATCGTGGAATGGGTTATACTTCTTTGAGAGCATTCGTCGACGACATTCCTGATGTGGCGAGACAATTTGACGACGGATACGGGACCATTACTCTGTTGGGAGTGGCAGATGAAACGACTCGACATATCGCCAGCCTCGTGTCGCGACAGAGGGCATGTTGCCAATTTTAAAACATAATATTAGTTCTAGGGAATTAGTTGTAATTATGTGACGATGAACGCATTTAGCTCTAGGAACTATTTCACCCAGCAGGAATTCTCTGGATGAAACTGGGTTTAGAATAGTTATTCTAGTTCTGAGTGTAAAAAGTCCATCCCTAATTTGCTGTTAGGGGAAATTAAAACTTCTGTAAATATGTTTCCATGCAGTATTTTGTGTATCTGTTACACAAACAGCCTAAGACTATTTTGCAGGTAATGTAATGTTAATATGACTTCAGAGTTAGTAATGTTAAAATAAACTTCGTAAGTCTGCAACAAAATTTACTAATACATTAGTTTCTTGGGCTTGTCCCGTGTAGCAAAGCTACTTATACAATCATTGAATTTCTTTAGTTTGCTTTATGTATCAGGGCAATGCCAAAGTAATGTGACTAGAGTGGTCACAGAAATAATTGTCTCAAAACAAAGTTATTAAAGAATAAATTTTTAATAGTAGTATCTGGAAATGGCAGGCACTAGCATGACTTGAAGTGTCTGGTGTCAAGGCAGTACATCTCTAAAGTACATTGAAATTGTCCAACTACAACTGTTGCATTGCCCCCATGCAGTGGAATGACGTGTCGCTGAATGACTATGGGAAAGGAGGAAACCAGCCTTAAACAGCCTTTGTTGACCCCCTCCATCATCGCATGTGGATTCCTCCGTGAACATCAATGCACATGGACTTCTTTGTCAGCATCTGGGTTAACACAGCTGTTGCGCTCTTTCGTTCTTAGCTCAAGCCAACAAAGTCTTTGGCTGCAGCTCATCGAAGGTGGCCGCTCTTCTATAGCCCTCCCTCTGTCTTGCCTTTGGCAGCCTTTATGTGGTGCTCGCAGTTGTCGTTGCCCTTCTCATTTCCAAGGTTCGTTGAAGTCTTTGATGCACCACCTCGACAGACGCGTCTGCTCCCTTCTCTCTCGTCATCCATGGCAACCATTATTCGTGACTCGGGTAAACGTCTCAGCTCTTCTCACTTTCAAGGCCCATGGAAGCCTTTGATACACCTCCTCAGTAGATGTATTCACTCTCTTTTCTCTCTTCATCCATGGCAACCACTGTTCATGACTCGAGGCCCATGGAAGCCTTTGATACTCTGCCTTTTGTAAAATAATTATTGTTTAGTTTCTTTTTCTTCTGCATTTGCAAAAATGCATGTGTATTTGTACTTAAGAGAGCAGGTGTAATATTTTAGCTAATAATGATGTTAAAGACTACACATTGGTGCAAAAGTATGCAATACATGTGATTGCTATACCCAGGGCCGCATTAAGGCTAGTGCGGGCCCGGGTGCTGTGATTACCTGTATAGCCATCAGCGGGTGGCCCAGTTACAAGCACAATAAACAATTTAACGTACTTCCGAAAATGCAGGCCCCTCAAACTGCGAGCCAGGTGCTGCAGCACCCTTAGCAACCCCCCTAATGTGGGCCTGGCTATACCTATCTGGTAGACTTGTTAAGCTGCTTACTTGTAGAGTGCGGTTTCAAAAGCGTGCCTTCCATTGGCATTAACTGTGTTTCACTGTATGTGTCTTTAATTTTTTTTTAAATTAGTCTAAATAAGGTTGAATGGAATTTTCAAGTCCGAGTTGGAGTGGCATGTGGAATAGGCCTACACGAGTTTTAATTATGGACCACTAGCCCTGAATGCCTATAATACTGGTAGGAAATGTAGTTCAGTTTAAAATTGCATTCAGTTAACAACTGAAAATGGATAGGAGTTTAGTCACCAGTATTTTCACTAACTGGTATTTTATGAGCTTTGTGCCTTTCATATGGCTTTTAAAGAACAAATTTAATATTGAGTGCGTAATGGCTGATTGTTTCAGTTGAAAGTTTTACCTAGAGCTGTGTCCATCCCTTGTGAACTAGACAATGTGTTGTCACACTATGTAACTTCCTGTTATTAATTGCAGGTGTGTTTGTACTTCAGTTACCTTAACTTCTGATTACATTACGTTTAGATTCAAGTGTATGTAAATAGAGACACTATCATCAATAAACAGTTTTCTAAATGTTTTCATATTTAGGGAAAGAAAAAAACTTTCAGAGGCCGACACTCCTTTCCTGGTCCACGCCTGGGTCTCTTATCGAACCTGCCATTGCCAAGGTCATCATACGCCTCCAGATCATTTGCAGAGTCTCATTCGAATCCTCATGCTTGGCGCTATACTCGGACAATATCCCGTACGAACCCAGCTGCTTCACCGGTGGCAGGTAAGCTACGAACATCTGTTTCAGACCAGAAGAGTGCTGTGGTTACCCACCCGGTTAGACAGCCTAGTAAGGATATTTGCCGCGAAACTGTGGTTCCTGCTCTGAAGACCATGGACCCAGGCGTGAAACCTGTTGTTCCTGGCCTGAGGACTGTGGTCCCTGAGTTCCAGATGGGAGTTGTTCAGTCAAAGACATTTAAGACAAACCTTAAACAAATGCTGTCGAAATTTGTGGAGAGAATTTCAAGCGGCATGATCTACTCGTCGTTCAAGAAATCCTTCGAGAAAGAGTTTGGAGTGAAGTTGGACTTGGCCGAGTTTGGGTATTCGAGCATTTCGGAGATGTTTTCCAGCCTTGGAATTCCCGTCCGGGTGAAGAAGTATAGTGTTGATGACTACACCATCCTGCCTGGCCCAATTGCGGCCGCTAGTGACATGGACAAAGGTATCATGATTGCAGTCATTGTTGGCTTTATTACCATAAGTTTACTTCCAAGATTTCCTAGTTTTACTCTTTTTTGTTGTTGTGTTTTTTCCCATGCTTGTAATGTTCTCTGAGGAACAAAAAAGTTACATTGGTTAAATTGATAGCTTGCAGTAAGTGTCTGGAAAAAAGGCATTGACCTTGGCAATGCTAGTGGAAGTACCTTGAAGTGCTGGAACTTGCATTGTGAATTTACTCAACTCCGTTGAAGTGGATTGGACCAGAGTTTGGAAGGCTATGGGTATAAAGTAAGATCTGCAAATGATAATCCAGAGTTATTGCCTGTTCAGCATGACCTCCTCTGTGTTTGAAGAGTATGAAATGTAAAATGCGGAGAAAATTTGTACAGTCATGGCATCCCAGTATTAGATAACTGGAAAACGTGGAGACCTGAATTGTTTCTCATCTTGGGCACAAGCCAGTACAAGCTTACGTTTATGCTGAGTGATTACTTTTGTCCTAAGTGTGAGGCTTAGCTTTATCACTGCTTCATGGTATGCTCAAGTCTCTAAAAACATTGTGCAGTACTTTATAGTGCTCATCGCATTTTTTAGGCTACAAGCATTTTTGCAGTTGCTTAGCTCACACAAATTTTGTTTAGCTGTAAAGTGTTATGCACAAGCAGTTATTAACACACAATTAACAAAATATTAGAGGAACAGTGGATCTGGATCCACTTTTTGATCTGTCTGCAGTTACTCTTATGACTTTAACACCGATATAAATGATTATGCCTGTTTCAATTAAATTTATCACTTCTGTTGATTATGATTATGAATCAAATGAATTATAGTTCTTGTTAGTCAAGCTTTTTAGTTTCGGTTCTTTTTATTCTGTTGTGTTAAAAGTATTGTAAGACTGTTATGTTAATCACTCATTATTTCAAACCAACTTGTTGCCAAATAGCTGACCCTAATAAGTGGGACCTTGGTCCCTTCTGGGTGTGCCGTTTGTGTCTCTGAAACACATTTGTACACTGCATTACATAGTGTTTGTTCGTAGGAACAATAAATGAAGTGAATATATATTATTATTATTGGTTATCATTGATAATTTAAACATTTTAGGGTTTGCCAGTGATCTTTAGACTTAAATGGTTATTAAAAATAAACAAGTTAGGGCATTTGTAGCATGACTGTATAATTCATGTACTATTACCAAGTTTACTAGTTTAACTTGAAATTTATTTCATTTTGGATATGTTAATTTTATTTTTTTAGATGTACCTTGATTTTGATGTTTTTGATTACGTTTTTCAAATAAGTCATTTTTATATTATCAACATTTACTCCTGGAAATTTGGGTCAAAAACTGGTTTAAGTTTTATCATACCATGAGTTGCTTAAATTGCAAAAGTAATTTCAATAACAAGGAAATGGTTGTTAACCAGTGTGCTTGTTTCTGTCTAAAGGAGAGCAATGCCAAAGTTACCTGGCCAGTTATTCAGTTCCGGTGTTCAGTGTGGAAAGACCTGCTGCTGCTGCAGCTCAGAGTAGTGTGCCCAGCATTTCAGAAAGTTATCATCTTCCTTCCTCGTATCCTGCTCCTCAGCCGTATCCTGCTCCTCAGCACTCGGTGCACAGTCTGGAAGTAGCGCCACTCATCCATAGTGCATCAATGACAAGCAGACCAAGTTCCAGGCGTATGTCTTTGGTCAGCCATAGTTCCAGGACTGCACCAGTCTCAGGTATAAGTGATGATCACATATAATCACAGAGCTTGTACAGTGCTAATTTGATAAGTATTACTACGTACCGCCTTGAATATTGCCTGATTTTGGTGTGACATTGGTTGATGCCTTGTGTATTAACTCATTCCCGCCCAAGCGGGTCACTAGCGACCCGATATGGGAGGCATTGAATTAGACTACAAATTAATTACAGCACAATGAAATCATACCTAAAAATAGCACCAGGGATGTCTACGGAAGATTTGTTTACATTTTGGCGTGAATTTTCTTGTGGGATTTTAATATTTATTCTTGGAAAAAGACTTTAAAGGGATGGAAAAATGCATATATATGTCGGCGGTTTGGAGGCGCGTTTTGACATATAAACGATGAGTTTTCGTCTTCTATCGGCAAAATTATTAACCAATTTGTGAACACAGTGTATGGAATAAGCCATGTGCTTAATGGAGAGCGAATTCTGCTTGTGCTGAAGATTCATATTAGTCGAAGTCAGCAGCAGAGGTGGAATTAGTCGCCATTCAAGTCATGGTTAAGGTCAACGTCCAGATGATCATTTCAGCAGGACATCACTCAGCCAACCATCACCAGCTATGATAACCACTGGAAATGGCGAAAGCATTACCAGACAGGATATTACATATACCAGATGATGCAGAAGGTTTTCAGACTCCACCTTGCATAGGCTCGGTGCCGAGTTGATTGCACAGCATGAAACCCACCTGACGTTACAGTTGCACCAGGTTCTGATAGATGCCTTCAATATGGTACCCAGCTAGCTAGGCTCCTTGGCAAGCAATTTTTGCATCAAATTCACATGTCAGACAAAGGTGTGGAGTCTGTGCAAAGCATAAAAATTCAGAGACTAGCAGATACAAAGACACTGTGACTATGACCTCTACGAGAAATGCAATAACCATCATTTAACAAAGTAAGGGTGCTATATAGATTAGCTTTTGTTCACAATAAGATGTACGTTTTAGAGCCAGAAGTCTGCTGATTCAGATAATATATATTTTATGATACTTAAGTGTAATCCTTGTAGTGCTGTTGTCATTCTACTACGTCTACTATCAATTTACATATTTTCAGAAAAACAATTTGGGCGGGAATGGATTAAACATGGGTGCAATAGAAGTTATAAATTACAATTTTTAGAAAATTAATTTATGGTGAATAAATTTGTAATGAAAATAAATATTTGTTTATAAAGACTATTTAAAGCACAGCCCTTAGATTTTATCACTTTTATGCCAGCATCTTTTTTCAAAATTCAAAATTCTTATTTACTGTTCTTTTTTGACTGGGTGTGGTGCATTGAACTTTTGGTTATGTTGTAAGTTTTATAGCTAATCTTTATAGTACTGCACATGCTACACAAACTGTGCAAATGCTGTCTAAAACTTTACAAACTGAACTTGACTCCAGTGACCCAACTGGTGAAGGATACACACTGTGCCTTACTTTGTCTGGTGTTACTTAAAGATGACATACCATAACAATATTTTATTGCATCGTCAAAGAGTTGCAGCAATGGTAATAGCCTTACAGGAACAACTGGGGCAACTAAATACATATTATGTTTATGGCTGGTACTGATTAAAGCAAAATTAATCAACTAATCTCCAAAATTTAACTTCAATTAATCGATTAAATTCGAGATGCAAAATGCTCGCTTAATTTTCCACTCAAGCGTTTCACGTTAGGGGTCATTGCATAATTACGTAACGCCCAAAATGACCGTTTTTGACCCACCCACCCACCCTCTAACGCTTCATAACGTTTCCCTAGACCCACCCACCCACCTTCGTGGACTAAATTGCTTATTAATAATTAATCAAAATTAAGATGAACTAATTATTTGCTTAGTCTGAGCACTTCGATAATTATTAATACAAATATTGCTCAGTTTTTGTCGGGCATCAATTTAAATGTTTGAAATTCGTGTCCACTAAGTGAAATATGCCTTAAAGTTGTTCTTCAAGGTCAGGAATCCAGGGAGAATTACCACGTTGTTCCGACGGTAAAACCACTCTATTTGGTAAAACTATGAAAGATCCAAACATTCGAACAACGGTTTCCGGTTTACACAAACGGAAGATGAAATCGTAGCTTATTTTAGACCAATGGCACAGCGTCTAACCAGTTTGGTCATTCGCCATTGGGCCGTATTTATATACAGAAATAGGTCACCTGGGCGCGTTGCGTAAGGTGGTTCCCTACGAGAGCCATACAAATAGCGCAGGGCCGAACTTTCACAATTTCAACTTTTAAAATAATGCTCGATAAGGTGTCATTCGATGTTAATTTAAAATTCTTTTATAGCTAAACTGTTGGTAAAAGCGTTACGTAACGTTCATCTCCATACACCCACCCACGTAACGTTTCGTAACGTTTTCAAGGACCCCACCCACCCACCCTCAAGCGTTACGTAATTATGCAGTGGCCGGCCCCTTGTCATTGTTTGTCATATTGTTTACTCCAGAAATGGGCCGCTCGACATTATGAAATAAGTAAGAAAATTAATCGAACAAGCCGAAATTAATCAATTAAAATTTGTAATGATTAATCGATTAATCAGTCATTAAAATCTGCAGCCGTAAGTATGTTACTTAACATAATAGTGCATTGCTGTTTGTATGTTTTCTGCTTTTAAGACAAACCAAGGATGCCTTCAACTCCATCCGTTAGTCAAGAACTGAGAAATGCCATCTCTCAAGTGCTAAAGAACTCACCAGATGGTATTCTGATTGGTGACTTGGAGGCAAAACTGAAGGCAAGTACTTTCTTTTGCATGAACATCTACAATGTGGACTTGTTAATGCGAACTCATGGGGGGGGGGGGGGGTGACATACCTAATGATACAGTGTGTATCATAGCAGGTGCAGGGCACACATAAAAATGGATAATGCTGAAATAGTTAACACTACACTGCAGTTGTTTATGGCATGTTAACAAGTATGGCATGTTAAGTAATTTAGTGTTACATAACACCACTTGGTGTTAAGCAGAATGGTGTGAAAACCAGGAGTACGTAAACAAGTCCACACTCCATCTATTTATCCATAACATATATATTTTTTTCGAGTCCTAAAATACAGTTAATTAAAATTAGCCAGTAAAGTCCCAGCCCCAGGACAAGTGCTTTACAGGAATTGCTATTTATCTCTGAGCTTTCTGCATGTACCAAAGTGTAATGTTTTGCTACAGAGGCATTTGTGTACAACATGCCCAAGCAAGGGACCTAATTGTAACGTTTGCTACACTTGGCAGGCTTGAAGCTTGCATTCACTGGAACACAGGGCATTGCTTATGGGGCTGAATGGTAGCTGGAGGTACTTCTAAGCAACTGCTATCAACCTTTTCTTGCATTGTTGAAACACAGCTTTGCATGGAAGGTGGTGAAATGAATTGCTGTTTACATGTGATTAAATGTAAATGTACTTGGTTTCTATTATTATTATTATTGTTAATTAAATTTGTAACACTTGCACGGTTACACCGAAATGTGAATCTGAGGCGCTCATAGTCAGCTGCCAGGAGAAGATGCAATTAGATATCCTAGTGCTTGAAAGCCAAGGAGATATAGTGAGTTTTGAGCCACTTTTAGGAGGTAGGAAGCAAATTTTATAGTGACTGTATGGTCTTAGCCCTGCTCATATTTCTTTGAACTGATTTGGACAAGATCCTTTGTCACTAGATTATGTTAACTTTTATGCGTGTATGTTTGTATATATACATAATGTGTCTTTGTATGTGTGTAGACTGTAGAGGTTTACTTGTAGGTATCTAGTATCTACATATGTATGTATCTGAGTTTAGATATGTAATGGTGTGTGTGTGTATACGTGTATGTATCTGAACATCTGTGTAGCATCTTTCAAGAACATCTCATAGGCGTTTAGTTGATACATGGCTAATTAAATTCAAATGTATGCTGCAGGAAATGACGGGAGTTAAAATTGACATAGAAGCAACTGGAGCTCGTTCCTTGGAACATCTCCTTGTTAACGTTCCAGAGATTGTCCTGATGCATTACCAAGGACACGGTCAGTTGTTTTTTCCTTATTTAGCTAGATAAGGTAAGGTAAGGTAAGTTTGTAGGTAAGGTAAGTTTGTTCAGTGAGAAAATTGTCTAACCTTACTGTTTTTTCACATTTGTTAACCAATACAGGTACGGTTTTTGTTAAAATTTGCCAAAGACTTCCAGGAAGAACTACCACAAAGAGAGTTTTATTACACAGGTTGTGTGCATGGGGGCAGACAGGTGCATGTTCAGTGGTGTGTCTATGTGTCGTACAACCTGATCAATCAGTCATGCAAGCTTATGTGTGGTCTGTGTAGGGTGGTGCCATTTCTCATCTTTTAAGGCAGGGATAAGCAAACTTTTCCTGAAGAAATTTGTGTCTCTATAGGTCCATGTCTCATCTTTTAAGGCAGGGTTAAGCAACCTTTCCCTGAAGAAATGTGTGTCTTTCTAGGGGTCTATTTCTCATCTTTTAAGGCAGGGGTAAGCAACCTTTTCTTGAAGACATTCATGTCTTTCTATAGGTCCATTTCTCATCTTTTAAGGCAAGGTTAAGCAACCTTTCCCTGAAGAAATGTGTGTCTTTCTAGGGGTCTATTTCTCATCTTTTAAGGCAGGGGTAAACAACCTTTTCTTGAAGACATTCATGTCTTTCTATAGGTCCATTTCTCATCTTTCTCAATTATTGATGATTTTGTTTCGAAAATCATCAATAATTGTACACTGTATAACTAACTGTATATATGAGATTATCGAGTGCCTTTGGTCTCTGAGTGTGATAGGCTAGAAAGATAATTGAATCCTATAAGTCTGTAGATGGTTGATGAACCCAGCATTTGAGGGGACTTTACAGAGATTGCTTGCTGTGCACAGAATCAGGAGAGAAATGGTGATGGCAGACAAAATGTTTGTCTAATATACAGTGCGAAATTTTAAGCTACACATTCAACAATAAGACATAGATGCATCAGCTTCATGTGATTCAAATTTTTTTCCCAGTTCTAAAAGTCCTGTGTGCCACACAGAAACCTTCCATGGTGGTGCTCTTGTGGGCCGTCTGTTCTAGGGTATCACTGGGGCAAATGTGGCTCAGCCTGTAATTGGAAACTTACCTTTTTCGCTCTGTCTGTTGTCCATATTGTTCCTGGTGCTGAGCTTATGGGTGTATGTCTGAACTGCTGTAAGGAGATCATTAGCGAATTCTAGTTTCATTGCATGTTATCATTTTACAGCACATAAGCTGACTGCGCAGTCTTTGTGTTCGTTCAGTTCAGTGTGCATTGTGCGTCTGAAGAGTTCTGGGAGATTAAAATAAAATTTGTCTGATTTTTTAGAAGTAATGTAGAAAATTAATTAAGGATCTGCCTATGCTGAATGGCCACTGCAAATCTGTGAATTCGGGCCAATCATGTATTGGTTTTCTAGGGCAACTTCTTCTTTTCGATCCAGGACAGACTACAATCAAAGACAAAATCGATCCAAGACAGAATTTTGAACGAAAGGACACACGACCCCCAGATGTTGATTGTAGTGGCAGAGGGCAGGAACGTCAGGGAATGGGTCAGATGCACGAATCTAGATCAAAGGCAGGTTTCATTATTTCAACAGTACATCATGGCAGGGCCTGGGAAAACAGTCAGTACTTTATTTGGTGCCTCGTCTAGCAGTTTTTAATCTAGACGCCTTTGGGGGGGGGAATGTCCCCCCAGGATTTATGTTTCCCCAGAGGCCAGCAATATTGCAATGTAGAGACCTTTAGGGGAGGAAAATCCCCCCAGGAAACCTGTGGATACATGTTTATCCCCCCCAGAGAGATGATATCCTTAAAAAAGGTCATCAACCTTGTAAAAAAATCGGATGAAGGACTAAAAAAGGTCATCTTTTTGGAAGATGAAATTAGGAATAGTCTGAAACTTTTTAAAGATGGATGAAATGGACAGAAAAAAATCTTGTGTAAATTCGTTGGTCCCCCAGGAACCTTGTTTCCCCTCCCAGAAGAGGGGGACTAGATTACACACTGCTCGTCTAGTAGTCTTTTGCAACCAGGTCACGGAGGTTAAGGACATTTTGGTTGGAATGTAAAAGTCTGGTCTAATGTCGACCCAGTTTGTTGGGGTCGAACTGGAGTAATTCTCACAATTCGCTGTGTCAATTTCTGTTTCGAGACTTTTGACTTGTCCCTGTTTTGACGCCATAATGGATTAGATTTGGCAAAACGTCGGGGTAAATTAGGTTAGGTATAGTCGTGTTGAATTCAGTTATATTAATTTTTGTTTATAAGGCGATATTAGGTTAAAAAAGGATTTAAGGTAATTTCATTTACAATAGGTCAGGTTACATAAGATTTTCTTAAATGACTTCATTTAGTTAATAGTAGGTTAAAATTAAGGTTTTCTTAAATGACTTCATTAAGTTAATATTAGGTTAACATTAAGGTTTTCTTAAATTTAGTTAAAATTAGGTTAAAATTAAGCTAGTTTCGATCAGGTTAGATAAGGATATGTTAAAAGGGGTAGGCATAGGAGAGGTTAGGATTTAATTAGGATTGGATTAAGATGGTTTAGAATATGCTGAGTAGGTGAGGCATAGTTGTTTAGTTTTAATGTGATGATCTTGTGTTTAGTACCAGCCAAGGGAAATTCCGGAGGATGCTGTGGGTCCTGAGCAGGTCATTGGTACTCAGCAGCTGACAGTTGCGGCAAACGAATATCTGCCGATCTATGTTTCTAATGTTGTGACTCCGGGACACTTCTGGTTCCAAATCGATGGAGAACAGTACGGTCGCCTCGTTGACCTCATGGAGATGCTACAGTATGTTGAGCTGTTAATTATATTTAATCATTTATTCCAGTATTTTATATAGCATCTCTTCAAGGGGGGGGGGCTACTCAGAGGTATAGTTTGTAATTAATCTGGTACAATTGCTAAACAGTCTTAAAGTTTTAAAGTGATATATTCTGGGTTAGGTTATGTAATGGTCAAATAATTTGGTCTTTTTATTAAATGAACCCTCATGACCTATGCTAGTCATCAGTGACTTGTTCCTGGGGGCTCTTAGATCTTTTGCCTCAAGTGCAGATGAAACAGTAGCAACATGTGATGAATGCCTTGACATTGAATTTTCAGTGTCATTTGTGCACTGAACTCAAACTTTGGTCTGCATATGATGAAACTGCTTACCTGCATCATTTATTTGATAGTAATTTCATAAACAATATCTTTCCTGCTAATGAAGTCATCTTCTCACAGTACTTTCAAGGAGCTGGATGTAGTAAATGAACGTTCAAAGTTAACACTTAAGATGATTTTCTTGTCAGGAGCACCTATAACCATCCAAGAGGATGTCTGTATGAAATGCCATCATCTTTCATGAAGATTGGTCAGCTGTGTGCAGCCAAGTTCGCTGAAGACAGTAACTGGCACCGTGGCACCATCATGGGATTCAAAGACTCCTTGGTGCAGGTAGTCTTGAGTTCCACTGATATTTGGGTTTTTCTCTTATCATCGGTCATGGAGAATTCGTGTAATTTGACTGGATTGTGTATAAGTTAAATATATATATATATAGACTGTGCTTTTGCTTTGAAGCAGGCTGTGGCTGACTTCTTTTGGATCTGATTAATATTCATGGTTTCCTGCATTATTGGTTTCTAGAATTAAAGTACTGTGGGTTTAGCAAATGTTGAGAATGTGGCTTTCAGAGAATCTGGTGCTGTGGGTTTCAGAAATTCAGGTAGTATGGGTTTCAGGCATTTAAGATTTTTATTTCTGATTAATGTGTACTGGCTAACTGTTTGACAGACTTGAAAACTAATACAAAATGTATATTTGAAACTTAAACAGTTCAAGTCAAACCCTCTGCAAAAGTCGAGATGTCGTTTAAGCAGATTATCTTCCTCTCTTGGAAGAATGGCAGTTGAGCTTGCGTTTTGGAAGGGACCTTGTCTGAAATGGCAGATAAAAAAATTGTAGTCTGTGTTATCTAACAGACTGGTGACTGACCCAACTCAGACCTAGATGAACCAAATAGATGGGTTTAATGAATTGCTGGCGTAACTAACTGACTGACTAGCAGACTCGCTTGTCGACTTAGGAGCCTAAGGTTTGTTTATTGTTTGTAGATCTATTACCTGGATTATGGCACAACGAGCTTCGTAACCAAGGATCAGCTGCGGATTTTAAGGTGAAGTGTTTTTCTGCTCAGTTGTTGCCTAAAGTTGTCTGGTGGCTGGCCAGGTTAACTGTGACTGGTTTAAAGTCCCAGTTTGGGTAAAGAGTAGGGCTGTACCGAACATTCGCTTCGTATTCGCTTCGGGGCTGAATAGTGGGCCAAACAGCTATATGGTATTCGGCCGAATAGTAGCTGTCGGACCGAATACAAATAGTGGTCGCGTGACATCTATTTCTGCATATGCCGCTGATATAGCGAGTGGACTGAAGTAACTATCTCATTAACATAATATATGCTGTGGCTGCAGCCAGGTGTTGCCTACTGCCTGGACCGCGGTATCGCAGTGTCAGTAGTCTCATTCTTTATGTACAGTAAGTGAACGTTAATGTATTTTTGAATGTTGTCGGTAGACTTATTTTGTACACTATTCGTATTCGTATTCGGCCGAATAGTTGGTCCAATTATTCGTATTTGGATAATAGTGATAATCACCTATTTGGTACAGCCCTAGCTAGTAAAGAGCCTTTTAAAATGAGCAATTTTTGCAGTAGTCTGTCTTGCAGAACTAGAGGAAAGGGTTCTTGTCTAAACTGTTCACTGCATAAGAACGAGAAGATCTGTGTTTGCTTTGCAAGTTTTGTTGAATACTGACAAGTGCAAAAGCACAGAAAAGAATTGAATGCTGATTTGATTTCTGATTGTTATTGACCCTCTGTTTTACATAGTTTCTCCTACTTGCTGCAATTTGTATTTTGTACATTTAGTGGCTAACGGGCCTGACAATGTAATACTGCGTGCAAGATTGAGCCTTCCCTATCAACCATGATGTCAAAACTTTGGGGAAGTCCTTGATGCAGAGTAGCCTAGTTCTATCAATTGACTTCTGTGTGTGTGACTTTTTTAGCCAAGTGGGTCCAGCACCTAAATGAAAATTGTGGAGTTCCAGGACTGTATTGTATTGTATTCGGATATTTATAAAGCGCTTCTAGCGGGAGGGCCATTCAGAAGCGCTCCCAGTGCGATAGACCCCGAGAGAAAAAGCAAGTTTTAAGAAAGGTAAAAGAGGAAGAGACGCTACCTGAGAGAATAGAAGAACGAACAAACGGAGGAAGCCCATTCCAAAGAGCAGGGCCAATGGAAGCAAACGACCTAGATTGAGCCAGTGAAGTCCTGACACGGGGAACGAGGAGGTCCAAACGGTCAGATGAACGAAGAGGACGAAGAGAAGCCGCAGAGTGAGGGCGATGAAATAAGTCACATAAATATTTTGGAGCGAAACCAAGCTGAGCCTTAGAGACAAGGATGAGGACCTTAAATTGGATGCGGGCAGAAAGCGGGAGCCAGTGGAGTTCTTCTGCCATAAAGGTGGTGATATGAGAGAATCGAGGAAGACGGGCAATTAATCTAGCAGCAGCATTGAGAACGGACTGAAGAGGAGCAAGACGGACTTTGGGAAGACCAATGAGGAGGGAATTGCAGTAGTCAAGTCTAGAGCAGACAAATGCATGGACAATTGAAGTGAAAATTGGAGATGACAGAGAGCGACGGATAGCTCTAAGGCGCCTTAGGTGAAAATAGGAAGTGCGAGTGAGTTTGGAAATGTGTTCAGTAAAGGTGAGAGAATTGTCAAGGGTCACTCCTAGATCACGAACGCTAGACGAGAAAGTGAAAAGCGGAAACCTTTGAGACAGCACAGCAAAGTCGAGTTTTTTAAGTTGCTGAGGAGTGCCACACCAGATAAACTGGGTTTTTGACGAATTGAGGGAGAGGCGATTGCAAGACATCCAGGTATGAAGATCACGAGAAAGAGCTTCGATGCGCTGAACAAGAAGAAGTTGAGAGGAAGGAGGCCCATGGACATAAGCCTGGACATCGTCAGCAAAGAGATGGCCTGAAGCCCCATGGATGGGGAAGAGACTGTGAGCATGATGGGGGAGCATCATGGGATCCATATTGGACCTTTGAAAGCCAGTACATTTTAAGGCATTTAGTATGAAATTGAGCACAAATGGGCCTGATGTTTGTGCTGATTTATATAACATAAAGTTAACAAGCTCTGGAGGCTTATGCAATGTTTTCGGTGGCCCGCGGTGTCAAAAAAGAGTTGACAGCACTGAATTATAGTCTTTTCAGTTAATATTATTTTTAGTTACTCAGATACTGCAGCTTGGCTTTTTGTCCAGTACCTGGGTAAAAGTTTAGGGGCTGCGGAGCAGCAAGCATAGAAGGCATGAGTAGAGAGTCTGGGGGAGTGTTGTAAGCTTCCTTGTGAGGGGCTGGGGAAGAGACCCTGAAGCCAAAACAGACTAGGAATTACATATTTATCAGTCTGCGAATACCCTATTGCTAGATAGTTGCTTCCATGGACAGAGCAATAGAGTCACTGGTCTCAGAGGTACAACTAAGACATCTCAGTCTTATCTATGTATTGTAAATCCCAAGAGCAGTGGGAATAGCCTTAGTGGGGGTCTGGACCCCAGGACGCCCAGGCCAGGTGACCTGGTCACCCTGGCCACCTACTCTGCTGTCAGTTGATTCATTTCTACACCTAGCGGTATTGGATAAGGAAATAAATGCTGCTGAATTCTTCTACTCACTATAATATATTTCTGTGTTCAGTATGTGATTCCCTGTGACCGTAATGTGCAGGTTATCTGCAGTGTCTATGATGCCTCTTTTGCTCAGAGCACTCCCTGCCCAGTGCCAACAATAAACAGGTTCTTTTTGAGGGGGAAGCTGCCATTGCCAATAGGAAGACCTTCAGGATTGAGGATGCTTGATACAGCATGGTGAAACTGCACTCCAATGGAACAAGCAGTTTGCTTCTATGACAAAGAAAAGAGTATCTACAGCCAGTTACCCAGATTGTGGGGGCAGTGTTTTTATTTTGCTTAGCAATGGCTTTTGAACTGCCTAGAAGATACTGAAACAGGAATTCTGGCCGTGTGTATTACTAATGCAGAACAATTTTCAATTTCAGGTCACGATATCTCACTTTGCCGGCACAGGCGATAAGGGCGCGTCTTGCCAATGTGCAGCCAGCAAATGGGGTAACATTTTCGTTTTTTGCTTTAGCCAATTAATGAGCAAAGATATGCCAATAATATAGCCACAGTTAATGTCACAGGAAGCGCAACTAACTTCAGCAGTCAATTCTGAGTGTGCCTCCTGCACAAAGTTGTCTTATCAGTGTTCTGTAACGTAATTGTGGAGTCAGTGCGGTACGGTCAGGAAAATACAGTAATCTCATGGTAACCAACTGCTCGAAATAGCCCTGCTCTAGCCCTGACACTGGGATAATCCACAGAAGGGGTGTAGAAATTGTAAAATCTGATATTACCCACAGCAGAAAGGTTGTGTATTTGTTGGTATTTTCATGCTTATAGTTTAACAGAATGATTTGTCAATGTCAGGCCATATCTCTGAAGAATACAATTGACAGAAAAATATACCAAATAAGCAATTACCTGTTACGACTGTTGTACCTTCATAGGAGGCATCGGAGCTGTGTTAATGGTTATATTTCAATTTCAATGATTTATTCAGGAAAAGGTTTAATTTAATTATCATCTACACAGAGTACTTGGTGTGCCAGAAATTTATTTTAATTATCCTGAAAGAATCATCGGTAAGTAGTAGCAAAGAGTCTGACCAGAGTGCTTAATAGTTTATGTGATGTTACATTATGCTGAAAGCCAACTGTTTTTTTCTTTAGGAGTGGTCTGAGGCGGCTTACACGTTTTTCATGAAACACTTCATCAACAAACGGCTCATGGCTCTGATCACTAACAATACTCGGGTATGTATGCCAGATGCTCTGTGTTGCTTTACGTATTATATCGCAATGAGAATTGTAGTGTAAACGTGCATTTATAAGGTAATGTAAATGTTCCATTACGTCATAGTGTCATGTAAACATGTATTTATGTAGTACCTGATAATGTATTGTATATGTGCAACTATGTTGCAGTGTAATATGAATTTGCATTTGAATGATGAAATATAAATGTGCTTGTATATAGTAATGTAATGTAAATGTGTGTTTATGTAGTAATGTAATGTAAATGTTTATTTATATAGTAATGTACTGCGAACATACATTTATACTGCAGTGTAATGCAAACGTGTATGTACATAGTAAAGTTCAGTAAATCTACAGTTGTTTAACATTACATGAAATAAACTTGGTGGTTTGAACTCAACAACACCAATTCACCACCATGCATTTATGGGATATTTGAAAAACATTTTGAGCATGTATGTATGTATCTGTGTATGTATGTAGGTAGGTATGTATGTAAATCATTGTCCTTTTATGAACGTGTGAAATAGATGCTGTAACAATGGCTGTTTGATAGTTATGAAGTGTTCGAGAAGAATGATGAGAAGAATGGATGAGAAAGCATAATTTCCTTAGTTGCTGTGTGGTAGTATGGGAATAACAAAGTGGGTGCAGAGTATAGTGATCATCAACCAGCTGGCTGAAAACAGAAATGCATAGCTCCTTGATGTGTTTTAGGGCTGCTTTGACTTGTCAGGGCCTATCCAAAGAGGGGGCATATTTGTCCACTGCAGAGATGCACTTGGAGGGGAAGCAGCTCAGCATTAATATCTTAGAGGAAGATGGGCAGCCTGGCATCAGGCAGCACATTTTTTATAGTGTTGATAGATGGTAATATATTAAATGCAGGATGGCCTTGTCTCCGTTTGCCTTACGGATACGAATGGTGAAGAGGATATCCATGTTAACGATTGCCTTGTTATGGAGGGATTTGCAACCATGCAAGTGGACGACTACGAGGTAGGTTACCACTGTAATATTAGATGGTTTGGAGACTTTTCTGACTCAAAACTGGCAGGTTATTGTGCATCTAGTCAATGGAGTTGTTCGAGGTGCCATAAGTGCAGTTTTCTGACTATATTGGCAGTGTAATGTGCTTCTAGGCAATGAAGTTGTAAGAGGTGCAGTAAGTGCAGTTTTCTGACTATATTGGCAGTGTAATCTGCTTCTAGGCATTGAAGTTGTAAGAGGTGCAGTAAGTGCAGTTTTCTGACTCAGTATTGGCAGTGTAATGTGCTTCTAGGCATTGAAGTTGTAAGAGGTGCAGTAAGTGCAGTTTTCTGACTCGGTATTGGCAGTGTAATGTGCTTCTAGGCATTGAAGTTGTGAGAGGTGCAGTAAGTGCAGTTTTGTGACTCCGTATTGGCAGTGTAATGTGCTTCTAGGCATTGAAGTTGTAAGAGGTGCAGTAAGTGCAGTTTCCTGACTCAGTATTGACAGTGTAATGTGCTTCTAGGCATTGAAGTTGTAAGAGGTGCAGTAAGTGCAGTTTTCTGACTCAGTATTGGCAGTGTAATGTGCTTCTAGGCATTGAAGTTGTAAGAGGTGCAGTAAGTGCAGTTTTGTGACTCCGTATTGGCAGTGTAATGTGCTTCCAGGCAATAGAGTTGTAAGACGTGCAATATATGCAGTTTTCTGACTATATTGGCAGCGTAATGTGCTTCTTGGCAATGAAGTTGTAAGAGGTGCAATAAGTGTAGTTTTGTACTTGCTTTGTGTTTGGGATATAAGTGTAAGTACTTTCATAAACAAAGGCAGTGTTTAAGATTTTAGGATGTAGGCATTTGCCAGAGGAAAGAAATCAGCATGAACCAATGTCCTGCTCATACAAGTTAATTTAATTGAAGTCATTTATTGATGAACCAACAAGGGAAATACAAGTATAATAGCATATATAAGTTGCAAATGTTTTCTGTTGCTGTTGTCAAAGGTCACTCTAAAGGTCAACGCACCGGCTATCCCCTCACCATTAGAAATATAGCCAATGATTTTCAGTCAATTTAGATTTTTTTAAGTACATATAATTCAAGGAAAACTTAATGAGCAGGCTTTAAACTTTACAGAACAGCGGAATCCTTTTAATAACATTTACGCTGATATTGGAGATATATGATGATGTCTAATGTTACAAGAATATCTTGTAAACGGTGTTATAGAAATATTTGATTACATTTACATTTTTGTAGCACTGTTTGGAGTTACAGGTTTTTGTGTTTATTTTTGAGCATGTTAAGCATTTTCAATGATTGGTGCTTGTGGTTTTGCTGCTGTAGCCAGAGGTTTCAGTTTCAAAGAAAGCGGTTCAGTCAACCAGCTTCTCCAAATCAAAAGCAGTGGAAGTCAAGCCATCAAGGTAAGCTTTTGTCAAAGGTCACTCTATGCTGGTGGCTTATTCTCACGCTTTGACTCACACCGACTCACTAATGACTGACCAACTATTGATGTCACTCGTGTTGGTTCTGATGGTTTAATTGAAATGAAACCTTCCCAGTTTTTTGGGAGTAGGCGATTGTACTGATATATTTTCTTTTTAGAACTGGAGATGAAGATGAAGTTATTCTAATCTCAGAACAAGACATCAAATTGTAAGATGGTTTTTACATGTATTTTCAGACCTTGTCAATTTACAGATTTTTTATTCATTTTTCATTGCAATGCACAGAGCCCTGTTGATTTGATTGAGGGGAGGGGGAATAGATGAATGGTAATACTCTTGCTTGATAAACATAAGATCTTGGAAGACATGGTTCGACGCCCGCAAGCCCATCTAGGTGGACTTGGCCTTCCACTACCTAGGGGGCGGCAGTAAAATGAGCAGGCACCTAACAGGCTGCCAAGACGTGTTCAATAAGATCTTGATAATTGTACGTCATATGTGGGTATGTCATGTTTCAATGTTACTGCAGTTTGTCAGTGAGCTTGTGAATAAACATGAATATATCATTATTATATTATTATAGTATCGACGTCCATCCAGCCAAACCTCCTTTGAATGTTCTTACTTTATAGCCGGGTGAACATTTATTTAACGCTGATCCAAGAGCCTCAAATCTGGCCACTGGACAGCGTTTATTGACAAGGTTACACAATTAACAGTGAATTATCAATTTCTCACAATGCACCTGGATTTAAACAATAGGAAGAGTGGTGAAAGAAAGGCTTCTTCCATTTCACTGACTGGTTACTGCAACATCAGATTCATTCAGTTATTATACAATATAAGCAACCAAAGTCATATTTTAGATTAAGATTTGTTGATGGCCCTTTTGTTCGAGTAATGTGAATTCTTTACACTACATTACATTCTTATGTCTTTTACTTAGTTCTTTCAATATGTTAGTTCTTTCAATATGTTGGACTTGTGTTTAATTATATATATATGTAATCAGATTATTCAGTTGTTTTTACTTGACAGAAGTGATTGATGGTCATTGTGCTCAGAAATGATTGTGATTTATAATGATTGTGGTGGGTCTTGATTTTCTAGTGTGCAGCTGCCACCAAATTACGGCTGCCATATGGTGAGAATTTCGGACAAGCTGTACATCATTAGCAACGAGATCTCAGCATTTATATGGGAAGAAAACGTGTTGCGCACTATGGTAATTACATATTCACTCATTCAACAGATTTTCGTACAAGTAGTAATGACTGTCACTGGCCAGATATAATGACTTATCTACAGATGATGTATGTGTGTATGTATTAAGACTCTTAGTATAATGTGTTTTAAGTACCTCACAAAGGCAATGTATGCTCCGCTATCTAACTGATCTAAACAGTTTTGAGACCGTTTAAAAACTTTGCTGAACAGAGTTAACACTTTAACGACGAGAGTGTACTAAAAGCGATTGGGAAACAAATGCAGCTCTGTGTTAAAGTGTTAAATGCATGTCATATTGTATATCATTAATAATACAATAGAAGAGAAATGTGTGTTGTGAACTCAACCTTTTTGTCACGCTCCTCTCATTGGCCGCTTCCAACTAATGAATATTCATGACAATTACGTCACTGTTTGAACATGACAAGATTCGAATAGACGCACCGCATTCAAGGTAAATTTAAATATACCGTAAAGGGCTGCTGTTTTAAACCAACAGCTTCAAATGGGCTTAAACTAATTTACTTAAGTTGTGAACAGGCTGAACCGAACTAGCTTATCGGGTTTAAACGGGCCAATTTACTTTTTCAAACTTTTTAAAAATAAAATCCTCTTAGGACAATGGGCAAAGATCTTCCCAGCTTTTCACCAGCTGGCACAATGCATCTGAGAATGATATTATTTGGGTAGCAGGATGACACAATTAATAATATAAACAGAGATTTCTTACATTTTTTTTAATGACTCACATTGGAAAATACATTTTCAAATTCTTTTAAAACTGTCTTGGGACAGGCGAACATCTAGTATCATATATGGTTATTTATAAATCGCCGCTCACGGTATAGAGTACATATGTGCAGCGAAAGACTCTTCCATGACATTCTCTGATCTCATGTTGGCAGACATTTTAATTCCTTCTAAGACGTATAATTAGATAAGCAGTGTCAAATTTGATGTAGCAGAACACATTAACTGCTGTGTCTAGCAACTTTCATACAGTGTTATGACTGTAAATTTCTAATATTGAGTCTAACGAGCATCTATTAAATGAGCAATCCTGGTTACCTGATAGAATATGGGTAACTAGGAATAGTACAGCAACAATACAAGTGTGTCTGTAATTCACCTCTGTGTCTGGGAATCGAATCCTGGTATGTATGTATGTATATATTCGTTTATTGAGTAAACTGGTTGTCATACCGCAACATAATGTGAGATTGTTGTTGTCAACCATGTTGTTCTGTTGTCAACATTTATCATTAGGATGTTGTCAACTACCCTACAGGAACAGCTGATTTGGTTGTTGGGTTAGCAATATGGTTTAGCGTTTCCTCTGAGCTGTTCTTCAACCCTGTGACCATGCATCTGTGAAGCATTGTGAAAGAAGCATGTAATAAAAATGAGTAGTTGATTGCCTACTGGTAAACTTAAATGTAATGATGAAAAATTGATCTGCTGTTGTCAGATAAGACAGAAGGGCTACGCATATTTGCCGAAGCTGGTGCTGACAATCAAGGATCACTTGGCTGTCATGGAAGAACTGGCAAAGTGAGTTATTCTCTTCTAATCTTCTGTAATCAATGAATTCCTAAAAGTTGTGACACATTGATGTCTAATTGTGACTGTAATCGAACATTTATAAAAAGTGCCACTCTACGATTCAGAGACGCTCCCGACCCAAGTCAGTGCTAACGCTCACAAATAAAATGGACTTAAGGTATTTCTGGAACAGGGGAAGAGAACTTTAGGCAATCAATCAATCAACCAATTTCGTTTATTCTCAAAAGCAAGCTGACAAAATCGCAACTTGTAACATAGGTTAAACATAAATAATAGTAAGGCTGAGGAGCTCAAGCTGCAATTCCTGTGGAAGACAGTGCCAACCTCTGCACGATGTTCTGCACTGGCTGCTGCCTGTCCCGTTCCTTACTGACATAAGCAAATTTTGAAATGCCACGAACAAGCCTAGCAGCTACACGTGGCACACATTCAAGCTGCCCAATGCGCCCCAAGGGAATGCCAACTTCGATGGCACTGCAGTAGGCAACCCTACTACAACAAATGCTTGAACAAGGGCAAGTGCAGCACTGGTTGAAAGTGAATGGGAAATGACCCTTAATTGCTGCATGTATCCATGACATGTATATTCAGTCCCATGTGGATAGATATGTTGTAGGATCTCGGTATACACGACACATCTGTCAGTCCCATATGGAAACACGTGTGAACTCCAGTATATACAACACATGTATCCAGTCCCTCGTGGATACAAGCATTGTGTACACTCAAGTATACACCGCACATGTATCCATGCAGGACTGGTTGCCGTAGGGCCACCATATTTTGGCATTGTTGTGCTACATCTGCTGCCAGGTTCCTAGTATACTGAGTGTGAATGCTTCAGTCTGTGTATGTTTTATTTTAGGTTCAATATACCTGGAGTGTTCGTTGATGGAGTGTTTGCTGACATTCTTGTCTTGTATGAACTCTCTATGTATGTTTATTTTGGTTTCTTTCAGTTAAATATGGTTTATTTTTTATTTTGTTAATTTTATTATTTAATATGTAACATTTGTATTTTAAAATGTTTCCAACTGTATGATACCATTTATAAATATTTTATTTTGAAGCATCAAGAAAGTTTTTGATATTTTTAATTTTTAAATATTTTAGTTTGAGATGTTATTTTTTTAGTTTAAATGTTTGTAATATGTAAACACACACAAAATATGTTTAAAAATATATATTTTGAATATAATATAGTTGAAAACATAGACTGAAGATTTGTACTTTTAGTCACTTTCTGTTTGCTAGTGTAGTGGTTAGCATGCTGGACTGTCAATTGAGAGGTCGGGGGTTCAAATCCCAACCGGGGCAGAAATTTGGTTTGCGATTTCTGCCCACCTGCGCCCCCTAGCCAACTCTGCTATAATGAGTACACTGACCATACACTGTTGGTGAGAAGATGGCGAGAGAGAGGACTGACCAACCGCCCTCGCATGCCAAGGCTAAGAAATGAAGTCGCTAACAATTCATACCCGTGGCTTCCTCAGGGCTTAGGGGACTGCCCTTCTTCCGTGTGTCAGTGTGTGTATTAAGTGGTGTGTGTGTTCGTAACCATGTTGCAGTGTGATCCAGATCTTGGAGATTTTTGAGCATAAGTCAGAGCAGTTGAAGTCAGAACTGAAAAAACATCTGGACATCTTCAGTGCAAATCCTTCCAAGTGGACGGTTAGTCTGTCTTACTGCGGGTTCAAAGTGTCTGGAGGGTATGTGTATATCTTTCAGTCATCCCTTCAGTTAGGGACATGCTCATTTTGGCAACATCCCCTCAGTCAGCAACCTATTGTTTGACTCCCTATAGGTACACTCAATATTTCTACACGCTTATTTATGAAAGTTTTCCCATAAGTTGCTCTTTAATTGGGACCCATCCTGAGAAGTTCCACAAATTTATAGTTGGGAAAATACGGTAAGTTTTGCTACGACATGAATTGTGGTAGCATGCAGTCGGGAACATGGATCATACATAAATTTAATTTATTCAGCTTTAGGAAGTCATTGTTATTAGTGATGTATCCCTCTTTGCAGTGTTACCAGAATTCTGCCAACTGTCATAGTCTTGAGTTTGTCTTCAGGCTGCAGTATGTAACCCAAGGTTGGTGGATAACGGCTTGCGCTGTCCAGTCCATTTTTCGGGGCCTTTCGATCATTCTCATCCACTTTTTCAGCAGGCTAGATTTCAAGGTACGGATCACCTGGTGAGGTCCTTTCTGGCCTCACCTGTGCAGAATGACCAAATGTCTCACAGCATCTGCCTGTAGAAAATGACCTGATTATAATCAGGTCATTTAGAAACAATGTTGTAAGGTGAATCTTATTATGGTTGCAGAAGACTGAGAGCTATGACAGTTTCTGGTTTGTTGTGCTCTTTGATGTAGGCCTCCACTGTGCCATGTGTTGGAGATGAGGACTGTGTGAACATAATGTCCGATGACTTGGCCATACGTTCAGGCCCATCAAGGTGTGATACTGAAGCCAGCAAGAGCGAGGATGCTAAGGAGGGCAAGGAACTGCGGAAAGAATGGAAGGTCATCGCAGAACAAAGGTGATTTATGAAGAATGGTTGTTGAACTATGACTGGCAAAAACTTAGTTTGTATTATTTCAGATTCTATATTTAATTAATCATATTTTAAAAATAAATGTCATGCTTCAGACTTAATAATACTCGTTGTCAGCATAACATTTTCTGCTTTGAAAAGTATGTAATAGATTTGTGGTGACATTAGCTGACATGGATTGCATTGGCTGGACTTTAAGTAAAATGTCTACAAACAATCCAGAACAATCTTACCTATGCAGTGACCAAAACTCCCAAACACCACAATATAAACACAATTCTCAAATCATTTGATTGACTTACTTAAAAGTCCCTTGGCGCATCCACTACCCTATCCAGGTTCCATGCCTGCACTACCCGTTAGCCACCATCTCCAACAATTTTCACTGTAGCGCCATACTGTCTTCTTTCCTTGACATCCCAGATTCTTACCTGGCACTGAAAACCAGGCGGTTGCAGACTTGAGTTGATGTAGCTCTTTCACAAATCATACCCTGACTGTCTGCCTGCCTGACCCCTTTGAATCTTGACCTGGAACTGATTTCATCGTAGCCTATCATGATTTGACTAAGCGCTTGTGAATAAGCTGTTTCCCACAACTTCGATTTTTGGGCGCTGTAGAAATTTCAAGATTACGATTATGAGTGTATAAGCTGGTCTTTCTGAGGCAGCTTTTGTGTGGTACTGAGAAATTTGGGAGATTACATTTGCATTCAAGCGTCCCCTTAGACAGTCGCTGTGTAGTGATGTTTGGCAAGTCCCTTCTCCTTAAGGCATAACTGCTTGGCACCATTGTTCGATTCCTGGTTATTAGATAGTGTACTATAATTATACAAGCATAGATAAGCTGTTATAGTTAAATGAGTTAAAATAATCAAGTCAACGTTGAAGTCCATATGAGAGACAGCATCTGAAATTCTTATGAACCCTGAGAATGTTACCATTTGTGCTATAGTGTACATTTATACTGCCAAATAACATCCTGTGAAAAAACAAGTGCAGTAAAGCCTTAGAATCTTTCCTAGCACTCTGTTCAAGCACATGGATTTGTTAAAGAAATCTTGATGTCTGAAATGGAAGCTAAATAAAGGCCTGTATTTGAGTTGTATGTAAAGCCTCTTGAGAACGTCACAGTGAAACATAAATCTGCATTTGACTTAACTGAATCTTTTAGGAAGAAACTCCTTCATCAGATGCGAAACTCAGCCTCACCAAAGACCAGCGCATACACGGTTGAGGAACTGAGTCGTATGGAAAGCCAGATGAAAGTTCTTGAGGACAGATATGACACCATCCAAAAACGTTTACGTGAGGCTCTGAAGCAGGAAAGTGGAGGTTTGTGTTACTGAATAGTGCTGGTTAAAGTGGTAGTAGTAGTGAACTAGTGATGTATGTATGTATCATTGAATCTAACTGTATATTACTTATTAGTGCCTTTTAAATACCTCACATTAGCTTTGCTAAACGGTGTTAAAGTTCAGTAAGAACTAGTTCATGTGTAAGCATATAATGCTCAAATTACTCAAAAAATCACCACTGATCGGCTTGTACACACACTTAGAGCCTGATCAACGCAGTTGATAGTCGACACCTGTTCAGTGTTTGTGGTCCAAATTCCTAGAGGCACTCAATCGCTGGTGGGAAAATCTGGTTGTGAATTGCAAACTAATGATATTATTAGCTTCCGTTGAATTTTCAAGTAGATTTGCTGTGTTTGGGTTAAGCGAGTCAGTAGGTAATTTGTTTCGCTTTGCATTGTAGTGAGTAAGTGGACTAATACCATATCAATTGTATTTTTGTCTATATAAGAAACTAAGAGCTTGGTAGGCTTAAAAAAATTTCTCCCATGAGATGGTGTAAAGGATAGGTTCACTGACCTCGTTGCAGCACTAGCAACCTAGGAACATGTGATCCAGGGCTTATATAAGTTAGTGATATCTAGCTATGTTTATCCACGTTTTGTTCCAAAGATGTGGCACTTGATTGCATCAGGCATCCAGCACCTCATCGTGTCATTAATACTGTGATACAATAAGAAGTGCTGTAGCAGCACAGTAAGAGGTGCTGGTAATAATGGTGATGATGATAATTATGGCGATTATGATGTTGATAGCGGTGATATAGTATATGTGATTAAATTTTTAGTAAACTGACACAAATTCAAAAATAATACAGATATGTTTTTGTGTGGTTTGTACCATAAAGGCTTCTAGCATTTGTTTGTGCTTGATTTTCTTACGATTCTGCCTGTAATTAATAATTATGTTCTGCAGGTATTACTGATGCTAACTTCAATGCCAAGATGAACAAATGTCTTGTCACTGCTTCCATAGCCGATGCTAAGGCAGAGGTAGGTTCTGGAAGAAGCAGTTGTCTTGCTCCTATTTTAGCACCTCCGTTCTCTCTGTCACCCTAAGAACGTCTATAGCACCAATGTAATAGTGCGCAAGCATCGTTCGATGGTCGCTATTAATCGAAATCGTTGATCAATCAAAATCAAGAGGTAAGGTATAGTATGGTAACCAGGTATTGCGTGTTATCGGTGGTATGGTAGTTGGTCATTAATAATGTGCTGCTATCAACAAAAGTTGAAACCTCTTGAATGTAACATGGGATTGACAATTGCTGTGGAACTACTTGACTTTAATAATGGTTGTTCCTCAGTTGAATTGTTGTACTGTTGTTCTTAAGCCAAAAGGTCATTCATTAACCAAACTTTGCCACTGGGAACTACTCTTAACAAGGCAAATAATCCGATGCATGACGTTCTGAAACCCGGTTGCAAGTCAGTTTGAAGTGGGGAATTGGTAAAAGCATTTCATTCTTTTGTAGAAGATTCAGGGTTTGGCTGTCACTCAGTCGCCCACGATGCAGAAGAAACCTCGAACGAACGCCGTTGCTCCGATGACACAGGCTGACGCCGCTCCAGCAACTGCCGACGTCCACAGAGATTGCGTTGCACCTGGCAGTCGGCCGACTACTGGACATCCTTCATCGGCCAGTCTTCAGTCAGATGTTCGACAGCCAGCTATTGGCTTTGCCCCAACTGTTCGTCCAGGCATGGAATACGGACAGCAGATGAACAACCTTGCCCAGATGCTGTCGCAAATGACCATCCGTAATCAAGCGCCACTGTCCGGCCCTATGGGTATGCTCGGACTGGCTGGCATCGGCTACCCGCTTCCGAATCCACAGTTGCACACACCGTTCGGATATTCGGCTGCACAGATCCTGATGCAGCAGCAGTCGTATCTTGCAGCGCTTCAGGGTCTGAGCAGTCTTGTATCGAGCGGTTCGTCCTACCCGCAGACCCCTTACGATTCGTCACTCCTTGGAATTACCAACCTCAGCTACCTTGCCCATGCTGCACCCTCTGGATCAGCGATGCCCAGAACCACCCAGCCAGGACCTCAACAGAACTGACTTTGCAGTCGTCTGGTGAAAACCACAGGGTAACATGCGGACGCCGGTTTTAGTGCCAGCCAGTGTACGAGGTTGCAAGATGACATGTTTAAAGTGCAGTGTATGGTTTTTACTTGTATGTCTGTGTTTTGTTGCTTTGTTGTTGACCGTTTCTCAACACCAAATGTGATTTTTGATCTCCGTATTGGTATGCAAAATGGTTTATTTATGCTGTTTATTTCGATATGTTTTGTTCTAACATGTTTTGCCTCCTGAGTTTTCAGTTTGTCTACACGTTTTTAAATGTTTTGGTTAGTGAATCTTGAAGCAGTGAACAGTGTTTCAGAATGTTGACTTTGCTACATTTTCAAAGCTGTTGACAATTGTTGGCAATTGACTGATGTCTCTTTAGAAGGCACAGAAATGATCTCTTTGCTATAAGTTCCATTTTAAACTGGTATTCATAAGTATTATAAATTTTGTGTACCTAGGCCGAGGTTTCCGACTAATTTATTCAATGATTTAGAGATGAAGAAAGTAGCCAATTATTTTTCAAATGTCAACAATTGTTTAAAGGCTCTCTGTCAACATGCTAAAATCCACATGGAATGTATCATTTTTTCATATTGGGACCGAGTTTCTAATGTATAATTTAGGCATGAGGCATTTGCCTTGATAGGATTGAGGAATGCAAGCAATAGCATTATTGCTAGCTCTTATGAACCCAGCATCTTAGAGCATGACTTGGGTTTTCTGATCTCACTCAACCATTAGCATCTTTAGTTATTTTCGCAATTTAATTTGTTCTTTTAAGTTTTCCATTAGTGGTGCATACTTGGTGAAGTAACGAATTTTTTGCTCAATTTGCATGATTCTAGACTAGTAAACATTCCTTTGAGCTTCTGAGTTTGCACCTGAGTGTGTACTTGAGTTTGCACTTGACTTTGCATTTGACTTTGCACTTGAGTGTGGTATTTGTCACAGGTTTTGTTTTGATTTGTTTTTGTTTCTGTTGAGTGATGTAAATATGTTGTTTTTATTTTAAATGCAACTTCTTCGCGTGAATGTTTTCTTTGACCTTTGCATATTTGTCGTTTTGCATTTCATGCAGTTCCACTTTTGTTTGAGAGTTTACGACATGACGTTTCACGTAAGTGATTTGTTGTTTGATATGATGTTATTTCCTTGTTTCACTTCTAGTTATCAATTTCATGTACTGGTAATGCTAGTGACATTTATACTGCATCTGCCAGGGAGGTCTTGGCATGGGAAAAGTTAATCAAGATTTAAAGGAAAGAATGGTGACAACTCGGTGGATCGGACATGGACACTACAGAAAGCATTGGTTGAAAGAATGAAGTACCAAAGAAGTGGCACTGTATGAATGTTTTTTGTATGTGAATATGAAACATAATTTGGAGAGTTCATTTTGGTGGATGTCTTGCTGGGATGGGGTTTTGGTTGATCTGACATGTTTCTGTTGTAAGTGCATTCGATTTGTTCCTTAAAGTTCTTATTGTGACTGCTTTGTTGGAGAAAAGTTATGAGATGTTGATGGCAGACTGTGCATTTAATTTCATTTTCTAATTGTTTCTAATTGTCGGCAGTGATTCCAATGGTGACAGAACATGCAGTTTGAAATCGAAATGTGTGTTTTTCATGTGGAGGTCTGAAAGTACTGTAGTGCTAATGACTAGAGGTCAGCCGGAAATCGCCTCGGACATTTGCCTCGGCCGAATATCCCGTTTTTCGGCACTATTTGGAAGTATTCGCCTCAGAAAATACTGCACACACAAATAGTTGCTTGTCTGCCTCACATGCCGGAATTTGTAGGCTTATAATATCAGTTTTGAGCTTCATCTAGCATATTCATTTTGAAGAAGAAAAGTACAAAAAAGCACCAATACCTGAAGTCCACAACGGAATTCAAGTCCATTTCATTGATTATTTATTTCCAAAATTCAAACTGCATTAGTCCGTTATTACAAGTACAGAAATTTATTTTGTTCATTACATGAAAATGAGAAGCTTCACATATGGAACAAATGATACTTGGTTCGTACCCGAATCCGGAAAATAGTACATCCATTGCTTATCTACCGTAGGCTTCCTCTCTGTCTTAATGTCTCATATCACCACCTTTATGGCAGAAGAACTACACTGGCTCCCGCTTTGTGCCCGCATCCAATTCAAGGTCCTCCTCCTTAGGGGCCATCCATATATTACGTACGCAAAAATCCGGGGAAATTGGACCCCCTCCCCCCCTGTTCGCAAGCGTACTTTCTTCCACCCCCCCCCCCCCCGAAGACCAGCTGCAGAAAGTGTCTCGAAAGTATGCACTTAGGCCAGATTGAAGGATGAGTGAAGGCCAATATAGACAAATTATCGGTGTCTCGTTCACAGCACAGAATAACTGCACATGGCTTTTATATAATGTAATAAAATGCCATCGGACGACTATAGGACAATACAGAGTTATAAATAGGCTAATGTGGACGTCATAATTAGAAATTTATTTTGTGTACGTACACTTTTGTCCCCCCCCCCTTCGCCCTCCCGTTCGCACCCGTACGCAAAATCGCCAAAATCCGACCCCGACCCCCCTCAGTGCATACGTAATATGTGGACGGCCCCTTATCTCTAAGGCTCAACTTGGTTTTGCTCCAAAATATTTATGTGACTTAATTCATCGCCCTCACTCTGTTGCTTCTCTTCATCCTCTTTGTTCCTCTGACCGTTTGGACCTCCTCGGTCCCTGTGTCAGGACTTCACTGGCTCAATCTAGGTCTTTTGCTTCCATTGGCCCTGTTCTTTGGAATGAGCTTCCTCTGTCCGTTCGTTCTTCTATTCTCTCAGGTAACATCTCCACCTCTTTCAAGTTTCTTAAAACTTGCTTATTCTCTCGGGGTCTCTCGCACTGGGAGCGCTTCTGAATGGCCCACCCGCTAGAGGCGCTTTATAAATATCCAAATACAATACAATACAATAATGGACTGATCTTCTGGATATTGACCTGATTACAGTTTCGCTCTGGTGCACGATGGGTTGATGCGTTGAACACGAGATACTGGCACAATAGAAGTTAATAATTATTAATGCTAATATATAGTATCCGAGTATGTAGCTTTTAAGTATGTAGCTGTTTAACCTGCAAGTATATGTGCCCTAAAATTCCGTGGTGTGGTGGTGCTACAAATTCTATGTTGTTGCATGTATGTGCTTTAGAAACTTCTAGAGGTGACCTTTTGAGGTGAATATAGTTCTTGATGAGTGATAGACTCGTAATGTCCCGCATGCAGTTTTGACCCTGCTAGGAGATGGTCCCTGTATACAGGAAATCCTTTACACAACTGCTCTCTAGTCATTAGCAATAGTTATAAGAAATTTAAACAGAACAGAGAAATGAAATTATTATTGAAACCGATTAGCTCAGATCTGTCTCTTATCGGCAGCATCTGCCAGATGTGAAAACTATCACGTGACTTTGGTTCGAGATGCTTGTTTGTATTGGGATAAGGGTGATTCGGATTCAGTGCCTGCCTCTCCTTTTGGGACGATGGAACTCGTTTCCTAGCAACGGTTGGCATAGAGTCCGATCATGACCCAGTGACTTCGTTGTCAGTTGTCACCTAGCGAGGTTTGGATAAATTACTGCGATGCTGTCTTGAGCAAACGCATACAGTGATTAACGGCTCTGTGAGAAAGACAGCGTATCAATATTTATTAGTATTGTTTAATATTATTGATATTCAGTTAGATCATTAATATATAATATTAATATTTATCATTATAGCAGGAATACTTAAGATGCGCAATAGTCTGGTGATCAATTGTAATAATCTCCAAATTTCTAAAGTGCTACTCTAAGGCTAAGCATAGGGCCCCTGCTTATTCACTAGCGCTGGTCATATCAGAGGGGTTGTCCAGAGATCGATGTCCGAGTCCGGTTGACGGGAGGCAGAGCAGTTGCTAAGGCGGGTTCATTGAGGACGAGAAAGACGGGGGATTGAATGGATTAGCGTAGGAATTCTTGAAGAGGTGAGACTTCAAAATCGAATGCTCGACGATCGCCTTGTTAATCTAAGCCTCCCGTTAGACCTCGGGAGCCTTACGAACCGGAGAGAACCTTAGTGAGAGCCATCCTGGTCAACAGATCACGAGCTCCCGCAGCCCCGTAGAACGCCACAATGACAAAAGAAGGATGACATTTAAACTGACGGGCGCAGATGTTCCTCCAATCAGCTTCGGCTGCCATGTGTCTTCTCAGCTGTCACGTGTCTTCTCAGCTGTCACTGCTGCTATCTATAGGCCTAACCATCGTGTCCGTGGTGCCAGATGCTTGTTTGAATTGCGATAAGAGCGATTTGGATTCGACGCTTGGCTCTGTCAGTCTCGTCGGACGATGGTCCTCGTTGCCTAGCAACCGTTGGCATAGAGTTCACTCGTTACCCAGCGACGCCGTCGCTATCTAGCGATGTTTGGAATAACTGCGATGCGTTTGCGAAAGAATCCATGCAGTCCATATGACGTCGGTTGCAGTCGCTAACTTTCCTTGTCTCCGTGCGTGTCTGCGTATGTATCTGTGAGTGTCTGTGTGTGTGTGTCTGTTTGCCTGTGTGTGTCTTTTCTCTTTGTTGTGTTTCTTTTCTCTGCACATCTTTGTGAATGATTTTAACTGCTTTGTAATGCGTTTAGCCGTTCAGAATTCATTGTAATCCTGACTTCTGATCAGCTTGCACTCAGAGGCGTAACTTTGGTCTAGAAAGTGGGGGTGGGGGGTACCAAATTGCGCATCGTTTTCCCCTTCAAGACCGTTAAATAATTTTAATGGCGCCCAGTGAATCTACATTTGGCGCCATTTATGTGCAATGCCGAAAAATAATGATAATGATGATGATGCTGATAGTAGCAATAACAATAAATATAATAATAATGATAATAAGCGTAATAATAAACATAACAATAATGATAATAACAATTATATAATAATAGGCCTAACGAAAATAAAATAGTTTCAAATTACCAACAATAGACGTTTCATTATTTGAAGAGACGTGTGTCGATCATAATTGAAGTGACATAACAATAGACCTTTATTCTCTAGATTTAAACCTAATAGCAACAGATATATTCATAATTGAAGTGACGTAAGAAAGGCCTTTATTATCTAAATCTAAAATTACAAACAATAATGTTCACAATTGAAATAGACGTTTTCATAATTTAAGTAACCAAGGCCTTTATTCTCTAAATCCGAGAATAAAAATAATATACATTTTAACAATTAGAATGACGTAACATAAGGCTCTATTTTCTAAAGTTAGGCCTAAACTTACTAACAATTAATAATAGGGCCTAATAAATAATAATAATCTGACATTTATAGCACGCCTAAACAAGATAACAAATTGCACGAAAGCGCGTAACAATAGGCCTACAGAAAGTCTAATTAGGCCTATAGGCCTAGTACATTTCAAAAAGATAAGTTTTAAGGTTAGTTTTGAAAGTCAATGGTGTTGAGGATTTGCGAATATAGTCTGGCAGTTTATTCCATTCAGCCGGGCCGGGTAGTGAAAATGCTCGGTTAGCAAATTTCCTGACGGAACGAGTGACAGCAAAATCACCTTGGGAGCATGACCGTAGTCCTTGTCTGGATTGAAGAGAAGAACATGGTGTGACTAGTGAAGAAACGTATGAGGGAGATGAGTTTGTACATGTATATACACGTAGGCTACTCGATACATTAGGAGGCAAATTTTGAACTTAGGCCTAATGCTGACAAATTTAACATAATAGGCTATCTAGCTAATCATAATATCATAATAATAACATAATTAATAGACTTTTTCATAATTTAGACCCTAAGTAACGTAACCAAGGCCTTTATTCTCTAAATCCGAGAATAAAAATAATATACATTTTAACAGTTGGAATGACGTAACAATAAAGCCTGTATTTTCTAAAGTAAAACTTAATAGCAATAGACTTTTTCATGATTTAAGTAAACGTAACCAGGGCCTCTTTTCTCTGAATTTGAGATTAAAATAATATAATAATAATAATAATAATATCTTTTTAATAGACGTTAACAGTTTTAATGACGTAAGTTACGTAACAATGCAGCCTTTAGGCCTAGGCCTACTTTCTAAATTTAAACAATAACGGCAATGATAGCAGAATTGACGCATGAATATAAACGTGTAATAGCAATGAATTTTTTCATAATTGAAGTGACGTAACAAAGGCCTTTATTATCTAAATCTAAAAATTACTGAATAATGTGTTTCATAATTGAAGTGACGTAACAATGGGCCTTTGCTTTTAAACTTATACAATAAACGTGTTTCATAACTAAAGTGACGTAAAATGGGCCTCTATTCTTAAAATATAAATTTACTAACAAGAAGGTTAATAATTTAAATGACGTAACAATGTGCCTTTATTCCAGAGGCGAACTTTGGTTTAGAAAGTGAGGGGTACCAAATTTTGCATGGTTTCAGCTTCGGGACTGTTAAGTAATTATAACGGCATCGTTTGTATAACAAGCATAATAATAATTATATATAGACTTGATGATGATGATGATGATGATGATGATGATGATGATGATGATGATGATGATGATGATGATGATGATGATGATGATGATAATAATAATAATAATAATAATAATAATAATAATAATAATAATAATAATAATAATAATAATAATAACAACACCGACAATAATAATAATAACAATGAGAGTGATGATCATGGTGAGTACACTGATTATAATGCTCGGTAATTGTTTTGAATCTTGAGGGCTTCCTCAGATAATGGGAAAAAACAATGGGTACGAAAAATGGGGGGGGGGTGGGTACGGTAGCCTACCTTCCAGGTCAAAAAGTAAGGGTACGGGTATCCCTCGTATCCCCGTAATTTACGCCGATGCTTGCCCTGGCCAGCGATTCTTTCTCTCGTTACAAAAGACGGCTGTCAATTTCTATAGCTATTCGTACGGCTGGTCCATCCTATGGAATTCACTTGATCCTATGAAGTTCACTTGATCCTATTAAATTCTGTGGAATTCACTTGATCCTATGCAGGCCCGGTTCGTCCGTTTGGGAAACTGGGCAGCGGCCCAGGGCCGCCGATTTTTAGGGGCCGCCAATTTTCCATTTTTCAAAAATTATTTAATTATTATTCGTAAAAAGAGGTGAATGACTAGAAAAAATGTCAACTTTTTTTGTGTTTAGGGCCGCCGGTTTACCTAGGGCCGCCGATTTGCCCAGGGCCGCCAAATGTCAGGAGCCGGGCCTGATTATTCCTATGGGATTCACATGATCATATGGAATTCACTTGATCCTATAGAATTCACTTGATCCTACGGAATTCATTTGATCCTGTGGAATTCATTTGATCATATGGAATTCACATGATCCTATTAAATTATACAAAATTAACTTGATCCTGTAGAATTCACTTGATCCTATGGGATTCAAATGATCCTATGGAATTCTTTTGATCCTACAAAATTCTATGGAATTCACTTGATCATAATATTATGTGGAATTCACTCGATCCTGTGGAATTCACTTGATCCTACGAAATTCTATGGAATTCACTTGATCCTATGGAATTCATTTGATCATATGTGGAATTCACTCGATCCTATGGAATTCACTTGATTCAATAGAATTCACTTGATCCTATGGGATTCACTTAATACTATGGAATTCACTTGATCCTAGAAATTCTATGGAATTCACTCGATCCTGTGGAATTCACTTGATCCTACAAAATTCTATGGAATTCACTTGATCCAATGGAATTCACTTGATCCTATGGGATCCACATAATCCTGTGGAATTCACTTGATCCTACGAAATTCTATGGAATTCACTTGATCCTATGGAATTCACTTGATCCTATGGGATCCACATAATCCTGTGGAATTCACTTGATCCTACGAAATTCTATGGAATTCACTTGATCCTATGGAATTCACTTGCTCCTATGGGATCCACATAATCCTGTGGAATTCACTTGATCCTACGAAATTCTATGGAATTCACTTGATCCAATGGAATTCACTTGATCCTATGGAATCCACATAATCCTATGGAATTCACTTGATCCTACGAAATTCTATGGAATTCACTTGATCCTATGGAATTCGCTCGGTCCTATGGAATTCACTTGCTCCTATGAAATTCTATGGAATTCACTTGCTCCTATGAAATTCTATGGAATTCACTTGCTCCTATGAAATTCTATGGAATTCACTTGCTCCTATGAAATTCTACGGAATTTACTTGATCCTATGAAATTCTATGGAATTTACTTGATCCTATGAAATTCTATGGAATTCACTTGATCCTATGAAATTCTATGGAATTCACTTGATCCTATGAAATTCTATGGAATTCACTTGATCCTATGAAATTCTACGGAATTCACTTGATCCTACGAAATTCTACGGAATTCACTTGATCCAATGGAATTCACTTGATCCTATGGGATCCACATAATCCTATGGAATTCACTTGATCCTACGAAATTCTATGGAATTCACTTGATCCTATGGAATTCGCTCGGTCCTGTGGAATTCACTTGCTCCTATGAAATTCTATGGAATTTACTTGATCCTATGAAATTCTACGGAATTTACTTGCTCCTATGAAATTCTATGGAATTTACTTGATCCTATGAAATTCTACGGAATTTACTTGATCCTATGAAATTCTATGGAATTTACTTGATCCTATGAAATTCTACGGAATTTACTTGATCCTATGAAATTCTATGGAATTTACTTGATCCTATGAAATTCTACGGAATTTACTTGATCCTATGAAATTCTATGGAATTTACTTGATCCTATGAAATTCTATGGAATTTACTTGATCCTATGAAATTCTACGGAATTTACTTGATCCTATGAAATTCTATGGAATTTACTTGATCCTATGAAATTCTACGGAATTTACTTGATCCTATGAAATTCTATGGAATTCACTTGATCCTATGAAATTCTATGGAATTCACTTGATCCTATGAAATTCTATGGAATTCACTTGATCCTATGAAATTCTACGGAATTCACTTGATCCTACGAAATTCTATGGAATTCACTTGATCCAATGGAATTCACTTGATCCTATTGGATCCACATAATCCTATGGAATTTACTTGATCCTATGAAATTCTATGGAATTTACTTGATCCTATGGAATTCGCTCGGTCCTGTGGAATTCACTTGCTCCTATGAAATTCTATGGAATTTACTTGATCCTATGAAATTCTACGGAATTTACTTGATCCTATGAAATTCTATGGAATTTACTTGATCCTATGAAATTCTACGGAATTTACTTGATCCTATGAAATTCTATGGAATTTACTTGATCCTATGAAATTCTACGGAATTTAGGCCTACTTGATCCTATGAAATTCTATGGAATTTACTTGATCCTATGAAATTCTACGGAATTTACTTGATCCTATGAAATTCTATGGAATTTACTTGATCCTATGAAATTCTATGGAATTTACTTGATCATGTGAAATTCTACGGAATTTACTTGATCCTATGAAATTCTATGGAATTTACTTGATCCTATGAAATTCTACGGAATTTACTTGATCCTATGAAATTCTATGGAATTTACTTGATCCTATGAAATTCTATGGAATTTACTTGATCCTATGAAATTCTATGGAATTTACTTGATCCTATGAAATTCTATGGAATTTACTTGATCCTATGAAATTCTATGGAATTTACTTGATCCTATGAAATTCTACGGAATTTACTTGATCCTATGAAATTCTATGGAATTTACTTGATCCTATGAAATTCTATGGAATTTACTTGATCCTATGAAATTCTATGGAATTTACTTGATCCTATGAAATTCTATGGAATTTACTTGATCCTATGAAATTCTACGGAATTTACTTGATCCTATGAAATTCTATGGAATTTACTTGATCCTATGAAATTCTATGGAATTTACTTGATCCTGTGAAATTCTACGGAATTTACTTGATCCTATGAAATTGTATGGAATTTACTTGATCCTATGAAATTCTACGGAATTTACTTGATCCTATGAAATTCTACGGAATTTACTTGATCCTATGAAATTCTATGGAATTTACTTGATCGTATGAAATTCTACGGAATTTACTTGATCCTATGAAATTCTATGGAATTTACTTGATCCTATGAAATTCTATGGAATTTACTTGATCCTATGAAATTCTACGGAATTTACTTGATCCTATGAAATTCTACGGAATTTACTTGATCCTATGAAATTCTATGGAATTTACTTGATCCTATGGAATTCATGCACTTGGACCATAATGAACTTGCTGGCCTTCATTTGATTTCGATAGTTGCAAATGTATTGTTTAGTTTAAGTATTTAACTCAAAATTTATACTAGAAAAAAACTGCAGCTTAATCGTAAGCGCTGCATATTAAGTCAGACTGTCAGAAGGTTGCCACGAGATACCGCATGAAGACTCCATAAACCGATTCCCGGGAATCAGAGAGGGAAGGAGACAGATACGGTGGGTTGTGTTCAGGTTAAGAGTAATGGGAAGACGATGAACTGGATAGATGAGGGTAAGCTTTTTAGAAGAGCTGGGCTTTTAATAAAAAATGGCTGAGGAGTGAAAGACGCAGAGGCTGGAGATAATTCATGTCGGGTAAAAGACAGGAGGGACTGACAGTTGCGAAATTGAGGTCAGGTCGTAACAGCAGTGATAATTATGCAGTGTGAGATATGGAACAGCCGAACGGGCAGCGCACGGTAAATGAATAGTCGGGCCAGACTGAGATTTATAAGAAGACAGGAGCGTAAAAGTAACGACTTTTTTGAACAACTAAAAACCATGTTGCTACTCAATTGTGTTTAGGCCTACATAACGGCTGGCTAGCATCTACAGGTGAAACGACTACCACCGCCATTGAAAAGTGACTGACTTGGTGTCCGCGTACGCGATTGCTTTGTCTAAAATTCGCATGTCCTAAAATTCACAATTGACTGGTCATCGCCCTAAGCATTTGGAAACACTGTGGACCAATCACATCGCAGATAGAGCAGAGCGTTGAATGATGAGTGGGAAGATGAGTAGACTTCTACTAAGATGTGAGTGAATCGGGAGAATTGTAGAGAGTTCTGCGAAAGAATTTAGAACTGAATGCTTTGTGATTTGCAGCCAATGTATTGGTTCACGGTCAGAAGTTATATGCGTGGATGTCCTATAGCGACAGCTCGGTCAGAGCTAGGTATTTTGGATCAGTTGTCGGCTATTGCATGGTAGGCCATTATAAAGGACGATCTCTTTGCCGACTCAGATTATCCAGACTAAGTCTAATTGTTTTAAGAGATGGCAGTTGTATTACTTCTGGCGCTGGAAGTTATAGGCAAGATGGCCCAACCCTGCGGTCTGAAGATCAACCGGGACAAGACCAAGATCCAGAACCCTTCCCAGTAAACCACTACCCGTCGGATTTACGTCTGTCCGACGTCTTCTACATCGGGCTCTCGTGGATAGTCGGGATTCGCCTTTAATCTGACGACTTGCCGCCGGGTCAGCACAAAAATTATCACCGCAGACTAGAGAGTGACATGGGGACAAAATTTGACTCCATCCCCACCCCATTCCCGTGGGTCTATCCCCATCCCCACCCCATCCCCATCAGGTCTGTCCCCATCCCCACCCCATCCCCATCAGGTCTTTCCCCATCCCCACCCCATCCCCATCAGGTATATTCCCGTCCCCACCCCATCCCCATTAAGGCTGCCCGTTCCCGCTCAACCCCCATTAGGTGTATTCCCCTGCCAATTCACATTAAACAGTTAAGTTAAAATCTTAGGCTTTTAAATACAGAATACTCAACTGAAGTTGAAAAGATGTCGAATATTCAAGGATTTCAATTATGTAGTGCGATAAAATAACATTGAATGCAGACCCGGTTATCTAAACAGAGAGTTAATTACTATAGTGCATAAAGTTACAACCGTTACCGCGGTAATTACCGCGCTTGTATTTCCATCCCCACGGTAATACCGCGTGCTTTGCTACCATCCCCACGGTATTACCGCCGCTTCTGACTCCATTACCGCGGATTTTACTGCGGTTACCGCGGTATTACCGCTTTCCCCATTACCGTGTCACTCTCTACCGCAGACATCTGCCAGCGTTAAGTTAGACCACGTGGGCCGAGCGATAGCCAATCTGCGGGCTCATGAACAAGATCGTTCTTTTTGTGAATTTATGCTGGGTGAGTATGTCGTGTCTTAGATTTGTTTCTAAGTTATTAAAAAGTTATAACTAATTAGTAGCGTTACACAAGGTCTAATTAACCGTTCTTTATGTAGATTGCATATTCTTTGCGTAATATTCTCGGATAGGACAATAATAACCAATCGCATATCGGGCAGACATCGGTAGATTTGTTGGCCATCTTGCATACACGTGCTTAATTAACAAAGTGTATAGAAGGCCAAATTTAATTACCTCCGCTCTTAAAATTATTGTTTATGCCTTCGTCCCAGACTGAAATTGGGTACAATGCTCACATACCTAATTAAGATTATTATTATGCAGATATTCATATAAATTTAATATGTATTAAGAAATATTTTATTTGTTAAAATATTAGGCAGCACGTGTTTTCCCTGACGCAAGGCGAACAGACTTCATACATGCTGACATTATTTTCTGAGGGCCCGATAGCGCATTGGATAACATCTGGCGTAGAGTGCGAGAGGTACAGAGATCGAGTCCCATAGGCGGACATGCTTTGTAGGCTGCAATTTGCGCCGTGTATTGCAGGCTGTCTGTTCTGTTAGTAGTTAAGATTTATCGCATAACATGTACATGTACAGCGCAGTGCGTTTGCAGGCGCTTAATTAAAGAATAAATATTATTATTATTTTTCTTTCCGCATTCAACGCATTGTGCATATTAAATTGTTACAGATCAGATACCTTGCACATATGTATGGACATCCAAGACACACCAGACAGAGGCTGTGAGGAGAACTTCAAATAAGGTAGCAAAGACTTCTTATTGTACAATGTACATTGGGGTGGGAAGATGGTTAAATGGTAACATGCTGGCACGAAGATCAGAAGGACGCGGGTTCGATACCCGCTAGCCCCATAAGGTTGACTCAGCTTTCTTTCCGTAAGTGGCAATTGTAAACTGAGAAGTACACAGATGAGTGCCTGCCTTGCCTGGCTGCTGTACAATTAAATTCGACTTGTAAACTTGTTATCGTCTGTTACTACAATATCGTGTAATCTTACTGCATACTTGTCAGCTTGAATTAATGAACGAAAATTATTATTATTATTGCGCTATAGAATCAGAGAGGATTTTGCATCATTTCTACTTGGTAACAACTTAGTGTTCTGATAAATCAAATGATGTGGATAGTGTGGTGGGGGAACAAATGTCATCAACTGAGAGTGATGAAATTGTTACATCTGAGGATTTTGAAAGCTTCAGTGCTGAGTGAAATAGTTTCACCCACTGGTAAGTTTGAAAATTGAATAATCACCTGTTGAATTAAGTTCAGATGATGACGATATCAGTAGGCCTTTTTGATGAAAATTTGAGATCTCAGCTAGTTCAATGGATTACACAATTTGGTATGCCTCTGATTGCAGTTACAAGTTTATTGAAAATACTACAGCCACTCCACCCTGATCTCCCCACTGATGCTTGAAGTCTGCTGAGCACTGCACCAAGATCACACAATATCATTGAACTAGAGGGCAGTGGGCTCTATGTGCATTTGGGCATATATATGGGAATTGCAGGCCTACATAAACCTGGGCACTTAAGCAATTTAAACACTGTTCAGCTGCACTTAATCTGGGTAATAGATGATAACAAGCTTAATCAAATGCTGTGTTTACCACACTTGCAGGTCATCCAAATTATACTGACTTGGTTAAGTCTGTATTAGTTGGGCATTGAATTTTTATTAAGAACAGTTTTGTTGCTCTGCAAAATGCAATAAATGGTGAAAGCTAGGTCATCCACAATACTCTTTCAGTACAGCAGGTTCAGAAAGCTGTGCAATAATTTTTTTTGTATTATAGAGTAATGAGGGTATATTGGTTTATGATTTTTGGTTTGAATCATTAAAACTGTTTCTTGATGTTTCTTGTTCAGGTAAAAAGTTAATCACCCTAGCAATGGAACTGAAATATCGGATGAAAGCCCTTTAGCAGCAAATCAGCACTTCATCGATAAGCTGCTGAAGGGGCAATCAGGGGGTGCCAGACCAGTTCCTTCTAACTCTAAGCTGCCAGCCGGTGTATCATCTGAACCAGACCTTTGACCAACTGGCAGCGCTTGACAGAAAACTTATGTGTTCATCAGAGGACAGACAACAGCTGGTGGGTATTATTTTCCATAAATTTAGTGTCCGTATTAACAAGTCTCGGCTGAGCAATAATTTTCATAATTGTTACATTTTTGTGTGCGTTCTTTCTTTACAGTAACAGTATTTGAAGTCCGCCTTCGATTGTGAATTTAAAGTACAATAATGCCTCTAATTTATGCATTGCATTTGTCGGTATATAGCACCTGCTCCAGATCTATCTACTCATGGTGCTGAGGTCACTGGTTTCTGCTAATTCCAGGTTATCTTGAGGTCACTGGTGGGTTCACTATCAATGTCACCAAATTGACCTACTCAAGGCCTTCCTGTTTAATGATTTGGCAAGGCAATTAAACTTTTGTGGGCAGCGTGGCAAGCACAGCTTCAAATCACTGCAGTTAAAAGAAGTATGATATTTATATTGGCAAATTATTGTATGGTATTATATTGTATTTAAGGATTTATTAAGCACCACTCTCAGCACGACCTAATCCCAGTGCTAGGAACCATGAGGAAAAAGAAAAGATTTAAGACAGCGGATAGAGGCAGCAAGACCCCCAATCAGAATCGTAGAACGAGTCACAGCGAAGAGGTCATTTCATGGCAGGAGACCAATGCAGCAAAAGCACGATGCTGAGCCATGGCGGTCCTAGACCGGGGGAAAAGGTCAAGCCGATCTAAGGAGAGGAGAGGATTGTGTTTTGGAAATATGTGTATTGTGTACCTCCAATATTTTACAAAAATGGCCATTGCAGCTGAAGAAAAACATTTGTTTTGGCCTGTTGTGATGTTTTGTGCAAAATTTGTCAAAGATGCAATATTGCATGGACCACACTCTGATAAAATGTGAAATTCCTGTTTGGTGGATCACAGTGTTAGCTGATATTGTTTGATTTCTTTAGTACTAATTAATTTAATCAGTATGGAATGGCCTCCCTCCTGAGCTGAGCAAATTTCCTAAGTCTTCCTCTGACACCTTTTTTTGACCGCTTGAAAACTGTTCTTTTTGGCCGTGCTGGAGTCGGGAGCGCCTCTGAGTAGTTCTCTTGAGAGGCACTACCAGGTATATAAATCTATGAATGAATGAATGAATGAATAATTCATATCACAAAGATCATTTATGCCTTTCATCAGGAATGTGAATGTGATGATGATCTGATATATGAAATGATGTGTGTGATAATGTTGTTTGCTTTGCTTATTCACTAACTTTACATTTATTATGTTGTGCACAGATGCAGTCAGGGCAAACCGACCGACTCGCAATGCACCAAATACAGACATTGATAACAGTGGAATGGTTGCACACAGCAAGTGACCTCGGTGGTGGACGCCAAAGCCGCGGTTGAACCAAAGTGCAGATATCGTTGAATTTCAGCGACACAGAAGATCTTAATAATTCTGACACTATATAATAGATTACTGTATATTATTGCAACATTACGAACTATCATCTTGTATATAAAGATCACGAACATTATAATGACTAATGTAAATAACACGTACCCAGTGCTGGATTTAGACATTTGTAAGCTAAATAAACTAGGGCCTCACAATCCAAAAGGACCTAAAACATTCAGAAGTTTTTGTGGGCTTGTTTATTTTATGTGTGCTGTATACATTATGTAGAACCTTTTTAAAATGGCTTGTGTAGCAAATTCCATCTCGCCTGACTAAATGAATATTCATTTGAAAATAATTTGAATTTTTCACTTTAAATGCCTTGGTATTAAATAATTAAAAGGCATATATGTTTTCAAGTTTTGTGAGACCTTCTGATGTGATTTTTTAACAAGGGGCCTCCAAGCTTTTCTATGGCTGAAGGCCTCACCAAGTCTAAATCTGGCCAAGACGGGAGGGGATCCCTCGACTGAACCCAACTTCGCTGAGCGAGCATTGGAATAATTCTACCTCCTGTTTCACTTTTGGGGTTAGATAGTCGGCCAGCAGGACACCTGTCTTGAACCACATATTAAAATTGCATATTATAATTATGTACTCTTGTTTTTATCAAACTGAAACTGAATTAAACATGCTTGCTTATTGATCATTCTTATGTGAACGAGAGCTGAAATCTACCTTTTCACAAATGTCTTCAGCTGAGCTTAGTCACTTGCTTAGGATATCATGAAATCATTGAAGGGCCATAATTTGTGACAGTGGACGAAAATTGACTTGGTAATAAAACAATCGGTTAGGGTACCGTGTGTGGGATGGTAACCAATTGTGGGGCATGGTCTGAGGTCCGAAACGCTGTCGGATCGACGTGAATTAGCGACGTCGGATTGACGTCGGAAACACGTCTACAAACCCATCTGTATCCGACGTCGGATTGACGTCTTGCCGCTCAGCGGCTGCTCATAGATCACGCGTGTTTTTCCGACGTCGGATTGACGTCGGAAACCGATGTCGGGCCGACATGTATTAAAGACGTCGGATTGACGTCGGAAACCGATGTCGGGCCGACGTCGGAAAAACACGCGTGATCTATGAGCAGCCGCTGAGCGGCAAGACGTCGGTCAGATGTCGGATACAGATGGGTTTGTAGACGTGTTACCGACGTCGGCCCGACGTGGGTGGTTATCTGGGTTCGGAGTGTCCGGCAGGCCAGCCACTGTTAACAGCTGCAGTGACACGTTGGCGGTTCACTCCCTTAGGAAGGAAACAAGTGTCCAGTGGATCTAACAAACAGGAGATCAGTCGCTGGATCTATATTGTCAGATCGTAGTCTCTCTGGCTCCACAGTTGAGCTGAACACCCAAACTACAGCTGCGAAGACTGCACTAGTTACCGGTACCCTTCTAAAGTTGCAAGACTTGTACGAACACAGTGGTATTGAGAAAGAAATTCCATACTATGGTCTATGAACATGGGATGCGGTGGACTTTACACATACCATATCTCCACTGTACTCTCAGAAAGTTAATGTCTCGATTATAAACTGTTCATTTTGATGCAATGAGAGATTTTTGATTGATTTTATGTCAGCAGCTTAACGTTTAGCTGGAGAACAGCGGTGGAACTCTGCAACAATCAAAAAACGCAGATGTGTCATATGATGTCACGCGTGCTATCAAAGATGAGGATTATCGATCCGAGAGCCTTGTAGGCCACAAAGAACAGGCTCCGTAGAGGTTGGCGCAGAGCGTGCGATCGACTTTTGACGACGGGGATAGAGCCGTGCATGTAGTGTAGAAAAAAATCCAGTATGAGGGTCCAGAGAAGATTGACTGGGCGTCGTATCGTTGGCATGGCTACGCTCAGCTAGTGAGGGGGAAAAGGAACGTAGACAGGGACAGATGGAGAAGAAAGAGAGACAGACAGACAGACAGAGGCAGACAGAGGCAGAGACAGAGGCAGACAGAGAGAGTGTGACAGAGAGAGAGAGAGAGAGAGAGAGAGAGAGAGAGAGAGAGAGAGAGAGAGAGAGAGAGAGAGAGAGAGAGAGAGAGAGAGAGAGAGAGCGAGCGAGCGAGCGAGCGAGCGATAAAGAGAGAGACAGACAGAGAGACAGACAGAGAAAACAAGAAATAGAAATTGAGTGAGAGTGAGAGAAACATGGAAACAAGAAAGAGCGACAGACATACAGACAGGCATACAATACCATACAGGCAGACAGACAGAAACAGATATGATCGAATGAATGAATATATAGTATAAACTATAAGCTGATGTATACATACATAACAAGGTAATACATTACAAATTCGGTTCACATGCTCCAACACTTAAGTAATTTTCATTCTGTCAAGATAATAAAAACATGATATGCACATACGCTGTCGGCATGCCCGTTAACTTTTGACAGCATCCATATGGCCCCATGTGGGTCCCATACGGGAATAAGGGTCTTAAAAAGGCCCTACGTGATCACATGTATAGGCCATGTATAATTATAACTGCTACATGCATGTGTAGTGTACATGCATGCAGTACGTATTATATTACGATGAAGACGGCAAAGGAAGGGGGTTGGTAGGATTGGACATAGAAGGAAGGTGTGGCATAGAAGTAAATGACGTGTGGAGTGGAATACTAATTAGGGAAATCTGCGAGCGGTAGAGGGGGTAAAAGGGATCGGATGTGAGTCAGACAACTCAATTTCGAAGTCATAATAAGCAGATTCAGTTCGCGACACTCTGCGACGACGCAAGGCGAAGCTATTTCTTATTATGGTCGCATGTAGGGTCTATATTATAGACCTATTGGAGTTGTAGGCCACGCGCGCGCACACACACACGCACACGCGCACGCACACGCGCACGCACACGCGCACGCGCACACGCACACGCATACGCACACACACCTACACACACACACGCACACACACACACACACACACACACACAACACACACAAACAAACAAAGATATATATATAGTTGACGGAGAATTGGGAGTCATGATGCATAGCAAGTGATGGATGGATGAATGGACGGATAGATGGATGGATGGAAGGACGGATGGATTAGCTGCTGTGAGCAATTTGAAATTTGTTAGAGTTGATTTGTGTAGAGCTAGACTAAAGAGACAACTGATGTGTAAGACTGAGTTTATTATGTGTTCATTTGAAAAGAAGAAAGAGGTAAAAACGTTGTAAAATTGTGAACGTCACACAATAACCACTCATGGTGAAGGTGATTATATATAGAAAAAGAGGTGATGGATGATACAGTCGTAGTAAGTGATAGACTAAGCAAAAGACTATACATGCCTAAGAGACAGCTGAGGCAGCCGTTGAAGAAGTGGTGCCACTGGCGTGTAAGCACCGAACGTGGCAATCTGTGTGACATTTAAAGACACCCTTTCCCTCTGAGAGGCAGGCCCTTGAGATGCACTATCCGAGTTTTCTGTTACATTACATAACAGTATGTTTTATATTTACCTATCTAAAGATAGTTCAATCTGTCTGTCTATCACTTTCCGTCCTTCTCTTCGTTCATTCTCTCTTTCACTCTATCTCCTTTTCCCTTTTCCCTTTTCCCTTCCTGTGGCGAATGATGAATAGCAGCATTTTAAACGTTTTTTTCTTGAACGTCTGAAACGTCGCTTATCTCAAGTGCTGTACCTGCCATGCGCTGCCGCCTCTTCATCTGCTTCTGTCCCGGTCGATGCCCACAACAGACACTGCTGTCGACCATCGCTTGTCAATAAAGCACTTCAACGGTAGCCTTCAACCGGACATTTTTATTTCTTTAATTTCAGTTTTTTATTTCTTATAATTATATATAACGCCCTTATCTACTGACAAGTATAAATTGTCCGTTAGGCACTCTTTCTGAGTCCCTATAGGCCCCTTATCTACTGACAAGTATAAATTGTCCGTTAGGCACTCTTTCTGAGTCCCTATAGGCCCCTTATCTACTGACAAGTATAAATTGTCCGTTAGGCACTCTTTCTGAGTCCCTATAGGCCCCTTATCTACTGACAAGTATAAATTGTCCGTTAGGGACTCTTTCTGAGTCCCTATAGGCCCCTTATCTACTGACAAGTATAAATTGTCCGTTAGGCACTCTTTCTGAGTCCCTATAGGCCCCTTATCTACTGACAAGTATAAATTGTCCGTTAGGCACTCTTTCTGAGTCCCTATAGGCCCCTTATCTACTGACAAGTATAAATTGTCCGTTAGGCACTCTTTCTGAGTCCCTATAGGCCCCTTATCTACTGACAAGTATAAATTGTCCGTTAGGCACTCTTTCTGAGTCCCTATAGGCCCCTTATCTACTGACAAGTATAAATTGTCCGTTAGGCACTCTTTCTGAGTCCCTATAGGCCCCTTATCTACTGACAAGTATAAATTGTCCGTTAGGGACTCTTTCTGAGTCCCTATAGGCCCCTTATCTACTGACAAGTATAAATTGTCCGTTAGGCACTCTTTCTGAGTCCCTATAGGCCCCTTATCTACTGACAAGTATAAATTGTCCGTTAGGGACTCTTTCTGAGTCCCTATAGGCCCCTTATCTACTGACAAGTATAAATTGTCCGTTAGGCACTCTTTCTGAGTCCCTATAGGCCCCTTATCTACTGACAAGTATAAATTGTCCGTTAGGCACTCTTTCTGAGTCCCTATAGGCCCCTTATCTACTGACAAGTATAAATTGTCCGTTAGGCACTCTTTCTGAGTCCCTATAGGCCCCTTATCTACTGACAAGTATAAATTGTCCGTTAGGGACTCTTTCTGAGTCCCTATAGGCCCCTTATCTACTGACAAGTATAAATTGTCCGTTAGGCACTCTTTCTGAGTCCCTATAGGCCCCTTATCTACTGACAAGTATAAATTGTCCGTTAGGCACTCTTTCTGAGTCCCTATAGGCCCCTTATCTACTGACAAGTATAAATTGTCCGTTAGGCACTCTTTCTGAGTCCCTATAGGCCCCTTATCTACTGACAAGTATAAATTGTCCGTTAGGCACTCTTTCTGAGTCCCTATAGGCCCCTTATCTACTGACAAGTATAAATTGTCCGTTAGGCACTCTTTCAGAGTCCCTATAGGCCCCTTATCTACTGACAAGTATAAATTGTCCGTTAGGCACTCTTTCAGAGTCCCTATAGGCCCCTTATCTACTGACAAGTATAAATTGTCCGTTAGGGACTCTTTTAGAGTCCCTATAGGCCCCTTATCTACTGACAAGTATAAATTGTCCGTTAGGCACTCTTTCAGAGTCCCTATAGGCCCCTTATCTACTGACAAGTATAAATTGTCCGTTAGGCACTCTTTCTGAGTCCCTATAGGCCCCTTATCTACTGACAAGTATAAATTGTCCGTTAGGCACTCTTTCAGAGTCCCTATAGGCCCCTTATCTACTGACAAGTATAAATTGTCCGTTAGGCACTCTTTCAGAGTCCCTATAGGCCCCTTATCTACTGACAAGTATAAATTGTCCGTTAGGCACTCTTTCAGAGTCCCTATAGGCCCCTTATCTACTGACAAGTATAAATTGTCCGTTAGGCACTCTTTCAGAGTCCCTATAGGCCCCTTATCTACTGACAAGTTATAAATTGTCCGTTAGGGACTCTTTTAGAGTCCCTATAGGCCCCTTATCTACTGACAAGTATAAATTGTCCGTTAGGGACTCTTTTAGAGTCCCTATAGGCCCCTTATCTACTGACAAGTATAAATTGTCCGTTAGGGACTCTTTTAGAGTCCCTATAGGCCCCTTATCTACTGACAAGTATAAATTGTCCGTTAGGGACTCTTTCTGAGTCCCTAAAGGCCCCTTATCTACTGACAAGTATAAATTGTCCGTTAGGGACTCTTTCTGAGTCCCTATAGGCCCCTTATCTACTGACAAGTATAAATTGTCCGTTAGGCACTCTTTCTGAGTCCCTATAGGCCCCTTATCTACTGACAAGTATAAATTGTCCGTTAGGGAATCTTTCTGAGTCCCCTATAGGCCCCTTATCTACTGACAAGTATAAATTGTCCGTTAGGGACTCTTTCTGAGTCCCTATAGGCCCCTTATCTACTGACAAGTATAAATTGTCCGTTAGGGACTCTTTCTGAGTCCCTATAGGCCCCTTATCTACTGACAAGTATAAATTGTCCGTTAGGCACTCTTTCTGAGTCCCTATAGGCCCCTTATCTACTGACAAGTATAAATTGTCCGTTAGGGACTCTTTCTGAGTCCCTATAGGCCCCTTATCTACTGACAAGTATAAATTGTCCGTTAGGGACTCTTTCTGAGTCCCTATAGGCCCCTTATCTACTGACAAGTATAAATTGTCCGTTAGGGACTCTTTCTGAGTCCCTATAGGCCCCTTATCTACTGACAAGTATAAATTGTCCGTTAGGGACTCTTTCTGAGTCCCTATAGGCCCCTTATCTACTGACAAGTATAAATTGTCCGTTAGGCACTCTTTCTGAGTCCCTATAGGCCCCTTATCTACTGACAAGTATAAATTGTCCGTTAGGGACTCTTTCTGAGTCCCTATAGGCCCCTTATCTACTGACAAGTATAAATTGTCCGTTAGGGACTCTTTCTGAGTCCCTATAGGCCCCTTATCTACTGACAAGTATAAATTGTCCGTTAGGGACTCTTTCTGAGTCCCTATAGGCCCCTTATCTACTGACAAGTATAAATTGTCCGTTAGGGACTCTTTCTGAGTCCCTATAGGCCCCTTATCTACTGACAAGTATAAATTGTCCGTTAGGCACTCTTTCTGAGTCCCTATAGGCCCCTTATCTACTGACAAGTATAAATTGTCCGTTAGGCACTCTTTCAGAGTCCCTATAGGCCCCTTATCTACTGACAAGTATAAATTGTCCGTTAGGCACTCTTTCTGAGTCCCTATAGGCCCTTTATCTACTGACAAGTATAAATTGTCCGTTAGGCACTCTTTCTGAGTCCCTATAGGCCCCTTATCTACTGACAAGTATAAATTGTCCGTTAGGCACTCTTTCTGAGTCCCTATAGGCCCCTTATCTACTGACAAGTATAAATTGTCCGTTAGGCACTCTTTCTGAGTCCCTATAGGCCCCCTTATCTACTGACAAGTATAAATTGTCCGTTAGGCACTCTTTCTGAGTCCCTATAGGCCCCTTATCTACTGACAAGTATAAATTGTCCGTTAGGCACTCTTTCTGAGTCCCTATAGGCCCCTTATCTACTGACAAGTATAAATTGTCCGTTAGGCACTCTTTCTGAGTCCCTATAGGCCCCTTATCTACTGACAAGTATAAATTGTCCGTTAGGCACTCTTTCTGAGTCCCTATAGGCCCCTTATCTACTGACAAGTATAAATTGTCCGTTAGGCACTCTTTCTGAGTCCCTATAGGCCCCTTATCTACTGACAAGTATAAATTGTCCGTTAGGCACTCTTTCTGAGTCCCTATAGGCCCCTTATCTACTGACAAGTATAAATTGTCCGTTAGGCACTCTTTCTGAGTCCCTATAGGCCCCTTATCTACTGACAAGTATAAATTGTCCGTTAGGCACTCTTTCTGAGTCCCTATAGGCCCCTTATCTACTGACAAGTATAAATTGTCCGTTAGGCACTCTTTCTGAGTCCCTATAGGCCCCTTATCTACTGACAAGTATAAATTGTCCGTTAGGCACTCTTTCTGAGTCCCTATAGGCCCCTTATCTACTGACAAGTATAAATTGTCCGTTAGGCACTCTTTTAGAGTCCCTATAGGGCCTATATGTTTTCTGTATAAATATACCGTCTTAGGAGAGGTTTGAATCCGCACACTTCACGTTGTCAGGCCAGTGCTTAATCAATCGGCAGCCGTACCACATTTTGTCTGACTGTCGTAAAAGCCACATTAATCTCAACATCGCATCACTCTGTGCGTTTTTCCCAGCAGAATATGCCTACAAGCATTCTCCAGGTCAAAGCTTCTATCGCGAGGGATTAAGGCGGTGTCAGGGACAGACGGGCGTACACTCCCTAAAAACTTGGCCGACTGACATGTTTTTTAATTGGCTTCTAGTCTCCGCTGTTACCAGACCTTGACTGTGAGGGACTGGAGGGGAAAAGGCAACAAATTCAGCCTGTCATCTTGGACGCAGTCGAGAGGCGCGTGCCAGCAACACACACTTCGAGAGCGACGCCACCGTAGCGTATACACATAAATTGTCCCGACAGGAGTTAGAGTTCAGTCATCGTGTATGTATGTGTGTATGTTTGTATTTGTTTCTGGACAATTATGTAGCGCCCTTTGGGAGATATAGTTGTGCCTGATTAAATGTAAAATGCAAATGTACACCATTTATATTGTGACTGTATGACCTCGACCCTGCTCGTTTTTCCATTTCTCAATGAAGTCTTCGGATGAGAGCCTTCAACACGATTAGCCTGCATCATCTGTAACTTTGTTAACTGTAGGATATATTCTTAGTCTCATCAACCAGGGATACTTCCTTCTCAAGAAGCATTCACGAAAACAGAGTCTCTCCTCTGGAGGCTAAACGTCACTTTTCAAGAACCATGCGCACTCTGCTCAAGCGGCATGTCTTACCCCACATGAAAAGGCTCTCAGATGGCAATATGTAGGAAGATCAATACTGCAGAAGAGCCAGAGCTCGAGCAGAAGGAGGCTCTTAGCAGTTTCCCGTCAAAAGTGCTTTCATCAGCTCCTGTCACCTCTTCATGAGGACATGTATCTACTCCCTTCGCAAGAGAGGACATCCCTTGATATAATCCTACCTAACTGTTTTAAAATAGTTTTGACAACCAGTTAATAAAATTAGATATATTTAGTTTTGCTTGTCTTTCTATAATCTATATTACCTGCTCGTGTTATATTCTTTTTGAAACATGTGAAATCATCGCTATATTCAATGTAACAAAAACATATTATATATATTCAGGTTTATTGACAAGCTCACTGACAAAACCGCAGTGAGTAACATTAAACATATGACGATGCAATTATCAAGATCTTATACAACGCACTTTGTGACAGCCTGTTAGGCGCCCGCTCATTTTACAGCTGCCCCTAGGGAGTTGGAGGCTGAGTCGACCTATAGGGAGCTTACTTATATATAGAACCGGGTCTATCAAGAGCTTTAGTGCTTCGAACAAGAGTGTTGCCATTCATCTATCCCCTCCCTCCCCAGTTGAACTGTAGCCAATCACAGTACAATATAGAATGTAACATTCATATTGAACCGTAGCCAATCACAGTAAAGGATTTAAAGTCAGTCAGATCATTCCGCGTAGATTCTCGTCACTATTCGTCCAAGTCATCTGGTTGCCTTTCTCTCGTCATACCTTAACCTAGAACCGTTCTTGATGAACCTAAATTTTGTAATTGTCTCTCCGCATCAGTTCCTTCTACTCAGTCTTTCTTTTCGTTTGGTCTCGGCTTATAACTAATCGCCTTCAGCTGGCTTATTCACCGTAAGCTCACAGATCTCACGGGTTGGGTTTGGTGTGCCGTCGTTTAATGCCGTGTGCATTAACACCGGCACTATTGAAGTTTTTAATTAACAATGATGATGATGATGATGATGATGATGATGATGATGATGATGATGATGATGATGATGATGATGATGATGATGATGATGATGATGATGATGATGATGATGATGATGATGATGATGATGATGATGATGATGATGATGATGATGATGATGATGATGATGATGATGATGATGATGATGATGATGATGATGATGATGATGATG